>OW679202.1:56779820-56889694 GCA_940337035.1 Agriotes lineatus
ATATCAGTTACATTGTCTTTTTTTATTGGTAGTTCTGAATTCGGTGACAGATTTTTTTTAGTTTATATTAGCGTTTACGTATGGTGTTGAATAACCAAAGCAGAAACATAGCCTGACATAACCCCAACTTTTTGTTGTTTGTAAACAATGGATAAGTGGTTGTTTAAAGGGTCATCACAGGTAGTCAGCTAATTTTAACCAACATTTTTTTTTAGTTCTAAACTATGTATCCTAAATGAATTATAATTCAAACAGCTATTTTTTAAAATTCGATGTAATACTGCTACAAGTACAGGTAGCTTTGACAATACCGCAGAAGATGATGAATCAGAGAAAGCAGAAAATACACCACGAAAGAAAGCAAAAATTTGCACACGAAAGCGGGAAAACAGCTTAAATAAATTTTGTGAGTCTTGGTTAAAGATTAATAGTTTTAAGGACTGGCTTGTAAAATCAGATACCAAGAGGAATGGGAATGAATTAGCTTTCTGTAAAGTGTGCCACATAAACATAAATGCACACAAAAATGATATAATGAAGCATGAATCGTCATCAAAACATACAGAGTAAATAGAGGGGCTATAATACAGAGTGATATTAATTAAAAAACTCAACTGCAGCCGGCCCTGGATAGCCTAAATCAGTTGGCAGTTCTGAAGTGTATTGTCAGTCGATGTCAAACTCGAGGTTAGTAGTTTCGGTTTTGTTTGTCATTTTACACCCACTGACGCAAAACTTAACCTGCAAATCTCGAATTTGACATAGACTGACAATACACTTCAGTACTGCCAACTGTTTCAAGCTATCCAGGGCCTGCTGCGATTGAGTTTTTAAAAAATCACTCTGTAAGTTTAGTACTTTGTGGTCGGGAAAAAACGGGAATTTTCGTAATACATTTCGGGAAATATTGGTTTGTGTCATTGGCAGTCCTGCTGATTATTATTTTTGCAGTGAGGTTAGGTTTCAAGTTGACTGGTTGTTACCTTAATCGTCTTAAATTGTAGTTCTGGCTATTATAAATTCGAATTGTCTTCATTGCAATACCTACTTAGTGATAACCAAATTATAAAATCGTATTTCAAGTTTATAATAGCCAGAACTACAATTTAAAATAATTAAATATCAACCATTATCATCATTGGCTCGACAACCCATGTTGAGTCTTGGCCTCTTGGTACTTTTATTGTTTGTGTGTCTTGGTCGACCCCGTTGTTCCATCTGAGTCTGGGTCTGCCCTGCTTCCTCTTTTATTTGGTTTGATTGTGTATATTCTTTTAAGTTGTTTCTTCATCTGCCCTTGTGACATGCCCGGTCCATCATAGTCTGCTGACTTTTATCTTGTTATTATGTCGCTGTCTTCATCTAGTTCCTACTGTTCTGCGTTGTACCATCTTTGCCACTGGTTATTCTTGTTTACGAATCCGTATATTCGTCATAGGACTTTTTTTTCAAAAGCAGCAATGAATCTTTTGTTGGTCTTTGTCTTGTCCATGCTTCCGATCCGTATTTTAGAACGGTACTATGAGTGTTTTATATAAGGTTATTTTAGATGTTCGAGTGAGTGTCCTGGATGTAAATTGACACCTCAATGCGTAGTAGCATTTGTTTGCTAAGACTAGTCTTCTTCAGATCTCCACCCTCTTAGTATTTTGACTGTTCACTAATTAGCCCAGGTATATGAATTCATGTACCACTTCAATATTGTACTCTCCAATCGTTGGGTTTTGCCCAATCCTGTTTGTTCTAGCGTTTGATGATCCTATCATATGTTTTGTCTTTGCTCTCATTCCCTTGCAGGCCCATTGATCTGCCAGCTTCCTCAATGTTTATGAATGATTCCTTCGTGGTTGCAAGCGCTCTTCCTATTACGTCAGTGTTATGCATGTAAGCCTATATTTGAGTGGATTTATTAAAGATTGTGCCAGTAGTTTGTAACTTAGAGTCTCTGATGACTTTTCTACTGCTATGTTGAACAGCAGGCAGGCAAGTGCGTCGCCCAGCCACAATCCTTTATGTGTACGAAATTGTTTGGATATTTCACTTTATAATTTGACTGCGCACTGGACATTTGTTAGTGTCATTTTGGTGAGTTCCACTAGTTTTTCAGGTATCTTAAATTCTTGTTTCGATTAGTTTTCTCCTGTTAACGCTGTTGTAGGTGGCTTTGAAATCAATGAACATGTCACCGGATTCAATTGTGTTGGTTCATTAGCTTCTGGTTATTATTTTTGCAGTAATGTTACGTTTCTAGTCTGGTTGTCATCTTAATCATTTTAAATTGTAATTCTGGCTATTTTAAACTCAAATTGTCTTCAATGCAATACCTACCTAGTAAAAACCAAATTATAAAATATAGCCAGAACTACAATTTAACATAATTAAATATCAACCAGGCAACATGAAACCTAACCTCACTGCAAAAATATATATAACCTTCTGGTTCTCTCATTTTAATTAGCAATGTTATTGGGTTCTATACATGATTTGTTGATTATTGTGGGAGAATAAAGATAATTTATTATTATTAAATAATAACCAGAGACCAACAGAATTCAATATATTGATAATACTTATTGTGAATGGTTCTTCTGGAATTTCCATTTCCATATGAAAAAAAATGCAGTATACCATGACAACACAGATACTAAGTATTTGTCTAAAATCATGTTAATCATATTGAATAATATGTTTTCAGATGGTGCTATATGCGGTAGATAATGAATTTGCATTTCTATGTCATTCACCATATACGAAAGTAATGTCGGTTCGTTTCTCTGTTGACATTAGGTACTTAAATTTTATTATTTAAGTTATAGTACTGGTTTTTAAACTTACAGTCAAAATTGACTGTCAGTTGCTTTAATGTCGTAGAGGTGCAGTAACGCTAATCATTATGCCTTTTTAGATGAATATTAGGTATCTATGTTATTATTTGTGTACGTGGGGTTGCAGTTCCCAAGTTGTAAGGAGTTTCAAGGTAAATGGCTCATCCCGTATAATAATTTCAATAGTTTTCACACTCCCTATTATTGAAGTCAATATTGGAAGTTATGCATTTTGCTGAATGTTTCTGAAAAATGGGGAAATGAACTGTATCCGTGGCAGTAAATCAATTTTAAGTACCTATGTGTAATTCCAGTAGTGTCTACACAATTTTATGATCATTTTATAATTTACTAAGTACACACTTCTATAAAAACTAGAGTTTAATAATAAGTAATATATTTTCAGAATAGGTATGATATATTTTTTCGTCAGTTACAACATCCTATACTACACTATTTGTATCTTTTTTCTACAAGAACTTATTTATCGGCAAAAAGGATCTCAACATTGTGTGATAACACGTAAACTTAACTTTCAAACTAAAAATGATGACTTTATGTTACCTAAAAGTTTTCTCATACTTTTCGTGGTAATAATTGTCAGCAAGCGATAAGTATTAAGAGAAAAACACAATATTGTACAGCCTAAAAATATTTGTCTGTTATACTAGTCGACTCTAGTTTTAAGAAGTGTGAGTAAGAAGTTGCGACCTTAAGAATAGCGAAGCTACTTCATCACTACTATGAAATATCGTAAATGACATCACTGTCTACGTTTTTTTGTATTTATTGGAATAGTGTAAAACGCTGTTCTTCCAGTATATATAATTAATTTGAAACTATTTTTAGATTAGATATATAAGTTTTTTATTTGAGTAGTTGAATGTACCGAGTAGGAATTTAATTATGACAAATTAGTGTTTACAGTGAATTTCATTGTAGTCAGTATATTAATACTGATCATGTTGCGTATCAAATACATTTGCTTTCATATCCACTTATTTTATGTAACACAAAATATATTTCAAAATCAGATTTATGGAGCCCAAAAAAAGTAATCCATCTGATAATATAGTGTCTCGTACTTCATAAGTTTAACTCGGCCAGCATTCCAATAGCGAAAACGCTCATCTGAAATGCAACTGATGATATTTAAATAAAAATGTGTAAGTAATTAAAACAAGTATTCTAATTACTTTTTATTTTTTGTAGAGACGCACTGTTCAGGTTATCCTTACCACATCTAAATCTGTTGGAAAATACTACATGGATAGCTCCAAATGACAAAATTGCATTGTGCAATGCAAAAGGACAGACTGAGGAAAACTGCCATAATTACATTAAAGTGCTACTTACCAATGGTAGACAAATTTTCACCTGTGGTACAAATGCATTCTCGCCTATTTGTTCATGGAGAAAGGTACGTTGGAAATTATTAATTCTTAAATATTATATGGCTACATCCATTTCTTATATTACAGATTGAAAATATATCAGTAGTATTAGAATGGATAGATGGAATAGCAAACTGCCCTTACCATCCTTTGGCAAATATAACAGCATTTATATCTAACAATGGAGATTATTATGTTGGTGGCCCAACAGATTTTCATGGATCCGACGCTGCCATATACAGGAGCATTGGTGAACACAATACTATTAGAACTAAACAGTATAATAGCATGTGGCTCAATGAACCACAATTTGTTGGATCATTTGAAAGCGATAAGTTTGTTTATTTTTTATTTCGGGAAGCTGCTGTTGAATATATCAATTGCGGAAAGGTATGTTAAATATACTTATGATAAGTACATAAGCACATATAATTCTTTTGTAGATTGTTTATTCTCGAATAGCAAGGGTATGCAAAAATGATGCCGGTGGACAATTAATGTTAAAAGATAATTGGACAACATTTTTGAAGGCAAGATTAAATTGCTCAATTAGTGGAGATTATCCAGCTTATTTTGATGAAATTCAAAGCACAGTTTATGTACCTGAAACAAATTTAGTTTACGCAACTTTTACTACTCCTAACAACGCTATAGCAGGGTCAGCTATATGTGCATTTAATCTCACTGCAATCAATGCTGCATTTGCTGGCCCATTAAAAATGCAGCGACAAACTGGTGGCTCTTGGGACAAACATTCTTCTCAATATCAAGATCACTTTTCTTGCAAATCATCGCCATCTTATGGCAAATATGAAATAGAAAGTTCAAAATATCAGCTAATGGACAATGCTGTACAAGCTACAACACTGAGTCCTTTGTATGTAGCAGAACTTGAAAGATTTACACATATAACTGTAGATGTGCTATCAACTAAATTACATTCTTCGGTACATGTGATTTTTGTTTCAACACTTGCGGGTTTAATTAAAAAATTGATGGTTCTTCCTCATACCCATGAAACTTGTGTGGTAGAAATTTGGAAACCTGTTGCAGATGCTCAAATACCAATATTAGCCTTACAGTATTTAAAGGAAACCAATTCTGTGTATGTAGGCACTCAAACAGAATTACTGCGAATACCAGCACATCACTGTAGGAGACATGTATCTCGAGAAAGCTGCCGTAATGCTATGGATCCATATTGTGGATGGAACGAATTAGAAGATGCTTGTACAACTGCTCCAAGTTCAGAACCTCTATTGAAACATTGGTTTCAAAATGTTACATCTTGCCCTGTGTTAGATGCACCTGTGGATGGAGGTTTGTAGATCAACATATTTACCGTATACTGTGGAATTAATCATATTTTATAATTACTGTCTTTAATTCGTAGGCTGGAGTAATTGGTTACAGTGGGAACCTTGTCAACTTCGAAATACAAATGACCCCGAATCACTAGATGAATGTTTGTGTCAAACTCGCCGCTGCAATAATCCTGCACCTCAAAATGGCGGTAGATCTTGTATGGGTTTATCCATAGCTGTGGCCAACTGCACTATACACGGTGGTTGGACACCATGGTCTGCCTGGTCTGCTTGTTCAGCTACCTGTGGAATAGCTGTTAAAACAAGGCGTCGGACCTGTTCTAATCCCACTCCTGCCAATGGAGGTAGAGTTTGTGTAGGACAGGACCGAACTGAAGTATTATGTGCCGAAAATCCACCTTGCCCAGTTGCAACGATACCACCAAGAGATGGACAGTGGGACGACTGGGACGAATGGACAACGTGCACAGCTCCATGTGGAGGAGGCTTTCGAAAGAGGCGACGAAGGTGTGATAACCCAACTCCTACAAATGGTGGACTAGACTGTGTAGGATGTGATGTTGAATATGAAGAGTGCAATATACATGCTTGTTCTGAGCAAAGGCGCCATGGCTCTTGGACACCTTGGTTTGCAGTTAACAGTTCTCATAGTGAGCATATAGAACGTCGTTATAAATACAGTTGTCGAGCACCAGTACAAGACCCTTTGCAACTTAAAATAACCCTTTATAAGGAAGAAGAACGAATATGTAAAGATGGACTGTGTTCATCAAGTAACATAGAAGATACTTCACGGTGGAGTGCATGGAGTTCATGGAATGATTGCTCCGTTTCGTGCGGTGAAGGAATCCAGATGAGAACTAGAGTATGTGAAGGACGGGGTGAATGTCAAGGAATGCCTGTGCAGACGAGGAAATGCAACCTACAGCACTGTAAAGCACAATGGAGCTGCTGGTCTGACTGGTTGCCGTGTAGTGTTTCTTGCGGGCTTGGAGTTAAAAAGCGCCATCGCAGTTGCTTGGGTATTGGCTGCGAAGGTGAATCGATACAAGAAGAACCATGTGAAGAACCGCCTTGCACTTGTAAGGTTATTATTTTGAGATGTTGAACTTTTTTTATTTTTTTGTGTTTTAGCTCTTTTAGGTTGGGGAAATTGGACAGTTTGGTCTCTATGTGATGAAAATAATGAACAACATCGACAAAGAAAGTGTCGAACTTCTAATCCTGGACCACATTTGTGTCAAGGATCCAGCAAAGAAACGAGAATGTGCATTAATGATATATCAAATGGTAAATCTAAAATATTGTATAATATCAGAAAATGTTAGTTTATTCCACATCTCAGAGCCAGATTATAATAAAATAATGCTCGTTCAGTTTTTTCAGTAATGGTATTAACAACTCTTAATAATTCTAATTATTTTAATTGATCGAATGGTCTGTCTTTGCAATAATAATTATTGAAGAACTGAAGCAAATGAAATATTAAAGCATAAATGACCCTCGGACTACTTAAGTGTGGGGGTTTTTAACCGTTTTTGGCCAAGACCCAAACTCAACTAGATGATCAACTTGCACGACGCATGGGTCTATGTTAAAGATAAACAGTGGTAATATAATGATACCGTATAAATAAGTGTAGAAAATTATTGTAGCAAATACTCTTTTCTGTTCACTAAAAACAATTGCTACCAGTACTCTTCAATCTGCAGACATCATGTTTTCATTGTTTTTCATAAAAAATGTAGTTCTGAAATGGTTTATAATTTTAAATGAAGTACTTCTAGCAAATACTCTTTTCTGTTCACTAAAAACAATTGCTACCAGTACTCTTCAATCTGCAGACATCATGTTTTCATTGTTTTTCATAAAAAATGTAGTTCTGAAATGGTTTATAATTTTAAATGAAGTACTTCTACGGCGACCCATTCCGGAAGCCTCATGCTTGGGTTGCAACCCATAGGTTAAGAACCCCCGCTTGAGTGGATAGCATCAAAAACATTGTATAATTTGATTTTGGTTCGGGTGGCGGAATTGCCAATAGGTAATTTTAGTAAGACAAATGACTAATAAAGATTCTTTAATTTATATTTAGATCTCAATGCGTTGGGCTTGGAAGTGGACAGTCCTTCGATATCAACAGGAGCAGTAGTTGGATGTGTATTAGCAGGAGTTGTAATAGGCCTTCTATGTTCATGCATAATGATGTATGTGTATTTTCACAAGAAACGCCCACGTCTTCCAAGTTCCCCTCATTATATCAGCGTAAAACAGAATCCATACATTACAGTACCTTTACAAGAATTATCTGCTAAACGACAGGGTGCCTCAACATCAAATTCTATACTAAATAATTCACACAGTGGAACTCTTAAATCAAATAAATGTTATGACTATGACACAGCCACAATTAAAAGAAACAGCCATGGTTTAAATAATGGACATATGAAATCTGATAATTTTTATTATGATTAATGGTTATGTTTTATTCCGACCTGTACCGCTACTTCACAAAATAGTGCAATGTGTTACATGAATAAGTATGTCAAAACATAAAAAACTGAATTACCTTCTATTCTCTTGTGATAACAAAATGATGATTGTACAATTTTAAAATTTGTTTCAGTTTTCTGTATTGAACAAATTTAAAATTCATCAATTAAAATCATATATTTTAATTGGAGGGTAGAAAAATAAGCACGAATATGTCCTTGTGACACTAAGATCGTTAAACTATGTTTATGAAGTTTTATAATGACCACACATTCCAGAAGGGTGCATGTAAAATTACAGACAAGTTGAGAAAAAATATATACATGTAAAAGCCATAATGAAAGTGATATGTACATTTAACTGTGACCGTTAGAAGTGCCAATGAAATCACACCTAAAGACTGATGTTGCACTTAAAAAGTTTATAAAAGCCAGTCTTCTCCAATTTTTAAATTTTTAATTTTTTTCCACAATTTTATTCATTAGCTAAAAGTTTTATACACTACTTGTAGAACTTGCACAAGGCAAATAGCTTTTCAATCTCGAATTATCCTTCTAATATAAAATTGTACCTGCTTCCATTTACATTCCAAGTTTTAACCATATAGCTTTAATATTATGGTCAGTTCTAATACATCGATTGTACAGTTTTATAAATAGTTTAACAAAATTACAAAATTGAATCAAAATATTTCTGCATTAACAAATATGCCATAAATTGTTAATTATAGAAGATGTTTACTGATAACCAAAAAATATACTTAATGTTATAATATGTATATAATTAATATTTGTGTATTTTGGACAAAATAATGTAACTCATATTGAGTTTTAATGTATTGATTGCTAATTATATTTTTTAAATAAATATGTAAAATACGATCATTTTTAAATTTTAATTTGTTTTCTTTGATGACATGGATAGGTGGTGTATTAAATTATATTACAGGAAATTAGTTATTATTTTAGGTACTTCAAGAAATTCAACACCTGGTAAGTATTTGAAGGTTGGAATTTGGTTTGTTTCCTAGTTCAGCAGAATATTTTCGCATGCAGTTTATAAAGTAAGTACTGTCCGTGCTCCATGTATTGGTGATGTAGCTATCGGTAAGGCATGGATGATAAGGCACTGTGGATGAACGAGAGCTCGGCTTGAATCTCGTCTGATCGCCAAAACGAGTATGGAAGCAATGTAAAATATTATTTTTATAAATTAACAGCTTTTTGTGGAAAATAACTTCCAAAAGTATAACAGCGTTAATGTTGTTTAAATAAATAATACTAATGTTGGTCAGGATATGTTGTTGCAAAACACATTTCATCATCATCACTAGTGCTACAACCCTGTGAGGGCCTCGACCTTCTCAATCGTCTTCCGCCATTCCTGCCGATTTTGTGCTCTCGTTTTCCACTTGTGGGCACCAATAGTGTTGCATCTTGTGTTACACCGTCAACCCACGTAAACCTTGGCCTGCCTCGCTTTCTACTCCCTACCAGTACTGAATACTTTTAGGGTTCATTTCATGTGCTCGGACCACATGTCCTGCCCAGCACAGTTGGTTCAGTTTGACAACTGTAACGATGTCTCTTCTAATGACTTTATTCTTGTACAGGTTATATAATTCAAAATTGTATCTGCGCCTCCATGATTCATTTTCGTGTACAGGTCCAAACATTTTACCTAATACTTTCCATTCAAAGATATGTAGGGAGCTCCCAGCAGCTTTGGAGATGGTCCACGTCTCCAATCTGTATGTTAACACAGGGATTATTAAGGTACCTACTGTATATTCCCAGTTTTGTTATTTGTGTAAGTCGTTTATTAGAGAGGTGCTTGGATAGGTCATGGTAGCATTTATTAGCAATTAATATAAGCAGTTTAATTCCCTTCGAGGCGTCATTGTTTGAATCAACTTGTGTGCCTAGATAGATGAATTTCCTGCCTGTTTCAAAGTTGTTGTCGGTGACTAGGTTTTGTCCTACATGACCGGCTCTCGTTCGTGACGTTGTTAGCATGTACTTTGCCTTTGCTATATTTATTTGTAGTCCCATGTTTTCTGCTGCAGTTGCTAGATCTGAAACAGTTTCTACAGAGTTTCTTGTAGTTCTTGTTATTATATCGACATCGTCTGCGTATGCCAGAATCTGTGCCGACTTAGCAAAGATCGTTCCTCTGGTTTCAAGGTTTGCATCCCTAATGATTTTTTTCAAGGCTATATTAAATTGTTGGCACGCTAGTGCGTCTCCTTGTCGCAGTCCTTTACAGATCTCAAATGGTTCTGATATATCGCTATGTATTATAACTGCAGACGTGGTCTTAGCCATGGTCATTTTAACTAAGCTTATTAGTTTCTCTGGAACCCCTTGTTCGTTCATAGCTTCAAAGAGATTTGGCCTAAGTATATTGTCATATGCGGCTTTAAAATCGAAGAAGAGATGATGCATATCTACGTTAAATTCTCCAGACTTTTCGAGGATTTGACGTTGGGCGAATATCTGGTTTATAGTTAAGGGTTTCGGTCTGAATTCTGACTGGTATTGTCCAAGGTGGGCTTCAGAATATGGTTTTAGTCTCTCATTTAGTATGTTTGGTAGTATCTTGTAGGACATGTTGAGAAGAGAAGAGACTGTCAAAATTATAGGGGAATAACTCTTCTCAATACGCAAAAGACATCTACTGTATTCTTAAAAGTTATTAAAGAATTCATAATATTCTGCACAAGTTCCAAGAACTATAATCAAATGCAACATTCCATTTAATCATTAGCCATATTTCTTACATTTGTTCATATATAATGCCCGTTTGTGTGCAATTTATTTTTAAAATTGAAAATTTTCAGCGCAAGAAAATTGTTTTTCAAGTATATTAAAAATTTGCATTTAATTAATAAGTAGTTCTATAGAAAAGACAGAACATATCTTAATCAATTCATTACCTACTTTTTAGAAAAATAAATGGATATGTAGTTTTAAGTCTACGTTTTTTTAAAATATTAATTTTATGTGAAAAAACAGTAGTGTGGATTAAATAGTATTTATGCAACTTTCTATTAATATATCGTATGGAAAGTTGTTACTAATTTTGACATCGAAAAAATGTATAAATGGAAAACACGGTTAATCAGAACTAGGAGAATAAGATTTTGCCGGTTTTTGGATCTACATATAGGTATGATGAAAATTTATTTGCATCTAGTATGGCTATGGAATATTTCCTAATTTATGAGTGCAACTACGTTTATACCAAACATTATATGCTCTTTGTTTATACTTAAATGTCAAACTCGACATTTGATTTTTAAGTGACTTATATAGTTTCATTCATAAATTAGAAACTATTCCCTAGCCATAGTAGATGAAAATAATTTTTGATTATACTATACATTTTTACAACTTTTAATAATGTTTCCCACATTACAAGTATCTGTGACGAAGAAGCTCATACCAAACCACTTGAAATTTAAATCAAGAAGCCTCTTCAGCATACTGGTAATCCCTGTTCACCGAATACAAATATAGTTAAACCAGCCCTTATAAAAGTGTGCAACATTTGAACAGAATTTTTCTATTTACTATATTTCTAAAGTTTGCAGGACAAGCAAACGCGTACATCGGTCAAGCTGCTCTTACTTATTTGAAACTTGGCACGCTCAAATTCATTTGCAGTGTGTGAAACTGGTTGTGGGCACGCATAAGTTTGTAGGGAATGGCTTAGCTATTTCTGGTGAACAGAGATTAGTAATGCTAGTATTTCATACCGAATAGCCAGACTAATAAAAAAAAAGTATTGTCGGTGACACACTCTTAAAGAGTCTTGGAAGGACCAAAAACATGGAAAATAGCAAATTCATGCTTCTAATGCGGACCGAGCCGTCATTGGGGACGCAATTCAAAATTTTTACATGCTGCAAAAGAAGATGTCCATTATAGCCAAACTGCTGTCGCTAAGATCGGATATTAAGGAATATGTCAGCTGTGATTTTGATACAGCTGCTGTACAGAAATTAACTAACAAAGCAATTGCTTTTTTTACGCTGAAGAATTGGGACAACATTGCAAGAAACTGGAAGAAATTGAAAAAGAACAGTGGTGCAAAGATGGCATAGGTACTAAAAGATGTAATTGATCAAATGGTTAATATAACAATTACTGACAACTCTGATACCCATCCTTTCGTCCTGTCTGAAGAAAGGAGTTCATCCAATGATGAAAGTTTAGCTATTTTTTTTTAAATTTATTTTATTGAACAGAAAAGTACAATATTTCTTTAAGCTATTTGGTTGTCATAGGAACTAGATAGGGCAGTTCCTTTTGGCCTTGATGAGGTTCTCCATTGAGATAATCTCTTACACCTTATTTCAGGTCCACTGGTCTTTTCTTCTTCAGTCTTCTTTGACCACCTTCTTGCAGGAGAGGTTGGAAGAGGGTGTTTGTATGTAATTCTAATCTTTGGTATTGTCTGTTACTTTGCTCTTTAATTAGTTCTTGAATAGTTGGTATATGGAGATCCTGGTTTGTCACATACCATGGGGCATTGGTCATTGCACGAAGAATGTTGGATTGTGCACGCTGGATAATGGCAATGTTGGACTTGCTAGCGCATCCCCATAACTCTATAAAAATATAAATTTCTAGGATTATTGTCGATCATTTGGAAGTGTGTATTTCAAAAACCACAAAAATTAAAACTTTATCTTTTACTTCAAATAAAAATAAGCCAGTCAGCTAAAAATGGGCCATAATTGTGTAGTCATTGTAACGAAATAGTTGGCAAGGTGCAGTGGCGGATTACCATATAGGTCAACTCTGCACATGCCTAGGGGCGCACTAGAAAACAAACATGCTGCATAAGTTTTAATTGCCAATTTACCACTTTCCTAAACAAATAACAAATAGAAAATAATCATAGGGCATGCTCAAAAATAAAATGTAACAAAAATATTATACCATCTTATTTAATATACAGTACAACCTCTTTAACTCGAAGAGCCAGGTGAAGAAAAAAAAACTCAGGTTATCGAATTTTGCATTTTTAAAATATTCCATAAATTTGTAATATACAGGGTGTAGAAATGCTTTACGCACCATAGGGATTTCAATGGTAATTTCTTCATATGAAAATATTTGCTTCCCTAATTATTTTAGAGCAAACTTGTATTGAAGTTTTTTGTAGAGAAAAAAATTCTGTATCCATTTAAGCCAGAATTTGTCATTTTACATTTCGGAAAACCGAAAATTTAAAGAAATAAAATACCATTTTTAAACAAATCAGCGATGCCTTGAAATTACTAAATCATCTCAAAGCATCAACAAATTAGTTTGCTGTTTATTTGGTTGCCGTTACATTTGACAGATGCAAACAATAAACAGCAAACTAATTTGTTGATGCTTTGAGATGATTTAGTAATTTCAAGGCACCACTGATTTGTCTAAAAATGGTAATTTTTTTCTTTAAATTTTCGGTTTTCCGAAATGTAAAATGACAAATGCTGGCATAAATGGATACAGAATTTTTTTCTCTACAAAAAACTTCAATACAAGTTTGCTCTAAAATAATTAGAGAAGCAAATATTTTCATATGAAGAAATTACCATTGAAACCCATATGGTGCGTAAAGCATTTCTACACCCTGTATATTATGCACTTATTATAAAATAACAAACGATACATATTTATACGGATTATTTATAAGTCTTTAAAAAATGCATGATGTAGGAAGTAGGTACTGTTGGGATCTAGTAGCCTTGTTTTACTTGTTAAGGCTACGATCCAACAAAATATGTAAACAAGTTAATAAAAATATCTACAAGTAACACGTGTTTGACTTCAGTGTTTCATATATAAAGGAATTACTTTCGTACTACTCTATAAAGTAATATACCTTAATATCTGGTGACCCAAGGCAATTTCAACACGTAAATCCAAACCCCATCTAAAACAAAGGCAAACAACCATTGAAAACGACGACCTGACTCCTGTCTAGCTGAGTCCCCAGCCACAATGAGAGCGAGCACTCATCAATGCCATTGACCTGAGACACTACAACCCCCTGTACTGCTGAGCTATCTACTATCCACACTAGTCAGACCATACACCTTCCGCTTTCTGCTGTGATCAGTACCAATAAGTCTATTGCAGCACTTCAAACAGGTAAGTCCCCTATCAATTATCAAATGGAACACAAATTGAATTTTTCAGCTTTTAATGCAACTGACATTCCATTATATTTCATTCTCAATGACCGTTATTTTACTCAGATTGGGCTAGTTCATGATGTTCAAAAGTTTAATTTGACAGTACTACAATTACCTGCCGATGTTATGCCAAAAATGCACAACTTCTTATTAAAACCACCCAACACACAATCTTTTAATGCACTGAAAACACGCTTTTAATGTCATGCTGACATCACAGACCCATCCAAACTGTCAACACTTCTAAATGCATCATTCGACAATGATCCTTTGGCTCTCTTTCGAAGTGCAAAGATTTTGCACCGAGTTAGAATTCCCTGAAAATGTAATGAGAGATTTATACATCCAGAAACTACCTTCTAATTTGAAATCCTTTGCATGTATGAATGACGACATGCCATTAAAACAGCTAGCTGATCAGCTTACCAAAATTAATAGTTTAACCAACACTGATGGACCAGTTCCAACACTTTCTATTGCAGCTCAACAACACGGTATTCAAATAGTAACTACTGATTAGAAATTAGAAACGTCGCTTACTTCAATATATTTTCCTGGTTACTTTCAATTCAAGTCTATCTAATCATAGTAGATGTATATGGCATAATATTTAAATTGTTTTTTTAGTCATTGTTTATTATTCTAAGTTAAAAATGATCTGATAATATAACCATGTGACAGCTATTGATTTAAATTTAAAAAAAGTAGGAACCTTATATATCTGTAGTTAACCCTACCGGTGGTAATTAAGGTACCTCTGTGCCCCTAGGCACACAAAGAAGAAGCCCCCTCCCCCACCCTGGTCGAATATAAAATGATAGATTTTTATTTCTTTATCATACACATAATAAAAAAATATAAAATAAAATTTATATTGAAAATGTAATTACAGTGTACTAACTTCAATAAATCAAATATCTCAATTACTGGAATTCATCTCACATTCCCGACCAAATTCCTAGTTTCCCATATAAAAATCTCTTGATAATTCGAATTTCGATAAGACGAAATTTTTGATACCTCGAAGCATTTATAAACCCTAGAGCAGGATTTCCCTTCATTACTCGATTTTTAGAAGGAAATATTCAGCTTAGCAATAGTGATTAGGTTAAGAAGTGCCGCAAATGGCGTAAATAGTGAATAACATTCTTAAAAGCTATTTATGTTCATACTTCTTTGTATTTCAAAGAATTTGCAAACTTGCACAACCTAAAATAGACGGTCCCCTCTTGGTTAACGTAAATTGTTTTGCCTACGTAGGTGCAGACCTTTTAGTTTGGGATTAGCGATAAGGCTCTATAATGACCTTCCAAGAATTTGCTAATTTGAGTCTTTTACATTAAATATTTGAGCAAGTATTTTGCCTATTTTCTATTTTCAGATTAACTACTTGCATGTACCTATATGCTCTTTAGTACTAAATCGTTTGCAAATAATGTTAACAGTTATCGATAAACCGAGTTGAGGCGTTAAGTTGAAAGAAAAAGTAAAGAGGGCGTCACCTACTTTCTCTCACAGAATAAATAGAGTCTATTTAATTAGAAATAAAGGCATGGGCTTAGATCGACATCACCAGCAAGCAGTAAAAGCCCAACGGCTAAAGCTGTTTCAGCACAGGGACCCTGAGAAGGTCCAGCCCGACAAGCAAAGGAAAGATCGACATGATCAAGAACCCGACGTATTTACGATTTATTGCAATGTAAATTACGGGAATGCCCAAACCAGGGCGAAATTAAGTCTAGTAGCATCCAAAAGTTGGTGCGGGTTCAGAAAGCAAGACTGGAAATGAAGGATCTCAATTCCAGGAAGGTGTTAGCATCAATATGATGTTCTACATCGGAAGAGATTTTTGGAGCCGGCAGGTAGCTCGAACCTGCCGGCAAATAATTTAATTTTAAACGCAGTATTTCCTAATTACATTCCCTTTGTAGTAGAACCAGGCATGCCGCTGGAAGCTTCTCAAAATTTTGACCCCAAATTTTACTTAGTATCGAAATATCCAGAAATAATTGGCTATGATTATTTTAGATTACTTTTTTCAGTAGATACCTGTCTGCGAATTAATATTTTATGATATATATGCAACATATTTTAAATCTTCATTCCATTTTGGCACCTGACATTTTGCACCGGAACTGGCTTCTCAGGCTTCTGCCACTGCCAACCAATTTAAGGAACTGAGTAGTAAATACCTGTCATAATTTTGAGTACTATGGATGGCATTATACAATTGTATTTAATTTTAAAAATGTGGAACCAGCAGAATTTGAACCCACTTCTGTACACTGGTCAGACTCGCAAACAAAAACGTCTCCACAAGAACACAAAAGATGGCTTTAAACTACGTTCACAAACAGGGAACATGTGATTAAAAGTAAGGTCCGAACAGAAAAAGGAAACTCATCCCTTCGAACACTTCCGACATGAGTCTTGACCAGCTACTTTGGACGTTTCGAAGACCAAAGTTCATTATCAACTACCTAGTGGCATTATAATTGTTGTTTTGTCTGTGTCCTTAGGAGCGATGGGAATTTGGAAATATGCTTGTTTGAGATCAAATTTAGAAAATATTGTTCAACCATAGATTCGATGAGTAAAATCTTGTACGAATAATGGTACTGGATAGGTGTCTGGTATTATGACATGCCATTAAAACAGCTAGCTGATCAGCTTACCAAAATTAATAGTTTAACCAACACTGATGGACCAGTTCCAACACTTCCTATTGCAGCTCAACAACACGGTATTCAAATAGTAATTTTTCACAAAGTGGCAGAAATACACATTTAACATTTCGTCCTACTAATGCGTCGACTTCACGGCAACCCCGTTTCTGTTACTATCATGCACGTTTCGCAGACAATGCGATTAAATGCAACAAACCATGTTCTTTTCCAAAAAACGTTTGAAGCATGCACATAGGCTTGCCTCTCCTACACTTGCTACAAATAAGCACGGAGTTAATTTTCTTAACTTTTTGATACTATACATAAAATTAGTTTTATTATTGACACTGTATCAACAATCTCAGTTTTCCCGAAGAATCTTTTATACAAAACTCATTCCACACTTCATAAATAGGTTTATACTGCAAATTCAAGCTCAATAGCAATTGAGGGTATTATTAGAATAGAACTTCACTTCCCAATTTTCGCACAACCTGTTAAATGGTCATTTTATGATGTTGATATATTGTTACCAATTCTTGGAATGGATTTTCTTAATTTTCTCAATTTCAAAGAACACAAAATCCAAACTCAACAAAATTCCCTGTCGCACAACTACAAGTCGGCAAATTCATTTACATTCGAATATAAACAAACATTGCCAACTTCTAACTAATTAATTTTTTTACTTACATTGTTCATGTTCTCAGACATTGCCGCTTTGTTATAGCGAGTCTGTCGTTGAACTTACATATAGGCATTAACATGCAAACATACAATGCCACCTTGTCCTGACACAAATGTTGTCCCTTTTGCATACAGTTCACATGCATCCATAGCCTATTTAGACATTACCGCCATTTTTTCGCGGGTCTGCACACATCCCTAGTTTTCCGCAGCCTGCTTTCATAAATAGTGCACAATTGTGGCCTACACTGGTCTAATACACGAACTACCAACTTCTGCAACCTGCTACTGTTACTCACACGCACCCACATTCTCTGTTGACCGGATGCGTGCAACGACTGCTTCCTCGGCCTGCTTTCAGTATTTATGCACATCGATGGCCTACGCTGGTCAGACACGTGTACTCACTGCTTTTCCAACCCACTTTCCTGTCTTGTGCACATCCGTGACCTGTGCTGGCCGGACACGTGCACCACCAATTTCCGCAGCTTGCTATTGTTGCTGGCACACATCCTCGGCCTATGCTGACCGGATGCGTGCAGCCACCACTTCAGCGGCCTGCTTTCGGTGTTCATGCACGTCCATGGCCTGCGCTGGCCGGACACGTGCACCATCAACTTCCGCAGCCTGCTATTGTTACTCGCATGCATTCACGACCTATGTTGACCGGATGCGTGCAACGACCATTTTTGCGGCCTGCTTTCGTTGGTCGTGCACATCCATGGGCTATACTAGTCAAGTGTACGCAACAACCATCCTTGGTTAGTCATCATTTGACCACTTCACATGCTATACATTTATTGTCTGTTGCTGATAAACCTTGATGCCTTCCTGATTTATCCAATACTACCCACAACCTTAACGCGGTTGCCACCTGTCCAAGGTGCACCACTATCAACCGCATGTGGTTGGACATCAACTAACACCTTACCACATTTTTCTAATCTTCCAAAGCATACAGACAGTCATATTCCTTTTACTTCTACGCTGACAGTTGGACCAGACAAAATTCCAAAATCAATCGAAACATAAAAACGTGTTACAACAATTCCCGGTATTACTTAATGATTTTGATATTAACGCTTGAATCAAACACCGAGTCGTTCACAGAATTGTTACAACGGGACTTCCCAGTTTACCAAATGTCGGCGTCTCAATCCAGAACAAATATTGTTTTTGGAAAGACATCTGCAGGAGTTGTTAATTCAATGCTGGTATAATAAAAAGATCATACAGTCCTTGAGCTGCTGCCATTCACTTAGTCGGGAAACCTGGTGGTAGTTATCGAATGTGTGACGACTGTGTCCAATAAACAGTGTCATAATACCAGACACCTATCCAGTACTATTATTCGTACAAGATTTTACTCATCGAATCTATGGTTGAACGATATTTTCAAATTCCCCATCGCTCCTAAGGACACAGACAAAACCACAATTATTACGCCACTAGGCAGTTGATAATGAACTTTGGTCTTCGAAACGTCCAAAGTAGCTGGTCAAGACTCATGTCGGAAGTGTTCGAAGGGATGAGTTTCCTTTTTCTGTTCGGACCTTACAATTAATCACATGCTCCCTGTTTTTGAACGTAGTTTAAAGCCATCTTTTGTGTTCTTGTGGAGACGTTTTTGTTTGCGAGTCTGACCAGTGTACAGAAGTGGGTTCAAATTCTGCTGGTTCCACATTTTTAAAATTAAATAAGTGTATAATGCCATCCATAGTACTCAAAATTATGACAGGTACTACTCAGTTCCTTAAATTGGCTGGCAGTGGCAGAAGCCTGAGAAGGCCGTTCCGGTGCAAAATGTCAGGTGCCAAAATGGAATGAAGATTTAAAATATGTTGCATATATATCATAAAATATTAATTCGCAGACAGGTATCTACTGAAAAAAGTAATCTAAAATAATCATAGCAAATTATTTCTGGATATTTCGATACTAAGTAAAATTTGGGGTCAAAATTTTGAGGAGCTTCCAGCGGCATGCCTGGTTCTACTACAAAGGGAATGTTATTAGGAAATACTGCGTTTAAAATTAAATTATCTGCCGGCAGGTTCGGGCTACCTGCCGGCTCCAAAAATCTCTACCGATGTAGAACATATTGATGCTAACACCTTCCTGGAATTGAGATCCTTCATTTCCAGAGTCTTGCTTTCTGAACCCGCCCCAACTTTTGGATGCTACTAGACTTAATTTTGCCATGGTTTGGGCATTCCCGTACTTTACCTTGCAATAAATCGTAAATACGGCAGGTTCTTGATGATGTCGATCCAAGCACATGACTTTATTTCTTATTCAATAGACTCTATTTATTCTGTGAGAGAAAGTAGGTGGCGCCCTCTTTACTTTTTCTTTCAACTTAACACCTCAACTCGGTTTATCGATAACTGTTAACATGATGTGCAAACGATGTAGTACCAAAGAGCATATAGGTACATGCAAGTAGTTAATCTGAAAATAGAAAATAGGCAAAATACTTGCTCAAATATTTAAAGTAAAAGAGTTAAGTTAGCAAATTCTTGGAACGTCATTATAGAGCCTTATCGCTAATCCCAAACTAAAAGGTCCGCACCTACGTAGGCAAAACAATTTACGTTAACCAAGAGCGGACCGTCTATTTTAGGTTGTGCAAGTTTGCAAATTCTTTGAAATACAAAGAAGTATGATCATAAATAGCTTTTAAGAATGTTATTCACTATTTACGCCATTTGCGGCACTTCTTAACCTAATCACTATTGCTGAGCTGAATATTTCCTTCTAAAAATCGAGTAATGAAGGGAAATCCTGCTCTAGGGTTTATAAATGCTTCCACGTCTTATCGAAATTCGAATTATCAAGAGATTTTTATATGGGAAACTAGGAATTTGGTCGGGAATGTGACATGAATTCCAGTAATTGAGATATTTGATTTATTGAAGTTAGTACACTGTAATTACATTTTCAATATAAATTTTATTTTATATTTTTTTATTATGTGTATGATAAAGAAATAAAAATCTATCATTTTATATTCGACCAGGGTGGGGGAGGGGGCATCTTCTTTGTGTGCCTAGGGGCACAGAGGTACCTTAATTACCACCGGTAGGGTTAACTAAAGATATATAAGGTTCCTACTTTTTTTAAATTTATCAATAGCTGTCACATGGTTATATTATCAGATCATTTTTAACTTAGAATAATAAACAATGACTAAAAAACAATTTAAATATGATGCCATATACATCTACTATGATTAGATAGACTTGAATTGAAAGTAACCAGGAAAATACTCGTATATTGAAGTAAGCGACGTTTCTAATTTCTAATCAGTAGTTATGGGTGCCCGTACATTTTACTAAACCATTTCAATACACTGTTTACCACTTCTTGAAAATGGTTTAGCTGGTATTACGTATTCTCATTCTGAGTGATTGTCCCGGTATCATCTGTAAACACAGCTAAGCAAGAGTTGACGGGTTGTGGCACATCATGTGTTTATAAATTGTAGATCACTGGACCAAATACCGAACCCTGAGGGATTCTACCTTAATTTTTTGTGCAATAAGTGACTGGTTTCCACACTCTGCCAAAATGAGTGTTTGTTGGCGTGTCTTATTTCCATTTTCAACTTGATTCTTTTTAGATTTTTTTTGTGTGATAATCTAGTCTTATATTAGTGATTTCCTTTGTACCAAATATTTAACATACCAGGTTTGACTCGATTATGGTGTACCCCCTTTTTCTTTATTTTTGAAGATTATTTTTTAAAAATTGGTAGGTACATCGTATCTACTTAATAATCACTTTCTGACATACGAATACTTGTTTCCACTTCTGGTTTCAGCGGACTTTTGATTTTCAAATGGAATACCTTGATACTGCATTTTTGGATTCTACATAATTTTCTCAATCCAATGATATGTAGATATCTCGTTTTCCCAGTGCTCCTCTCCTCAGTCCTTATTCCCCAGTGGGAATGTGGTGGTCAGTGTTGCGTGAGCATCGTCTATTATGCTTTTCTATACTTTCCTATCGCGCGCCTCATTTGCTAATGTATGGAATGGTTTCTTGGTGATTTTAACCATGTGATCGGTCCAACGAGTTGGTGAGCGACCTCGAGGTCTTCTGCCTTCAACGTTTCCTTGTATTATGAGCTTTTCCATACCTTCTTCTCTTCTCATAACATGTCCAAAGAACCTGAGTGACCGACTCTGAATAGTTGCAGAGAGTCTTTGCTGTACATTAAGGTCTCGTAATATGGATACGTTAGTACGATGAGCAGTCTATGGAATCCGAAGCATTCTACGCCAGCAGTACATTTTTGTCGCATCGACTTTCCTCCTCTCACTCATTCTCATAGTCCATGATTCTGATGCGTAGGTTAGAACGGGAAAAACGAGGCAATGAACCAAACGCTTTTTGTTTGCAATGGATATGTGTGTATCTCGCCAGATTTTTGTTCATTTCTTCATTGCAACCTTGGCAAGATCGCATCTACGACGGACCTCACCTTCTGTAGAGCCAGTGTTGCTTATCAAGGAACCCAAATACACATATTCATTTACAACCCTAAAACGGCCCATTCTCGTTATTTCAGGCCTGTTATTGGCCAGCCTATCAACAATCATTATCTTCGTTTTGGAGATATTTAATTCAAGACCAAATATTCTGCTTTCGGTTTCCACTAGTGTTATGAGATCTCTCAGATCCTCCTCGGAGTTTGCCAGAAGTGCCGTATCGTCGGCGAATCGCAGGTTATTAAATGTTCGACCCTTAACCGAGACACCTTTTTGCCAGTTTTCTAGTGCTTTCCTCATTACGTATTCTCCGTAGATATTAAATAGCTGTGGTGAAAGTATGCATCCTTGACGGACACCACATTGAGGTTGGAAGTCTGCGGAATATATTTGGTCAACTTGAACGTACCCTGTTGTATTGGAGTATAAGTTTATAACGAGGGATATCAAGTGTAGCGGGACGCCCATTTCATGTAGCACCATCCAGAGTTTATTCCATATAACTTTATCGAAAGCTTTATTATAATCTATAAAGCATGGGTATACCGATTGGAGACGATTACATTTACTCCTTGTTGTTCGCAGATGACCAAGTAATCATGGCTAGTGATGAATTTGATATAGAATACATGATGAGAAAGCTAGCAGACACATATAACGCAAACGGACTAAAAATTAACTATAAAAAGACAAAATACTTAACAACAGAAAATCATGGAAGAAATCTGCAAATACAAGGACACACAATACAAAAATGCGACGACTTCAAATACCTGGGAAGTATAATCTCGTCAGGGGGGAACTCCAAAAAGGACATCACGAGCAGGGTGGCTCAAGGCAGACAGGCTACACAAAGATTGAACTCCCTATTATGGTCAAAGAATATAGGTAATCATACTAAAGTCAGAATATATAAGACAATAGTACAGAGTATACTTATATACGGATCTGAAATGGGAAATGACCAATAAAGATAAGCAAAGAATTAACGCTGTGGAAATGGATTTTCTACGAAGAGGGTGCAGAGTGTCCAGATTAGATCATGTTCGAAACACAGAAATAAGAACTAGAATGAAGAAGGAAGAAACAACTATTGAAGAAATTGAAAAAAGGCGTCTTGTATGGTATGGGCACGTACGAAGGATGAACGAAGGTAGATGGCCAAAGCGAATTTTAGATTGGAACCCACCAGGGAGAAACAAAAGGGGCAGACCCCCTCACACATGGAATAAACAAATAACAGAAGATATGCGCACACGAAATCTAGAAGAAGGAATGTGGAATAATAAAGACCAATGGCGTTTGGGATGCGAGAGACGGCCCAGACTGTAACACACTCGCTATATATATATATATAAAGCATATGTACAGGGGGATGTTGAATTCTCTGGCTTTCTCTATGAGTTGGCGGATGTTCAGTATTTGTTCTCTCGTACCTCTTCCCTTAACGAATCCCGCCTGCTCAGATGGAATTTGCGGTTGGATGTATGCTTTTAGCCTTTCATTAACAATGTTCAGAAAAACTTTGCTTGCATGAGAAATCAAAGTTATGGTACGGTAGTTATCGCATTTGAGAAAGGAGCCCTTTTTGTGGATGGGCATTATGGAACAGCTTGTCCAGTATTCTGGCCATTGCAATGTATGCCAAATTCTATTGCAGAGGCAGTGCATAATTTCAATCCCCATTGTACCTGCGGCTTGTAGGATTTCGGCAGTTAGCTGGTCTCGTCCAGGCGCTTTATTTGATTTCAGCTTCTGCATTGCCTTCTCCACCTCGCTTTTCAGAATATCTGGTTCTTCTATATCGATGTTTAAGGTTAGTTGATTTTGCGACTGATCGTTTTCCATATATAGCTTCTGACAGTACTGTCTCCACGTTTCAGCGACGTCTGCCAGGTCAGTCCTAAGGTTACCACCTGCATCTTCTATAGCCCATGTTCTTGGTTTAAACTCGCGTGTTATATATTTGATTTTGTAAAATAAGTCTTTCGGTTGATTGGTGAACGCGTGTTCTTCTATCTCTTGGCATATTTTTCCATAGTAGGTGTTCTTATCCTGTACGCACGACTTCTTAATTTCATTGTTTAAGCTACGTAATCGGTTTTTATCTTCGTCAGTTCTTAATCCTGTTCGTACTAACTCCCTTCTTCGTTCTATTTTCGTTAATGTCTTATCAGAAAGCCAGTGCTTGCGTTTTTCTTTGTGTTCTTGTGGTTGTCGTTCTAGGGCTTCATTCAAACATTCCTTTAGTTTGTACCAAATTTCTTGTGGTGACATTGTGACAGTGCTCCTATGTGGTGTTAAATCGTTTTAGATCAATTTTTCCTCGGGTCCAATCTTTCTTCCGATTCCGGGGACACTGGAGCGTAAACGGCCTATTCTGCATAGGTACTCTAATTAGTAGGGCACACTCATTCAGTGATATTTGTTCCCTGTATCAAAAGATATAGGTCCTTCACCGGGTGTGTAGCAAAGTTCTTCGGTTCTATAGTAGGCTGGCCGAATACCTATGCACTGTCTTTTCCTTCCCAACGTATTACAGACATACAAAATGTGTATTGCTGTTTCTGTTTTTTTAAGTAAAGTCTCTATTGTATTTTCTGATCTTCCACAAGTGTTTCGTAACACTCCTATCGTCCGATGACGATACTGAGTTGCTCCCTACCCATGAGAAGTATTTCTGCCTTTCTCTCATTGCAAGGTTCGCTTAAGAATGCCTTTCTGTGGTTCTATCCTGGTCTGGTAATCCAGAATCTTTCATGTTGAGTGTCGATCTAATAACTTACATAGCCTCAGTTAGCACTTCTTGAAATTCCTAAGGCTGGTTCTGGGCCAAGGTAAGCCTCAGGTGATCCCTGCTTTGCTAGTTCGTTGGTTTTCTCATTACCGTATTTGTTACAATGAACTTGTGCCTAGAATGGTGTCATGACATTCTGGTCTGCCAAGTCATTGAGTTCCTCTAGCTACGCACTGCCGTATCAGTCTGGAAGAAGTCTTACTACTCGAGAGGGCCATCAGAGCCGCCTGACTGTTCGACATTATGTAGATCCGCCTATGTTTATAGGTCCTCTATTTGTTTTCTCGTGCACACTGTAGTATCGCGTATGTTTGAATTACGGAAGCGTGCTTACCCAGTGAGAAGCTGAGCTGCTCTTTCGGTCTTTCGCCATAAGTTCCTGATCCGGCACCAGTCTCAGTCTTCGAACCGCCCGTGTACCAGATCAAGCTTCCTGGAGGAATATCCTATTTGGTTTTTTCCACTCTTTACGATCCTGAATTATCACCTCGAAGGGTGTTCCTATGAGATATTTCGGAATCATATAGTCCATCCCCATTTCAAGTACAGGGCCCTCTATGCTACCAGCTATACTTATATGTTCCGCACCCAGATGAAAGTTATACAGTGAATTTTCCATTCTAGAGATTCCCAAACCTGTCTTCGCCTGTATTACTATATGGAGAGGGGGAGGTCCCTGTTATGTCAAGACAGGCAAGCCATTGTAACTTATTTAGCCTTTATTTGGTGCATCCTTGCTTGACTTTGGGCCACGACACCAGGGCCGCATACATAATAAGTGGTCTGACCACTCTAGAGGATAGCCAATACACCATTCCTGGTTTGAGACCCCAAGATTTATCAGACATTTGTGTAACTATCGCTAATTTAGTTTCTGATTTTCTAATAATTTTGCTAATATGTTTGTTCCAGGTTAGTTTGGAGTTCAGTGTGACACCCAAGTAGTATAGTTAAACTCTCTCAACAAAGCAGTTTCTTTACCGCAAAGAAGTAAGGTTTCAAACCCTCTAGGTTTTTTCTTCCCGTGAATGGTATTATGATGGCGTTGTCGGGGCAGACAGTCCACCTCGATACAATGTCCAGAACCTGTTGCATAAGCTCGCTGGCAATGTTGACAAATCGCCCTTCTACTACTTTGTCAAGATCGTCAGCGTATCATAAGGGAGAAAACTTTTTACTGATGAACTTTTGTAGAAACTCGTACATGACAAGGTTCCATAGCAGGGGAGAGAGAACTCCTCTCTGGGGACACCCTACTACCACCCGAACTGCTACGGTTTTATCCAGCATTGATGTGTAGACCACCCTTCCTCTGAGCATGCAGTTTATCTACGTGCAGCAGGTCTCCTCTAGCCCACGATCTCGTAAGGCTGTTGTAATTCATCTGAAGGATGTGTTGTCAAATGCTCCTTCTGTATGTAGGAAAGCTCCTAGAAGGATCTCTTTATTTTCCAGCGTCTTCTCAACCCTTTTGACGAGAAGGTGGAGCGCTGTTTCTGTAGATAATACTGCCCTGTAGGCAAACTGATTTTGGTGTAGAGGACTGTTTACCAGAATACCATCCCTAATGTGCCTGTCGAGCAGTTTCTCCAGTTTCACGAGAAGGTATGGCAAATTATTCTTTGTTCAATCATTCGCTAATTACCTCGTACACAATATTTTTTAAATTATGATACCACTGTCATTATTGCGTGTTTAATTGGTGAATAGTCATATGCATAAACGTGGTTTCCAATACAAATTGTCTTATTCAATGCTGAAAGTTCATAGTCGATACATACACAGGGAGAATCTTTTCATTATGTCCATACAGATTGCAGAAACTATACCAGATAGAGAAACGGTAAAATTAGAAAATAGATGCAATTTTATGAGTTTGACTTAACACTACTATTGTTTGTCTAAAAAAGCGAGGTATTTTTGGAAAAATTTAATTTATTATCATATCTTTCGGGTCTAGGAAAATTAACGAAAGCAATTGGCCGAAGGAAAATGAACCGAAAACAAATGACCGAAACAGCAATTGGTCGAAACAGCAATTGATCAAAACTGTAGTTGATCGAAATATAATTAATCGAAATGTAATTGACCACAAATATAATTTATCGATACGCAATTCAACGAATAAATAATAGTTCTAATTATTAAATACTATACTATTAATGTTACATTTATAATTTTATTTGTTATTTACTTTTACCCATGAATGTACTAAATTTGGGTGTACAGCCAATTACTTTGGTAAATTTGAATGTAGTTTGAAATCAATGCAGCTGAAGGCTGGCACCGAGGTTTTGAGCACTAAATTTTCGCTGATCACCCTAATATGGAAATTTATAGATGCTGTTCAAAGGGAACAAATCTTACGCAGTCTTTAAATTGAACATTATGTAAGTGGCCAAGAAGGTTTCCCTGCTCGTAAAAAATACAGGGACTGTGCTGAAAGAATAGCAAGATATATGGAAAAAAATATATTAAAAAAATGACAAAGGTATCTCTTACCGATTTTTAAACAGGCCGACATTATGCTGTCAGTCCTAAGCCTGAGAAAAGTGTGAAGAATAGTTATTTGTATACCAAGGCACTAAAGTTTAACTTTTTATTACGAATGTGGATTGATTTGCCGAGACCCGTAGGGCCAAGGCAAATAAACCACATTAGGAATAAAAAGAAACTTCAGTGCCGAGGTACATTATGTTTCGTTTGAAATCGAAAAATCGTGAAATTACATTTTAAACAATTTTTGTAGGTTATGTTGATGTCGGTTGACGTTTATCTGTCAACCCACTACCTACAA
The DNA here is from genome assembly GCA_940337035.1 of Agriotes lineatus. Classification (NCBI taxonomy): domain Eukaryota; kingdom Metazoa; phylum Arthropoda; class Insecta; order Coleoptera; family Elateridae; genus Agriotes; species Agriotes lineatus. The sequence continues at coordinate 56,807,494 of OW679202.1, forward strand.
AAAGTCGTAAAAGAATGGATTACTTCACTGCCAATTTCTCGTATTTTAATGACGATTTCAAGGTTCTTTACTGCTGATTTCAAAAAAAGTCTTAATTTGAACAATTATATATTCAGTGAATTGTGTATGGATAAGTTACATGTTAGGTCAATTGCATTTCGATCAATTGCTGTTTCGATCAATTGCGTTTCGGTCAATTTTTCTTCGGTCAATTGTTTCTGGCCAATTTTCATAGAACAATTATTCTATAACTGTAGGGGTACCTAACTAATATTATTATTTATTTATTTAAACAACGTTTTAATGGATATTAGAAGAATACTTTGCATAGATAGCTATAAAATATATTTTAAGGTTTACGACTGTAATAAAATAAATCATCATCATTTCCATCTCAATTCATCGCATTTTCAAGCTGTCGTCATACTATTCGATCAGAGGTAGTTTGCATGCGCTGTAGTCCTGCTACACTGCCAATGTCGTCTCTATAAAGCGCGGAAGACTTGAACGGTGTCGTAAAATTATATTACCAAGTCAACTGAAGCGGAAATAAACTTAATTGTAGTGATACATTTTGAAAGGTTACAACTATGTAGTCAAAATTTTGTGTACTAATCATAAACGTAATGCCCCAACACTAGGAACGAATATGGAATACTAAGAATATGGTTATGACAAAACTATTTACAAAGTACATATAATTTATTTTGGAAAGGAATGAACTGAAAGTAGACTTTTGACTTCCAATTAACAATTTAAAATATGAAAATGGTATTAGATGGTATTTGTTCTATGGTTATTATCTAAATTAAAAAAAAAGTTCATTTATAAACACAGGTGCATTTGCTTCGGTATGGAATTACTGTACATATGATGATGACTTAAATTATTATAGATCTCTAGCTATTTGTTGCATCTAGGTTTTTCTAAGATAGTAATTGTTTCATTTTTTTAACAAATAAATGGTGATGGTTCGCATTTAAAAATCACTGAAATTGTTCGCAAACGTTAATAATGCCACGCGTTAAAAATAGCAACTACAATATGCAACAGAATGGTGCACACACCCTATGACCAAGGCAGTGGTGTAACTATACCACTTGACACTCGTGCGTAAGAGAAATTTTTGCGCTCTTACTTTTTTTTAAGCAAAAAGGGGACTACTTCTTTAATGATAATATTTATTGCTTTTTTATTGACAAATTAAAATTTAAAAAACAAACAAACACAAATACAACATAATATTAATGAACATCAGACATAAGAATACGTATACGATAGTTCAAAAATTCACAAAAACGTTTCTCACCCGCTTGCCACAATTGCTTTTCGGCAATCAAAAAGTCACAAAAATAAAATCTCCGAATTCCATTTGCACAGTGCTAACAAACAGGTGCTCAGGTCTCAAGTAAAGATAACTAGCTTCGGATTCTCCTTTTATACTCTTCTGGCACCTCAATATGGGGCAATTTCTAGAGAGAATTGGAGAAGAGACTGCGTGGCGTACTGGTTTACGCTACGTCCGCGCATACCGGCTAAGATCACCTTATCGAAAATCCGAACACTATGGAGATGTGAGTGAAGATTGTAACAAGAATTAGCGCCATTCGAATTTCTAGCACACTGTTTGTGCCTTACGTAAATTTGATGCGGGTGCTAACGTGACAAGAGGAGGTCAAATAAGGTGAAAAATAGGGTGGAACCACAAAGTAAAGGAATATCAGATGAGGAATAGTACAATGAAGCAGTCATAAAAGAAGTGGACAAAAATAAAGCAAGCTTATAAATACCAGTAACTTTACATCATAATAATATTTCCATGAATTTAGTAATAAAACAAAAAAACGTATGGTTGCAACCGTTCAGAGTGACACTGTAGATACTATGAGACTCAAATGTAACGTTAATCATCTTCCTTCCTGCTTCACGAAGGATGTGATTAAGCTGGGTGGGGTTTGCTATATTTATATTCATCTTGAAATCCTAAAGACAGAATGGTGTACGAGCAAATCACCATCATCATCACCCAGCTACGAAAGTTCACTGCTAGACATAAGCCTCCCCTAATTGACTTCATAGCTTCCTATTTTGTGCTTCCGATGCCAATCCTACTCTTCTGGTGAGCTCATACGTTTGGTTATCTTTACTAATAGTATTTCGTGGCCTCAGTACTTATAAGGCGTGGTATCTTCGTTTTGTTTGCCATCGATATAAATACTCCCACAAATTACTAGGTTTGTCATCACTTGTGTCTTTCAGATATTAATCTTCAGGCCCATTTGTTGAGAGGTTATGTTCAATTCTTCGACTATTTTGCTACCGTTGTTAAATACAGTCAGATATTAGAACTACATATATTATCTGCATATCTCAAATGACAGAGATTTTCACCATTTATGTTTAGTTCCAGTCTATTTGTTTGCACATATAATGGAGCAGATTTCTAAATAATTTTGGTGAAATGGTGTTGCCTTGACGAACACCTCTTTCTATTCGGAAGTTTTTAGTGTTTTTATGGACCCTAACACAGACTGTGGCGTTGTCATATATATGTTTTTCGTATATCGGTTCTAATAGACTTGGATATGTCCTTATTTAGTTGCCTCAAGGCTAATATTTTTTCAGTACTTTTGCTTTAGTTCCCTTCTCTCTCTCATCGTTAGTTATTTATTGTTTGTACTTAGTGTCTTACTGTTTTTGGGGCAAGGTTTTTTGCTCGGTCTTCTTTACTACGTCTAATATCGTTTTGGATAACTCTTCAATATTTATATTTCTGCCATCTCTCTTTCCTAATGTTCACAATCACTTTTGTTCTTATCATTCGGTGGTCAGTTCCAGTTGAGAACTTATGAAGTACCGTTACATCGTGTATTATTTCCTTCTTATCTGTGAATACAAAAGCTATATTTCGTATACCGTGTTGCCATCTGGACTGATCCAGCTCCATTTGTGTTTCGATTTTTTATGTTGTAAATAATGCAAAAGTCTATTTTTCCGTTTATTTCCTTCTGTGAAACCGTAATATCCCATCGAGCTTCCAAATTCATCTTGTATTTCCCCAGTTTGGCATGAAATTCGCCTGTTAATAATGAATAACGAACAGGTCGGTTCTGTAAGGCCTTGTCAATGCTGTCATAGAAAAGTTCCAGTTCTTCTTCTTCGGAATTTGATGTCGGGGCATAATTCTGTATAATTTTAAGACTATATCTGGAGTTTAATCTTAAAGTTAGATAAATAACTCTTGGACGTATGGTCGTAATTTCTATTATATATACAAATAATACCCCCCATTGAGATATACTTTTTTGTTCTTTGTAGTGAAATAGATATCCAGACTTTAGAATTAATTGATTTTTTCCCCTTCTTCATACTTCACTTAGACCTACGATATCCCATTTTAATGTTCCTACGTTCTTCTTTAATTTCTAATAGTTTTTGGTTAGATAATAAAGTTCTGACATTGTAGGAAGCTATGTATAATTGTCGTTTTGGTTGGTAGCCTGGTCGATCCCAGTGGTTTGTCGTACCCTCTGCTCTAAATATTTTTTGACCGCTAACGTAGTCAAGCATTTTTGCGCCGCCGCGCCGGAACCTGAGAGCAGTTTTTGTTTTTTAAGCATATTTCGAGTTTTGGCCATACGATTTCATGAACCAATCACGCCAAAATAAATCAAACATAAACAAATCTGCAACACCAGGGATGTCTTACGCACAAAGGGTCGGTAACGTCCAACCTCTAACAGTTTTCAACAAAATTATTGCCTAACAACCGAACAGCAACCCAAGCATCAATCTGGAAATTATGATAGCAAAACTGATGGAGAAAATGGATACCATTCTTAATCTCTTTACAATTATGATTTCAAAGATGCCGTAAAGGAGCATGACCTTCGGTTAGCAGTGTGGAACCCCAATGGATTGGCCTAACCGGCTAAAAAAATAAAAAACTTCCTTGCAGAAAAGACATAAATGTCATGCTAATCTAAGTACATGTCACTGACAAAAGCTATCTGAAAATTTTCAGGTATGCCACACTGTACACAACATCCGGAAGGGAAGCATCGTGGTGGGACTGCCACTATTATTAAAATTAAACATCAGAAACTAGTTACGCTTGGGAAAACGCACCTCCAGGTCACCAGTGTGGCAGTAGAAGATTGACACGGAAACCTAGTTTTGTCAACGGTATTATAATAGCATAGCCATTATTAATAGTGTAGTAATAGCAATATTTTTCATGATTATATCATAATTTACCAAGTCAATAGAACTCGTGTCGAAGTTGAACCGAAAACTTGATAACTGTTTATTTACAAAAATTATGTCGTTTTCATAGACGAGTCTACGCCTACTCTATGGAACACCACCACTGTCGTTTAAGCCCAATAAAAAAACGATTTAATTCATTGTTCAATTCACTTGGAAATAGATTTTTAGCAGGGTTATATGGACCTTGCGTCTCTCTTGAGCCTATAACGGAAATTTTAGAATGGGTTAGAGAAAGTGGGGTTGAGAATGGAAGAGAGGCCAGGAAAGATGGAGAAGTACTGCCTCAGCATTCGCCTCAGAGAAGTATAGACTTCTATGTGACAAAAGCAATTCTACGAAACTAAAAAGGTAAGGGTTCAGGGTCATTTCAATTCCCTCAACTGGTGGCGGGCTCCTATAGGAACCTTGCGTCCCTCTTCAGCCAATAACGGGAATTTCAGGATGGGTTAGAGAAGGACGGGTTGAAAATGGAAGAGAGGCCAGGCAAGGTGGAGAAGTACTGCCTCAGCATTCGCCTCAGAGAAGGTACTTTGTTGACTCAGGAAAACCACCTAAAAACTTGAATCAGAGCAAACGCCCACGGGAATCGAACCCACGATCTTTCGAATGCTAAGCAGACGTGCTAACCACTAATCCACAGAGCTTTTTTAAGGAAATTGCTTTGCACTAGAATCCTGTTTGGGGCTCTCTTCAGACCACAGGCCACTTCTTGTAGCCATAAGTATGCAGATTATAAACAAGGTTAAACTCCTAACACTAACAAACGAACACACAAATTGGGATAACTTTCGAGAAATATTGGACGATAAGTTATAGTTAAACTTGCCTTTAAAGTCAGGTAAGAATATAGATAAAGCAATGGAACGTATTACGTATTGGCAATCCAATGTGCAGGATGGGAAGCAATCTCAGAAATCCATTACCACCACTTGTTGCCCATATTTCATTAACGAAATAATCGGGGAAAAAGAAAACTCAGGATCAGATGGTAAACTACTAGAGCACATAGTGATAAAATTAAGTTGAATCGAGTACCAGACAGATTAAAAACCTAGAATACAAAAATCTCGAAGTATAAAAATACTTAGCTGGCTTTTCAGCCATTGAAGGGATATAATACTCTAGTGGAAGGCAACCAAAAGGATTAAATATCCTCAAAGCGCTATTCCTTCCATTAAAACACTAGAACGAAACTGGGCCAGAAACGATCCCGAAAGAGTGGAAAGTGTATTTCAGCTCTTTGTCGCCGAAATTTCATTCGAAACTGAAGAACCGATCTACCGCCTTCTTATATCATCTCATGAGTTAGACCTTCCAACTAAAACAATCAGGGTAAAATAGACCCGGTCAACAATAACAAAGAACCCGAATCCAATGATCTGAATCGGGTAGACTGTTGAAAGAACTAACAAAAGAAGGATTTAGGATGATAACGTCGATTTTCAATACCTTTCTGATTGAATCTGGAGTACCCCAGGGTAATGTCCTTGGCTTCATCTTGCACTTTATATATACAAGTACGACTGATAATCCAACAACCTTAGCTATTTTCGTCGATGGTACACGGTACAGCCATTATGTCATTACATCAACATCCCAACATTGATTTGCACCTCAGATGAGAGGTTGATATGGCTGAGAACTTGCCGTATTAACGCTAATACTACCAAGTTCATCGCCTTCGTACTTAAAAGAAAAACACGCCTTTCTTTATGATAGACGATTAACGTGGTCGAAACATCTATGGTATATGGGACGGCAACTGGGTCTAGACTACAGAAATATGTACTGGCTCATCGGTTGCAACTCCCAATTGACAACTGAAAAAAAGAAGGTAGATGGAATTCAGCTCTGAAGATTTTCGAGTGATTCAAACAACATAAAGATACAGCTCCTCCAATCTAAAGTTTGGATAGCAAAGCTTCCTGGTTCGTCCCAAACTATGTCGATGTCCTCAACTGGGACCTGCAAGTATTGACAGTGGCTGAAGAGTGTACAAATCTGAGTGCACGTTGACACAGCCGTCCGGGCGAACAACTTAATTCTCTATCAGTTAAATTACTGTTGCCCAGTCAACAAAGGGACTAAAGCTACACGACTCGCTGGGCTTACCACAACGCTATTGTTGTTATAACTGTAAAACTTTCGTAGTTATAAGCAATATGGCCAATATGTTACCTTGTTAACAGATTACTGACATCAATATCATGGTGGGTCTCAAAATATTTTTTTATTTCATGCCGCAAGAATTATCTCTGGGTCTCGGTTAGCGTCCAACAAACTGTTTAATAAAACTTCTGAGCACTGCATTAATGGTTTTAGATTTTGTAATTGTTAGAAACGTACGGGTAAAAATATCTTAACGTTTCTAATAATACTGAAACAATAAAAGAAACCACTCGGTAATTCAAACTAAATCAATTTGAAAATAAAACAAATTGAAAAGCTGGCCGAAGAATCGTCATGGAAGGGGTGATTCTTGGAATATAAACGTTGTTTATTGAAGTTCAACTGAACTGCACGAATGCTGTTTACCACGTTTTAGTCAGGAATCTGCGTGCAAATCATTTGGATGTATTTTATTTCTCATAATTATATCACGTTGATTGGTTATACGTGAATAATGTCATTTGTAATCACTAAAAACAGAAATTTAGAGATTAATTTGTTTGCGAACAAAAACAAAACCATTAAAAGTAAGTACTTCATGTTCTTCATCTATTAATTATAACTTAAGGGCCAGTAAAAACAGAAATAATGCAGTTATTTTCTCATAAAGCAGCTATAAGCACAAGAAAATTCAAGAGAGAAAAATGTAAATTGGTTTACTCTGAACGTCCCACGCAAGTGACACTAAACAATTTTAAAAATCAAAGGTAAATAGGGCTAAAAATATCGTAACGAGCGCAATAATATTCATACGTATTGATACAATAAAACGAAAGACTTGGTTATGCGAATTACGTCAATTATAAATTTTAAAAAATTAGCGGCGCGGCGGTTTAATTCGATCTATATTACCTGAGAATGCGATTGTAACCTCATCGATATGTTGCAGTAGGCCATGCAGTCCCACTGGTAGGTGTGCGACGCGCTGCTGTATTTAACGTTGAAACGTTTTGACCCTTTTGCGAAATTATCCTGTATCTGTTGGATCATGTTTTCGTCAAGTGTAAAGCCTGATCTATGTGCAAATCATTACTTTTCTGTATTTCTTAGTTAACGCAAAAATAAACAAAACTTATTCTTTTTAAGGATCTCGGAAGGTGATTTTTTCGGGATTACAATACTTCCTTCGTGTTTTAGATGAGGGAAGTAATATATTGTAATGGTTTACTGTCCAAAGCAATCCTGATCGCCTAATTAACTAAATGAATAAGGTCGAAATGAGCACAGAATTAAATATTTTATTTATTGCAAGATAATCAGTACTTTACATTAATAAATGCACTTGATGTGAGCAGCAATAACTAATAATTTGAGCGATAACAGTTAGCATGAGATAAGGCAGGTTTCAGAATGGTTACGTTCAGAGTTTCAGATATGATAAATGTTCGGAAGGGCCCATGCAATTTAATTTGTAACTGGCGGATTTGAGCTTATTAATGTTAGACATAATGTGAGTAAAATGATACAGAATGATTTGTTAAGTACAGAAAGTATATGAGCTTTATGTATTAAAAGTGTATAAGCCAGCAAACGGCAAATTAGTTGAAAGGTCAACGAAACAGTGCCAGAAAAACAAATATTATTGCAATGAGTAATGGAAAAATGTAAGGCAACCGATTGAAAAATAATTAGTGAGATGCTAAAGGAACTTCAAGTGTATCAGTGCATGATAAACCAAAGTGATTTAAAAGCAGAGCAAAGTGTAGTGACATTTATTCCAAGAAAAAGACAATTTTAGTAGTTAGGCAAAGACATAACATCAAAACTGTAGTCCATAAGGTCAAACATGTTATCAATCCTAATTTCTTTTATAAAATTGAAAATCTAGTTGCTAAGTTACGAGACAGTCTTTTGTTATGATGACAAAACAAGCTAAAATTTTACATGATGGGGGCAGATTGAGCTCCAGCTTTTATCGCTTTAAATTATAAAATAAATATCTTGTGTAATACCAGTTGTGTGTAAAGTTATTCACTAGTGTGCAGGGCATCTTTGGGTATAGTTTGCCATGTGTTAAGAGTTTCAAGTGTAGCAGTTTAGCCAGCAGTAAGATTAGCCCAGGTGCGAGTAACTTCGAGAGCCCATTTCCATAAGTAAGCAGCATCGCCCAGCAAAAATAGTGTCTGCTACGTGTAGAGAGGGCCTTCAGAAGTCCCTGGGTGTAGAAATTTCAACCCAAGTGCGTAATTCCCGTGGCGTCATTGGAAAGTGTACCCAGCGTCCGAAAGGTCTCCGATTAAGATAGGATTTCACAGGAAGCTCTTGCAGCAGCCCTATAATTCGCGGGGTTTTTCAAGATTAGACTATGTACGAGGTGGAGAGGCATATTCCAGAATTCCAGGTCCGTCCAGCTTCGAGTAAATTAGATAGTCTCTAAAAAGTGCGAGTTGACGCGGAATTAACCACTACACAAAAATAACAATTTACCAAACAATGATTCGCCTAGTAGTAACATACGGAAGCCAATGCCAATTTGAAAGAAAAATACTACGGAAGATCTTCGGCCCAATAAAAGAGGAAGATGTTTGCAGAATTAGATACAATTTTGAGCTAGCAAATCTATACAAAACAGCAGTTATAGTCAACTTTATAAAAATATGGGACATGTAGTACGGATGGAGGAAAACAGAATACCACTTAAGAGTTACAAAACACAACTAGAAGGAAAGAGAACAAGGAGATGACTCCGACAACGATGGAAGGACAACACAAGACGAGACGCTGGAGAACACCTACGAGTGAGAAACTGGGAAGGCGTGGCAAAAGAGAGAGAAGAATGGAGGCGTGAAATAAGGGACATGGGACTGTAGCGCCATGGATGGATGGACGCGGAATTTTCAGTTTTTGCCGGATGCAGAACAAAAAGCAATCGCGCGTGGGTTTTGACTTCCCACTAGAAACAAAACGAGGTTAGCAGTTGCTACGTCACAGAATTAATTGTATTTACCTGATGCTTCCTTGACGTTTTGGTGTTATTTTGCACTGACAGATGATCTTGTTTACTGAACTAAATTTAGAGGTTATTTAAACGCCAGTTGGAAATGGTCAATTTGCCCTAATAATTGAGAGTAATTGTTATACAACAAATTTGTCATACAATATTTTCTACTTAATTTTATGAACCGACACCCTGAGTTAAGATTTGTTTCATGTTAACCGAAGCTAAGTCTTAATTTATGGCAAGTAAATAAAATAAAGAAAGAGCAATAAACCATTTATTTGTGGTAATCAAAATGACATTTTTTAAATTTGTCCTGAGTTTGACAGACAATTTTCAGTTGAAACTTAACAATTTTATTAAGTTAGTACCTCTTGCCATAATTATTTTATTTATTTTATTTTATTTAAAGCGGGATACTATTAGAATATGTACATGCATTGTGTTATCTGTATTTTTATAATTAAATAATATGTCTCATCGAGACGTAAATGAAAAAGTGTAAAGAAGATTAAAAAAATTACAGCTAATTTCGTTTATATTTTTTATTTTATTCTATTATATGCTTTTTTGTTAAATTTAGTTGAAAATGTTGATAATCTTTAATTTTTAGCAAAGAATATTCTGCCTTTGTTTTGAAATAGTGATTCCCAAAAAAAACGAAGACCGAATCAAGAGTATACGTATAATTTGTGCATACAGTGTGTCTGGCGGCATATGGAATATAGAGAAGCTCGAATAGTACATTTTGTTGATTATCCACTTCGCTTTTGCACAATATAAAATGTTTTCATTTGCATGGTCCTCTTCTTGTTATTTATCGATTCGTTAAAAAATAACAAAATTCCCTATATTCTGTTGCCGTCAGACACACTGCATATTAGACTTTGTGAACGCATATTTTACTGTTTTGATACTGCAAATTACTGAAAGTGACTGGTCTTGTGTTTATAAGTCTGGTAATGTTTAGTGCTTGTGATTTAAACTAATGAACTTCTGATACTGGCCTCATCCTGCAACATAATAAAAGCGAAAGATTAAATATTTTAAGTTATTTACTTTACTCACCGCAATCAACTACAAATCGCTGCTATCAGCTGAAAAGTGACACTGACCAAAATTCCGTACAAAAATAGACATCGCTTTCTCCCACAAAACCTAGAAACCTGATTCTGGTAATGCAACGTTTTTCTAATTAGTTTTGTCTGTTATAAAATGAAGCAATATAGAGTTTTTTCGGTAATGACGACATCTTTAGATAAAAATAAATCGGCGAAAGAAAAAGGTGTCTATGATAGACGGTTGGGGCGCTATAATCGCTGAGACGCCACGAACGCTTTCCTCCACCCCCGATCGCGACGAGATGCATTTTGATACTACTAGAACTCAAATATACGAATCAAACGCCAAAATTGTCCGCTGCTTTTCATGCATACTCGGCGCCTGTACTGACACTGACTATTTTCTTCGGAGCGTTTTGCAAAGGTCAGTAAAGACAGTGTTGTAGTATACGTTCGGAGTGAATTATTTTTGTGTTCCAGAATCACAAATGATTTGTAATGGAAATACTTGTTGGGAATAAATATTTATAACTGGTCCCTAAAATATCGGGAAGACGAGGTTAAAGTATAAATATAGGTTGCATCTGCTACAATTAGATTTTCAGAATAATGGCACAAGTTTTTATGATTCTTAACGACTTGTCTTTAATGCTGCATTTTGTCGAGTTATATTTATGGGTTTTCGTATGCACTTTGGAGCAAAATTTTAAAGATTTTGAGTTTGGGGATGAGACGCACACGAAGTTTAAAATCAGTATAAGCACTGATTGGGCACGTATTTTTGTATTTGAACCAAGTAAGCTCATGGTGTGCAAGTGTCACAACTAAAGTAAATCGACGAAGTCGGAAAACGTCGATGAGCATCGTTTAAAAAAAACTGTCATTGCCGCAGCTATAAACTTTCAAAAAGGGCTAGAAGAGATTGGCAAGATATTTTCCAGGGAAAATATTAAAGCTTTAATGGTCTATCTTACTGAACTTTTTATGCTTCTGATGTCGCCTCTTCAGAAACACATCGACAGCATCGTTCGTTATAATTAAAATTTGAAAAGTCCAAAGTATCGCGATATAAACAACCCAAAATAATCGAGAATCTGAAAAAACGCAACGACGCCGCTGATCGGCGTCGTGACGACTTTTAGTGAGCTCGCATAATCTGGGTGCTCAGTTCAAAACGTTCATGTGACGGGCGTAGTGAAGATAAGCCATGGAGGTCTACCGGAGGTCCTCGTGGCTGCTGCTGCTTTTGGGTTTATCGCTCCTCGCCACTGCCTTGCAGGGTAGGTTCTCCACCACCCTGTACAATACGAAGTGCTTCTGGTTAACGGTCGCAACTTGGGAGAAAAGTTGAATAAAATGATAGTGCGTGCGTGGGTTCAAGTGATGTCAACTGGTTCACCGTTTACTATGTTAATAAAAACGAGTGGTGTCTTTATTAAATATTATGTAACATGTGGCACGGTTAAACTGCTGTAGTTCTGCCATTCTGCACAGCGATATTTTTGGATTTTACTGGTTTTTAATAGCAATTGTTATTACTTAAAAATAATCTCGCCTCTAAAAATAACATGCAGATTTCTGATATATGCGTACGCATTCTGAAAATATTCACCTCATACACGCACCACACACAGACACATACACACACTCGCCTATACAGATGCGTATGCATATACAGTCATATTAGGAACGAGGTAGAGAGCTTTTAGTTGGAAATTTTTGAAATTCCGTGTTATAATGTTTCAAAATGTGTGTAGTAAGTCGCATTTTAGAATTTTTAAAACTGTAACATGGCTGAGCTAAAAGTAGCCAAGTACCTACTGCAACTGACGACATAGTGGGCATTTTGCCAGCTAAGGCTACCCTAGACTACGTTCTAAATATAAAATAAACACCGACCGTGGAGCGGATAACCTATAGAATATGAACGCCCTTGTATCAAATATACTTCATATCTCGAAAATCGGCAGCGGTCTTTCAATTCTGTCAAGTTTAAACTCCTTTCCTTCTGTCTGTGTGAAGGGAGGGGGTAGATTTACTAGAATAACAAATAACTACAAGAGTGAATGCAACTGCCCACAGCTGTACTGGTGCAGAAAATGTATTTTCTAACTTTAGACTTAAATTTCAACCATGAATCATCCCCGATATTAAAAATTAACCAATTTTGGCTACACGTACGATCACGTTCTGTCTTATTACGCGATAAAATATAAAATAACAGCTGTTTTCTTGGACCGAAGCCAGTACATAGGCGTTACTTATAAGTTATTAAACGCCAGCAATTATCATTTATTCTTGCATCTCTGGCCGTGTGTCGTTGAATATTTTTTTCCCGTTTCATACTAAACATTGGAATAATTGGAAAAGCAAACGCGGAATTTGATAGATTTGAGTGGAATCTCTTCAGAAAATGGAAATCCGATAACGCGAAATTGTAAACTTTTATGTTTTGGTACATACCGGTTATCGTTTTGGAATAGCACTAGTAAAAAAGCCGACTTCAGTTGACTAGTCGAAATGCGCTCTATTCCATAGTTCGGAGCTCAGCTATAATCGACGGGTTGCAAATCTACAACTATGACTAGGCAACATTTAGAAAGAGTAGAATTGATCAATAATCAAAAATTAAAAATTGACTGTACCAAAGTTGTGAGTCGGCAATTTCGAATTTTCGAGAGTTGAAAACGTTAAATACCTCATAAGTGGGGAAACTCAAAACTCAACCCGAAAGTTAGCTGCTTGAAAAGTTGGAAGTCAAACATATTCAATTGTCCAACGTCGGAAAAGTTGACAGTCAGGAAAGTCAAAAGTGGGAAACGCGGGGAGTCGGAATATAAAACTAAAAAACGTGAGCAAAACATTTTCTGAAGTCGAAAATCGACCACTCCAGAAGTTAGAAATGTAAAACGAAAGTCGATAGTCGAAAAATAGGAAGATGAACAAGTAGGGACTAAATAATATTGAACAAAAATTGGAAAATTCGAAATTTAGAAAAGCCAAACAATTTTAAGATAGTCGAACGTTCCAAAAAATAAAAGTAGAAAAGTTCGACTATAAAATATCGAAAATCGGAAAAGCCTTAAGATAGGTCAAAAGTCGAATATGTCGAAAGTCCATAAAATCAATTAATTGACATCTTAATAGCTGTAGCAGGTATGTTTACAGGAGCTATATTTATTTTGTCTTGTCAAGGTGTGCAAGGTGAGGTCGAATCGGAAGGCCCTTCGGAATCAGAATGCCGGCCGTATATCGAGAAGGCATTGAAAGAACTGGAAGCAGGGGAAACGGAACACGCGGCACCTCCAGATGACGGGGACAGCAAAGAAGACGTTCCCACGGTTGAAATCACTACCGACGACTCTGATCACGCCGAGGGTGACGGAGATGACGAAACCGATGAAGATGGGAAGGACAGTACCGAGAACGTTGAGACCGAAACTGCTGACGATGTTGAAGAAACTGAGGTAATGTTTTAATTTGTGCGAGCTTTGACGAAAAAATTAACTAAGGTCTCTTCCAAGATTGTTGTGGATGTTTACATGAAAGCAATAATCATGTTTGAGATATACTTTTCCTCTAAAAATATCTTCGGTTGTAAATAATGATAAAAAAAGTTTTAAGATTTTAAAAGAACTATTAGATGGTGCTATTTTTGTTGAAGTGTTGAGAGGTCATGTAAAGGTACTTTTTTTGCTTCAAATATCTTCTCAATTACCCAGTTTACGGAAAATACTTCAGAACATTTTGTTACCGACTTTCACATAACTTCAGCATCTCTATATAAAAATTAAAAATGGCTGTCTAGTAACCTTCTTAAAACGCTCACCTTTGTATTTATTAAAATACCGGAGCTGCCGTTAATGAAAAAGTTATGCACTCACCCCTCCAGTATAAATGATCTTCCCATTTTCTTACCAGATTCTTCATCTGAACAATGTCACGCTGTTTTCTTAAATACTTTTTTCAAGTATTCATCATTCTCTTTATTTGACATAAAATGTTGCCAATCTTAATTAGAGTAAACTCAGAGATAAAGTGATGGAAACCGTATTTTATACTTCATTAAATTAACTTACTACCAGGTGCCCCAAAAAGGAGGGGTAACTTTTCCGAATTGTCTTAACAGATGTCGCTTTATTTAAAGTACAGCGACCAAATACTTATAATTTTTAAATTAAGTTGATATCACTTAATTTAAAAATTATAAGTATTTGGTCCCTGTACTTTAGATAAAGCGACATTTGTTGAGACAATTCGGAAGAGTTACCACTCCTTTTTGGGGCACCTTGTAGAAGCCATTTCGTGCTAACACAACAGATACGCAATTAAAGTAAGTTGGCGTTTCGAACAACTTAGTTCACCTGTTCTTTGGTACGCTACTGGTTTCTATTAATACTGGATAAACATTTCTCGCATTACCATAGCATTCAAGGGGTCCGGGGTTCAATTCCCGTTGCCAGTTTCTGTAAGGTGCAACCACTCCTCCTCTCTCCCGCGCACTCTAGTTCAATTGAAATACCTTTGACTTATGACTTTTTTATCGAATTATGTACAGAAATACATTGATAAACCTTACAACATTCATTGATGTAGTAAAAATCCTCAAATCTTTAATTTTCGTTTAAGAAATCACCATTTGCTAAAAATTCCACTTTTATATTGTTTTGACATCATTGATAATCGATATATTTAATGATAGATATGGAGAAAGCAGTTATAAGAAAGTGTGACCTTGAATTTGGAAGTTATTGGTTTCGTCACATTTGAAAGATAGCAAGTAATCAAGTAGCCGTTGAGCTTTAGTTACTGGTATAATTAGATCATTTAAAATTTTGTGTATGAACTTGAACTAGTTGAGGCCAAAATGGTGGTCAATTTGAACACTCAATTTAATGTTTCTTTTTTAACATCTTTATCAATTTTGATAGTATGCTTTGCTTATGATGGAGAGATAGCAACGTCAAGACATAACTAACGTGCACCAGAATTTCATGCACTTGACTAATAAGATAAGTTTAGTTCATTTAATATTTAGTCTTGAACCCTTACAGGGAACAGATGATGGTGATGATGACGACGATAAATCCAGCGAAAAGAAGGAAAGCGCAGAAGAAGCGGTACGTTATATCTTAATATAGTATATACCCTTAATCTTTTATAATTTAACATTCTATTTCACGCAGTAATTTCGTTAACTATAATAAAAACCACAAATATAATAATCTGATTTTAATATTTCACGAGCGACAATTTTCGTTGATCTCGGAAGCTTCCACGGCCATTGTCCTTGTGTAACATTTTTCGATGTTTGAATCACTATTGCAACAGCAACAGCAACCACTTAAGCTTATTTACTATTATTAGTTCTCCTATAAATAATCTAAAGTAACCAAAACATTAATCAATCAAAGCTACTTAACCTCGAATAATCTGCTTTCCACACATTTTGTTAAAGTTGTGCCTAAACTTTCATCGCGCAATATTTTAACAGTCTCACGAAGCCAGCAGCAAAGAACAAGTAGAGGAGGATGCCCAAGCGGAAGAAGCCGACAAACAAGACGAAGCAAGCACTGAAGATAAAGATAAAAGCGCAGAAGGAAGCGACGAGAAAGAAGAACCGCAGGCCGACGCGCCTGCTGAGTCTGGAGAAGCTTCTGCTGAAGATGCTGCTGCGGATGAGAAAGATGAAAGCCAAGAAAAAGACGGAAGCCAAGAAAACGATGAAAGCCAAGAGAAAGATGAAAGCCATGAGAAGGATGAGAGCCACGAGAAAGATGAAAGTCATGAGGAAGATGCTCCGTCAACAGAAGATCATGCAGAAGGCGACCAAGAGGAGGAGGGGTCTAAACAGGACGATGAGGATAGCAAAGAAGATGCTGAGGCAGGCTATACTGATGATCAGAGTAAAGAGGATGAGCAGAGCAAAGAGGATGAGCAAAGCAAAGAGGATGAGCAGAGTAAAGAAGATGATGGTGTAGAAAGTAAAGAAGCTGAGGATGCCGAAGAAGACGGCGCAGCTAGTAAAGAATCAGGGGAGCAACAAGAAGCCAGCAAGGAAGACGATACCCCAGATAGTAAAGAGAGTGCAGAAACTGCCAGTAAGGAAGATGATAAAGACAGTAAAGAAGACGAAAGTCAGGAAGACGTAAAGGCAGACGTCGAAGGTGAAGGTAAGTAAGTTATTATTAGAAAAACAACTTTATAGCGAATTCGCCTTTGTTATAAAATTAGCAAGATTTAAATTTTAAGAAAAGTAGTGACATCCTGTTACTTATAAAAGAAATTATATTAAATGTCATATAAACTACTAGATCAAATTTATATTATGATATATAACTAACGTTGTGCTTTCAGAACTTTTTTGAAATGCGCATGTTAGTTATTATTGCCTTATATTTTATTGAACGTTACTAATCCATTAGTAAAAAAAATTCGAAAATAGCCAATTTTATTTTTAATATGACATTATTGTGACTTTTAGGTTGCCATTTGTTTTAAATTACACTTTCATCATTTAAAAAAATAGAAACCTATATGTTTCATCGATATATTTGAATTAAATTATATAAAAAAAGTATATCGTTGAATTTGGAAAATACTCGCTCTTAATGTTAAAACAACACAAAGGAGATTAATATCTGCTACAGGATTTTTTTGTAGTGGCAGTCGTTATATTTGCAAATATAAAATTCGATTGAAATCGACCATGCCAATATGGTTTGCGCACGCACCCACCCATTTAATACGTACAAACGTTTTGTATCATCAATATTTTAGAATTTTGAAGTTCCAAAACTCAAACTCCCACAGAACTATCAATGAATTTTTGCATAATTACAATGCTATGTAAAATGTATTATGAGAACTAAAATGGTCAATAGGGACTCAACACCCTCTTGCAAAGAAACATATATATTGCTAACGAATACTCAGAGAAATGCTGTAAATTTGAATTATACAATTTACTCCAGCTAAACTTACGAATACATATTGTTTAATAGACAGGAGAGTGAGATGGAACAAATTGATAACGTTTCTCTGAATAAACAGTATTCACAGGATGTTTTAAAATGCCTGCCATACATTTAAAGACATTTCGGAGACGTGCCAAAACTCAATTATTACTTTTGGACATATTTTTGGGATCCGCAATTCGCTCTTTAAAAACCACTATATCTATATACGGGACCATTAAAAAGCAAAGAAATACCTCTCTTTAAATGCAGAATAATACAATTTTGAAAAGTGCACGCATTGTGTGCGTGCTTCTAGACTACCGCAGCCATTTTAAACTTTTAAATAGAATACTCTGCCTATTTTTACATATTTGGATTTACCTTACATTGCATATTACAAACGCATTCTATTTTTAAAAATCGGTTGTGGTTTTGCCAAGTAAGTTATTTAATCGCTTCCTTAAAAATAGACAGATGTAGAATCACATTGAAAATTACTTTAGTTACACTACGTGCAGGGCAGCAGTGCATAGGGGAAAGGGGGGGGGGGCATATGTAGATTCCCAGAGCATAAAAAATCACGTATGATTATACAGGGTGTTCCTGAAGCAATGGGACACCATTTAAGGGATACTATTTTTATCTCTATCTAGATATTTGAAGTAATTTTTAAGTTAACAATATGTGGAATGTCTCAAGTGAGACGCTAATAATAATAAATGTTTTTATGTCAATTGAAATATTTAGTAAAATATCATACCTACGGTAGCAAAATGGTAAAGATAAAAAATATCACCCCTCATTTCAATATTGAACTAGCCCCCCCTTCCCCCCGCGCGCTCACATACTACATACACACATAGATCTAATTTCAGTGCCATGAAGATTTCAAAAATTAATTAAACTCTACCACGTCAACTTCTTAAGGATACATTTTTAACTAAGCCAAATTGGGCCCTATCGCCCTATTTTGATGAAAATAGTATTTTCCTAGACGGTAGTTTTGCGAAACATCCTGTATATGACCAAAATATTCTATATAAGTACAGCAGTTGCACTGCAACTTACCGAAATTATATTTCATTTAGCATATTTAGTATATTTAGATGGAATATTTAACTACATTTTCTATTAGTGTCGCCACCTGGACGGCCATCGTCGCCTGTAAACGGAAATTCTTCAGTCTTTTAAGGGCGTCTGTTTCTCATTCAATAGAGCATTTCTGATTTTACGAAGCTTAATCAAGAAGTAAAATTCGACAAGATATTGAAAATATTTTTCTGCAGACTTTTAAATATATAGTTGGAAGCTATATTTTAACGAAGTCGATCCAATTATTCAAGCATTTGCATTAGAGAAAAAAAAGTTTCTTTTACTTCTTTTCAAATACGTTTTCTGCTGCAACGTGCAAATATAAGCATTTATTTTTAATATTATCGAAAAGAAGTTATCGGCAGTTACTATCAGGAGATTTCTCAACAATATAAATAGTTTTTATAAAACATAAAGTTTATAACGATTATATTTTAAGAGTTAAAATATTCTGTTTGATAATAGATAGTCAAGTTTATTTAAAACTTGGTTAATTGGCCATTGCTTAGATCAGTGATTAATAGATTAAATATAACTGCCCTAAGTTACGTTTTAGGCAATCATTAACATAGTATAGTTATACCATACTCTGAAACTAATTTATTTACACTCTACCTTGTAGTTAGGAGCTTGCTGAGACATAGAACAACCATGAAATTATGTAACAAGTAAAGTTTTAAATTAGACATATTTGCTTATCACTTAACGTACACCCATAACCAATAATTTTCATAGCAATAATTTAAAAAATCTATAAAGGGGTGTGCATAGAACTTCCCTTGAGCGAATAACATCAATTTGCAAATAAAAAAAATGTAGTCCGCTGGGATTCGAACTCCGCGCTCCCAGGCGAATGAGATGAATATATGGAGCCCAGCTGCTAGTCCGCCGCTCGGATCCGCCGTTTTCGGCAGCTTGAATAAATATTCCAAGACCGTGCTCGAATTATACGAGTTTCTACTGCTTTATAAATATATCATACTATTCTGTCCCATTTGTGATGTTTACCCTGTATCTGTTAGGTCTCATTTTCCCCAATGATAAAGCCTGAGTTATGTGCAATTTTTTACTTTTATCTATTTCTCAGTTAAAGCAAAAATCAACAAAATTTTATTTTTTTAAGATGCCCACCCTGTATATATTTCTCCGAAATTTTCTCGGTTTCATGCCAGGTAGACATATAATCAGCATGCTAAATATTGTGTTCCTCAAACAAATGGCTTTTAGTTATACCGCCAACAAACAGACAGACAGCCGGAATTGAGATAACCTGTTTTTCGTCATCTAGGGACCCTGAAACGTAAAGATCCAAAAAATCTCGGGAAGTGATTTTATTTACAATTACAATACTTTATTCGTCTTTTAGACGAGGAAAGAAAAATATTCTTTATTGACGACAGAGACGATTGTTTATTCCTAAAAAGTAGTTGGATATGACCTTAATGGTCGTGCATCAGTTCTTTGGAGTTCGCTATCAGTTGTAAACTTCAGTGATGCTAAGAACATTTCCAGTAAAAAAATGAAAAAAAGTTTAAATATAAGTCCCGGCTGCAAGGAAAGTAATCACAAATGTTTGATTTGGCCATTGCTGAACCTGGATCATAGTTGCCGCACTTTATTCTTACTCGTTGCATTTCAATCATACACTTCAGTGATTTGACGATGGTTTTCCGCCACACTTTCTGTGTTTTGCTTGTAAATAATATATATTATTACTGGCGGGAGATTTACGACAGGTCTATAATAAAATATTTATGCTAGGAGAGGGCACGTTTTTATTGCAACAAGTGCACTGTACGTTCTTAAAATGTTTTACATGAAAATATATATATATATTGTTATTTTAAAACTACAACATAAGGAGTTAAAATAATTTTGTTAAAACTATATCAGGTGCGCCGTTGTTCTTCCACTCGCACTAAGTCTCTGTCGAATTCTAACTCTTAGTTTGTTGTAGTTTGTTTTCCATATGAACAAGAGAAACTAACAGAATAAACTGGTTAGGTTTCTTTTTTACTTTCCTCGTCTAAAACACGAAGAAAGTATTGTAATCACGACAAAATCACCTTCCGAGATATCTTCAGAGATTCACGTTTCAGGGTCCCTAGATGAAGTAAAACAGGTTTTCTCAAATCTGTCTGTCTGTGGGTCCGTCTGCCTGTTGGCGGTATAACTCAAAAACTATTTGTTGAAGGAAGACGATATTCTGCATGAAGATTATATGTCTACCTGGCATGAAACTGAGAAAAATTCGGACAAATATATACAGGGTGGGCACCTTAAAAATAAAATTTGTTAATTTTTGGGTTAACTGAAAAATATATAAAAGCAATAATTTGCACATAGGTCAGCCTTTACACTTGACGAAAAGAGAGCCTAACAGATACAAGGTAACGTAGTGAAAGTGCTAAAAAGTTTGAACAAGTTCGTTCTGTTAAATACAGCGGCGCATCGCAAAGCCGGTAGAGGTCTTCGATTGGTCCGTGGATGAAGCGCTCGGATTTAAATTTGCGTTTGCAGGCGAATTCTAACTCTTAGTTTGTTGTAGTTTGTTTTCCATATGAACAAGAGAAACTAACAGAATAAACTGGTTAGGTTTCTTTTTTACTTTCCTCGTCTAAAACACGAAGAAAGTATTGTAATCACGACAAAATCACCTTCCGAGATATCTTCAGAGATTCACGTTTCAGGGTCCCTAGATGAAGTAAAACAGGTTTTCTCAAATCTGTCTGTCTGTGGGTCCGTCTGCCTGTTGGCGGTATAACTCAAAAACTATTTGTTGAAGGAAGACGATATTCTGCATGAAGATTATATGTCTACCTGGCATGAAACTGAGAAAAATTCGGACAAATATATACAGGGTGGGCACCTTAAAAATAAAATTTGTTAATTTTTGGGTTAACTGAAAAATATATAAAAGCAATAATTTGCACATAGGTCAGCCTTTACACTTGACGAAAAGAGAGCCTAACAGATACAAGGTAACGTAGTGAAAGTGCTAAAAAGTTTGAACAAGTTCGTTCTGTTAAATACAGCGGCGCATCGCAAAGCCGGTAGAGGTCTTCGATTGGTCCGTGGATGAAGCGCTCGGATTTAAATTTGCGTTTGCAGGCGTTCGGATTCTATCGTCGGAATTTTTTTATTTGAAATTGATTTAATTCGCATTATCAAGTGTTTCCTTTTATGTTTTCAGTATTATTACCAACCTGAATATATTTTTACCCCTATTTTCCATTGATTTTTAAAATTCTTTAGTGTCACAACGTCCACTTGCGAGGAAAGTTCTGAGTATAACCCTTTACAGGTTTTTTAATTAGATGTTCCGATTTAGTGAAATGGAAACTTTAGAACTGACCTATCTCTTCATAACAGTTTTCGTCGTGTCCTATGATATTTATAGATTCTGTTTCAGCTTCTATTATTTAGACAGAGTCATTAAGGCCAGCTTTGTTGATTTCAATGTCTTTAACATTTTTTTCTCATGAACACTACGCAACTACCGAAACTCATGCTTGGTCATGGCAGTAAATAAATCAGTTGCATCAGCAGACAATCACCGTCATATTCTATACTCGTAGCAACTAAATTTAAAACTTTAACAATTGATTAATAACTATTCTGAATTATTATATTATCTGGAAATTTACACTGCAAGGTTGTTTTGGAAAACGATTTAGCAATTTTTGCTTTTAATTGTTACAACACACAACATTTAAGAGACACGCCCAACATAGCCCACTGGTTTCAAAAATACAGTAGAAACTTCTATATGTTTAGCATAATCAGATGAACACGATATGGTATAGGTCTCTTTAGCTGTTGTTTCATTTTTGCTTGACATCCATTCTGATTTGCACTCATAACTAAGGTTGCGTCGTAACACTGACCCAGTAACTAATCTGTTTTTAGCTTATTTTCCTGGAGGATATTTAAAGACAGATCTGCTAAAAATTGCATCTAATTTTTTAGTAGTTTTGATACATAAATATCGCATCGAGCTTTTCATTTTTACCGTAACCAATCCCGATGGCAGACATTTTGGGCGTTTTTTGACTTTTGTGCCATCTATAAGTCCATCAAATTTTAATTACATAATTTTATATTTTAAATGAGTCTTGTTGAATATGGATGGAATATTTCTTCAAATTTGTATCTTTACGGATTGTGAATTCATGCATTTATAGAATATAAGCAAATAACGTTACGTAATATCGATTTCATGGTAGAAGCTGGTCGTTTGAGTGTAGAAACGTTTTAGTCTGTGCATAAACAGAATTTATTATCAATCCACATAGCGTTGACAAGGTATAACATTTCAATTAATAATGTTTTTTCTAAATCTTAACATTTTTTAAAGTGCTAAAAATTACTTTATCTACTTATGCTACAAAAATAAAGAACTAGGACAATTTCTAAATCCATTACCCATAAACCCTGAATTTTTATTATTTTATTTGATTAAATGGGCTGAAATTGTCATGTGAATAAATTAACCCTGTCGAATGTCATATCAAATTTTAATATCAAAATCTACAATGTAAAACAATTAAAAAACTAGATAAATGTGCAATTTGTGGAATAGCAAGAAATAATCCTAGCTTTTGAAACGAAACTTGTTCTTTTGAAATAATTTTAAATTTATTCATATCTTAGTTGCCAATTAAAAAGTCAGATTCACTCAGCCAAGATCACTTTGTCCTATTTTTTTTTTGTAGCAACGGTATATGTAGTTCCAAGATGAAGGACACTATTTCTTTCTTGTAGTTCATTTAGCAAAATAATGTTTTTTTAAATATAAACTTTTTACAAATATGTCTGAAACTTTTTGATTCATCTGTTCTTTTGGCTATGGTTACAATTTTTTTAAATTGCAACCCATCTTTTCTTTACATTTATACAACACTCATCTGTTTTCTGTATGGTAGTTTGTTTTTTGGAATTAAAAATTAATTGATAATAAGCTTCTACAGAATGCAAAATTTATGAAATATCATAATTGGTAGTTTGGATGGCATGGGTGTTTTGTATTTAAAATTGGCTAAGAGAAGTATGTTCTTGTAAGTAGCTGTTATAAATTACAAACTATATTATTTTTGTACTTTTTTTAACAGGTTGTAATATTTTTAACTGTGTTCATAAAGGGCTGCAATTGTTAATTCTTTCTTCATATGGCCACTTCTCTGTTTGCATCTGTATACAAAGGTGGGGAATTTACAATCTGACATCTAAGAAAATGAAAACATCTTTGTGTATATAAAAGATCCTTATTTTTATATAACGATTCTTATTCAATAATACAATCCATTTTAAATAGGCCAAATTTTTTTCGACAAAATATATTACAAGTACAAAATTAAAGACTTTTTGGACGAGCCGTAGTTTATGACCAAGCGAGCGCAGCGAGCGAGGCACATAAATAAGGCGAGTTGAAAAGTCCGCTTTCGTACGAGTTATATACATAATTTTCTATTCTACTGATTTTTCTTATTAAAAAATTACAGTTGAGTCGAGGAGGTCATGATCATAACAAAAAATGGCAATGTGTTTTTGATTTCGACCAACGAAAGCGTTAGTTTTTGTTGCTATAGTTATTACTGCTGAAAAGTAAAATATACTAGTACGAAAAAGTGTGTGTTTTCGGCCGTTAAATACTGCCGAAATTAATAGATT
This sequence comes from Agriotes lineatus, assembly GCA_940337035.1. Classification (NCBI taxonomy): domain Eukaryota; kingdom Metazoa; phylum Arthropoda; class Insecta; order Coleoptera; family Elateridae; genus Agriotes; species Agriotes lineatus. Next base: position 56,831,652 of record OW679202.1, read on the forward strand.
TGGATGCAACAGAATCAAAAATATATTTTATATATTATCAAGTGTAATTCGCGACTTATCAGTTTCTTGATGTTATCTAACAGGTTTGTACAATATAAAACTTAAATTATTTATGGTTTGAACTAAAATTCCCTTTTTTGTGACTTTCTAAAAAGTTTCGCCGTAGGGCTTCGTAAATTTTCTTAAAATCTAGGCCTGAACGTACATTTTCGTGTTATGCAAGGTTTGTCTCTTATATTTCATTATATTTGCTGGAAGTTAACTTAAAAAATATATTCTTTCACAACCGTTGACGTTGATTTCTATTTGTTTGTAGCATTCGACAACTGTTTTAGCCAAAATTGTATTTTTATAGTTTATAATTACAATTAGTTTTATGAAAATTCAAAAAAAAAATACAAAAACCTTCTCAGTTTATGAAACAAATTTTGTATTATCCTGAAATGAGATTAGTTATTACCTTAAAATACTAACCTATTATATAACTATATGTTTATAAAAATCCTTCTTCTAAATTTTATTATATGGAGTTCAGACTGTTTGAAGTTTGAATTTTCTGTTAGAATGAAATAATTCTTTGGCAAAATGAAGGAATAATTTGGTTATGCATATTACTCAAAAACCTTAAACTTCGTGAATTTTGCACTTATTATACCGGGTGACAATGAGGCCAGGGTCATGCATCTATCTCTTTTACTTATGAATGAATTTGGATGAAATGTGATATAAGAACACTGGACGTAATGTCGGATTGATACAGAAATGTAATAAAAATGGCCGACTTTCGGTTTCACCGATAATTACACTAACTTCGGAATTTACCACTCAAATTACATACTACAGTGTTGCCAACTTTGCTTAGGTAACACATAAAGATATTTAAAAAAATTATTAGTAAATTATTTTTCAGTTTTAGATAAAGATAAAGTAGTGCAATATGCATATCGTTAGATTGGTAATTAAATTTTCGATTTAATGGCAAGATGGCCATTTAAAAAAGTGATTAAAAAAACATGTTTAGCAAATTTTATTATTTCATTAAGGATTTGTTATTGAACTAATTCATGAAATTGCTATTATTATGGGTTGCTAGAGTCATTTACGCTCGCTTTACATGGTAATATATTTCTACATGTATTTCTGCATGTATTTTTATATGTGAGGAGTACTGCTTTACACCGTGACAACTCACATGTAACTTAGCATGTAGAAATAAGGGGTTTTTGTATTATGTTGGTGCCAGCAATACCACCACAGTTGACAAAACCCTAGAGTACTACATATTGTAATGACATTACAGATATTGAAAAAGCTCACCGGGTTGCTCGTATGGATCCCAAGAACAAATGGCCAAAATCAATAATAGTTCAGCTTAGTTCCTGCCGCAAAAGAGACGAATTAATCGCAGCTGCTAAAGCTAAAAACACCAACGGCAAAGGCCTTACTTTAGCGAGCATGGGGACGAATATCTACATCAACGAGCACCTAACGCTTAAAAATAAAATTCTGTTTAAAGGAGCAAGGGAAATGGCGAAGAAAAAAGGAACTAAATATGTATGGCATAGAAATGGCATGATCTACGCGCGTAAAAATGATACATCTAAAACTGTTTTACTCAATTGTGATGCAGACTTTGCAAAGATATAAAAAGAAGCAAAATCATTGAAATACGTTGCTTGTTTGTCATCTAATCGGTTACTTTCTTTATGAGTAAGTGCATTTCCGTCTACTATCAAAACACGCGTGGGATAAAAACAAAAACAAGCATTTTGCACAAAAACTCATTTAGCATTGATCATGACATTGTGTGTTTTACAGAAACATGGCTAAATAGCAGCATTCATAGTTCGGAATTGTTTGCAAGTAACTTCAATGTATTTCGTCGAGATAGGGAAAGTAGTGTGTGTACCAAAGGAGAAGGCGGTGGCGCTCTCATTGCCACGCAGGACTATTTAAATGTGATTCCTCAACCTAGCTGGAACAGCGACGCCGAGGACTTGTGGGTTACAATAACCGATCATAAAGCAAACAGGCTTCATGTGTGTTGTGTTTATCTTCCACCGCATGATGACGTTGCTCTGGCAGCGTTCACGACTTCTCTGAGTGACAAAATTGCTAATCACCCTAACGATATGTTCTTAGTGGTCGGTGATTTTAATTTCACAAAAGTGAATTGGACCAACCGTGTTAGCACTTACTTCACGCCTTCTAACATAGATAACAGATCAAGAGACTTCTTTGACACAACTGCTTACTCGGGCTTGTTTCAATTTAATAACATACCTAATATCAATAATCGGGTGTTGGACTTAGTTCTTTGCAACCACGAATCGATAAATAACTTAAAAAACTGTCATATTCCTCTACTTAAACTGGATAATCAGCATCCAGCAATTGAATTCTTATTAAAAACCAGTATTGATAGCATTTTAAAAGAAAATATACAAAGAAACTACATATTTCGTAAAGCTAAATACTCGGAAATAAATAATGCACTCGCCCATATAAATTGGTCACCCTTAACTACAGCTAGTAGTGTAGAGAAGTCGCTTGATTACTTCTACGATAATATTAATAGTTTAATTGAGAAGCATGTACCTTTCAAAAAATCTGGTAATCGTTATCCGTCATGGTACTCATGTTCAACTAAAAAAATTATTGTTGAAAAAAATACATTTCATAAAAGGTGGAAAATGTATCAAAACACCGCGGATTATCATTACTTTTGCATTTTGCGCTCGAACTCTAAACGTGCTATTGCTCGTGACTACTCAAAATATGTCAAAAACGTTGAATCTAACCTGTCCGATAATCCAAAATCTTTTTGGCATTACACAAGAAGTAAACGTAACAATTCTGGTATTCCAGCCTTAATGACACGAGGAAATGAAACAGCAAGGAACGGCCGAGATATTAGTGAATTATTTTCCAAGCAATTTGGCTCGGTCTTCGTTCCTAGCACTTTGCAACCTTCTTATACCAAATCTAGCTTTGATACATTTGCTACCAATATTTACACAATTACGCAGGAAGAGGTTTTAGAATGTTTAAATTCTCTTGATGAAAACAAAGGGTCGGGCCCGGATAATCTACCACCGGTTCTGCTAAAGAGATGTTCACTTATGTTAGCAGAACCGCTGTCCATATTGTATAATAGATCCTTAAAAGAAGGTATATTTCCAGCTAAGTGGAAAAACGCGTTTATATTACCTATCTTTAAATCGGGTAGTAAAAATCAAGTTGAGAACTATCGACCGATTTCAATTCTGTCTTGTATAGCAAAAATTTTTGAATCTATAATACACAAATTAATTTTCAACCAAGTTAAAAATAGTATTATTCCTGAACAGCATGGATTTTTTGCTGGGCGATCGGTAGAAACTAATCTAGTTTCATATTCGCATAGATTGGCTGATGCACTAGATGGCAGGATTCAGGTCGACGCAATTTACACTGATTTCAGCAAGGCCTTTGACAAAGTAGATCACTCAATTCTCATTGCAAAATTAGAAAAAATTGGAATTATAGGTGATCTGTTAAAATGGATCATTTCATACATTACAAATAGATATCAAATTGTAAAAATTAAAGGATTCCAGTCGTCAAGGATCTTGCTGACGTCGGGAATTGCGCAGGGTAGTCATTTAGGCCCCTTATTTTTTATTATTTATATTAATGATATCAAAGATTGTTTTAAAAATTGCGAGTTCCTTATGTATGCGGACGACTTGAAATTATATTCTGACATCCGTTGCATCGCCGACTGCCACGCTATCCAACTTGATTTGAACCGCCTGTATAAATACTGCAACGATAATAAATTGTACCTCAATTTTGATAAGTGTTTTCACATCACTTTTACTCGTAAGGCCTCACGAATATCAAAACAATACGTTTTTGGTAAAAATATTATTAAAACAGTCGACAAAATAAAAGACTTAGGGGTCACTTTTGATAGCAAGTTAATCTATGAGAATCATATTAACAACATTTGTGAGAAAGCTTATAAAATGTTAGGATTTCTTATGAGAACTTCTTATGATTTTAAAAATGTAGCATCTGTCAAGGTTCTGTATTTCGCGTACGTAAATAGTAATCTGAATTATTGTAGTGTCATCTGGAATCCACAATACGCTGTCTATAAAAACCGTATCGAATCAATTCAACGCCGATTTATGAAATATGTAAATTCAAAATTTAAATTAAATATTTCAGAAGACAATTTAAACTCTGGTTTGAATCTTATTACTCTCGAAAAACGCCGAATTTTGACTGATGCACTTTTTCTTTATAAATTGCTTCATAATTCCATTGATAGCTCATATATACTACAATTAATAAATTTAAATGTGCCGCCTGTTAACACCCGCATGCACTTGGTTTTTAAAGTCGATTCTGTCAAAACTTTATCCATGCAAAATTCCACTATGCCTCGACTAATGAACTCTTATAACAAGCACTTTCCTAGTATAGATTTATTTTCATTAACAAAACATCAATTTCGGAAAAAAATTTATTTACAGTTGCTGACATAGGCCAGTGCCCGTGTCAATGAAATTACACTTTGCTTTTTGTCGATAAATTTATAACATTTTGTTGGTATAAATTAACGTATTTAGTTTATTTAGTTTAGTATAGCACACTAGTATTTGTTTATTGTATTACCTAAATCAAATGTATTAATTTTTTTGTAATTTTTTCCATATTTTATGTCACTTTGTGGAACTTTTTTTGGGACATCTGTCCTGTTTAGTTCCCTAACTTTCAAATAAATAAATAAATAAATAAATTAGTAATCCTAACCACACTTTTTGAAGATAGTAATCAATGGACAGTGAACTAAATGTTCTGGTTAATAATGAATTGAAGTTTGAGGATCCACAGGTATTTAAGAATTATATTAGAATGACGAATAAAAGTTTTATGAAATTATTACAGAAAGTAGAGCCATAAATTGCAAACATTGATACGAACATGAGACAAAGTATCTCAAACCGGGATAAGTTAATGACTACTTGTCGCTTTTTGACTACTGGAGAATCTTATAGAAATTTAACGTATTCCACAAGGATGTATAAGTCAATAATATCTGTATTTGTCCCAACAGCGTGCAAAGTGACAGATGTAAATATTACGAAGTTAGTCACAATGAGATAGATTTGCATATTTGTATTCGTTTAGTACGAAATTTCCTATAAACCACCAAAAATACATGTAAACGACGTTGAAAATTACAACATGTTTCAATTTTGATGATATATCTTTACATGTAGAAAATATGTAGAAGTTCCTGTATTACATACAAAAACATCAAAGTTTATAAATATATACAGAAATACATGTAGAAATATCATCATGTAAAACCGGCTTTAGAACAGATTTTCCCCAGTCACGGCCTTCTATGGTAAACACAAAGTTTGTGTTTGACGAAAATTTTGCAATATTGTTGTATATAATTTGACTCGTAGATTCTGAAAAAAATATACAGGGTGATCCATTTAAAAAATCAAAGTTGGTGTCATTTCCGGTGAAACCTGGACTGGCCGATTTTAACTATATTTATCGACCAATCAGTAATTATGTCCAGTATCTTCATATACCACTTTATCCAAATCTATTCATAAATAAAGAAGATAGAATCATGGCCCTGGTCTCATTGTCACCCGATATACCTACTGTGAACAATCGTATAGCTTTTAGTCTAATCTTTCTTTTTAGATATGATTATAGACGTTTAATTTTTTTCAAAAAGTTGGCAAATAATGTGAAAAATATTTGAAAAATGCACTGACGAACAGGGAAAAAATTGTGTGACTGAAGCAATAATGAACAACGTATTACCATACGCTATGGTAGTAAAAGTAGAGAAAACTGGAATCAAAACATTTATGGAAAACACGGGCGATGGTTGATGTTGATATTGATGTCAATGTTAAAACGTTTGTACTGAAAAGGAGCATTATGTATACAGGGTGTTAAAAAAGGCAACACACTTTAAGGGGTAGTAGTACGAGTATCTACTCATTAAAATTAGAAAAAAATGGCAATGGACATAGGTCAGAAAATGCGTCTTTAGCTACACCTTCAAGAAGGGCAAAGAGAAAAACATTGCTATGAGTAGATTATACTCTGGAGTAGCGAATTTTAATCATAACTTTTCTCAAACACTACAGCTCTCCCAATTCCAAACAAGATCTAATTCAGCATAAAGAACCACGCAGATATACCAAATTACATGAAATTTGCTTTATTTGTATCACTAATTAAATAAAATCCATATTTGTCTATTGTTCTTCTCAGGACTGTCACCGTTCTTCTACTACGCACTTTCGAATTAGTGTTCATAGGATCACATATACTTTTTGTGTTATTTTGATGAATACTACCCCTTAAAGTTTGTTACCCCTTTTTTTAAACACCGTGTATACATAAGTTTTATTTAAGACAATTGCTGTATTTTTACTGAGTCCATTACCCTCCACCCAAAATTGAGTAGCATGTGGAGTATCAGAATTCAATCGAGCACATTTAGAGGGAAGTTCTAAAATTCTGGAAGATACAGTTGACTTAGTCAATTGTCCCCATTGTTTCATAGTGCACGTATCATTTCGGGCACCTGTTCAATGAAAGTAATTGAGACGAACGGAAGTCTTTGTGTTTAACTGTTATAACTGACACAAGTTTCTTCTTTAACGCAGCCATAGAAATTTAGGTCTGAATTGTTCTTTTATACGAAATAATTTGGAAAGAGATATCAATCAAGTGACACAAGAGTGCAAACATGTGTACTGCTGTCTTTGAAGTTGATTTTTATGTTTAACATTTTCATCTTAGCCTAAGAATCAAACGTTTTTGGGTAAGTTGGTCACTTTTTTCTTTGTATGTATTATGACCAGTAATAGACGTTTAGCGGTCATCTAACAACGCAGTCAGATTGGTGTAGTGACAACACTTGTAGACTGTCAAACCTGAGGCGCGAGTTCCGCAGTCTCGGTCGGGGCCAATTTAAAAAAAAATTGTTGTAAGATGCGGATACACATTTTTATCTCTTTCACCTTTAAATTTCAAATGCCACATTATCCGTGCTGTTTGACCCATTCGTACTCTCTGCTAACGGTATTGATAAACCTCTTTCGTCTAGGATTCACAATAATTATTTTCCGTCTTCTTTGCAAATTCTCTTTAGCCCAATTCGTCGCACATATAGCGCAATCATTTATATAACATAATATGATAGGTTCATACCACATTTAAGACACAATTCAACAGATTACGGAGACTACATGTGTCTTAAGGAGCGGGCGTCACAAATAGCGCATAGAAAAAACCGCTCCATGCCAATAGTGTGATGAAGTGCGAGAAGGGGCTTGCACTGTCTCATGTTGTTTTTCTATTTTCTTAACTATATCTTGCTGCTTGCCATACACACTGTTTTAAATAAAATATTCTCTTCAGATTAATATAATCTCATAGATTGCCACTCATTAATTACAGAAAAGTGACCGTGCTCGTCATGTATTCGGGTAGTAAATTTTGTATCTGATTAATAGCCTTTGATAAATCAAAAACAGTGAGTTTGTACAACTATCTGGATGTATGGCTTCTTGTGCAATTTGTTTGTTTTATACGTCACCTTAATAATAAAAAAGCATTATATCTAAATGAGTTTTAATACCTGGCTGGGTCTATAAACATTCGCTTCGCATTATTTTGTTGGTAAATACGAACGAAAGCAAATCTTTAGTAATTGATTTCGATTACGATTTATTGGAACAGTGTGTGCTACTAATTAGTTATATTTAGTCTCAACGAATGTAGTTTATCAAACACTTCGCATAACATATTGGCTTGGGTTAAGTTTAATAACTATTTCTGGTAATTTGCTATAACCGTCGCAAAATTTGACGTTTATTACTTATTATCAAGTTTATTCTTGTACGTAAATCTTCTCTAATTCTTTCCATCTCTCTTAATTTTGTGGGGTTCGTAAAATATATATGGGTTGTCTTCCTCTGCATCGTATGATTAGGTATCAGTCAATTATGTTAATTACTATTACATCAAGTTATGTCATTTCAGATGGGTAGCGTAACTGCATTCAGTGTGTGTATCTTTTGCATAAACAGCTGGTACTTTGGCGATTGTCCTGGTTTTTTCACTTTCATTTTTATTTTTTTATTTAGAACTCATTCTTTTTCAGCGTTGATGTCATGTTTAATTGTTTAGTTATGTAGGATATATGATCAAATACTTCTGTTTCTTTCTCATTCGGTCTTCTTAATTGCATTACATATGTTAGATATACTTATTTCTCCATTTTTAAAAATTTATGTTGATCTTACTGTTACTTGCTAGTTTAAGAACATTCATTTTTAGCTCTACTGTACATGATTTTTCATGGCGATCTATAATTATACCTTGTGGGCTATTTATATTTTGTGACAGAAGAATGATGTTCTTATCAATCATTTTCTATCTAATTTGTTGCCCTATTCAATTTATTTTCTATTTATCTTTAAGAACCAATGAGAAGCTTTGCGGTAATAGTGGATAAACCTATCGCACTTCTCGTACGATAATTTAACATTATGTGTAAATCAAAGTCTTTTTACTTCCCTCGTCTGAAAGACGAAAGACGTATTGTTATATCGAAAAAATTACCTTCAGACATTTCTTCAGATCTTTACGCTTCAGTATCCCTAGATGATGAAAAAAACAGGTTTTCTCAATTCCGTCTGTCTGTCTGTCTATTTGTCTGTCTGTCCGCCTATTGGCGGTATAACTCAAAAACTATTAGTTGGAGAAAGACGATATTTTACACGCAGGTTATATGTCTATCTGGCATGAAACCGAGGGAAAATCGAACAAATATATAGTGGGGGAGCACCTTAAAAAATGTTTGTTTATTTTGAGTTAACTGATAAATAGATACTTAAACGTAATAATTTGCACATAGGTCAGGCTTTACACTTGACAAAAATGAGACTCAACAAATACAGGGTAATGTTAAAAAATGGGCAAGAATAAGCTGTTGAATGTAATGCAGTTGCTATGCTACTATATTAAGCAGAGCTCCGTGGCAAGATGTGATCGATGGATGTGCGGTCCGCTACCTGCTACATTCTCGTTTAAATGCTTTCCGTAGGCGCTGAGTTCGAATGCCGTCTGCAAGGTTTTTTTAATTTGCAAATTGATATAATTTGCGTTAGCAAGTGTTTTATTTTATTGTTTCAGTGGTATTAGGAACGTTACGATATTTTAACTCCTAGTTGTCCTTAATTTTTTAAATATATAGTGTCACAACTTCCACTTGCGTGTGAAGTTGTGAAGAAAGTCCTTTGCAGTTTTTTTTATTTAGTTATTAGGACTATTTGTTGGGAGAACGATGTTATACAGTTTTATACAAGATGTTTCAAAAATATGATACCAAACGGGGTTATAATGCTGTTTTTCCCGTGAAGCTCTCCTCGCTGCCTTAAATAGAACGCATTTTTTGTCAATCCATTTTCCTGTTTTGCAGCATTTACTCTGTATCTGTTGGGTCTCATTTTTATCAAGGGTAAATCCTGAGCTATGTGTAAATTGTTACTTTTATCTATTTCTTAATTAAAGTAAAAATTGACCAAATTTTATTATTTTAAGATGCTCACGCTGTATATGTTTGCCCGATTTTCGGTTTCATTCCAGGTAGACACATAATCTGTATGCAAAATATCGTCTTTGTCCAACAAATAGTTTTTGAGTTATACCGGCAACAGGCACACATACAGACAGACAGAATTGATAAAACCTGTTTTTCGTCATCTAAGGGGACTAACGTGAAGATCTGAAGAAATCTCGGAAGGTGATTTTTTTGCGATTACAGTAATTCATTCGTTTTTTAGACGAGAGAAGTAAACTCAAAAGTCTGATGTATTTAAAAACTGTTTTAGCTTTTGTGTAAAAAAGTAAAATACATTATGATACAAGGCATTTTGCTGAACAACTGTCGTGAATAATAACTTATTTTATGTTTGACGAAAAAACTAGAAGAGCTAACAATTTTTTTATAAATTAGACTATTTAGTACATATCCGTTAAAACGTTCTAACATAACGACCCTTTTTAGGAGGGCGTAACTCGCCGGGACGTAAATACTATGCAACATTTTTATGTTTCAACGTCTCCTATGACTTTCATAAATTTGGAAGTTTGGCACCATGTTTATGAAATACTCTGTATATTAACTTGGGCATGAAATAATATATGAGGGATTAGATTAACTATCCCTATGTGTAAAGTAGCAACACCGTAATTTCATTCTCAAATTTCAAGTCTCTTTAAATGTACTCCTAGTTTGGAAGTCTTTGCTGTACTGATAGTTAGTATTTAAAAATAGAAAACTTGCTTTTCTAGCGCATGTGGAGTAATGTATATGTTTCATAGTAGTAGTAAAATGGCGCTCTTTTTCTAGGTATGACATAAAGTTCACAAGTTCAGCAATTTGCATCATGTTGTTATAGAAACACCCTATAAGTATTTTTTTAGTTGTTATGGATTCGCCCAACACATATTGCATTTTTCATACTTTCGCCAGTAAATTAAGTGCTTCAACGACAATAGCAAATACAAGGTCTGACTGTCGGCTTTGACTGAACGTTAGACGATTCAGAAATACGCGTCCAAAAATATAAACCTCTTCGAATAACATGAAACGCGCCAACTAAAACAGGCTGACCGTTCTGTATATCGTTTTAAATATTATTATTTCATATACTGAAAAAATAAAATTCCGACCTTGATAAGATCAGAATACGGATAAAAACAGAGTATCAATTTCTGCAATTTCTGTTAAATCCATTATTATTTTATTTTTCTATTCTACAGCAATAAAACAATTGGAGGGTGAAATTTTGTAGACTTGATTATTCTAAAAACGTTATTTTAAAAAATATGTATTCGTATGTTGGCCCACTTTTCTTTCGTTTAAATTTGAATGTATGGCAATCGCTTAATAAACATAAGCGAATTTTCCAGTTACAATTTTTGTAAAATTAAAAGAAAAATAAAATTGAGTTTTCCAATATTTTTGGAAGTAAACGCAGCACAGTTTTAATAGAAATAAATATCTAATTATCTGTAGTTTGAAATTAATACATGTCTGTCTTGAAAAGTGATTACACAATTATTGCACCGTACCAATTACCGCCCAATGAAGTAATTGAATTATCAGATTTTTAATTGCTCAAGTGAAATAGTAATTCAATTGTCAATTACTTGGTAATTGTAATTGCACAACATAGGTTACTTTTTTAATTACTTTCACTAGAAACTGTTGTATATGTATTTGTATTTCGTAGTATTTAGTAGTGCAAGTATTCCGTTTTAAACAAACAAATTGAAATTAATAAATATTTATTATAAACCAATATCGTAAAATGAAGCTATTTGTTGTTAGTTGTTATGGAAAAAATTAACTCTGCACTTACCGCAGGCATATTTTTTACTGCTTACACAATAATTATTATCAAGTTACAATGCTACATTCTGAACAGCCTACACTACACAAGACACGACACATGCACATTTCAACTACAAATATACGCGCCTGCACCAATTATCTATTTGCTCGTACACAAAACCAGCTGTTATCCAACTAGTCATAGGAAATCATAAATTATACTTATATTGCTCCAGGAATACCCTATGGTGACTTGCTTAACATGAAACTTAATAAGACCTTATCTTATTTTTCTGGGCCAATAATTTAGTAATTGAATTACCAGAAAGTAATTCGATTACCGCAAGTAATTTCAATTACCACAAATGATTCAAATACTTGTCAGGTAATATAAATAGTTTAGAGTAATTCAATTGCTAAAAAGTAATTGAGTAATTGAATGTAGTCATTAATTACTTTCAAAAAGTAATTGTCAAGTACTTTTTAACAAAAATAGCAATTACCAATTACAGTTACCGTATTTTGAAAAGTAATTCATTTCCAAGGCAAATCAATAGAAATAAATTTAATCGGTAATTTAATTACAAAGTAATTAATTACTGCCCAGCTCTGCACCGTATATATTTTAAAATGTACCTATTACTTGGACAGAGTTGTCTTCAGACCTGAATCGCCTATATTTTTGTGTGGAATCAATTCCATAGTCTCATGTACGGAATTTCAGTAGAGTGCCAGCCTCTTAGATCTTGTTTCATACACTAAATAGAACTATATTAGACTAAGATAAGATTGTTTTAGAATAATCGAAACTTTTAAAATGGTGATTTAGTTTTTAAATTGAAATACTTTCGGGGGTAATAAAATTAAATTTAAAATGTGTTTTCCAGCGTTGAAAAGAATACAACCGTTTTTAATTTTAGAGAGCGCGGAGGAAAAGGATGAGGCTGAAAGCAAGGAGGGTAGTAAAGAAAAGAGCGAAGAAGATGATAAAGAAGACGGTAAAGGAGACAGTAAAGAAGACAGTAAAGAAGACGACAAAGAAAAAGAAGAAGCCAGTGTTGAAGATAAAGGAAGTGACGCCGAAGCCAGTAAGGAGGATGACGAAAAAACTGATGGAAGTGTAGAAGATGCTAGTCATGAAGGTGAAAGTGCTGAAAAGGGAGACGACGACGAAGATGACGAGAGCAGAGAGGAGGCAGATATAGAAGAACTGCTTAAGGAATCGGAAGAAGATCTTTCTGAACTTAGACCAAGAGATCATATAGCTCAATTACTTAAATTAGACGAAGAGTCTTCGGAAAATGAGAAAGTTTCAGATAGAATGTCTGAAATTATATTAAAAGATCTTAAGAAATTATACGAAAATGCAATAAAACCTTTAGAAACATTGTATAAGTACAGAGATCTCAGCAATAGACATTTTGGAGATTCGGAAATATTTTCGAAGCCGCTGATTCTCTTCATGGGACCCTGGAGCGGAGGAAAATCTACAATTATAAATTATTTATTAGGAATTGAATATAATGAAACGGCTTTACATACAGGTACTCGATATATGGTTATTTTATATGTTTTAGGATATTACAGAGTTTTACTATATATTTTTTGTTATTTAAGGTGCAGAACCGTCACCAGCGTACTTCAATATTTTAACGTACGGCGAAGAACCTGAAGTACTTGATGGTACTCAACTAGCTGCTGATTATACATTTTCGGGGCTTCAAAAGTTTGGTCAAGGTTTAGAGGAACGTTTACGTGGGTTGAAATTACCCAGCAAACTGTTGGAAAAAGTAAGATAGCAATGTTATTTATTTTATGCGAATTTGTTGTATATTAAAACAGAATTTATTTTCTAAATGTATTGTTCCTACTATAGGTCAATATCGTCGAGATTCCTGGTATTTTGGAGGTACGCAAGCAGGTTTCCAGAGTTTTTCCTTTTAATGATGCCTGCCAGTGGTTTATTGATCGTGCCGATATAATATTTTTAATTTACGATCCTTCAAAACTAGATGTGGGCCCAGAAACTGAAGCTATTCTAGATCAACTTAAAGGCAGGGAGCATCAGGTAAGCTATATATTTTTATTTAACCTTTAACAATATTAATCCTATTGTATTTGTAGACTCGCATTGTATTAAACAAAGCTGATCAAGTGAAACCAGAAGAGTTAATGCGCGTGCAAGGAGCATTAATATGGAACATTTCTCCCCTAATGTCATCTGCTCAGCCTCCTGTTATGTACACTACATCTTTATGGTCTAAGCCGTATGAACCTTGGGCTCCCGTACGACTTCTTCAAGCACAAGAACGTGCTTTCTTGAGGGATCTTCGTTCGGCGGTCGATAAACGTATTGATAATAAAATATCGAGTGCACGAAGATTTGCTGTAAGTTGAATTTGGCGTAACCGTTAAAACAATACTAGATGGCTTTTTAACAGGTGCGTGTTCGTAATCATGCCAAAATGGTTGACTGCTACCTTACAACTTATTACAACCACAAGACGGTGTTCGGAAATCGTAAGCAAGTGTCTGACGAAATCATCAACCATCCACAGGACTACCACATATATGAAGGTCTTTCAACTCTTACTAACATCTCCCGCTACGATCTGCCTGATCCAGATGTCTACCGAGACTTCTTCAGATTAAACGCTCTTTATGATTTCCAACAGCTATCAGCAACCTGCACGTATTTCCGAGGGTGTCCCATCAATCGATTGGACATAGCGATAGCGTATGATCTCCCTGAGCTAGTGGGAAAACACAAGCGTCTTGTAGAAACTGCTGTAAACGAGGCTGCTACACCTACGCCTGCTAGTTGAGTAAATATTTATTCTCGAGGACCAAGCGAAATCTACTCATTCACAGTTGTTCTGGAAAACCTTAGCCATAAGGAGACACTTCACGTCTCTAGTTCTTACTTGATCTTTGAGAAATATCAAAGTCACCCCATCTCAAATAATTTTATTGGACTGATTTCAAGTGCACAGACAATAATATTATCCATGCTTGTATAGTCTCCTGCCATGTGTGTTGATCGCATTTAAAAAGAGTTCTTGCAACCGGAGTGTTCAGATTCAGACGTCAATTTTTGTTCCAAGAAAGTGGAGTAAGTTTCGACACCAGATGTACAATTCCTTATTAGTTTTATTGAATTATGTGGCAGTGTTTCTATAAGTAGTTAAGGGGATATGAAATATGTGCGATAATATATAACTTTATACAATCATTATTTCATTATTTCATTTAATCATTAACTATTTTATTAGATTTATAATAATTAATCGCGAAAATTAGAAGACATAGTTGTAAGGTTAACTGTAAAGAATAGGTACGTGTACTATATTTTAATTTGTATATACATGTATCGTCTTAGAATACTTGGTCATTCTTCGCTAACGTACACGATAATGACTATAAAAGAAAAAAATAAAAAATAGAAAGCGAGATTCTGAGTTTTTGATGTTTATTCCTAAAATTCAGGAGAGATATATAGTCTTAAAAAGTATAATTTAGTATTGAACATCAATAAATTAAAAGTCGTTGTGGTTCACAATCGGTTCAAAAGCAAATATATTGATTTTAGCAAACGTGCTCTAAAGTAGAATAAGGAAATAATGTCGCTTAACTGTTTTACAAAAGTATAATTAATATAACAATTTAATGTACAGAAAAATATATCTATTTCTACTTTTCAAACAATAATTGAAGCTATAAATATAAATGGGTTAGACATCAAAGATCCCTTTTCACAGCCGTGGAAAATTAAATGCATTACCCTTCTATGTATAGTAGAAAGAAAACGTTACGACTGAAGGCCAATTAAATATTGCCATTTTTACCAGAAGATTATACTTTTATGCTCTAGGAAACCACTAATCAATATTTAAAGGCACACAAAATATTAGAAGAGTCATTTTTTTTAGTAATCCGACCATGTATTACATAATCGTTTTCCATGGTGTCGGTAAACTCTGCTGTAAATAGTATTAAAGCTTTAAATATATCCAGAATCTCTAACTATATGCCAACTAATCATACTCGTTATATCACTTGCCATGACTAAATAAATTCTTGGCATCAATAGATACATACATTGGGTGGAAGAAGAAAGAAGTGCGGTTTGTGTAATCTAAGTTCAGTGGTAAGTGTAAGTATTTAATAACAAGTAGAAAAATTGCAATCCATGTTTATTAGCAAAATATTTAATACTTTTGAAGAAAAATCCGAGCGATTACTTCTTATGATTTGCACTACCGGGAAGGCGAAATTGATCTTCAAAATGACAGAAAGAGAGTCGAACATCCCCGTTAACAAACAGTTTGGGTTACAAGAGCATTTAATTCTTGTACCGTTTATTCATTTGTTTGAATTGACAACACATACCTACAGTGAAATATAAAATAGTGATTAAGGTGTTTGTAGTATTGTACTTTAATTTATGACTCATCGTATGTATAGAGTATAACAGTTTGAATTTTGAATAATTTAAGAAGGCCTAATAGTTATTCTCTTCTGCAAACACATACGGTTACTATTCAGAGATCTGAGAATTAAATTATATTTTAATAGCTACTAAAGTAACAATATAAACAAACGGAATTATAAAATAATACATTGACTTTCAAAACGTTTTAGGAAAATTACTTTATCACTGAAACAGATCCAAAGATCCTATTGAAAAATTACAATTATCTTCGCATTTCTTAACTGAGACATTTGAATTAAATGTGTCATGTTTCAAGCAGTTTGGAAAATTCTATAAAATTTGTTTTTAATTTCCTTAACTTCTGTATTCGTATTTTCAAAATTTATTTCACTTTTGGAAGTCAGAAAGAATACATTATAGCCTCATAACGCATACAAGAAAGTTTAAATCGAGTACAAGCCTGATTTCTAAAGCATTTAATTTCTTGTAGAACCTAACACGTTTATGCTACGTAAACACCACAATCCTTCAGTACTTCAGTACAAACAATGCATAAATATGGCAAACTATGTATGTATTGTCGTTAACCTGGTGCTTTCTACGTTAGCATCTAGCGGTGTAGTGCTCAACTTGCCCCGTGTTCTGAGTTACAAAGTTGGAGCGCGCCTTTTGTGCTTGCGTAGCAACCATTGTGTCAGGTGCGTGTCTTGGTGATGTGTAAACCTTGTTACTCCTTCTCTTAGGTCTGTGGTTATAAGTAGAGCACAGTTAATTTGGTGCGCAAGTGTGAATGGTCTCACCGGACCCGATACCGAGCGCCAAAGCTGTGGACAAATTCCGCTCACCATGGGATTCGAACCGAGGGCTTGCTTAATTCAATCCTAACGTTTTACCAACTGCGCTACCCAGCTTCTGCATATGGCAAACTGACGTAGTAAAATGTTTAGGACTCGATTTACACAGTCAGCTGAATTGAAAAAAAATCCCAAAAAATAAGTTGGACAGTTGGAAGAAATATAGAGAATAAAATTCTGATTTATAAATCTACAGAATAGTTTACGGGAGAATAATTCATAAATAAACTTCAATAATTCCTTTTCACTTTGTTGCCGCACCAGCCCACATGTAAATAAATAAAATATGGGGTAAATTAACAAATTTATTAATAATCAATAATCAAACGTATACAGATACACAATTTTCGAAACAACCCTAGTAAACACTAACCCGACTGCCAATGAAGTGAAAAAGATCCACTTTCGCAACCCTTTGACACCACAACCTTAGATGTCGATGTTCTTCAAGGGATTACGATGTCCGTGAGCTGTTTGCAAAGCTTTGTTATACCTTCAGGCAACGGGAAGCCTCCTTAATCTTAATATGTATTTGATGAATGCCCTAGATATTATTTAGCAATTGAATGATTACATGTTTAGAAATTCCCAAACAAAAGATATTAACTGGACTTTACTGTCCAATATAAATGGGATTTCCTTCTATGTGAATATTAAGGTAGGTATTGTAGCTTCGCATAGTATTGTGGATTTATCTACTCAGTAAAATCTCTCTGCACAGATCCTTGTCTGAACTCGACGTGGTTTTATTCCATTAAGCTATCATTTTGAACCCTTTAACTGCAAAGTTGATAATTTCGAAATGCCTTAACATTGACATTGTTATTTAGTCCCTTAGTGTCCTTATTCTGATATTAAATCCGAACGCTTTCACTTCGAGGTGTTTTAATCCGACAAACAATAATTTCAATAGACGGTATATTTCTAGAAGGCAGTTAAATATAGTAAACCGGTAAGGATTATCGGCCTTAAAAAACTACAAAAATATATATCTATTTAGCAGTCCACCAAAATATAACTCCCGCAGTAGTTTTAAATATAAAAACATGGCCAAAATTGATGAACCTAAGAAAATATTGCAAGAATGAAGTTCCTTCTTTCGATTTATTGTGATATTCGGAATTTTAAGAACAAATACTAGTTTTCCCATTGCTGCCTATGTCATTCGAGTTATTTTGTTTAATTCAGCAGCCTAATTTTCTTTGTCTAATTTGATCGTATGTCCCACGTAAAGGTATTTATCGACTTTTTATACACCTTGGTGGCCGAGTGTGAGTGTCACGACTAGTTTTTCCGATGTTCATTTGGCTTGACTCCCGGCAATGGATTTGCATTCGCGCATTCGTCAACGGTGCACCCAGCTAAGTATTTCTAAATCTATTATTTAATGTTGTATGTTCTTTACTGTCAATTTTAAATATGCTGGAATAAGATAGATATTGCATGTAGATTACATATTTGAATGTATGGGTTAAAGTTAGGTGAAAGATATAGGCGGATCCAGAGACTTCTAAAGGGGGGGGGGGGCGGTCAACTAATTTTTGGTACAAAATAGAGAGTTAGTTTAAAAGACAAATTTTCTCTAAAATTTTAAGTTGAATTAAAAAATGTAATAATATACCTGGTGTTCTATTTCAAATAGGAGTTAATAAAAAAATAGAAAAAACAACAAAAGAAACCCATTTTAGGAGTATTAAACTGGAAAGTCACTTATCTCACATCAATACACATTGAAAAATGTAAACAATGTAAAGTTTGAAAAAAATCGTTGGAGCCGTTTTTGAAAAAATCGAAAAAAACTGAAAAATTACAAGAGTAAACACCTACTTCCGGTTATCCGATTTTTCTTTAAAAACTTGCTGTCTCATCTACATAGTACACAAAACATATTAAGTTTCAACGCCATACCTCTTTTCGTTTTCTCTTGAACTAACGCTCTATTTTGTACGGTTTCTGTAAATTTACAATTTTAGAAAAATTTTGACAAATGCTTAAAAATTAAAAATCAAATATTTGACTACTGTAAAAGGAAGTTGTGTGCGTGTCACACCAGATTTGTTTAAATGGAATGTCTTATATTTAGGTAAGTTGAACGTTTTGCATTGAAATATAATAATTTGATATCAAGTTGTATGGATCTAATGTCAGTTGTTTTGGCGATACATATCAACGATTTTATGCAAAAAATGCGAAATTTCAGGCGGCTGCTAAAAGAGAATTGAAATTGAATGAAGAAAAACGTTACCAAAAGAGTATACTTTTAATGAACTATCTTTCCAGTGGAAAATTATTGTTCTTGGTATTACTGAAATTCATGGTGCTGAACAGTTGTAAATTTAATAATTTCGTTTTTTTTTCAAATCAAAGACCTTGTATGAATTTTTGAAAGAAATTTTTTCATTTTAAAAAACGATTTGAGCCAATTCCCATGCTTCATTTCACGAAAAACCGACAAAAACTTCTTGTTTTATATACGAATAATCATAATCAAATGGAGCGATCATGCAAAAAAATTAGGCATCACGATAGATAACCCATTAGCTTTTGATCTTCACGTAAAACACCTTCATCAAGTGGTTTTCTTGAAGTTACGTACTCTATATACGTTTAAATATGAGTTGAATGATAAAACTAAATTAATGTTAGTTAAGTGGTTAATCTATCCCCACCTGAATTACTGTAGGTCAGTCTACCTTCCTATATTGACCTATTATAACAAAGCTAAGCTACAAAGAGCACAAAATGTATGTATTCGATATATTTGTAATGTTCAGTACGGACAGCATATAACTCCTTCTCTGAAATCACTTTGCGAATTCAATGTAAAACAGCGTAATACCTACCTGTACAGCATGTTTTTGTACAAATTGTTATTAAACAGAACACCAAAATATTTGTACGATCTACCTACAAAGAGATCTGATGTTCACAATATAAATATAAGAACTGACAATTTTGCCATACCACAACATCATTCCTCTAAGTTTGAACGATGTTTTTCGTATATGGCATAAGCTTTTTCAATATTAAGACTAATGTGTTTTTTAAATCAGAGTCTATATAAAGTCCAAGATTACGCGCAACGTCGACAACAGATAACTGAGTGCTATTAACCATAATTTTCAATAGCTTTCCGAGACTTAGGCGCCCCAAATAAGACAACCTGGGATTTAGGCGGATTAATTACCAACGAATGCTTTTCTGTCAACGTAATTAAATTATTTAAATCAGTATTAATCATATTGTTTGCTGTAATAATGTCATTGGGATCAAAATAATTTTAGATTTGGGTATCGTTGGCATAAAAGTGAACACTGCAAGCTTTTATAACAATATCAAAATTAGATGTATAAGTTGCATATAATAATAGACCCAAAATTGAGCCTTGAGGCTCTCCATTTCTTATATAACGAATCTCAGATTTCTGGTTTGTTAATTTTACAAGCTGCGATCTATCGGAAAGATAATTATTAAATAAAAGAATTGCTTTGTTACTAAGTCCAACATAATGTAAAATAACCAATAACATACTGTGATCTAACGTATCAAAAGCTTTTGTAAAATCTAGTAAAACAAGCCTAGTTAATTGACTATTTGCAGTGGCGAGCAATATATCATCGACTATTTTTAACAATGGAGTTGTACAACTAAAGCCTTTTCTAAAGCCAGACTGAGTAGCAGGTAGTAATGCATGATCATTTAGAAATTTTCTCAACTGTGTATCCATTACTCTTTCTAAAATCTTAGAAAAAAGGTCCTGGGTGGTGTAGCTTGAACAAGCGTCCACGTTCGATCAGCAGAGTTAAGCAACGCTCTCTCTGGTCAGAACTTGGATGGGAGTTCCACGGCTGCATTTCTCGGCGCCTCGTGGTACGGATATCACGGAAAAAAGTTGGTCCCGGCGGTCATAACAACATCAAGACAGTCGTTAGTGGGGTTGGAAGTCCTCATAACTGCACAGCGACGCCTATAATTGGCCTAACGGCTGTTGGCTGAGTGCGAATTAAATAAATAAATAAATAAATAAAAATGTAGGTAAAATACTAATCGGCCTAAGATCACTGAAACTACTTGGGACTACTAGGGACTTATAATAATCCCAATGTTGTGCAGATTTGGTACGCTTACATCTCGATAGAGGGCTGACACGTAATTTCTGCATGATTTGAATTGTTTGTGTTAACATGGGCTCCCACAGAAAACTTTCTCAGGGGAGGGCAACATCAAAAACTTATTTATATACCTGAGTGCTCGTTCGAGTCTCAAGGAGGCTAGACGTCAATCTGTGCCGTGCGATATCCAGCGACCTCGTGATAACGCGAGCTAAATTTATTCTTAAAAATAAATTCAAATAAAATAAATCATACCTAATGCTATCGTTAATACTCGAATGTGAGGGCTGTTATGGCTTTCCTCTAGCCCCCTGGAGGAATGCAACCCCCACCGTTACAACGCCAAATGGCTTCGCAAATGCCGATGCTAACATCCGACCAAATTCAAACAATCAACGCTCAGTATCAACAAATACTAGGTAACTCTTATTTACAATAACAACCAACCAATGCCTCACTACCAACCCTATCAACCAACTCAAAATACCCAACCCTCCCAACCAAGCCCCTACAACTGGAACACCGTCACATACAAAAGAGGTAGGAACTCCAAAATGAAGTTGAAACGACAACTAAACAGAGCAAAGCAAACGAATATTGGCTCGATGCACCATCCTCCTCTAATCGTTTCTCAGCCTTAGCAACTGAAACTAGAAACGATAAAAAAGACACCAACTCTGTGGAAAAAACGCCAAAAGCTCCCTCAATTTTTGCAACCGGTGTTAAAAATATTGCACCTCTCGTGCAGCTACTTGAAGGGATAGCGAAACTGCAGTATAAAATTAAAGCTCTTACAGATAACCAGTTCAAGATCCAACCTAAAACAACGGAATCTTATAGAACCATTATAAAAGCCCTGAATGAAGAAAACACTGAATTTCACACGTATAAACTAAAAGAGGCGCCAAGTTACAAAGTTGCCTTGAAAAACATGCACTATTCCATTAATTGTGATGGCATTAAAGCTGAAATCGAAAAACTAGGCCACGTGGTCAGAGACATATGGAATATAAAGCAATACAATACTAAACTGCCACTCCCTATGTTCTTTGTTGAACTTAAACCAGCTCCAAATAACAAAGATATTTACAATGTGGAAAATCTACAACAGTGCAAAATAAAATTTGAACCTCCGAAACACAAAAGAGATATTGTGCAATGCGCAAAGTGTCAAAGATACGGACACACCAAAAATTTCTGTTTTCAAAAACCAAGGTGAGTTAAATGCCTCGGGGATCATACTACCGGTGACTGCTGCAGGAAAACAAAATCAAAAGATGTTTGATGTGTATTATGCGGAGGGAATCACCCCACACATTAAAAGGGTTTTATGGTGTACAAAGAGCTACAAAAAAACAATTTCCAGCGCTTCGTCCAAAACAGTACACTCCTCCCCAACAAATCAGATAATTTCAACATATTCACCCAGGACTAACTTACGCCGCAGTAACCCATGAACAAAAACAACAAGGCTATCCACCCACCAACATATTGCAAAATTCAAACCAACAACACCAGCAATCCAGCGATATGCAAGAGCTAAAAAATATGACGAAGAGCCTATTCGAACAAATAGGCACCATGTTAAATCTACTTTCAACCGTGACCGCTAAACTTAAATAATGGACAACATACTTCAACTCGCTTTGTGGATTGCCAATGGCTTGACACAACATCTAGAGGAATTAAAAGCATTTCTTCTAAATCGTAATATCGATGTCATGTTAATATCTGAAACGCATTTTACAGCGAGAAGTTATATAAAAATACCCAACTACTTAGTCTACTTTACAAATCATCCAGATGGCACTGCTAGAGGAGGATCGGCTATCGTAATAAAAAACTCGATTAAACACCACTCCCTAAACAGCTACTGCACAAACTTCCTACAAGCCACAAATGTGGCAATAGAAGATGCAGCCGGTCTATTAACAATTTCGGCCGTCTACTGTCCCCCAGATACACAGTAAAACAGGAAAATTTTGAAAATTTCTACAGCACCCTGGGACGGCGATTTATTGCTGGAGGGGATTATAATGCCAAACATACATGCTGGGGTTCTAGGCTTATAACACCCAAAGGTCGTGAATTATTCAAAACACTCGAAAGAAATAACTTAAAACATCCATCCACAGGCGAACCCACTTACTGGCCAACTGACCGGAACAAATTACCTGATTTACTAGATTTCTGCATCACAAAAGGTATTCCGCATGACTTTGCTGCTGCCACCTCGTGCTTTGACCTGTGTTCTGACCATTCTCCAGTTATTGTCAGTTTATCCACCTGAAGCGATCAGCGTGCTACAACAACCAAGATTAAGCAGTAAACGTACAGACTGGGATGACTTTAGACAGCTGGTGTATGAAAAGCTAACCCCAAAAGTTGCCCTTAAAACTGAACAAGATATCGAATCAGCAATCAAACTCTTCAATGATACAATACAATGGGCGAGCTGGAATGCAACTCCAGAACAAACGCTAAAGGTCAAAACCTACAAATGTCCCACATTAATTAAGCAGAAAATCATCGAAAAAAGAAGGCTCCGTTGCCAATGGCACATGCTAAGAACACCGGAAAGTAAATGCACATATAATGCAGCTACGCATGAACTCAAAACACTCCTAAATAACAACAAAAATGAATGTATACAATCATTCCTGCAAGAGCTTACGCCCACTGAAGCCACTGATTATTCGCTGTGGAAAACGACAAAAAAATTAAAACAAGTCACTAAAACTTCTCCACCCATCAAAAGACTCCAGGGAACTTGGGCAAGAAGTAAACTAGAAAAACCGTGTGCATTCGCAGAACACCTAACTGAGGTTTTCCAACCACATCCTTCAGAAAATCAGCCAAAAGAAGAAACTGAGTTAATCCGAATACTAGAAGCACACTTTCAACTCGAATTGCCAGTCCAACGCTTTAAAATTGCCGATGTACAAAATGTTATCGCAACTCTACAGAAAAAGCACCTGGATACTACCTACTAACAGGAAAAATACTCAAGGAACTATCTACCACGGGAGTAAGGTTTCTTACACAACTCTACAATGCTATTTTGCACACTGGGTATTTCCCTGCTCAATGGAAGGTAGCGCAGATTATACTCATCCTAAAGCCCGTGAAACCACCTGATGACTTAAAATCCTAAGCCTTCTGCCCATACCATCCGAAGTTTTTGAAAATTTTTTACTAAACAGAGTCCTACCAATGATTGAAAACAACGAATCGATCCCTGATCATCAATTTGGGTTTAGGCAGATGCACTCCACTATTGAACAAATCCATCGTGTTATTCAAAAGATTAATGAAAACTGTGAAAACAAGTAATACTGCTCCGCAGCTTTTCTTGATATATCACAAGCCTTCGACAAGGTGTGGCACACGGGCCTTCTATTCAAGTTACGTATCCTTCTTCCCATAAACTATTTCATTGTCTTAAAGTCTTATCTTCATAACAGACACTTTCTGGTCAAGATTGACACTGACAATACCGGACTCTACCCTATAAATGCCGGAGTGCCTCAAGGTAGTGTCTTAGGACCACTGCTTTATCTGTTACACACTGCAGATCTACTTACAACAGAAAATGTCGTTACAGCAACCTTTGCAGAAGACACAGCAGTTCTAGCTTCTGACACTGATCCAGTTATTGCCTCCCCACTATTGCAAACCAATTTAACTGAACTACAACTATGGAAAAAGAAGTGGAGAATAAAAACAAACGCAACCAAGTCTATCCATGTGATGTTTACCACACGAAGGGAGACGTGCCCCTCTGTTCAGCTAAATAATCAACAGCTGCCTCAATAAAAAGAAGCCAAGTATCTTGGATTAGACATCGATATTAGACTCACTTGGAGAAAACACATCTTTACTAAACGTAAACAGCTGGGACTGATTCTCTCCACAATGTATTGGCTCCTTGGACGTACTTCCAAACTAACCATTGAAAACAAACTGCTGATCTATAAAGTTATACTAAAGCCAATTTGGCCATACGGGACCCAACTCTGGGGCACAGCATCTACATCCAACATCAAAATACTTGAGCGTTTTCAAGCGAAAGTGTTGAGAATGAGAGTGAACGCCCCTTGGTTCGTGCCCAATGCAATCATTAGAACGGACCTGCAAATACCAACGGTCAAAGAACAAATACGACAATATAGTCTGTAGTAAAGTGCTCAACTACATGTACACCCCAACGACCTAGCAGTGAATCTCTTAAACCAACCCATAGCCAACAGAAGGTTGCAACGACACCTGCCCAACGACTTGTCTACCAGATTTTGATATGCTTGCCTTATGTTAGTTATAGATTTTAAAATTTAGTATGTAAGTATGTTATCCTAAAACACACAACGGACATAATCTATTTGTTACAGGAGTTCACCACTGGGCAACCTTCTACATGTTATCTATATTGATATACCATTTGCTAAATGTACAGTTACGGACACCTCAAAGTGCACGGTTTTTTGTTACTATGGTTATTTTTGCGATTTTTCGGCTTATTAAATGAGAGTTTCTCCAGTGGCGTTGCTTGTGATTGTAAGAATAGGTATTACTTTTTTAATGTTTGTATTTTAGCAAAGTTTCACAAGTAAACAAACTATACATGTAATAATATGTATTTAATAAATATGTATCAGTATTCAATTGCTTAAATTGCTACTACGCTTTGCAGTTTGTTTAGCATAGGGTTGACCGATGTTTCCATATTGTATCCTCGCAGTTCCTTCCAAGCATTTATTATTCTTTTTCATAATTCATCTGCGTTGTTTGGTGCAAAATCCCTGGTATAAATTTTTGTAGTTAAATACCCCCAAACATTTTCGATAGGGTTCAAGTCCGGACTTTTTGCAGGCCATGGTAATAAATTGATATTATTCTCATCAAACCATCAATGAACAATCCCTGCTGCATGCACAGGACAGTTATCCTGTGGAAATAATGTTATCAATTACGTTAACATAAACAAAATTAATTAATTAGGTAATATCTTGCCTGTTGAAAAGTAAATTGATTAGGAAAGGCCTCTCTTACAGATGGCAGCATCACATTTTGCAAAATATTGCGATAATTTTCAGCATTCAGTCGACCATTAATTCTATAGCATGCCCCAGATTCGTGAGCATTGATCCATCCCCATACGTTTACAGAGAATCGTCCACTACTTAAGGGTTGAACATAATATTGTTCCTCAAATCTTGAATTTTGTGGTCCATACACCCTTAATCGTCAATTGGTAAATGATTGAAATACCTTTTCATCTGAGAAAACAGTCCTGTTCCAAAAATCGTCGATTTCATTCAAATAGTCGGTTGCAAACTGTATTCTTCGTTCTTTGTTCTCTGAGGTTAAAAAAACTTTTCTTGCAGAAGTCTCTACTGCCAACGATTTTTAATTTTGAAAATGCAGCTCTTGCTGACATGCAAATCTGCTGCGACTCGACTCAGCGACCAGTTCTCTTCCAGTTTTGTAATAGCTCGCATTTTCTCTGCTTCTGACAAATGTCTGGGAATTTTTCGAGTTTTCAGTTCTATGACAGTTGATGACAAACGTAAACGTCAAAACTCGACGTCTATGATTAGAATATCGTATTACACGCTAAAAATCTGCCGTGCACTTTGAGTTGGCCGTAACGGTACATTGTATAGATTGCAAACTTAAATAGGATGTTAAATAAATTTAAAAAATTATATACCTCTTGGGGTTGGTATATTTTTAGTTTCGTCTTATTTTTCCCTGTGAATGGTATATTTCTATTATATTTATTGTATTACATATTACTTCTACCAAATATATTATTTAAGAATTATTATACAGGGTGTTTCCAAAATGTTGCCCCAAACTTTACAGGCAACTGCTACAACTCAAAATAGTTAAAAAAAGTATATATGAACACATGTTCGCAAACTCTTTGTTTTCGAGCTATGACTCGTTTTCTACAACATTGGGGATAAGACAATTTACACATTTTTCGATTTTATCAAAGTGGTTTATGTATTGCTTAATTTAAGTGTCACTTTGTTAGTGATAGTTATTTGATCTGAAACAATGGTATACACGGTTGCTGACATTGCAGATATGCATTTCTACTATGGGCGAGCAATGACAATGCAGAGAAACACGTCGCCTTTATTTTCTATGAAGAAGCATTTTCACAACGCCAAATTCCAGACAGAGGTACGTTTAGTAGAATTCACCAACCCTTAAGAGAAAATGGTACTTTTGTCACTTGAACGGTGAACCGTGGTAGACCGAGAACCGTACTTACTGCAGAAGTTGAAGAACGGATTTTGGATATGGTTGCTGAAGATCCTGCAACTAACACTAGAAGAATTGCTTTAGCCGAAAGAGTTTCTAATAAGAGTGTTTGGAATGTACTGCATGAACAACTTATGGAGATTATCCGTTAAGGCTGGAATTTTTTCAATGGTTTTTACAGTAATGTAATGGTGACCCTATTTTCACATCGCATGTGTTTTTCACTGATGAAGCTGCATTTACTCGAAACGGCATCTTCAATTTTCATAACAGTCATCAATGGGCCGATGTAAATCTACATGCGATAGTACAGTCGAGGAATGAACAACGCTTTGGTGTTAATGTGAGGGCAGGTATCATTGGTGATATAATACTGGGGCCTTGTGTTCTGCCAAATATGGTGACGGGACCTATTTATCTTGACTTTCTGCAAAATACATTACCTGGATTGATGCAAGGTATTCCCATTGTACGGAAGCGCTGAAAGGCCATACTAGCGTGATGTTTTTAAGACGATTAGTAGTTGCAATGCAACGCGACTAACGGACGCGCAACTGTTAGTCGTGTTGTATTGCGACTAACAGACGCGCAACTGACAGTTGATAGATGACAGATCACAGTTGACAGATGCCAGGTGACAGATGACAGTTGACAGATGACAGGAGGCAGACGACAAGTGACAGATGACAGATGAAAAAATTTACAGTGAGCTATAAGTTCTTCAATGATTATGTTTTCAGCTATTTGAGATCGAGTTAAATAGTCTGCCCAAATATTTAATTTGCTTTCCGAATTTTCGATGTCATAGAGAACCCCAAACTTACCTACGAAAGGTTTAACATCTAAGGAACTCATATTTTTTTGTATATTAAATAAAGAGAATACGATTTCATGTTGTTTTGAAAACCTAGTTTTTAAGGCAAAAATCAAATGATCTAATTATGGAATAAATACAGATTTTCTAGAGTAATCCTCAGTTGAATCGGATTCATAATCAGATCTATGCATTTGTCGACCGCAAAGCCGTGGTTTATATAGCTCTATATTAAGTTCCTCACAATTAGATAACACATTTGAATAAAAGTCTGCGAAAGTTGTATCGGTCTCTAGGGCAGGGACATTGATCAACAGGATTAGGATAAATGGGATTGAGTCATTGACTCATTGAGTACTGTCATAGGCGTAACTAGCGGGGTGGGGGAGGGGGCAGGGCGGGGGCCTGGCCCTCCCCAGAGTGCCGTCTGGCCCACCCCAGAAAAATTAGAAGTTAAATGAATTCTAAAATCTGCTTTTATTATTAACACATTTAAACTAAGCGGTTGGTTATTGACCCGACGTTCTTACATTTTCTGGTTTTACCTTTTTTGGCTTAAAAGCGTAGTATAAATACCATATGTTAGACGATTGGTTCTAATAAATAATAATATGCAAGAGAAAACATTAGTTAGCTAATTACTTTGAAAAGACTGTTTTCGTCTGAATATTTTCTCTGTTAATTGGGCACCATTTTTTGTTAGTTTCTCGTCAGTTTTCAATAAATATAGGGTCAACTTATGTGCAAAGAAAAATACAATTGCAATTATTTCATATGCGGGTAAGTAAATGAGCTGAAAACTTGAGTGCATCGTTAACTACTCCATGGGCACATACAGCTAGCTACCTATTATAGGCTCATCCAATTCAAACTTACTGTGACTTGCTATTTAATGTTTGCTTTGGCTAAAGAGTTGAGTTTATAGTTTTGAAGAGTACGATCCAGAATTTTATGTTTACTAGTGTTTTGAAGAGAATTTTGTGGTGCTTGAATTTCCACAGTTGCTAGCCCATAATAGAACAAAGAGAAATCACTATAACAATTAACAGGGTATTGATGTGTTCAAGGAAGTATTTGCTTCGACGATACTGAGAAAAAAATATAAATTGTGGCCCAAAAACATGTAAATGGAAACTAAGTGAGGTTTCACAAAAAAAAATCTGTTTCTCCTGAAAGAATATTTTTTACTGTCAACCTTATTCAGTTGCAAGAGGTAATCTATACATTTTTTATGTTGTGTATGAATCGAGAAATAATTGATTGATATGTTTCTTAGACATGTAGTATTACGGAGGGTAGCGCCCATAATTTCTGCAAACCAATAGATCAAGTGCACCATGGAAACCAAACTTGCCATGAAACAAATATTTGTTGTTTTCCAGTTTAACAGTTCAAATTTAGTTTTGATAATTACAACAGTTATTACATAGTTAATTTTGAAATAAGTGTTGTGCATCAAAAATGAATTTAACGAGAGATAATTGTAGAGCCATGATTTACTATGACTGTAAAAGTTCCCTAACTCCGAAAGAACCTTTTGAATGACTTCGTCCTGCTTTGATTACCAAGCGCCTTCCCTTCAGAGAACAGGTTTATTGCTGGAATAATAAATTTAAATTTGAACGAGTTTCAGTCAGCGACGATTTTTGCAAAGGAAGACCAATTCTGCAGTTACCGATACGAACATAAACGCTGTGCGAAGAATGATTCAGTAGGACAATCGAGTCACATATAGAATTATTAAAAGCATCTTGGACATTGACATTACTGCAATAAACAAGATTTTACATAATCATTTGGGTGCAAGAAAAGTCTGCTGTGGGTGGATACCACACAGTTTAACAGAAACACAACAACAGCACGTGGATTGATATAAGGAATAGGATGAAGGTAGATCTAAAGTAGTTTATATCATAACTGGTGACGAAAGCTGGATATATGCATTTGAACCCGGCAGTCTGCACATTGGATGTTTGCAACAGATCCTAATCCAGTTAAAGTGAAGCGATCTCGAATTGTTGAAAAGAAAATGATTGCTCGCTTCTTTTCAAAGTCAGGACCTATCACAACTGTCTTGCTTGAAAATAGACGTGTACAGTTACCGCAGTATGGCTGCCAGATGTTATTCAAAAAGCTCGTTTACGGCTCCCAAGGAGTGAAATCGTTCTGCACCATGACAATGCTTTTAGTCACACCGCACATCAAGTAAACTAATTTTTAGAGACTTTCGGGTTAAAATTGCTAAATTATACCCCATACAGTTCCGACGTAACACGTTTCGATTACTTTCTATTTCCTCCATTAAAGGATAAAATGCGTGGTGTGCGATTTGGAACTCCCAAAGATGCTGTGGAAAGCTTCAAAAACCCTGTTTCTCAAGTGACTCAAAAAGGGTGGAATTAATGTTTTGAAAATTGGTTTTACCAAATGCGTAAATGTTTCGAGTTCGAGGCGACTATTTTGAGAAACAATAATAAAAGCAAATGTTGGCTACAAAACTCTTGTTTTATTAGATTGCAGAAATTTATGGGGCTACCCTTGTATAACAGCGTCAAAGAATAAGCAAATAAGTAAAGTTATGTGAAAAAGTTAGGTATGTGTGTAAATTCATGTCTTTATAGGTATACATACGTATTGACGATGGTTGGTTGGGCGGCCTGGCCCTCCGCAGCCAAAAATCCTAGTTACGCCAATGAGTACTGTTGCGGTCTTGTGTCATATTACGTGATTGTAATTTGTTACGCGGTTGCCTTGTTTATATTTAAAAAAAGGGACCTACGAAATTCTCAGTAGGTGCCATGGCTCCCTCTGCCCCCCCCCCCTTGCGAGCGCCCATGTGTGTTAACATGACTTTAGAAAGTTTTGCAATTTTAATAGGGGCATGAACGTTAAGTAATGTTTGCAAGTTATAGATTCAAGCTGATAATTAAAAGTAACGATATCAAAATGCTCAAAATATCTGTACGTTCGAATAGAGACAGGAGATAACTCGGATTCAACTAATATTTTGCAAAAGGTAAGTGAATGATCTGCTAGATCCTCGACTTCTTTAACACCTGACTCAATTACTAAATATTTATTAGAGACAATTATTATATCTAACAATGTTTTTGATGTTGATGTAATACGTGTAGGTTCTGTAATGATTTGATTAACTTTAAAGGTAGCGCTAAAATTCATAAAATATTTTGATTTAGACGTATCATGATTAAGTAAATTAATATTAAAATCACCAGTGCAAATTATTTCATCACAGTAAGGTATAATTTCTGAATAGGATTTTTCAATTGCTTAAAAAATCATTGATTTTAACCCATTCACGACGATAAGCTACTCCGATTGCTATATTTTTCTTGTTTAAATTGATTTGTATTTAAAGCTGCTCACATATATCACGTGTAATATTAACAGTTTTATAAATCAGTTCAATACCTACATAAAGAGCTACTCCGCCACCTCTTTTGCCTGTTCTGTCTTTTCGAATCAAGAAATAACCATCAATTAAAATAGTCTCGTCCCCAAAATCCGCTGATAACCACGTCTCCGTCGCCGTGATAATTTTCTAGTTGTTATTTGCAATGTATTCTCTAAAAATACCAATATGAGCAGGTAACGATCTAATATTAATATTGGCTATAGGAAACTCCATATTACTAAATAGCAATTCTAAATAAAGGTAAAGATAACAATAACTGATTTATAACTGAGAATACAAAAACCGGATTACGAAAAATTAATTAATGACAATCAATAAGTGGAAACCAAAACGGCGAAGCTCCTAGAAAACAATAATTTTAATGCGCCAGTACCAATATAAAATCAAAAACTCAAAAGCCTTCAGGAGTTATTATTCTCTTGATGTTGTTCTTCGTTTTTTAGAAAGATCGGATCATCGTGGGTCCAAACATTTTGACATGAGTACTTGTTAACCACCTCTTTAAATATTTTTTGTCGAAAAGTTCAAGACGTCTGCCAATAAGTTATCTTTCCCTTTCATGCATGGCGGTAATATTGATTGAGATCAGAATCGCTATCATATAATTTCTTATTAAAATAATAACATACAAGGTGTTCCAAAACTATACCGAGAAACTTTTAGGGGTGGTAGGGAACATCAAAACAAACATTTTTTGCTTAATAAACATATGTCCGAAAACACTTCGTTTTCGAGATACAGGGTGTTCAAATTTGTAGAGAGAAACGCTTCAGCCGATTTTAATGAAATTTTCACAGTTTGTTGGCAACTTTATGAGGCATCTTTTGGATCTATTACAGTTGATACAGTAATTCAAGGGGCGTGCTCACGGGGCAACCTGTTAGTGTTTTTGCATAAGAAAATAACAACCAGTATTTTTTTTTAAATTTTGTTTCAGATGAAGCAACTAAAAACACAACTTTTTTCAATTGAGAGTTTTGCGTATCTTTCTTCGTTTTTGAGGAAATAAATTTGAACAGTTTTTTTTTACAAATTTTAACACCATGTATTTCGAAAATGAAGCGTTTTTGGACATATGTTTATAAAGCAAAAAATGTTAGCTTTGATGTCCCCTACCACCCCTAAAAGTTGGTCGGTATATTTATGGAACACCCTGTATATTAGCTCAATAAGAAAATGTAGAATATTTTTCTAAATAAACAAAAAGGATGAATTGCTGCTCCCGAGTGCGTTATTTGACATACATGAAGAAGAAGCACCTTACTTGATTAGTTTTAAACGCATTTAGAACCATCGAAACTTCCAGAGGGACTTGATCAGAGATTTCTTATATACTTAGACAAAGTGCCGAACATGTGGGGCGTAATAAGGTGCTTCAACATTTAAAAATACAGTTAGTTCTTACCATATGCGATTTTCTGAAACTAGAGAAAGGTCCCAAAATAAATTATGCTTTCAAAACTCCGTTAACATTATTCCAAAATGATCGCAATTTATAAATAAAATACAAAATCAATCACAAATTCCTGGTATAATTGCAGTCACTAGAAGGAATCCAAGATGGCTCCCAAAATAATAAATTATGATTTTAAAAACCTTCAGTGGATGTTGAATTAAATCCATTACTTTATTCTTACGGCAATCTAACTGTATTTATTTTTTAAATGCTCTTAGTAGTAGCCAGCATCAGGCCGGATTATCCCAGCATGGATCTTTTGATTGGCGCATGTGCAGAGCATTCACACAGGAATTTTTTTGCTGTGGCGTCCCCGAGGTTGTCCCATCCTGTTTGTATGCTTATTTAGTTTGCAGTGCCCCGACAGTAGACCCTGGTCAAGTCGGAGATTATTCCTTGGCAACAGTGCACAGAAGCTTGCAATCTTTCCAATAGCAATCCGTAGGTATAATGTGGCATGTATTCGTGTCATCTCATTTATCATAATTGCTGTTGCCGTTCTTTTTTGACTAATTATGATATGAAACAAAGCCGATCGAAGAACTATTGCAGGTTCGAGACCAAAGAAGATACGCTGTGGCCCTTGTCTTGCCGGACCATCAGCCCACTTATAACCACATAGGCTAGCATGTTCGTTGACTCAAACAGGTTCTAGAACATTAGCAGTAGCACTGGAATATCACTCTTGAGACATCTTTATGGTTGGGTAGCGCCATTAGAACAACTCTACTGTCACTAGCTATTCTGATATCTGTGATTTCTGAAATGTTTTCATACTATAATATTGGAAGTTTCTTTTTTGTGGTGTTCTGTGAGATCTTGGGCCTGAATTTGCCTAATGTTTCTGTATTTTTACAACAAAGTAGAGTAACAGTTGGTAAAGCACTGTTCTATGAATAAATGTATGGATATATTTAAATATGATTCCTAAAACCGGCACTGGACAAGCCCATGTTCAGGCATTCTTGGTTGGTGCAACACAAAGCCGAGGCGCATACCATGGTATACCGACATCACGCATACGTCACGAGCAACTTTCTTGTGATTGGTGTATCTAAAGAGACGGCAAAAGGTGCCCAGACAAGCTAAAACAAGAACGTAAACCTAGCAAAATTCACGAGAGGCAACAGGATGGAGGAGATTTTAGAGCTAGTAGTTGTTGATGAACAATGAAAGCGAATAGACGCATAGCAGTATAGTGGCTATTCTATAAATCAACATCAACCAATGCTTTAATAAATAATTATTATCACTTTATCACCTGCTAACATAAGTGTTTATACAATGGGTGGTGATAGGAATTTGCTGCGATCTAATAGCACTAACGGTGATGAAGACATGTTAATACATAGAGTGGTGGAGAAAGTTCTACAGTCGGATATAATTATCGAAGCCCTAAGCAACAAAATTAGTGACACAATTGAGAAAATAATCAACGATTTGTTCAGACCATATATTGAAAAAATTATATAAATTATATTGAAAGCCAATAATAAGATCAAAGAAGTGGAACAATGCGGAAGGCCTAATAGTCTTAGAATTTTTGAGATTAATGGGAACAAGATTGAAGATACTAATGAAGCTATCAGCAACTTCTCTAATCAACAACTCCAAATTAAAGTTCCAGTTCATCCTATTGATATTAGTCATCGTGTTGGAAGAAACATGAATAACAAACCAAGGGCCACTCTAGTGAAATTTGTAAATCGAAATTTACTTGAAGCGGTTTTTCGCAATAGATTCCTATTGAAAGATTCCGGTTTTCTAATTAAAGAAGATTTAACAGCCACGCGAGTGGACATTTTGAAGTCAGCTATCAACAGATTTGGTGTAAGAAATGTGTGGACTTTCAATGGTGTGATATGTATAAAGGTTAATGGATGAGTGCATACAGTGATAACTTATCAGAATTTGATGAAAATAGAAAGTGATGTAGATAAATGAGGCCAGATGCTGCACTGCGGTCAAACGTAACACGTAACTTACTAGTTTAATTACATTATTAATTTAGTTCTTAGTTCTAACTACCATTTTTCTTTATTCATTCATATATTTAATTTTTTCTGATTAACTACAAATTAACAGTTTATTTTCAATTGCAGTATGAATAACTTTTTTGATATTGATTACAATATAACCGGCACAAGTACGTCTGATATAAATCAATTCAATTATATTTTTGATGGGAGTAATGATTTAATCTCAATTTTTCAGATGAACATACGAAGTATTAATAAAAATTATGATGAACTCTTAATTCAACTGGAAGCATTATTCTCACAGAGACGTGGAAAATACAAGATGGAAGTGAAAAGTACAATTTACCTAATTACAGTATATATTATAATGACAGTAACATTAATCAGAACGATGATGTGGTAGTGTTTGTTAGGAATTCTATTAAACATAACATTATTGAAACTAATTCTGATATTAACCTTGTTCGTTGAAGTGCTAATATAAATTTAGTATCTATTGCTACCACGGTTGCTTATCGACCACCTTTCAGCAGTGTGGATGGGTTTTGCGAGATCTTGAAATGAAACTGAAGGGATTTAATCTACAAATCGAAATCTTAACTGCTGATATCAACATTGACATTCTGGAAACGAATGATTCTATAACAACTGCCTAACTATTTAAATCTTGTTAATGAATTTCGTTACTTTACATACTTGCAAAAATCTACAAGGGGGAACTGTATTTTCCGGTAATTTCCAAAAGTTGCTTTGATCAATATTGTTAAATGTAATTAACAAATAATTAATTCGTTATACCCTATTGTTATTGAATCACAAGTGACGAATCACTACCCTACTGTATTAATCATAAAACAATTCAACTGTAGTAACAACAATCATTCAAATCCTATTATAAATAATAATTTTCAAATACAGTTTGATTTTGATAAACTAAATAACCTTCTTGGTAATGAAAATTTGATGGAAGTGCTCAAACTACAGGATCCTCATAATGCTGCCCAATTAATATCTATATATATATAAAACTGCAAGTCCTGACTCACTCACTCACTCATCAACGTCCAGCTCAAACCATTGGACCTAGACAGCTGAAATTTTGCACAGAGGTTTCCTTTATGATGTATACAAGGAATATGGAAGGATATTTCGAAATTCAACCCCTAAAGGGGTAAAATGGGGGTTGAAATTTTGTATGGAAAAATTATATTAAATAGACATTTCGACTTGAAACTTCGCAGGAGTACTCCTAAAAACAAATAAGCAAAAACGTATATCGTGATTTTCAGAAAATCAACCTCTTAGGGGGTAAAATGGGATAAATAAACCTAAAAATCGATATGGGTGTCGTTATTGCGGTTTCTTGGGACGTTGATTGCGCAAATGGCATTTGAAATTTGGCAGGAAAATTTCTCATAGGGAGTAGGCAGCTAAGAAAGGATTTTTGAAAATTAAACCCCTAAAGGGGTAAAAAAGGGGTTGGAATTTTGTAAGATCAAATTTTGAACTAAGTTATACAAAGTTTTTGAAAATTTGTCCCCTGAAGGTAAAAATAGGAGATGACGGGACGTGACGGGAAGGGACGGGACGGGACGAGAAGGGACGGGACGGGACGGGACGGGACGAGGAGGAAAGAGAAGGGATGAGACGGGTTGGGAGGGGGGGGGGAAGGGAACGGGGCTGGACTAGACGGAAAGAAACCGGAACTGACGGGACGGAAAGGGAAGGCATGGAATGGGATGGGAGGGGAGGAGAGGGAACGGGGCGGGACGGGAAGGAAAGAGACGGGACGGGACAGGAAGGGACACGAAGGGACTGGACGGGACGAGGTAGGGAAAAGGGATGGGGACGGGGACGGGGACGGAGACGGAGACGGAGACGGAGACGGGAATGGGATGGGATGAGATGGGATGGCAGAAAATAAATAGTCATTATTTAATTCACAAATAACGAACCTAGCGAGTACGAAGTCGCGGGTAACAGCTATTTATGAATACACTCAAAACACATATCAAATTAAGAAATGAATATCAAAATTAAAGCTAAATTTAATAAATTAAAACTATGGATGACAGATGGTATATTAAATTCCCTACGAACTAGAGCTAAGTTAACTAAACAAGTTCTACGTAATCCTGATAACAATCAGCTTCTCAGATATTATCGAAACTACCGGAATTTTTTAACCAACCTAATAAGAATCACGAAAGAAAATTATTATAGAAATAAATTGAGGTGAGTGAACGGCAATCTAAAAAAAAGTGGCAATTGATAAATCTAATTCTTCAATTAGTGATGGGTGTATTGGTTCCGTAACTGATAACGTTGACGAACCAACAACTGATGATAAAGAACAAGCCAATCGCTTCAACAAATATTTCCAGAATGTTGCAATTGATATGGCGAAAGAAATAAATAAAACTGATAACATCTACCAACCTGAAAAACATTACCCAAATTCAATTTATTTAACACCGGTTACCGAAGTGAAATTGAGTAACAAATCAAAACATTAAAAAGCACCCACTTCTCTGATCTAAATGATGTTTCTAACTTGTTAATAAAAAAACGTATACACACGTAACAAAACTAATGGTGCACATTATCAACGTATGTTCCACTGTTGGAAAATTTCGCACTATATTCAAAACTGCTTTAATTATTCCTAGCTTTAAAGCTGGCGATAAAGACAAAGTTTGTAATTACCGTCCAATTTTACTCACAAGCAGTGTTTTTTGTACGATTAACTTGATAAGAGGCTTCCACGAATGGGGCCCCCAATTAATCCACTGCGAGTTCCGGTTCAATGGGATTGCCGGGAACTGCCACTTAATAACCCTAACTTGAGTTCAGTTAGTTGTTGGAGTGAAACAAGACTTAACAAACACGAGTATATTGAGTAACAACGATTACAAACGTCACTGATGGACCGATGGTTTTTTACAAAAGCTTCAACTGTTGTGACACGCTTGGATTGGCCACGCGAAAATAGCGAATTGCGCGTAACCGTAACACAAAACAACCTGGAAACGACTTTACCAGGGAGTTAGACCGAAACGCAAACTAGCACAAAGCATAGCTGAACTTGCTTCCTCGAGGCTCTGAATCTAACTAACTCTGAATTTACAACGAGACGAACTCGCCAATTCAAGGAGGGGCAAGCTCAAACACTATTGGCTGAGGCGATCCTGCGTAGCCAATCGGAGCATCGCACGTTATTTAGGAAAAATGCTTATTCTAAGAAACCTTAATGCTAAGCTCTCTCAATGAGGCAATTGAACGAAATCCATAAACCCATGATTCCCAAATATGCTAAGTCGGCTTAAGTTCTAGTAGAAAATGTATCCATCCGCTTTAAAGCCATTAAGGGAAGCTTACAAATTCCTTTCCAACATTAACAGAGGCAAACAAATACGGCAAGATGCAAATTTGGCTTTACCACGACCTTTGAATGAGATAAAACAGTTATGACTTGAATTACGTGATTAATTATAATCAAAAAGGTTTTGATGCACGCATCTGTGTGAATCAAACAAGCAGTGTGGGTAAAATTATTGAAAAGTGCATCAAAAGTAGGTGTATCAAATTCCTAGAAAAATTTGACATATTAGCTCAAACGCAATATGGATTCCGTGGCAATCGTAGTACCAACAATGCAATATTTGGTTTAACCAAAACCTTATACACAAAATGGATATTAATTTAAAAAAACCCTAACAGTGTGTCTTGATCTTGCGAAAGCGTCTGATACAGTGTCACATCGAGTCCTCTGCCGCAAACTACACAATATCGGAATTAGAAAATTAGCGAATGATTTGATAAAATCTTATTTGGAAAATAAAAGTCAAATAGTTACAGTTAACGGAGTGAACAGTGGTAAATTGGAAGTTGAAATGGGAGTCTCACAGGGCACTGTATTAGGGCCTACAGTGTTTCTCATTTATATAAATCGTCTCATTAAACTTGACATCGATTTCTAAAATTATTTCTTTCGCAGATGACACTGCGGTAGTTTTGCGCCAGATAGTTGGGATTAATTATTGCGGAAGGTGAAGCATGGTATGGCAGAGGCGATAAATCAGTTGAACTATGATTTATTCTCACTAAATTTATCTATAACTAAATTAATTTGCTTCTCGCTAACAAACTTAACGGAGCAACTTCTAACTAAAATCAATATACACTCACTAAGGTGTTTGAACCAAAACAAATTGAATTGTAGATGTACTCAAACCATAGCTTCAACGAAACAGGTAAAATACCTAGCAATTATTATTGACACCAATTTACGTCGGAAATGGTGGTGAATTAGTAATTAGAATTAAGAAAACTATATACAAATTCAAACTGCTTAAAAATATTCTTCAAATAATTATAATAAAAATAATTTATTTTGCTATTATTCAATCACTAATTCAGTATGGCATTATGGGCTGGGGTGGGGTTGCTAACTGCTATCAGTATACATTAGAAAATTTACATAGGGGAATTTGAAAAATATTATTTCGTAAAGATTACACATACCATACTGATCAATTATACTCAGGATCTAATAAATTGACGGTTAGACAGCTTTACATAAAGACATTAGCATTATTCTCATACAAATACAAACAATTTCACATTTTTTTCTATGGGCACGATACAAGAAATAATAGTAATTTAACACTTCTAATTCCTAAAGCATTTAAAACTCATTCACAAAAACGTGCCTAATACCTATGCCCTAAATTGTACAACTATATTCCAGTTGAAATCAGAGTTGTAGTTTACGGAACCTATTTAAATTAAAAATTGGGTAAGAAGAATGGGATTGGATTATTACTCTTACCTATCTTCAGCCTTTTGATGCTCTAACTACCTAATAATTAGTTCATTCATTTTGGTTTGTTTTTTTTTATTGTCATTCTTTTTCGTGGTCACTCGCAAGCATTGCTTATGTGACCAAACGAGTGTTGTATCTTATTTTAAGTAGAAGTAATTTGTAGCTATAGAAGAATTTATTTTCCAGTTACAATTAAATAATCTGTACCTTATTGAACAATAAATCAAATTATAATAATAATAAAAAAAATCTTGTTTTTGATGCTGCTTTCATGAACTGCATTTGCACCATGCATTATAGTCAGAGCTGGGCAAATTACTTTTAAAAAGTAATTAATTACTAATTACCAATTACCGCCCAATGCAGTAATTTAATTACCAGAGATTCAATTAGTCATAGGAAATAGTAATTCAATTACCAATTACTTAGTAATTGTAATTGTACAAC
This sequence comes from Agriotes lineatus, assembly GCA_940337035.1. Lineage (NCBI taxonomy): Eukaryota > Metazoa > Arthropoda > Insecta > Coleoptera > Elateridae > Agriotes > Agriotes lineatus. Next base: position 56,871,720 of record OW679202.1, read on the forward strand.
ATCAATTACTTTTTCAATTAATTTCAATCCAAATTATTCTAATATACGTAGTTTTATTTAGTAGAACCTTTTTGCAAGTTGCAACTATCATTAGTGTTGTGTCGATTCGTAATCGTAATCTAAAAATGCTTAATTTTTATGTTTTGTTAGATATAGTAACCTAGGTACATACTCTTTCACTTTTGAAGGTTTTTAGATAATTAAATCCTGTAGCTACATGCACCGTTCACCAAAACCAACAGTTTTTAGTTTGTTTTGAAGTAAGATGAAAGTAAATAAATAAATTCAAGGATAGCAATTATACAGGGTATCCCAAAAAAAATGCGACACCGATTTGGCATAGATTCCTTAGGTTATAATAAACCGATTAAACCTAATATACCTTAGTACAAATCTCTTCAGTAAGAAGGTATAGGGACTTGAAAGTTCAAATGTATATATTTTTTTTATATTAGTTTCCACAGAGGTTATCACTGAAGTTGAGCTTTTTATCACGATTGCGGATTTAGTTGCCGAGGCCCGTAGGGCCAAAGCAAATAAACCACATGAGGGATAAAGAGAAACTTCTAGTGCCGAGCGGTACATTGTTTTATAAATTCGAGAAATCGCGAAATTACAACATTTTAACCAACTTTTGTAGGTTATGTTGACGTCGGTTGACGTTTACCTATCGTATGGATTACTTCACTGCCCATATCTCGTATTTTATTTGACGATTTCGACGTTCTTCACTGTTGATTTAAAAACAATAATTTTTTTGAATATGGAGAAATGTCGAATTTCATTTTGGCTACATTTTGTAATTATATTAGAAAAAATAGCACGCTGAATATGTTATAAAAGTAATTTTTCCATGTTCGTAATAAATTAATCCACTCGTTTTGCATCGCTCGCTCGTAAATTAAACGTTGAAAAACTCTCACTTTTCTTAACTTGAAGAACAATGTACTATTAAATACGCCTAACATGAGGCTGCATGACGAAAATATGTAACTTACCTAAGTATACAGGGTGGAGCATTGGATTTTTTAATTGTTTGACAGCAAATTTCTATTTAGATTTTGTAGAACACTACGTGGTGATTCAATTGGCTCAACTTGAGTATTTTTTGTTGGCTCAGTTAGAATAGATATTTATGCATTAAGGGAGATATGAATATGTTTTTTCCCTGAGGTTGACATGTGTTACAGACTGAGGGCTCTGGCCCGAGGTCTGTAAGTCAACCGAAGGTAAAGAACATGAATATCTCCCGTGATGCATACAATATTTTGTCTACTAGCATATTCGTAAAAATAGTATGACATTTCAAAATGTCATAATGACATTTAAAACTAGAATATGTAAGTAACATCAAGGATTGCCTCATTGTATGGTTGCTAAGACGTTAATTGTAGTTGCATTGTTACCATGAGTTTAAGGGAGAAATAATTTGACAAGTCCCTTGGGAGTTATGAGTAGCTTTTCATATTTTGTTTCTATGACGAAAATGTACAATATCATGTTGCTAATAGATAAAATATTCTTTTACTTCTATATACGAAAGTAACATTTTTTTGTCGCCTGTTAAGGGTTTCCCGAAAATATACGTCTGGTTCCCTGGTCGGTTTCCAATGGCAGTGGGAGGGAATATAATACATTGACTACCGTTGCCATTACAGACGGGAGGCAATGTGATTAATCAACTAACCTTCTGGTTTTCATATTTAAATATTTTTGAATGCAGCTGAATACAAGAGATTGCCACATCAAAAAATGTAAAAGTGTTTAATGTATAACTCTGGACTAAAACGTAATTTCCGCCCTTGCATGATTACAATTGATTAGGTACTGTTCTCGCTAACGCTGAAGAATTAAATTACATCCGCGGGTGAGAATGATACATTTTACTCCCTAGTAATACAAATAGCTATAAAAAATGTATTAGGTAACTTGAAATTTTAAAACAAAATATCAATTTGGTGTTGATCAGGGACTGTTGAAAGTTGACAGGTGACTGATAAACCTAGTTGAAAACCGCTGATTGAAATAAGAATTTGTACAGCAGATACAAAAACAGCTACAAACTATGAAAACTAAGAATGTTTTATCTAACGAGATCGTATCAACAATAAAAGATGTTACCATTCCAACTACTAAAACTTTTTGAAAACAAAAGACAGGTAAATTGACATAATTGAGGATACTTATTCTTTCACAAGTCCAAACACTAACATGTGCCTATATTTTACAGATTGTTATAGTAAATGTCCCTTTGTCCTATATTTTAAACCAATGTTTCTGATGAAGCTAACAATGAATTAGCGAAACGTAAAATATATTTTTAAATAAAGATAATTTTAATTATGTGTAATGACAAAACCGAGAAAATTTTTTACTTACGTTGTTAAAAAAATTTAAATTAGCTGATTTTATGTCTAAATCTGTTAAATAGATGTTTTTTGTGAGGAAAGTAGAACCCTTTTGGATAGTCTTATTTCCGATCCAGCGAACGTCTGTTTAAAAAAATAACCAAACGAACAAAATTTTCAAACGAGCCGGTACTTCACACCATAAAAAAGTAAATTAAGCGTCCAAAATCCAAACATAATCGGCGGTCAACAGGACTTTATTTGTCGACTTTGCTAAGTATTGCAAAGACTGCGGTTTAAATTCGCAGTGATTAATAATGGCCAATACGTGACATAAACATAATTCCTTCTGAAGCGATGATAAGGGAATTTTCAGGCGCAAATCTGACGCATAGTATCCGCGATCAGATTACCAAGTTAAAAACAAACAATAAACCACTATTAAAGTTCGATACCTTCAACAGAATTTTGCTTAATATGTAACTTCTTTTATTTTTTAGCGTTCTGGAGATTTGGCACCCAATCGAGGTCAGTAATTCAGTAATTGAAATACCACAGAGTAATTTAATTACCTCGAGTAATTTCAATTACCACAGGTAATTCAAATACTTGTAAAGTAATTTAAATACTTTAGAGTAATTTAATTACACAAAAGTAATTGAGTAATTGAATGTAGTAATTAATTACTTTCAAAAAGTAATTTTCAAGTACTTTTTACAAAAATGGCAATTCCCAATTACAATTCCCGCATTTTGAAAAGTAATTCAATTTCAAGGCAAATACACAAAAAGGAATTTAATTAGTAATTTAATTAAAAAGTAATTAATTACTGCCCAGCTCTGATTATAGTCACGTTTTCTGCTTGAGAGGCCTTTGGAAATGTGCATAATGTTGTACTTTGTTGAAGGTTTAGGTTATCTGAAACGATGATAATTTTGTGATGGTGCAAATTATAGTCAGTATAGAGAGCAGATTTGTGGATCATGGATCATTTTATGTTGATTTCGAATGCTACGATGTTCGTAGATTACCTATAATTACTCACAGTATGCCGGTAAACCCGCAGAATTTGTGAAATGAATGACGTTTGCCAAACTGTGACCTCAGTTATCAAAAGGAAATTTTGCAAACGTTTATACGACAGCTAAAGCTAAAGACTATGATCAAAATGAACAAGAAAAATAAAGTGCAGAAAGTCTTGACATTGAAGACTTGAAGATGAAATTCCTTTGGAAAATCCAGCCCCCGCCTATAGCTATAACCATATTACCAAATATTCAGCTTCGGCCTAGCACATTACATTTTGAACACCCGGTAATAAAAAGGGCGGATAAACATCTAGCTTGCACAACAGCACGGCGGTTATTGCCCAGTAACGTATCTATCCCTAAGCGAAATTTTCAATGGCCAACTCAGTTTCAATCGGTGGGTGGGTGGGTACAATTGATAACAATTAACCAAATCTCAAAATATGTATAAGGTCTAATTTAGGCGCCAGGTTTGACAAAGCCCCAAAGAAATAAAAACTTTACTATTCAGTATTTCAAATCTAATATCTAGAATCGCACGAGATGCAACGGTTCTGGGTTCCCATGGAGTGGGAACGACGCGATCGGTCCTTTAGTACAACGTTGCGCATAGCGGGATTCTTCGCGTTATCGGACAACTATGCGCCGGATAGATGCAACGTCTCATAACGCTTAAATAAGGGAGGCATAAATTTAGTACATTTTTAATGTTTGTCTTATACATTTATGCAGATGCTAGCGTTACACTGGTAGGCTATGCAATGAATAACAAGTAAAGATAATTATAAAAAGTATAAACCATAAAATTACAAATACTAATCAAAGTGTTCTTAGCACTAGTATTTATTATACGAATTATAATTAAGAGACTATATATTATTCGATTTTCAGAGCTAGATGACTAAATTTGTCTTAAATAACATTAATTACCAATGCTTTCGAAATTACTGTAAAATAAGTAAAAACCTTTTATGTGTAAGGGTATTCGAAACAAATGCTACAACTAAATAGTGGTACACTACCCTAGCTTTCCAAACGCGAACGTACGCCTAGAAGTCATTGCCTTTCTTTGTAGAATCATATCCTCTACAAAAAATTAAAGTTAGAACTTAAAAATTGTTTTCAGAAACTATAAAAGTACATAAGAAAAATAACAATTAGAATAGCTATTAAGAACTGTAATAGACCAATTCGTGTAGTCACCCTATATATACATATATTTCATATCTTTTTTTTATATATATTGTCAGAAATAAGGCTGAACCGTATTTCTTATATGTATTAATTAAGTTAGCACGCGCTATAAGTGTCTCGCGAGTTCGGGAGTGATTTTGCAAGGCAGCAGATTCCCAGCAGTGGAGTTATGTAAGGAACAAAGCCTGTGATGTGCGGGGAGCAAGGAAACTGAGGCAGTCGCGACAAAACTAGCGACTCGTGGTGTGCCGTCACTCATTAAACAAGGTACTACACGTGCTAAGACACTAAAGTGCACAAAATAGTGAGTTGTTGGCCTACATTATTCGCCGCCGCCACAAAGAGATTCCTGAGTGGGAACAGAGACTACGAAGGTTTGCTGCATCTCCCATAGAAGGAAGCCGTTATCGTAACGCCGCAGAGGCATCGCACTTGTCAGGTTCTGGAACACTTGGGAGCAACTGAATGCAAGGTTAGTTGCTAGTTAAAACTGCAATACAAAGTAAAGAAGAGATTGCAACATTTTGACAATTGTTTCAATGAACAATTGCGACTTCGTGGGCAATTGTTTTCGTGCCCGAGATAACGGGGAATTACCCGCAACCAGTACGCAGTCAGTGCGCCATATGCTGACAAAGCGTGTCTCTTGATTTGAACGTTAGAAAGCAGCGTTCATAGCATAGCGCTTCCAACAACAACCGCATTTAAAAATGGACAGCTTCGGCTTTAGTATATTTGTGCGCGGAAGTTAAATACATTTCGCACTATCAGAGTTTGACTTTGTGTCGACAGTTAAACATTCTCGCACTCTAAGGTGCTTTCATGCACGTAGCGTCTTTTTATATGAATAGGGTGTATTTTTACATGTATTTTTATGTAATAACGCGAGTAGAAAGAGCTTTCGCTCGTAGATAATTAAAGTATTGTTGACATCTTCACTGTATGCTTGGACGCTGTTTATTCTTGGTGTCTTATGTACATGTATTTTGTTGTATTTGTGTTTTTCTTACAGATTATATATGTTTTTATGTAAACTGTTGGTTTTTTATTGCTGGCAGTGTTTGCGTGCATAATTTCAGCATTTCAGTGACAACGAGCAAATATAAAACAACCTTACCTTACCCTTAGCCGGACTGACTATGTTAATAAAGTTTTATGTCTCTGGGACTGTTTAAGCTAGCGAACGCAGGGCAATATAAATTAATAGTACAGTAGAGTATAGAGCTGAATATAAGTACTGTTACAGAACTGCACTATACAGTTCATTGTTGTGGCCAAATTATTCCTTACGTCGGTAAAAGCCTTCCTACAACTGCACTCACATTGTTTCCATAATAACATTTTGAATTGGAAAATCACAGCTTAGATTATAATTTTATCCAGATTGTTTAATCAACCAAAAGTAAAACTGCAGACAATGAAAAATTTTGGAAAAAATACAATGAGAGTTGAGTTATTGTTAAGGCGACGTATCAAACAAAAATAATTAACTTGAACATATTTGTTTAATGAAGCCAGTTGCTTTTAGTTATTTAGTGCCTCCGACATATTCAACTAACGTTGAAAGAACTAACCGCAACTTCAGTTATCAACATCTGGTGACCCCGACGTGATCTCAAGCACAAAAACACACTTTTGGTGTGATCTTACAACACCCATAGCTTGGATCTTCCAATTTCCATTACACGTCACATTGTTTTTTGTCTTGACTCGCCGCTATTTCACTCAACTTGACGTGACGGAAGAAGTGACGAATTTAATCTATTAGTACTCCACATATCTACAGATGTAATGTCCAAAGTTCGCGACTGGTACTGTTTGAAGACGATGATTCCTTAAATAAAGATGACAAGGAGATGTAGAACTTAACAATATTGTATGAAAACAAGCGACAAAACATGCTAGTTACATTAATATTACGTACATCACAGCGAAATTTAATATTTTTAAATAGGTGTGGTGGAGTTTTGAAAATAATGATCTTATGACATAATGAACACAAATGTACCATTTTTTTTAACATATTGAGCCAATTGAGTTCTTGTAACTTATGAGAAACATGATATCTCCTTCTTAAACCAAAAATTAATCTTATACAACAGTTTTGTATTCGTTGTATCCTGGTTGCGTAAGTACTGTCCATACAAGATCCGTATACTGAATCACAAAAGTTAAAATGAGACAGAACTAAGGATTCTAACAATTTTTTCTTTGTATTCTTATTAAGTATGTGTCTATTACAATAAATATTTTTTAAATTTGCAGAGGTGTTTTGAATATTAAGACTAATGTGTTTTTTAAATCAGAGTCTATATAAGGTCCAAGATTACGCGCAACGTTGACAACAGATAGCTGAGTGTTACTAACCATAATTTTCAATTGGTCAACTTTAGCTTTCCGAGACTTAGGCGCCCCAAATAAGATAACCTGGAATTTAGGCGGATTGCTTTTCTGTCAACGTAATTAAATTATTTAAATCAGTATTAATCATATTGTTTGCTGTAATAATGTCATTGGGATCAAAAGAATGGTAGATTTGCGTTTAGTTGGCATAAAGAACGAGTCTCAAATTTCGGGTTTGTCAATTTTACAAGCTGCGATTTATCGGAGAGATAATTATTAAATAAAAGAATTGCATTGTCACAACAGATCACTGATACTACTTGGGTTATTTACTTTAGGAAGTGGTGTAACACAGGCAGTTTTCCAACATTTTGGAAATACACTGTATTTCAGGCAGTAGATAACAATATGTGTTATATTTGTGACAGTAGGTAGGGACAACAAGTTGGATCAATTGTATTCCGATATCATCAGTGCCAGTGGATTTCGTAATAATAGTTTCAATGATACTAGATACCTCATTTTCGGACACCAAGTTAATGGTGAATTTCCTATCAACATCAACTTTGCAATTATTTTTATAGAAATTTATCAAAGTTTGATCAGGTGTTTTTGCAATACGTTGCACCGAATCAATAAAATAGTCATTAATACAATCTGCAATGTTTTTGAGTTTCGTTATGAACATTTAAATTTTTTAAAGTTTTCCAAAGCGTATTCTTATCACTTACTCGAATCTGATATTTTAACGATGCCTTCTTTTCTCGCCTTATAGCAGAGGAGGTAAGATTTCGTAGGGACTTATAATAATTCCAATGTTGTGCATATTTGGTAGGCTTACATCTCGATAGAGCGCTGTCACATAATTTCTGCATGATTTGAATTGTTTTTTTAACATGGGCGCCAGCAGAAGATTTTCTGAAGGGGGGGGGGGGGGAATAAAAAACTTATTTAGGCATATACCTCTTGGTGTTTGTATATTTTTTGGTTCGTCTTATTTTTACCGGTGAATGGTATATTTCTATTATATTTATTGTATTACATATTACTTCCACCGAGAATATTATTTAAGAATTAGTATACAGGGTGTTTCCAAAATGTTGCGCCACACTTTACAGGCGACTTCTATAACTCAAAATAGTTAAAAAAAAAGTATATATGAACACTTGTTCGCAAACTCTTTGTTTTCGAGCTATGACTCGTTTTCTACAACTAAGACAATTTACAGATTTTTCGATTTTATCAAAGTGGTTTATGTATTGCTTAATTTAAGTGTCACTTTGTTAGTGATAGTTATTGTGTTTCAAATTTGATCTGAAACGATGGTATAAACGGTTGCTGACATGGCAGAAATGGGCGAGCAATGACAATGCAAAGAAACACGTCGCCTCTATGAAGAAGCATTTTCACAACACCAAATTCCAGGCAGAGACACGTTTGGTAGAATTCACCAACGCCTAAGAGAAAGTGGTACTTTTGTCACTCAAACGGTGGACTGTGGTAGACCGAGAACCGTACTTACTGCAGAAGTTGAAGAACGGATTTTGGATATGGTTGCTGAAGATCCTGCAACTAGCAGTAGAAGAATTGCTTTAGCCGAAGGAGTTTCTAATAAGAGTGTTTGGAATGTATTGCATGAACAACTTATGGAGATTATCCGTTAAGGCTGGAATTTTCCCAATGGTTTTTACAGCAATGTAACGGTGACCCTCTTTTAATATCGCATGTGTTTTTCACTGATGAAGCTGCATTTACTCGAAACGACATCTTCAATTTTCGCTTTGGTGTTAATGTGTGGGCAGGTATCATTGGCGATAGAATACTGGGGCCGTGTGTTCTACCAAATATGTTGACGAGACCTATTTATCTTGACTTTCTACAAAATACATTACCTGGATTGATGCAAAGTATTCCCATTGAGAGGACATGGTTTATGTAGGATGGTAGGCCTCCTCATTTGAATATTGTAGTGCAACAATATCTTAATAAAATGTATCCCGGACGTTGGATAGGTCGGGGTGGTCCTGTTGCCTGGCCTGCACGCTCACCCGATTTAAATCCTATAGACTTATTTTTGTGGGAAAAATTGAAAGGATTAGTATACTCCGCACCAATACAAAATGTAGAAGTGCTAGAACAACGGGTTATCGATTCTTGTGCATCAATACAAAATTGACCGGAAATTATCTAGCGTGTAAGACAGTCGATGATGCATCGTGTGCAGTCTTGCATAGAAGCCAATGGACAACATTTTGAACAATTACTGTAGTTATTGTTACAGCAAATTATTTTAAACCGCTGTTGTAGAAAACGAGTCATAGCTCGAAAAAAAAAAGTTTGCGGATATGTGATCATATAAACTTTTTTAACTATTTTGAGCTGTAGAAGTCGCCTGTAAAGTTTGGCGCAACGTTTTGGGAACACCCTATATATAAAATATATTATTCTTAGTATATCAAAAGTGACAAAAAACAGGTTACTCTACATATTACCGCTATTTTGAAAATTAGATCTAGTAACCCTTTTTTAATAAACATCACACGTTATGCTTACATTAAAGGTACTAAGTAAATATAAAGTTTGTTCGATCCTGTCTTGCCCTGTTGTAGATCTTGACCAAGTTTTAATCCTGCATAAGGTGCTAAAACAGCGCGCAATTGTGCAAGTAGTACAAGGCAAAGCGAAAAGTAGTTTCAAGCTATCTTTGATAGCAGGAAAAAATTTACAGTGAGCTATAAGAGCTTCAATGATTATGTTTTCAGCTATTTGAGATCGAGTTAAATAGTCTGCCCAAATATTTAATTTGCTTTCCAAATTTTCGATGTCATAGAGATCCCCAACCTTAGCTACGAAAGATTTAACATCTAAGGAACTCATATTTTTTTGTATATTAAATAAAGAGAATATGATTTCATGTTCTTTTGAAAACCTAGTTTTTAAGGCAAAAATTAAATGATCTAAATATGGAAGAAATACAGATTTTCTAGAGTAATCCTCAGTTGAATCGGATTCATAATTAGATCTATGCATTTGTAGACCACAAAGCCGTGCTTTATATATATATACTTCTGGTTGGGTTAGTTCCCCTTTCTGCACAGCGGCCTAAAAGACCTATTGTGCACATCCCAGTGCTTCACCTAGCCTCACAGAGGTATTCCGATGTCCTCAAAAAAGCTTTCTAGTGAGTTTAGTGAGGTGTTTATCAGCAGTTCGGGTTCAATTGTTGTTTCCCCAAAGTGTTTATGTCGCAGAGTTATGAGTTCCTCGCACTCGCATATCCAGTGGATTGGAGTCTCGTCCTCCTCTTCACAGAATCTGCATTCTGTGTTTGTTGCCACTCCTATTGTGTGCATATGTTTGTTCATATAACAGTGTCCTGTAGTTATCCTTGTTATGTGTTTTATTTTCTCCCTTCCATTTTCCAGGAGTGCCAGTGTCGCTTTCTTGGACGGTTCCCCTATGAAGTTCCTAGAGTGCCTTGCTTTAGAGTAGTCGTGCCAGAATTTGCGATGTTTATCTCGTAACCAGCTTCTAGTTTGCTCCCTGATCATGCTATAAGCTATGTTACAGGTAGGCTCTGGTCCTATCAGCTGGGTAGTGCTGGCTGATTTTGCTAATTTGTCTGCTTTTTCGTTGCCTATTATTCCTTGGTGACCTGGGACCCACAACAGGCTAAGTTTGTTGTGTTCTCCCAGTTGAACCAGTTTTTTTATGGCATTCATATACCAGTTCTGAGTTGAACTGGTTAGATGACAGCGCTTTTAAAGCTGCTTGGCTGTCCGTCAGGATGTGTATTCTCCTGCCTTTGTAGGATCTCTGCACCATTAATTGGGCGCAGGTTAGAATTGCTGTTACCTCGGTCTGGAATACTGTTGCATATTGTCCCAGGTTTATGCTTATTGCATTTCCTGGTCCCGTACCATAAATGCCCAGACCTGTTCCATTTTCTGTTCTTGATCCGTCTGTGTACCAGACTTCCCCCTTTAGTTTGGTTAAGACTTCTTCCTCGTTCCACTCTTCCCGCTCTGGAAGATATACTTCAAACGGTTTTTGGAACTGGTAGGATGTCTTTATTTTGTCGGACTTTATCTGCAGGGTGAGGTTTTCACGTAATCGGTTAAAGATTTCGGTATGGTATCCTCGATGTCCAGGATAACGATCATACCCTTGTGTTTTCAGCCTATATGCCCCTAGTCTCGCTTCCGCCTGTACCCTTAGGTGTAATGGGGGAAGGTTCAGCAAGGCTTCTAACGCGGCTGTCGGGGTTGTTGACATTGCCCCCGTTATTCCAATACAGGCCATTCTTTGTATTTTGCTAAGCAAGTTCTTATTTTTAATATTGCTTGCCTTGTGCCACCATACCAAGGATGCATAGGTTATCGTTGGTATAATGACTCTTGTGAAAAGCCAGTATACCATTTTTGGTGACAGTCCCCATGTTTTTCCAAACATTCTTCTGCAGGTCCAGAATGCTCTGCAGCCTTTGCTTGTAACATGTTCCATATGGTGTTTGAATGTCAATTTGGTGTCTAAAATCACACCCAAATATTTGACCTTTTCCACCATCTGTAGTTCTTTTCCGTATAGTTTTAGTTTCCTATACTTGTTTTTCTTCCTTCTTGTGGTTGACAGAAGAGAGGTCTTTTCCGGGTTGACCGATAGTTCCTTGGCTTCACACCATCTTTCCACAATGTTGAGGGCCAATTGCATTCTTTCGAATACTACGCCCTCAAATTTTCCGTGTATGTAGATGGTGATGTCGTCAGCGTAGCCCTGTGTGTATAAGCCCCTCTCCTCTAGTTCCCGTAGAAGGCCATCCACCACGAGGTTCCACAGTAGAGGTGACAATACCCCTCCTTGTGGGCACCCTCTGGTTACCGACACTTTCACGGTTGTCTTATAAAGAGAAGTGGTTATGACTCTGCTTTTAAGCATGTTTAGTATCCATCTGCTCAAGGTGTCGTTTATTCTCCTGCTATTCAAGGCTAGATGAATTGAGTCGAACGAGGTGTTGTCAAAAGCACCTTCGATGTCCAGAAAGGCTCCTAGGCCAAAGTCTTTGGATTGTATAGTTTTTCCCCCCTTGCTGACTAGTTCGTGTATAGCCAGTTCGCAGGATTTTCCTGATTGGTAGGCATATTGGTATCTATGTAATGGAGAAATCACCAGTACTTCTTCCCTTATATACCTGTCAATTAACTTTTCCAGCGTCTTCAGAATGAATGACGTCAGACTTATTGGTCGGTAAGATTTCGCCTGGGCATAGCTTTCCTTTCCCGGCTTTGGTATAAATACCACTCTCACTTTTCTCCAGCTTGCTGGTATGTAACCTAGGGCCAGACTTGCCCTTAGCATTGCACATAGACGGGTGGATAGTTCACCCCAGCCCTGAGTGAGTAGAGCTGGGTAGATCCCGTCTCCACCTGGAGCTTTAAATGGTTCAAAACTGTGTAATGCTCATTTAAGTTTTGTTATGTTTATCACTTGATGTGCTGTCTTCCAGTTCTCTTGTGTAGCCCTGCGTAAAGGTATTTCTACACCGTGATCACTGGTATTATCTTCTTGTAATAGTATACTGCCTGGGAAGTGTGCCTGTAGTAAAACTGCCAGTGTTTCTTTCCCAGTTTCCGTGTATCCTCCTTCAGGTTTTTTTAGTGTTCCCACTATCTGTGGTCTATCTTTCGCTAGCGCTTTTTGGAGTTTTGCACATTCTGGTGTCTTGTCGATTCCCTTGCAGTACTCCCTCCATGAGGATCGTTTTGCTTTCCTCACTTCGTTATTGTATTTTGTAAGGACTTCTTTATAAGGTTCCCACTTCCCTGTCTTTTTTGCTTTGTTAAATAGCCTTCTTGTCTCCACCCGCAGCTCTGAAAGTCGACCGTTCCACCATGGAACATCTCTGGTTGACCTTCTGAAAGTTGCAGTACAACTCGATTCGAAGGCATTTATCAGTGATTCAGCGATGGCATCTGCCATTGTTTCTAATTCAACAGTGTTACTGGCCCTGGAGGGGCAATCCTGTAGTGCCTGCTTAAGGTTCTCTTTATATGACCCCCAGTTGCAGTTTCTGGGATTCTTGTACTCCAGGTCGGTTAGCACTGGTGTTTTGATGTCAAATCTGATGTATCTGTGGTCCGAGAGCGATGGCTCTTCAGATACATACCATTTTTCTACCATGTTTGCCATAGCTGTAGTGGCTATAGTTATATCAATGACCTCCATTCTAAAACTAGTTACAAATGTGGGTTCATTGCCTAGATTCATTGTCAAGAGCTTATTTTCTAAAAAGAAATCAAGGAGTGACTCACCTCTGGGGTTTGTGTTATTGCTTCCCCACGCTATGTGGTGAGCGTTTGCATCACATCCTAGTAGTAGCTGCAGATTCGCCCCTCTGCAGTGTCCTACTAGCTTCCTCATCTCAGGAGTGGGTGGATCTCCTGACTGGTCATATGGGAGGTATACGGATCCGATAATGAGTTCCCTCTCGTTCCCTTCCATAGCCATTTTAGTTTTGACTGCCACAAGATCCCTACAAGAAAGGTCTCTTAATGTGATCAGATTCAAATTTGATTTAACAGGTATGCAGGTTCTAGGCATGACTTCATCGGAGCTGTGCAGAGTCCAGCCCTTGGTCATCCCTAGTCCCATTATTTTATTACCCTTAATCCAAGGTTCTTGAATTAATATAATATCAATATTATTTTTGATGGCATAAGCCTGTAAGACCGCCGATGCGTTCTTACAATGGTGTATATTTACCTGTAGCAGTTTCAGCGCCATTGTAGCTTCTACTTAGGTTTTTGGGCTTAACGAGAGGGAGGTTCCTTAGACCCTCCCCCTTCTTTCACCTGGGGGGGTTCTGAAGTCCCTTCCGCCTGTGGTTCTTCTGCAGGTAGAGGTTCCCGAGGCCCCTCTACCTCCATTTTTTCTGGCGATTGCGAGAGTGGAGGTTCCAAAGATCCCTCCACTTCCATCGCCTGAGAAGGTCCTTCTTCTTCTGTCTGCCCTTCTTTCTTCTCGTCTTCCTCCTTCTTCGTCCCCAGTTTCTTAAAAGATACCCGGGAGAAGTTTAGGAAGGGCCTATAGTCAAAGTCCTGTAGCTGAGTCCAGGACTGTTCTGACATGGCGATGACTACCTGCTGTCCCTTGGGGTCCGGCTTGGAGTCCGTCACCTGCCAGGTCTTTGTGGAAAGACCTTTGTTCTGTTTCTGCAGCCTGTGCAGAATAGTTTTGGCTTCCAGTACTGGTCCTGGAATCCATGCTAGGGTGTACACTGGTTTGGGAACGTCCTTGGCCTCCCTGAGTACCAGTTTCGCTCCCTCCCATGGTATACAGCCTTTTATTGTTGTCTCCAGCCACGTTCTGGTTTCGAGGTCCGCGCAGGTCACGTTAAGTCTTCCCCTGCCGTGGCGTACCTCAAGAAATCTCGGGTGGGGTACATTTCCCCCATCTTCGATTTCATCAATTTTTTCGAGCAGGTAGGTTCTAATCAACCCTGCCTGCTCGACATTTAAGGTCTCATCTGGGTAACCGTCTGGCAGAATTACCATTTTTTTCCCAGTGATGGCCTCTTTGTAGCTACGAGCAGGTTCTTCCACCCTGCTCCTTTTTTTCTGCTGCTTTGGGGTACTTCCTTCGGATCGGTTTCTTTTTGACCCTCTCCCGTCGTCCCCTTTTCTTGCGCCGGCCCTGCTCCCTGAAGGCCCTGGTTGCGGCTGACTGCTTGGGACTGTCCCGGTGCCTTTGCTCCCGGTTCCTGCCTCTTGCAGTCGTTGGCGCTTTAGTTTTCGCTTTGCAGCGCCCGATAGTTTCCTGTATTCGGCTGGATCCATCCAAGATCCTCCAGCCGATCCCTGGGGTTGCCCCCTAGGGGGAGAGTTATTTTTTTGGGTTTTCTTTTTCCTTTGTTTTTATTGTTAAATTTAATTCCTCCATGTTGTTCCCACGAGTGATCGGGAAAAAAGGTCAACCCTCGCCGGAGCCTGAACGACGAGGTAAAGCGACTTAGTACGACGGAGTTGCGCCAGGTGCTCCGAAGGAATCGTTCGTGAAACTGCCTCCCCAGTTCCATGCAGCCCTCGTCACGATATCTTCCAACTTGGCTTGAGGGATGTTTATCGACTTCCCAGTCTAGATCCGCTGGGTTTAGTTTCAACAGGGCCACCACGTGTAGGATGCAATCTGAGATCACATATCACCAATCATTGAAGGTGATACCCAACGGTCTTGGGATTTCAGAGGCTGGAGTGCTATGCCTTTGTCCTCCCCTGTAGTTGACCTTCCGCCGCGGGGCAGGTTAGTGCCAACTCCTGGCTTCCGGTCAGCCACTCGACCCCCGTGCTTTATATACCTCCATATTAAGTTCCTCACAATTAGATAACACATTTGAATAAAAGTCTGCGAAAGTTGTATCAACGTCTAGGGCAGTGACATTGATCAACAGAATTAGGATAAATGGGATTGAGTCATTGTCTCATTGAGTACTGTTGCGGTCTTGTGTCATATTACGTGATTGTAATTTGTTACGAGGTTGCCTTGTTTATAATTAAAAAAAGGAACCTACGAAATTCTCAGTAGAGACCATGGCCCTTTCTGCCCCCCCCCCCCTTGCGAGCGCCAATGTTGTTAACATGGGTTTACAAAATTTTGCAATTTTAATAGGGGCATGAACGTTAAATAATGTTTGGAAGTTATGATTTAGAAATTGCAATTTATCATTAATAATCATTAAACTATAAATAAGGTTCCATGGTATAGATTCAAGCTGATAATTAAAAGTAGCGATATCAAAATGCTCAAAATATCTGTACGTTCGAATAGAGACCGGAGATAACTCGAATTCAACTAATATTTTGCAAACGGTAAGTGAATGATCAGCTAGATCCTCGACTTTTGTAACACCTGACTCCATTACAAAATTTTTATTAGAGGCAATTATTATATCTAACAATGTTTGTGATGTTGATGTAATACGTGTAGGTTCTGAGTAGTAGAATAAGGCTAGTTCGCTCCTCCACTTTTTATTTGATTCGCGGATTTGCGGTTTAATTCGCGGATTTCGCGGTTTAATTTTAATTGACCTAATTAAATTCGCGGTTTGATCTAATTAATTTCGCGGTTTGATCTAATTAATTTTCACATGTGCTACTGATTAAATTACGCATTAGCTTCCGATTAAATTACGCGCGGCCATGTTTAATTTGCTTCTGGAATTACGCGGCGGCCATTTTATTTTCGCGCGAATATTTGAATTTGAAATTTCTCAGATTTTTTCCTAAGTTCAATTTTTTGAATTTAAACTTCCCGGATGTCGGCCATCTTTGTTTTCTGCGTGCGCACTTCTCACGGCTGTCAGTTTGAATTTGAAATTTTCGCGGAAATATTTGAATTTCAAACTGGTAGATCTCTCTCTCTCTTCTGCTCCTTGGCTGTCTCTCTTTCTCTCTCTCTTGCATTCACAGAAGGGCTGTTTATATTTAAAAAAGCTATTTGCGTCGGGTTCCAAGTGGAATTTGAACCCTAGTTTTCTGGCCATTGGTCTTAGGCCCCTTCCGCAGAGCCACCGAGGCTTCTTGGATATAAAGGGTTTGAACAAAACGTCATTTCACAGCTCTGCCGTCACGCTGCCAGAATTTAAAACAAACTATTTTTTGAGAAATATGATTTATAAGGACGGGAATGTATAGCTTATTGTGTTTAAAGGTTAATACAATTTTTTAAAAATTATATTTGTAACAGCTTTTGCTAGAAATAATTCGGCTATTTTTATAATTTTAGGTATTCTCATTGTCCCACCCTGTTATATAGTTGGAAATTTCCGCTCGACGGCCGAAATTTGAAAGCTATATGAATAGAAATAATTACTTTATTTTATATAGCGAAACCACTGCATTACTTTATTCAAAGCTCATTACAATATTACGCATTAGCTTCTGTTTAAATTACGCAGCGGTCATTTTCAATTTTCGCGCTAATATTTGAGTGACTAACGGTTATTTGTCCGTTAGAGCCTGTATTGAAAACGCAGGAATCGACATGCTTTGCCCGCAATGTGTAATTAGAAAAGACGTTATAGCCCGGAGCCAGCTTTCTATTCGCCAGCGGTTGTGCGCCATTCCCTGCAATCTTTAGTAACGTTGCAGCTTTCGCGACTGGTCGTGCACCGTGGAGTTATATTTAGTGTCTTGTATAAAACAGTTGTGCGCCATTGTAATAACCCTACTCTGTTTCAAGTTGCTGGAGCAGGTGTTTTGTTTGTGCTTTTCAACTGCAGTCATGAATACCTCAGACTTATCTGTTTGCGAAATTCTTGATTATTTTAAGAATGGGCTATATTCAAATGAGGAATTCGTTTTACTCGGTTTTAAAATCATTCAACATAAACTAACTAACGAGAGTGTAGTACTGCATATTGGCCTACTTATTTCGAGTTATGCCAAAGCGTTGGAAGGATTTGTGCAAGGCGCTCGTTTGCATTCCTATCGGTGAGTAAAAATATATTTCCTATTTTTAGAAAGTTATTAAATGTGCCATAGTTTCCTACCTTTTGTAGCAACAATTCTGAAAACCATTAGTTTAAAACTCATTTCTCGTTATTCATTTTAAAGCAACACATAGGGTCGTCACTTAAAAACGCTAATATAAAATTACAAATTGCAGGATGGACCATCGACGTCAACGGCAACTGCTGCTAATAAACGTGGTTTGAAAGAAGATACGCCTCAATCGCTACTGATTAATTCAACAATAAATGTAAGTACACCCGACATTTTTTTATATTTAAATCAGCCATTAGAAAATTTTGATTTATGCAAGCTAAAATAAAGCCCATATTGAACCACTATACACAAGTAATTTTAGAATCGCCAGATGAATAACCCAAGCCCATCGACCTCGTCCGCCATGTTGGAGACTGTAGAAACCATCCATGAAGATCAGCAACGACCTACCCCAAGGACGTCTACATTGGGCGCTATGTTAGCACATGTAAGTTTTGCCGACCTATTTTTAGAAAGTTATTAAATGTGCGATGGTTTCCTACCTTTTGTAGCAACAATTCTAA
>OW679202.1:56889794-57067320 GCA_940337035.1 Agriotes lineatus
GTCTCACATCAGAAGACTTCCAAATTTTTTTCCAGCACTTGCAAAAACGTATGCAACGCTGTATATTTAGGGAAGGGGAGTGCTTTGAAGGGGAACATTGTTAAATTGTATTATTTTTAAAATAAAGTACATTTTTTACACCAGTCTTATAATATAATTGTCGGACCTCGTATGTATTATCGATAACCTCATTTTACCTTGCGGTGTAGAGGTTGGTGCTTTATGCTCTAGCATCTGGCGGTACAATGCTCAACCTACCCCGGATTCGGGATACAAAGTTGGAGCGCCTTTTTTGTGCTGTCGCAGCAACCATTGTGTGAGGTGTGTGTCATGGTGATGTATTGACCGTGTTACTCTATCTCTTAGCTTTAGCATTACAAAATAAAAAATCATTATTGATTGAGAGAGTATTTTACAAAAATGGCAAAGAAATACAAAGAATGCCTATACTATTTATATGTATTTTTAGTAATTCAAATAACAAAAATACTAACAATACTCGTATTTAAACAAAAAAAACAATAGAAAAATATTTATAAAATAGATATTTTTATACCTCAAACATAGCAATTCAGGAAATTAAGAGTAGGTATATATTTTTTGGTAAATCAAATTAGAATATGTATATATATATATATACTTATAAACGGTATGCTATTGAGCCCGATAGGTCTTCGGGCCGCTGATGATCCCGGCTTAAGGAAACAAGCTAGAAGAGAATGGGTTACATATTTTTGTTTCGTTGCATAACACCAGTCGAGGCATTCACAGAGGGGTAAAGATTTCTAAGAAATGCAGATTTTAGGTATAAACGTGTCCCTGTGAATCCCAGATATAGAAATGGTACTCTATGGAGCCCATTTATATATTTAACTATTTTAAGCGTACGTTAGTAAGCCCGACACCGTTGCCAAAATCTGTGGTGCCGGCCGGGTTCGCGCCTAAATACCGGATAACGAATTGCTGGCTGGCCCTTTTGCGTATTGCGTATTTAGTAATAGTGGGCTTATATTAGTCAAATTAATATATTGCTAGGTTTTAAAATGTCCAGCATTCGTGGGGAAAAATTCTTGCTCTTGCTCTAAAATCATGCAAGTGATATGCTACACCTTATGTTATTATTAATAACAATTAATATCTTTAAAAGCTGGGACGTCGCTGCGCTTCTCAAAGATATTGCATAAACTAGACTTGTGATGCAGTTAATTTAATTAAATGACTTATTCTATCTCAAGTTTTTATTAAAAAAATATTATTTTTACTAAGCAACGAAAACATCCAAAAAAACCTGTAAAATATCAATTATTTTCAAATCAGAGCTCGATATGCAGTTGCAAGATATACTTTAATAATAATTAATACTTTACTCCAGTTAGTTAGAGATGTTTTGGTAGGATTAGTAAATATTTTGCCGCTATTAATAGCTTTCAGGAAAGTATACAGTTGATTACTTACGAAATTTATTTTTCTACAGTATCTTCAATATTTTTAGTGACCTTTATTCCAAAACTATTCATAATTTTGATTGAAGTTTGTTAAATACAATGACGGCAGTGTGGTCGTGTTTCAAATTTCGCCAGTGATTTTACTGGAGCAAGCTAACCCCTGCGCGGTTTTTTTATCGAATTATTGCACACTGTGAACGAATTTATCAAGTTATTGCGGTTTTGATCGGTTTATATGATTGCTACACGTACGAAGAAAATCATTACTTATTATATCCAAAATGCAAATTTTTTATGGGATATTTTTACTAAGCAACGAAAACCTCCGTAAATGTGGTCAACTATAAATCAATCTCAAAAAAAAGTACAAAACTAAAGCGAGGGATTTTATCTAATAATAATTTATTTTGTGATCTAGTAATAATATTGATGTTTGAAGTGAATTCGTTAATATGTTGCCAATATTAAAATCTTACACAGGATATACGGTTGTATACTTATGGAATGGAATTGTCTACACTATCGTCAATAGTTTTAATAATTTTTGTTTCAAAACTACTCATTACTTTATTACAATTTGGAAAATAAAAGTGGATTTTTATTTATCTGGTTTTGTTTGTTGTCTTGGCGGGAGTGTTCATGTTACATCTCACCTGTGACTTTACGGGTTAGTCACTTTACGGTTCTTTTATCGAATTATTGCACATTACATTTATTGTTTCATCGTTGGCGCCTAAATTCCAGATAACGAACTGCACGGCTGCCCTTTTTGTGCTCACTTAGTAATAGTGGGATTATGGTATACAAATAAGAACTTTTTATGTTAGTCTCTTTCTTACTTATGCATTCTGTTTGTTTTTGTTCTAGCTATCTCATTGCCGTTATATTTAATTATGGGCCAATCGGTATAATGAATAAAGCTTTATACCAAAAGAAATTATATAAGAGTTGGCTATGGAAAGCAAAACTAATGTCAACAGGAAGCTGTAGAGACAGCAAACTTTAGAATTTCCATAGCAGATTAGAATATAAACTTATGACAACAACAATGACAGTTAATGAATTTTAAAGCTTGCTGTTTGCATTACTTTTAGTTTCCATGGCCAACCCTTATGTAATTTCTTTTTGAACACACCGTATTATCCACATTCTTTTCAGCAAATTTAGTTTTTTCGAATTTATTAAATACTTACAGTAGTTTTAATAGTAATAAGTAATAATAAATATATGCAGTATTGGTCATGTGTAACATTAACAAATTTAGTCGTTTACATGAACAATTTAACATTTGATTAACAAAGACTTATAAACTGAAATTTTGAAATAAGCTAGTAAGATCTATAATAATAATAATAATAATAATTTTATTTCCATTTGACGTATATACATATAGCGTATCGGAAATTGTCAGTAGTTGCATTAACAAGTCAAATATACACACACAGGTACATATTATAAATATACAGAACAGATTAGATGCTACTGCAATAAGAAAAATATTCATTCAGAGAGTAGAAGCAGCGTTCTTTTAAGAATTCCTTTACTTTGGCTTTAAATCTACTTAGGTTGGCTGATTTTTTAAGTACCGCTGGCAAGTGATTGTAGATTTTAATTGCTGTGGATACTGGTGCTTTGCTTGTCTGATTAAGACGGTGATACGGCACATAGATGTTGTGGGCCGTCCTGGTTGAATAAAAATTTTATGTCCCCGCATTTAGGCAAGGCGTTAATGTTTTCTCTAACGTAGACGAGACATTGATAAATATAAATACAATATACAGTCAGTATACCATGCAGTTTAAAATAACTGCGGCATGACTCTCGGAAAGGCAAGCGAAACATGCATCTTAGAATGCGCTTCTGCATCACAAAAACTCTAATTGTATCGACTGAGTTACCCCAGCACATAATACCATATGTAATGAGGGAGTGTATGCTACCCCAATAAAAAGTTAGCAGAGTGTTCGGGTTTACACAGTTTCTTATTTGGAAAACTGCATAATGTTTGCTGGCAAGATTTTTGGTCAAATTATGAATGTGACAGTGCCAGGATAAGTTTTCGTCTAACCATAATCCTAAAAATTTTGTCGTTTTCACTTGTTGTATTGTTTTACAGTTTACTGATCTAATTAAGAGACTATAGTCTGTTATTGTTCCGGAAGGGACAAACTGTAGTAAATTTGTTTTGTTGGCGTTCAGGACGAGACCATTTGTTTTGCACCAATCACTCATTCGCTGAACACACTGACTTGCACTAGTAGATAGGAATTTTGCATTTTTCTGTGAAATAATGGCGGATGTGTCATCTGCGAATAGAGTGATGAAGTTGTTATCTAAGAATTTGATTAAGTCATTTATGAAGACTATGAACAGAAACGGCCCAATGATGCTTCCCTGCGGAACACCGCATTGAAGTATGGTGACGTCCGATTTAACTGTATTACCATTTTGAGCAATACGAACCAACTGACATCTTTTATCTAAATATGAATTTATCCATGATAGGGCTGGGCCTCTTATACCATATTTTTGTAACTTCTGTTTTAATAGCTCGTGATTTATCCTATCGAACGCTCGTGAGAGATCGAAGAAAATTGCTACTGTTTTTTCTTTTGCGTCGAAGTGTGACAGTATCTTTTCATAGAATGATAGCACTGCATCCTGCGTGGATTTGCCTTCTAAATAGCCAAACTGTCTCGGGCTGAGAAGTTGGTACTTGTTAAAAAATATTTTCAGGCGATGTACAAATGCCTTTTCAAACACTTTAGAAAATACTGACAGTAGGGCTATAGGTCTGTAATTATTGAAGTTATTTGGGTTATGTTTCTTAAAAATGGGCACTACAACCGCAGTTTTAAGTTGGTCCGGAAAGAAACCAAGTTCAAAAGAAAGGTTAATGAGGTAAGTTAAGGGTAAAGATATATAATCGACCACTTGTTTAAGTATATAGCAAGGAATGTCATCATTCCCTGCTGAGTTTTTATTTGAAAATGCAGAAACAATTTTGCACACTTCGGCTGCTGTTATGGGTTCAAGAAAGATTGAATTTGGATTACAAACTTGTGCAGTGTTAGTGCCTTCATTTTGAGGAAAATCGCGTACTAATTCATTTACTGAAACAACGAAATTGCGGTTAAATTCATCTGCTATACTTTGCGGATTGTCAAAGGTTACATTATTATCATTGTACATGACCTTTGGTAATTTATCACGTGTAGTTTTTGGGCCAGATAGTTCCTTTATCATCTCCCAAACACTCTGCGATTTATTACTTGAGTTTTGAATTTTCTTATTGTAATAATATTTTTTTGCAGTGTCTATATTTTTAAAATGTTGGCTTTTTAATAAGCGATAATTAGATTTCAAATTTTGATCTGAAGACGTCTTTGCAATTTTATATAAATCTCTTATTAACCTACCCTCTTCAATTAATGCTACTGTTATCCAGGGGCACCTTTTTTTAGGTTGACTCCATTTTACAGCCTTTGTTGGGAAAGCTGTATTAAAAAGAAATTTGAAAGTCTCAAAAAATATATTAAATTTGTTTTTTTCTATTGTTTCAGAAAACACATTCTGCCACGTTTCATTCGCCAACAGAGTTTTAAAATAACAAATATTTTCGTCATTAAACTGTCGATGAATTTTTACTGAATTATTAGAATTTTTACGTGTGTCGTCAATTTTAAAGTAGATTACTTGCGCTCTATGATCCGACAAAACGGTATCTACTGTCTTAGTTTCAAAATCTAGGTTTGAGCAACATCTTCCATGTGATTGATTTTACTTGGCACAGTAAAAATCTACTTACCTCGTACATTACGTGACTGATAAACTGCTAACTCACTTTTAAGAAAAAATGTATCATTTGTGTAAATAATCCCACCGCCAAACAAACCCAAACAGCTGAAAATCATAAATTGGAGACTCATTTTTTATGAAAATACCTGTCATAATGTGTGCATTTCATCACGTTTATTTAGTGTTTAAACAGTGCTCGTTTAGAATAAGTTATTGTTTTGAAAATATCTGTAAAGGGCTTTACTCAGAACTCTCGCAAGTGGACGTTGTCACACTAAATAATTTTTAAAATCAAAGAAAACTAAGGGTAAAAATGCATTCACGTTTCTCATAATACTGAAATAATAAAATAAAACACTTGATAATCCAAATAACATCAATTTTCAAATTAAAAACGGCAGCGGCTGCGAACGCTATTCTAATGTTTGGGAGGATATTGCAAGCACATTTCCCGTTCCCTACATGCGCCATGGAGTACTCCTAGCGTCCTTGCGTGCAGGCTGTCTTAAATATAATGCATTTTTCGTTGGCCCTTTTTTCTGTTTTGCAACATTTATTCTGCATCTCTTGAGTATCACTTTCGCCAACGGTAAAGCCTGAGGTATGTGCAAATTACTACTTTGATGTATTTCTCAGTTAAAAAATCTGGTGTGATACTCACTCAACTTCCTTTTACAGTGATGCTATAATTAGCAAAAAATTTGATTTTTAATTTAAATTAAATTAAATTAAAAATTGCAAATTCTACAAAAACGGTACAAAATAGAGAGTTAGTTGAAGAGAAATTTTTTTTCTAGAATTTCAAGCTGAATTAAAAAATGTAATAATATACCGGGTGTTCTATTTAAAATAGGAGTTAATACAAAAATAGAAAAAAAACAAAAGAAACCCATTTTAGAAGTATTCAACTAGAAAATCACCTATCTCACATTAATACACATTAAAAATGTAA
The DNA here is from genome assembly GCA_940337035.1 of Agriotes lineatus. Classification (NCBI taxonomy): domain Eukaryota; kingdom Metazoa; phylum Arthropoda; class Insecta; order Coleoptera; family Elateridae; genus Agriotes; species Agriotes lineatus. Next base: position 56,895,990 of record OW679202.1, read on the forward strand.
TAAAAACATAAAGTTTGAAAAAATCGTTAGAGCCGTTTTTGAAAAAATCGAAAAAAATTGAAAAATTGCAAGAGTAAACACCGGTTATGCGATTTTCTTCAAAAGCTTGCTCTCATCTACATAGTACATAAAACGTATATATGAAGTTTCAATGCCATACCTCGCTTCGTTTTTTAGATATTCTGTTCACAGACACACAGACAGACAGACACACAGATAGACGGACAGACCAATGAAAAAAAAATGTTTTTTGGGATCAGGGGGCTCTAAAACGTGAAGATCTGTTGAAAACTCAATTTCGAATTTTTGGGGTGAATCCAATACTTCCTTTATCGTAAAAGGAAGTAAAAAAACTAAACAAGATTTTATATTTTAAGGTGCTCACCCTGTATTTATTCCTTCGAAATTTTCTCGATTTTATTCCAGGTAGACATATAATCTGCATGCACAATATCGTCTTCCTCGTTCCTAGTTTTTGAATTATACAGCCAACAGACTGACAGACAGACGGAATTGAGAAAACCGTTTTTTCGTCATCTAGGAACCCTTCGTCTGTTAGACGAGGGTAGTAAAAATCTCAAATAAATATACAGCAAGTAAGATAAAATGAGCGCTCTCGTATGTTTCAATATGTTTCTTAGCCAGAAGTCAACATCGTCGATTTTAACAATACCTACTAGGTTAAGGGTTCAGGTAACCCAAAATTATAGTATGTAGTAATAATACTGTATTTGCTTATAAAAAGCCAGTTTTAAAATTGCAAATTTTATTAAAACCATTATTTTCTGCAAATCAATAAAAATGAAACACGAGGTGGGCCACCACACGATCTTTTATTACTGCTTGTAAAAATTTAATTTTAAAATGTTTTAAAAACTTTTCCAAAAACCTTTTTTGAGAAAACTTATAGACAATTACGTAATTTATAACACCTTTTCAATAGCTATTGATATAAGAAGTACATGATGTAGGGCATTATTTGACGAATTTCTTTTATAACCAAGCGAGGTCAGTAAAGAGGACGAGTAATAAAGTCATATTATGTACGAGTTGTATACAAAGCTTTATGTTCACTTCTAAAATCTAAAAAAGTCGGGTTTATAGATTTGATGTCTATTCTGTGACAGAAAAGACTTGACATTAGAGTACCTTTACAGATATTGAAAGGCATATATTTTGACATTGGCAACTGATGTAATAGTTATTTATGGTTAAGCGTGTTATATTACAAATAATCCACGAGAGAAAAGAGGAGCCCTCGAGGCCGCCAGGCTAAGAGGTGCCATTTCTCGGGTGCATTATTACAAATATACAAAATTTTATCCAGCGCAATAAATATCTAAAAAACAAATTTTTTGTTGACAACCGTGAAAAGTCATAGTGGCAAATTGAAAAGTACCGAGAGGTCAAATACATTTATAATTGGAGTCGCGACGTAAATGATTCAACTGTGGATAATAATAACTTGATCGTCCTGTACAATGCAAAATTATATTCAATTCTTATAATTACATTAACCAATAAATACCTTAAAAAACATACATTTTATACTGACAGCCATGAAAAGTCATAGTGACAATTTGGAAAGTGATTGGTGTTATATGTTTGGCAGTATTGAAGTGTATTGTCAGTCTATGTCAAATTCGAGGTTAGCAGTGAATGACCTGGCTTTTATTTCACTAGTGGGTTATGATTTAACTCAGTAGTGGGTTATGGGCTACTTTAGAGCTCTAAAATCGATCTAGTAATAGTCTTATAACTAGGAGGTGTTAGATAGTACTAGTAAGATAGAGTACGTACTTTTATAGTGCTAGCAAGATAATATAGGTAAACTTTATTTTACTAGTACTATATATAACTACTTTATTGCCGAGAAATTATGTCATAAACAGTATCTTATAATATATACATCCTTTCTACTCCTAGGTGGAGCATAGGGCTTCAACAAAGTGTCGCCATCGGACTCGATTTCGTGCAAGTACTTTTACTTCGTTCCAAGTTTTACCGGTATCCGTTGCTTCTTTTAGTATTGTACGTCTCCAGGTCATCTGTGGTCTGCCTCGCTTTCTCTTGCCTTGCGGATTCCAATCTAACACCAGTCTCGAAATCTCAGTTTGATCTTTTCTTAAAGAATGACCGATCCATTTCCATTTTCTTTTGCGAATTTCTTTAGCTACCTCAGGCTGGTTAGTAGTTAGCCACAGTTGTTCGTTGGAGATTATTTCTGGCCAGAAAATACGACATATTTTTCGCAGACATTTATTTATGAAAGTTTGTAATTTAGTAGAGATGTTTGCTGTGATCTTCCAGGTTTCACACCCATATAACAGTACTGATTTAACGTTGGAATTAAATAATCTTAGCTTCGTTTTTCTAGTTATTTGAGTTGAAGCCCAGATTCTGTTGAGCATTCCAAATGCTTGTCTAGCTTTCCGGATACGATTTAGAACGTCTTCTTCTGTGCCTCCCTTAGTGGTTATGATAGAGCCAAGATAGCAGAACTGGTCTACTTCTTCTACCTCCTGGTTGCTGATGTAAAATTTGTTGCGGTTACGTGTATTAATTCGTATTGCTTTTGTTTTGGCTACATTAATTTCAAGACCTACACGACCTGCTTCCGTAACCAGTTGTCGTAGTTTTGCTGCCATATCTTCATACGTGTGAGCCAAGAGGCAGATATCGTCAGCATATGCTAAATCTTCCAGTCGTTCTTGAAAAGTCCACACAATGCCTCTACTTTCAGTGTTAACGGCTCGCATCACCCAATCTAGCGTTATATTAAACAGTAACGGGGACAGAGGGCATCCCTGCTTTACTCCATTTGCCACTGAAATCTTGTTGCTAATTCTACCTTTGTGTAATATCCTGCATGATGCATTATTATACAAGCTTTTTATGATGTTAATTAGCTTTTGTGGGATACCTATGTGAGATAGAATTTTCCAGATGGCATCTTGGTTGAGGCTGTCAAAAGCACGTTTGAAATCTATAAATAGTAGGAAGAGCGACGAGTTCCATTCTATAGATTGCTCTGCTATTATCCTAAGCGTCTTTGTATGGTCAATGCATGATCGCCCTGCTCGAAATCCGGCTTGTTCTTTCCTTAAAGTTGGTTCAACATATTCCGAGATGCGATTTGATATTATCATTACTACTATTTTATTAATTGCTTTTAGTAGCGTTATGCCTCTCCAGTTTTCACAATGACTTAGGTTTCCTTTCTTGGGCAATTTGATAACAATTCTTATAATACTTGTACATAAAACATTTTATTCTCATTAATTTTTGGCCGTTTATTTATAAAAATTAGGTTTTGCGATTTTTTCAAAATCTATGCTTTTTCCCAAAACACCTTTTAAAAAAACGCTGTAGATAATTATATAATATGCGATGTTGTTTCACAGAATTGTGTTTTCATACCACAACTATAAAAAATTTGAGAACATTTTGTAAAAATATAATTTTGCGCTTTTTTCGAAAAAACTTTTTGAACGAAAAGTGACAGATATTAGTATAATATAGGCTCTTGTTTTAAGGAATTTTGTTTTAATCCAGCAATTATAAAAATTTTGAGCAAATTTTTCTAAAATTTTAGTTTTGCTCTTTAAAAATTATAAGTACTTTTCACAAAAAATTTAAACAGAGGTTGTAGATAAAATATATTTTTATCCAACAATTATAAAAATTTGAAGATATTTATGTGAGAATTTTATTGTGCGATTTTCTCAAAAGCTATATTTTTCACAAAAAAAACGTTAAACAAAAATTGTATTCAATGACAATATATGTTATTCTAAAAAATAGTGTTACCAAAATTATAAAAATTTACTGGAAACGGAAAAATGCTTGACTAAAGTAACACTTTTGTTAGGCTGAGTTTATCAAATATTCACTGTAATATCCGAAACTATAAAAGAAACGCAGATATATTTTCAAGCCGATCTATTATACCGTCTGTGCTGTAGAGAGGATACAAACAGATTCACAGACAGAAATCACCTCGAACACCAGTTTTTCTGAATCATAAGAGACGAAAACGGATATTTCCGCAAAAATCTCGAGTGTGAAATTTTTGATGATTACTATAAAATATCTATTTATGCAACAAGTGCTAAAAGTCAACGTTTATGCACGAGACATGAAAATTATGAAACAAAGCCGAAGGCTGAGTTTCATAACATGTCTCGTGCATAAACGAGTTTTAGCACGAGTTGCATACAATATTTTATCTACGATCTTAATTTTACTGTTATTAATCCATAAATATCGATTTAACAAAGGTTTTCATCTACGGCACTTCTAATTTATGTCATAATAAATAAGAGGCCATGCGCGGGTGAATATTTGCGAAGCCAGTGCTGAGAAGGTCAGTTACGAAATGTAATTATCAATACTCCACATCTGAGTGTATTTATTACATAACGCTTTAATTATTTCAAAAACACTTTACCTGTAACGCAAGAAGCAACTAGAATAAGTTTACAACTTCACTTCCATTTCGAAATTGTAGTTTTATAACCTCACTTCACTTTTATCACTACAGCTAAAAGGAAACAGCTGATTTCTTTAACCACGGTAAACTATAAAACGTCACTTTTAGTGAAACAAGCTAGCGCTAAAAGGCCTACTTTTAGTAGTGGTCGTAGATAAAGTAAATTATTTTTATTTACACCGTATTAATGTTTTATGTAGGTATGTGTATGAATACGTTTTCAAGCCCATTATGTATATTTATTATATATATCAATTCGTTGTGAAGCCCAACAGCGTTGTGATATGTCGGGCTTAATAACGAGCGTTTACATATTTTTATATACTGTATATAAAACATTCCAAAAGCGCCCCCTACACTCGATATTGCAGAACTACTCCATGTATATCGACCATACTACCGGTCATTACTGAGCTCACCGCGAAAATTTGTGTACTGCATCTTTGAAGCATTTCTAACCAATTGGTGATGATATACACTGGGGTACGTTGTTGAGCCAAACGCGGGCTCATCAGCGTTGAAAATGGCTTAACAAGGTACTATTCATATATTCAGCGGGCCTAACTATGACCGTTTATAAGTCTATATATATATATATATATGTATATATATATATATATATATATATATATATATATATGGATAATAGTACTACTAAATTTAATGAGACACTTGTCAAAGAGATATTTTCTACCAATAAGGCTTACTTATTTAAAAAAAATATATATGGCTTTATGGTGTTGAAATTGGCAATCCATAATGTATTTGTTTTATAAAAAACTATTGGTTTTAAGAAAAAAATCAAACGGCCTAAAACAATTTCCAAGTAAAAAAGGTTTCCCAATACATTTTTTAACCAAATTTTTGTTCGTTAAGAAGTTTTAATAAAAACAAGAGTTGCTAATTTTAATTTCTTAAAGCCGTACGTAAAAATTAAAAACCATTTCATAAATAAGCTTTTTACTGGTCGAAAATATTTGCCAATTTTCATTTGAATATCCTTTCCCAAGTTACAGTGAAATGATATAAACCTCATTTTAACCCTCCCCCCCCCCATTAGTATCTCCGTAAAGGTTGAGAATTGCAACTCTGCTTATACGAGTATGACATTTTTTGGCCAATTTGTGACGTACGTACGATATGGACAAGTATTTGGTATACACCCTGCATTATATTTGTTCACCATTAATAGTAAGGAATAAAAACATTGTTTCTATTTGCTTGCTTTTAGTTATCTATAAACATTCTGTATTCTAATCGAAGAAAACCTTTTTTTACTCACGAAGGATCTCAGGGTTTGTATAAATTTAAAGGTGGTCACCCTAGCTACTAATGCAGAAACCATCGCGGGCGTGCGCATAACAACTCACCAAAGTTTCATCGCAATCGGGTGAATAGTGTAGGAACGCATACGGGACACACAAAAAAACATTCATTTTTATACTATGTATAGAAAATTATATATTTTGCTCAGGTTTTTGCTAACATGGTTTCAATCACATTCTGATCTCTTGTGGAGAAAAAAATAAGTCTTTAGTCAAGTTTTCGAAAGATTAACATTGATTTTGACGGCTAATGTTCTTATAGCCACCTATTTGTTAAAATAACACTTGATCGGTAAAAATTAAGTATTTAATTTTGAACCGCCAGAAACTCGGGAAATTTTAGAACAAAGAGTGCTGGATGTGCTAAGATCAGTAAACGGATTTATCTTTTATCTGTCCTCTGACTTTTTTTCCTGTTGTGCAAGCAATTCAACATTGATTTAAATTAATTAAGAGACCCTTATCTAATCGTTTCATTTAATTTCAAGTGTTTACAGGTTTAGCACGAAATAAGATAATAACAACCTGATAACATATATATCAATGTCTGTAAGTTTTCCTGTGTAGCGATTTATTACCTAATACGAAGGTGTTTAATTTAGTTGCATAGGCTTCATGTAGATCAGAGCACCATTGTGCAGTAGCTGACATAATATTAAAGAATATCTTAGTGGTCATCAGAAAGTTTCCAACCGAGAGGTAATACTAATTTGAATTATTGTTATTTCTATTTTGATAAGCACATCGCAAATTGGAGTTACTATCGTCGTGTTTTAAAATTTACATCTAGACATTGGGGAAGAATATTCTCATACCACCAATGCCACTTTATAGCTCATAGTATATATCAAAATAAATAGATATGTATGTGATTACTTATTAACCATTTTTGGAAGTAAATCAACAATAAACTTTCCAACCAGTTTTAATAGATTTGACGTCTCTATTTACCCAATCATATTTCAAATAACCAGCAACTAACAAGGAAATAGTAATTTACCATACAAGTGCGTAAAGCCAGTCTTTAGTAACGAGTGGGGCAGAGTTAAAAGTTTTCAAGTTTTAAGCCCCGCGAGTGACTAATGATGCTTTACACTTGTGTATCGTACAATATTTTATCTACTATAGATCTAGAACACATGATAAATATAAGAAAATATTTAAATGTAAATTAAGATTAGTAGCAACCGGTCGTCATTTTGCGAGATTAAACATTTTTTCTACGACCGCTACTGTAAGTGATCAAAATTATACAACTTACAAGTTGTGTAAGCTTGTTCTTACGCACAGCGTGCGTAAAATGGGTCGATCGCATGATTAGTGATTTAGTGACTTATTATGTTGGTAGCAACAATGATTTTTCGCTATGGTTACTATAGTTACGTATATTATACAGTTGTTTGTACGAAGCGGTGTAGGGCGGTGACTGCAGCCGCCTAATTTTTAAGATGGTGTGACAGTAATGATTTGACACTTAATAAAACATTTCTTTTTCATTTAACGAAATGAGTGTGGTCGTAGAAAAAGTATAGTAATACACAACTCTAGTTGTAAGCAATTACGCACTCCTGGAATTACTGCTACGCTGTTCGTGCGCAACTTTTCCAGTCGTGCGCAATATGCCATTTACAACTCTTGTTACGTAATATACTATTAAAACACGTTGCTACTGACGACGTAAACTAACGAAAACATGTTATTAAACAGTCGTTTTACAAACTTAAAACTGCCAACTAAAAGTCAATTTTACACACTGTCGTAGATAAAATAAATTATTTATTTTTTAAACAACAAAATGTTTCATTTTTTGTTTACTTGCATAGAAAAAAATATTGCCAAGACACCATGGCGCCCTTCAAAACCTAAAACCCTGAGAGATAGCTCAAACTTTGCAGATCTTATATCAATATCAGTTCAAGGATATTCAAAATTGTTGACTTATAAGAACTTATAATTCTCCTACCGCTACTAATCGCAAAGCCTTTTCTGTAGTTAAAAGTCGTCGTCGACAATTTTTTAAATCATTGCGTTAAATTGTTGTTTTTCTTGCAATCACATTAATTGTATTACGGACAAAAAGAACTTTAAAAGCAGTTGTTAAAACTTGGTGTTGCACACTTTTTGTCCATTGTTCAAAATAAATTTCTTTGTGAAGTTTCTAATTACTTTCATAGCTTTTTAGTAGTTTGGGTATCACAAGTACATTTAATTAAAAAAAATACTCTGGCTGGATACAATTCCACTTCTGTCAATTGGTTTAGAAAAAAATAAATTCTTAGTCTGCCGTACAAACATTTCGGAAAGAAATCATATATTCAAGGAAAGTACACTATAACGCAATTTGAGCAAAATCGGTCAAGCTGTTGATGATGTAGATCATTGTACCCGCACCAGCTCACTAACCCACCCACGTAGGTACAAAAACATGTTTATAAAATTGATTTTGAAATCTTTAGTTCTCAAACGTCTATTTCTACAAAAACCTCAATTTTAAATTTTAGTGTATCTCCAATAAGTGTCCATAATAGCAGTATACGCTCGCAAAGATTTACGTAAAACGAGGTTATTCAATATTTCAGCTCTAAAACTAAGTATAAGATTAATTAACTCTTAGATGATTGTCTTAATCTAGAGGAAAAACGTCGATTCCAAAACCCAACTTAAATATTACCAGTAGAAATACTTAATTAACACATGTCCCATGTAACCAAATTTATCGTTTGAGCTATAGGTATGTCTAAAGTTTATTAAAATCGCTTGCTATACACCTATGCTTTTAAGTGTTGAATGTCCTAGCCAATAGCATGTCTAGAATTGTTTTTTTAAATGCAAAAGCATCTTTCCTAACTGTGATATTTGCCACCCTAAAAATGGAACTAATCGTTGTAAAATCGTTGCAAACTCTTTTTTTTTGTACAGCAAAATAATGAGAAGTGCCAAAAAGCAAAGTACTTAATTATTTGCATCGTTCTATGAAACACTCAACAAAAATTCCAAAAACAACTTGCGAACAAACCACTACAGTTAATATCAAGGAAAACTTGAGTAGTATATCGTAGATTACTTTTTTTTTTTTTTTTTTTATTTAATTGGTTGCTGTTTTACAATCTACTCTACAGTAATATATATGTATAATATAAATACAGAGTAATAAGTAAAAGTTTTGAACGGTGCTTGACTTGAGGTGGGTACCATCCACTGATGGTTCTCCAAACGTCCCTAGTTAGTGAGGTCTTCTGGCCATTTTCTCTTGAGTCTCCTTTCAGGGTGTTGCTGGTAGAGTATTCTTACGAGCTGATTTTTATGTCCGATACTACGCATTTTAGATTTGTTGGCATGGGTGCTGATTTCATCTTTGACGAACGGTATGCCAAGGTCATCATGGAGAGTCTGGTTGGAAACGTACCAAGGGGCATTCGCAATCATGCGAAGCGTTTTTGATTGGAATGTTTGTAATATTTTAGTGTTGGACGGTTTGCTACATCCCCAGAGCTCAATACCATATGTCCAGATCGGCTTTAGGATGGTTTTGTAGATGGTTAATTTATTTTGGAGCAGTAATTGCGATTTTTTACCAAGTAACCAGTGCATTTGATTCACTTTTAGGTTTAGTTGTGTATTTTTTGCCTTTATGTGTTCTTTCCAGGTGAGCTTCTGATCCAAGTGAAGGCCTAGATATTTGACGACCGGTTTTACTGGGATTGGAGCACCATTTAAGTAAACTTGAGGGCAGGTATTCCGCCTCAAAGTAAAGGTGATTTGTGTCGACTTTTCGGTGTTAACTTTGATTTTCCAACGTTGTAGCCAGTTGTCTAATTGATCCAGGTGATTTTGTAGCTTTTCGGAGGCTATGTCTGGTATGGTATATCGTAGATTACTTTTAAGATTGTAAATTAAAATTTTAATATTTTTACATCCAGTTGTCGGGTCGCAATACTAAAACCATTATAGTTAACAAGAAAAATACCCATCAGATTGTATGGAACTGAATGTTTTTTTTTCTCTTGCTATACATCATTTACAGAATGTGCTGCAATGCGATTATCTAATTTATTGCTTTTGAAACGAACTTTAAGGGACCTTAAGTAAGCCAAAAAATGTAACGATTAAATTTTCTTTAATACTGATATGAAGACAAAATCAATAAAAAGCTCTGTATAACACGTTAAACTCTGCTGGATCCATGGGACTAGCTTAAATTTTTCTTCTAGTACATCCTAGTCTTATGGGAAGAGCAAAATCTTTTTAGCAGTTGTGGGCTATAGTTCATTTTGTTACGATATTTTCTGTTGCCGGAGACGAACAAGGCAACAGAAAGTGGTTCTGCACAATGGTTTGGAAATATAAATTTTTGTACTGTTGAAGGTCTCACAGGTCTGGATGATAAATATATCAAAATTATAGCAAACTTGTACTGGAATCAGACAGCATTCATAAGAGTGGAAGGAGAGCAATCAAAGATAATTGAAATTCAACGTGGTGTCAGACAGGGATGCGTTTTGTCTCCTCTATTGTTCAATTTATACTCCTAACAAATCTTTAAAGAAGCACTTGACGAGATGGATGATGGGATTCTCGTAAATGGAGAAAAGTTGAACAATTTAAGATATGCCGACGAGACAGTGGCATTTGCTCATAGTCCTGAAGCCTTGCAGAGAATAATAGACAGCGTCGTAGCTACCAGTAAAACATACGGCTTGGAACTGAATGTTAGCAAAACCAAGTATATGGTCATCAGTAAAAATCCGGCCCCAAATACACAGATTACCATTGACAACAAAGGCATTGAAAAAATCGGAAAATACAACTATTTAGGAACAAACCTCAACGATCAATGGGATCACTCAAAGGAAATCTTAAGCCGCATTGAAAAAGCTAGAGTAGTATTTATTAAAATGAGTAACGTTTTTAAAAGCCGGGATCTGAAATTAGACAAAAAATGAGATTGTGGCGCTGCTACATCTTTTCTGTTTTACTTTATGGAGCCGAATCCTGGACACTTACGGAAGCAACAACTAAAAAACTGGATGCTTTTGAAATGTGGCTATACCGAAGAATACTACGAATTTCGTATGTAGATCGTGTGAGAAATGAAGACGTGCTACAAAGAATGAACAAAAGCCTGGAGATTGTCTTTGAAGTGAAAAAGAGGAAACTACAATATTTGGGGCACATAATGCGAAATAGGCATAGGTATGACCTATTACAGCTCATATTGCAGGACAAAGTAATTGGAAGAAGAGGCCCAGGAAGGAGAAGAATATCGTGGTTGAAAAATCTAAGAACTTGGTTTTCAACAACTACTACTGGACCCTTTCGCGCAGCAGTGAACAAAGTTGCTATAGCCAAAATGATCGGCAACATCCGGAACGGATAGGCATTTGAAGAAGAAGGTCTCATACCAATATTAGTGAATGCCAATGTCATTTATCCATTGCTCTTCTTAAATATATTATTATCGAAGATATATAAGCTCTCCGTTCAATATGTATTTTAGACGAAAAGTTGGCCAAAGTAATGAGAATTATCATTGTTACGTGGAAGCAAAAAGACATATTTTTGCTTCCACGTAACAATTTATAATTTAAATTTAAATACGTCACACGGGAATACTTTGAAATGATAGCGACGTGTGGCGTGGAAGCTGTTTCTTCGCTAATTTAAAAAGAAATTCTAAATTGTATACTTCCAAAGGTACTTGCAACATTGCTTCAGAAGATGGTATAAAACCAATTGGAGAAAATTTTATTTAGAAATCAGGGTTTACCTTTATTAAAAAAGTGAATATTGGTCAATGTTTTATTAGTATCGTGTGTTTAAAAACAACACATTCGCAGCATGCCATGATCAAATTGAAGTTTGCCGTAATTTGATACATACCAATAGAAGCAAATGAACTACCATAAGTCAAAGAGAACTAAATTACATCTTAATCTTGAACTATTTTTCTAAAAATATGCAAAACACTTAATAAAAACAATTTTAATGACTGTTATGATTAATACACTCGTTGTTGTGTATTTGCCACCTTATTTTCCTTTTTGTTTAATACAAGTAAACTTAATGCAGTGTAAACTTTAGCCTGTCACAGTGACAAATGCGTTCATCAAAAAAATGCAATCTGACATTCATACCTACGGATTTAAGACATGACTAGTAAGTAACAAACGACTTCCGGGATTGGACCTTGTCATGATTGATATCGATCTCTCTCAATCATGACACGGTCCAATCCCGGAAGTTGTTTGTGACTTAATGACAATGGCCGTAAAAGCCATAGAAATCATTTAGATTTTTTATCTTTCTTTCCAAGGTCTGCCCTAAATGAGCCCTTTACACACGACACTATAAATCTTAATTCAGCTATACAAAGTGAAACTTAAATAATTATAAGAAATGTCTATGGTATGTACCATTGTTATCAACTAAAATAAAATGTAATTTAATACAAATAATAATTTTCTCAAGTAAACTGAGTGGCACAAAAAATTGCTTTGAAAAGCTGCACACAAAATTATATTTTCCTTAGGAAGAAAGCTTTTAATCTTTTTTGTTAATTTGGCTCTATATTACCGCTTCTTTTTACAGTTTTGTCTTTTGTTTTCTTCAAATTGCATGTCAAAAAAATTATTTTCATAAAAATGCGTTGCCTTATAAACAACTGCCGGGTCAATTTTAGAACTTTTTAGAATTTTTTTGTTAACTTGAATATATTTTTCTCCCTAATGTTGTTTCTAAAATATCTTTGAACTGTATTTCCAATTGTTTTATATTATCTTTTATTTCCTCTGATGGTTCGGTTAAGTCACTGAAAGACAGGTGACTAATCCAACTTGGTAAGTTGTAACAGTGATCTTTCTTTACAATATGAGTATATTGACATAGATGTGGATGTGTCGTTTTTAATTTTCTGGCAATCCATCCTGTCAGATATTGTAATCCACCCCCCTCTGTATTTAAAGTAACTGTTGGAAAAAGTTTTTGCCGTGCAACTACATTTACTGACTTCGATGCAGCTGATGTGCTATCATCTGTATATATCTTCCTTAAATTCTGACATGGCGGTTTGAGAAAGCTGTGTGTCCACTTGTGCTTGTCTTAATACTTTTATCAGACATTCTTTGTCATTGCTTTGTTTAACAGTATTCGTGTTATGCTAAACCATTCCTGCCGATCTTCCTAGGGATATAGATTGAAGCAAGATTATCTATTCATAATGAATTTTTTAAATTTTTTTGTTGGACTGAAATATACAGTCCGATCTATAAAAAAGGCCCCAACTTATAGCCCTCTATTTAAAGATGTTGGACCTAATAAACTATATATTATTAAATGGTATACTTTTACCTAGATTTTGACGATATTAGTTTGCAGATTACAGTGAACTGTTTTGACTATCAATATTTAACTTTTTTATTTTAAATAGAACACGCTGAATATTTTTATATATTTTGATAGGATTATTAATTTTCTTTCTTTTGGTAAGTTAGGGTTTTCGTAAAGAATACTGCTAAAAAATTCTAAAAATGTATCAAATCTAGATTTCCATGGAAATTCAAATTTAAATCTAGAAGTCTTAGAAACCAGAAGTAAATAAAAAAGAATCTTTGCTGATGATTGTTTTTAAGTCGATCATTAATGAATGATTTAGTTTACCATTTCTTCATTATAAGCAACTATAATTTGTTTAACAGAAATGAAAATCGCTATAAATTGACATTATGAAAGAATGTAACCTTAAAAACAAATTACGAAAAAAGCAGAGAATGTGACAGAAATTAAACACTAGAACATACTTTAAGTAGTTTACAAAAATTGTTCAAAATGTAGTCCATTATTGTCAATACAGTGTTGACACCTTTCTTTTACGCGTTCTACTTGGCGGAGTAGTATATTAGCTGGAGTATAGTTCGCCGCCTCTCTTATACGGGTTTTTAACTATTCAGTATCTTCGGAAACCGTGAAGAAAATGTGATCTTTAAAATAGCTCCAAAGGAAAAAATTCTAAAAAGTCTTCGATTTGAAATGTTTCTCTCAGGAAATCGTAAGCGATACACGCGTAATGCATAAACCTATAAATGGAGCACCATTGAAAATACGCCCTAATACATACCTAGAAGAGGGTACATTAATTTATTTCGGAGAAAAATGTAACAGCACTTGCTTAATGTAAAAACTATGGAAATATCTTCGTCGCTTCATCATACTCGCTTTTCCTTTGTAACCATAATTTCAATTTGAGAAGCAGTAAAGTACTGCCCTAACACTTTTCGGATTTCTGCTTCTATAATTTTTCTTTTACCCAAAATTTCTTTTTTTTCACAGGGTTCTTACTCTTAAGTTTCAACAAATTTATTTATTTCTTCAAATTAAAATGTTCACTTTTTAATATTTTTTGTTTTTTGTTTTAAGGCAATCTATATCTTTCTGTAACATTGCAATTTGGGCCAAATATTCACGTTCTTTATTAATTACTACAGCTGGGTTAGATTTTTGTACTAAATTTTGTTCTTATTTCTGATCTTGTAGTACCAGTTCTTGTACATGCTCTCCAGTGGTGTAGTGGCAAATTTGGCAGTGGGGGAACGCTAGACTTCCGGGGGGTGTGGAGGGGGGGTATGGAATATTCCCTAGAAAAAGGGGGGGTCCGGGGGTCATCCTCCGGAAAATTTTTAAAAGTATAGATGGAAAAATATGCATTTTGATGTTTTCTGGTGCAATTTTTCCGTATTACGATGTTTGCGGTTTTGTAGTCTTAATATATAAATATAAAGCCTACAACTTTCTAATTCAAACTGTTTTTAATACTTTGTATATTCATAGCAAGTAGCAAGTCATGTTTGACGTGATTTTTCTGAATAATAACATATACCACTATTTAAATGACACTGGAATGAACAATTATCAAATTGTTTGTGCGTGCAATTTATCGCTTAATATTTGCAATAAGAAACAACGTACATTTTAGAAAATCTGCCAGTAAATTTAATAAGTTTTACTTGTGTTTTTTTTGCCGTAATTATTGTATTAAATTAACTTTCTACTAAATTTAATCTTTTTTTTACTTAACAGAAAACCAGTGGGGGAACGCCGTTCCCCCACGTTCCCCCTCGACTACACCCCTGATGCTCTCTTGCATTATTTCGAGTGTGACGTTTCATTCTTTCAGAAGGTCTACTGCTTACCTTTTGGATAAGAGTTTTTGATGGAACTGCTTCTTTTTTTTAACTTAATTTTGTTTTAAAACCCATCGAAACTACTTTGAAAATAATTTTCAGTTATCATTTTCAAAATGCTTTTTTCAAACTTTACTAGTATTTGGATTAAATTTATCTTTTGCTCATTTTTTCATCCAAATGGTTTGAGTTTTTTTCGGAAAAGAAAAAAAATCAGGCCAAAAATATTTGAACAAAGTGCTACCGCGCAGTTACAAGGCATCTGCAGAATTTCAAAACAATAAATTAAATTACATTTAAAGAAACACGACTGTATTGTTACAGAACTACTGTACTTGGGTACCCTGATATACAAGTACACCTATACGTACATATACATACCTTTATTAATTCACTTGTCAATCATTTTTCTCTCTGGGAACAATTACAGCTGTATAAGTACGTTTAATTTTGAACGAATAACGTCTTTTTAACTACGTAAATGTGTTTTCGATCTATTGTAAATGCACGTGTGCCTGCTGGAGAAAGACCAATAAAAAATATCGTAGGCATTTAATGTGGTAAAAGATTTATGTTAAATGAATCAAACATTGATCCTAAATGCACAGACTTTGTTAGTGAGCTTCAAATCAAATTTGTTCCTACGTTGTTATGAGCTGGCTGGTCTATATTTATAAACAGCCATTTATTCATGTTATTTAATCTCTGTTACTTTTTGATGTCGAGTCGGTAACATATTGATGATGAATGCGTAGTGAGGTTATCTGTGTAGAAATAATCGTAAACTAATTTACAACCTATTAGCCCTGTTGTGTTGCATTTACTTAAAATACAATATTATATCAAAAGGTGAAGCAGGAAAATCATTAGCTATGCATAAATGTTGATTTATTTACAAACCAAAAGATTCTCAATATAACTATAGACCGCAAATTTCCTATAAATATTAAATTTAAACAATACAAATTTAAATCCGATTTCTGGTATATGTCACGCTTAATATTAATAATATAAACACTTAATAATATAAACACGCAAATCTGTCTATCTACTAATATGTGGCAAATGCTTTTAACTTAGTTGCAGTCATCCACACCATCTAGCGTGTGACTAGCGAACCAATGACAGACTTCGATAAATACATTTTCAGTTATAAAATTATAAATTAAGGTACAATGTGTAATTAAATTAGACGTTTTCGCTTAATTTTCTTAATTTTAATAGCAAATAAAAAACTCTTAATCAAACTGATATTTTAAAAACAGATGTAGTTTAAATGTAAGTAGGTAAATTTTAACTCATTTTCATTTCATATAAGCAAATTGTGCCCACGGGTCTAGTTTTAAAATAATAATGGTCGTTCTGTGTTTACGAACAAATCTTTGTATTGAAAATGAAAGTACTTGGTTTCCATATAGCCGTAAATAAGAAACAAATCGTTTTAAAGTGTGAAATCCTTTGAACGAAAAAGTTGCATTAACTGACCAGGTATACCTAACCCTGAAAGAAACCATATCATTCTTGTGACCTACGTAGTGACGCCACGAAACGTCAGTTGGATACGTTTTTATATCGAGAATTACCTTTCTTTCGAACTGATGTTTTCTCAAAAAGGTTGTAATATACACAGCAGGCGAGCGTTTTTCTTGTGCACTTGGAAATGCAAGATGCAGTAGCAGATATGAAAACGATTAAATGAAACAAACAGTTTGTAGTTTTACAGCTTGTATGGAACACTACTGTTATTTTTTACATAAAGTTTACTGCTTATTAGGTTTTTGCAAGTAATTTCATTTATTCAATCACTTCATTTTCTTTATTTAGTTATCAATTGGCTTAGATACAATGCAAACAAGAGAAGAGAATTTTAAATCATTTTATACGGGGTAGCTCAGGTAAGCACTAGAATTTTTGTGCACTACAGCTACAGTTCGATGTGATTTAAATTACTAGTTTTAATTTTGCAGTTCGTTACTTTCCAGATATGGCATAAAGTTGCAGTTTTTCTGTATACGGTACAAAGTGTGTTCCGGAAATCTCTACAAATTGCGAAATTTTAAGGATTCTTTCTGTTAAAACACCAAGAATTATTTGTGTTTATACACTTACTTCAATATGTCAATTATAACAATTGTTGGTATTGCAAATAAATTAAATAGATTAATTCAAAAACATTATGAGCAAAATGTACATTTATTAGCGTCTTGTAACCAATAAATGAATAGATACAATGTAAACAAGGGGGGAGAATTTTAAATCATTTTATACGGGGTAGTTCCGATAAGCACTAGAATTTTTGTGCAATACTACTACTGTTCAATGTGATTTATATTACTAGTTTTAACTTTGTAGTTCGTTACTTTGCAGATATGGCATAAAATTGTATTTTTTCTGTATCCAGTACAATGAGTGTTCCGGAAATCTTTACAAATTGGGAAATTTAATGGCTGTTTTCTTTTAAAACACCAAGAACTATGTGTGTTTATACACTTACTTCAATGTGTCAATTATAATAATTTATTGTTGATATTGCAAATAAATGGAATAGATTTTTTTAGATAATTCAAATACATTATTAGCAAAATGCACGTTTATCAGAGTCTTGTAACCAATAAACAAATATCGGTATGCCTTGATACTGATTATGACAAACAGTGAATATAATTTCTTTAAATATTTATTTAAAGAATTGGAGTCATTAGAACTGCTTGTTCCAGCTTCAACCCAAACATCTAATATCAACAAGTTCCACAACACGGTCCAGTTTCTGTTGCCACACAAGAACGAGTAGGTATGTATGTTGTGAAAATACTAGTTTAAATATTTGTCTGACACCCTGATTTAAAATTGACATTGTCGCTTGTTAGGAGATCTTGTGTTAGTGAACACATACGTTTACCATTGATCTTAACAGCAACAGGGGTGGGGGATACCATGCATTGGCTCCCGTGCCTATTAGGTATATGGAGAGCAATATGATCAATAAGAAACCAACTAATATTTTAACAATGACTGTTTGAAAGTTTGTATGGAAGACTATTGATATTTTTTACATAAAGTTTTCTGCTTATTGGGTTTTTGCAAGTAATTTCATATATTCAATCACTTCATTTTGTTTTATTTAGTTATCAATCGACTTAGATTCAATGTAAACAAGGGGGGAGAATTTTAAATCATTTTATAAGGGGTAGTTCAGATAAGCACTAGAATTTTTGTGCAATACTGCTACTGTTCGATGATTTATATTACTAGTTATAACTTTGTAGTTCGTTACTTTCCAGATATGGCATAAAATTGTATTTTTTTTTGTATCCAGTACAATGAGTGTTCCGGAAATCTTCTTTATTTTTAAACACCAAGAATTATGTGTGTTTATACACTTACTTCAATATGTCAATTATAATAATTTATTGTTGGCATTGCAAATAAATGGAATAGATTTCCTTAGATAATTCAAATACATTATGAGCAAAATGCACGTTTATCAGCGTCTTGTAACCAATAAACAAATATCGGTATGCCTTGATACTGCTTGTGACAAACAGTGATTATAATTTCTTTAAATATTTATTTAAAGAATTGGAGTCATTAGAACTGCTTGTTCCAGCTTCAACCCAAACTTCTAATATCAACAAGTTCCACAACACAGTCCAGTTACTGTTGCTCCACAAGAACGAGTAGGTATGTATGTTGTGAAAATACTAGTTTAAATATTTGTCTGACACTTTGAATTAAAATTGACATTGTCGCTTGCTAGGAGATCTTGTGTTAGTGAACACATACGTTTACCATTGCTCTTAACAGCAACAGGGGTGGGGGATACCATGCATTGGCTCCCGTGCCTATTAGGTATATGGAGAGCAATATGATCAATAAGAAACCAACTAATATTTTAACAATGACTGTTTGAAAGTTTGTATGGAACACCATTGTTATTTTTTACATAAATTTTTCTGCTTATTAGGTTTTTGCAAGTAATTTTATATATTCAATCACTTAATTTTGTTTTATTTAGTTATCAATCGACTTAGATACAATGTAAACAAGGGTGGAGAATTTTAAATCATTTTATAGGGGGTAGTTCAGATAAGCACTAGAATTTTTGTGCAATACTGCTACTGTCCGTTGTGATTTATATTACTAGTTTTAACTTTGTAGTTCGTTACGTTGCAGATATGGCATAAAATTGTATTTTTTCTGTATCCAGTACGAGTGTTCCGGAAATCTTTACAAATTGGGAAATTTAATGGCTGTTTTCTTTTAAAACACCAAGAACTATGTGTGTTTATACACTTACTTCAATATGTGAATTATAATAATTTATTGTTGGTATTGCAAATAAATGGAATAGATTTCTTTAGATAATTCAAATACATTATGAGCAAAATGCACGTTTATCAGCGTCTTGTAACCAATAAACAAATATCGGTATGCCTTGATACTGCTTGTGACAAACAGTGAATATAATTTCTTTAAATATTTATTTAAAGAATTGGAGTCATTAGAACTGCTTGTTCCAGCTTCAACCCAAACATCTAATATCAACAAGTTCCACAACACGGTTCAGTTACTGTTGCTCCACAAGAACGAGTAGGTATGTATGTTGTGAAAATACTAGTTTAAATTTTTGTCCGACACTTTGATTTAAAATTGACATTGTCGCTTGTTAGGAGATCTTGTGTTAGTGAAAACATAGGTTTACCGTTGCTTATAGCAGCAACAGGGGTGGGGGATACCATGCATTGGCTCCCGTGCCTATTAGGTATATGGAGAGCAATATGATCAATAAGAAACCAACTAATATTTTAACAATGACTGTTTGAAAGATTGTATGGAACACTGTTGTTATTTTTTACATAAAGTTTTCTGCTTATTAGGTTTTTGCAAGTAATTTCATGTATTCAATGACTCCATTTTGTTTAATTAGTTATCAATCTACTTAGATAGAATGTAAACAAGGGGGGAAATTTTACATCATTTTATACGAGGTAGTTCAGATAAGCACTAGAATTTTTGTGAAATACTGCTACTGTTCGATGTGATTTATATTACTAGTTTTAACTTTGCAGTTCGTTACTTTCCAGATATGGCATAAAATTGTATTTTTTCTGTATCCAGTACAATCTTCT
Organism: Agriotes lineatus; assembly: GCA_940337035.1. Taxonomy (NCBI): domain Eukaryota; kingdom Metazoa; phylum Arthropoda; class Insecta; order Coleoptera; family Elateridae; genus Agriotes; species Agriotes lineatus. The sequence continues at coordinate 56,916,112 of OW679202.1, forward strand.
TTATTTTAAAACACCAAGAATTATGTGTGTTTATACACTTACTTTAATATGTCAACTATAATAACTTATTGTTGGTATTGCAAGTAAATGGAATATATTTGCTTAGATAATTCAAATACATTATGAGCAAAATGCACATTTATCAGCGTCTTGTAAATAATAAATGAATTTCGGTATGCCTAGATTCTGGTTGTGATAAACAGCGGAAATATATTTTTTAAATATTTATTTAAAGAATTGCAGTCATTAGAACTTCTTGTTCCAGTTTCATCCCAAACATCTAATATCAACAAATTCCACAACACGGTCCAGTTACTGTTGCCACGAGAGAACGAGTAGGTATGTAGGTTGTGAAAATACTAGTTTAAATATTTTTCTGACACCTTGATTTGAAAGTGGCATTGTCGCTTGTTAAGATATTTTCTTTTTAATAAGAAACCAATTAATATTTTAACAGCGACTGTTTAACAGTTTGTATTAACATCAAAACAATTACTAGACTCCTGATTTTTACAGTTAAAGATTTTTGAATACTGCTGAATTCAAGAGATAAAGTATTAAAATAAAATATGAAAGTGTTAAAAAATTAGTTGTATAACTCTGGAGTAAATTGTCATTCCCTCTCTTGGATGATTACTGACCTTGCTGAGACTCGGGCATTATTAATACATCTTTGAAAAGGGGATATAGTACACTACCGTCGGTCGTTAGCAATACAGATACGTGTTATTGATTCAGTCAACTAATTATAATTAATTGTAACGCATTTGGATAAATAGGCTACATTTTCTTATTGTTAAAAGATTTGAGATTTTCTATATCGGTTTCTTTAGATACTTTGCTATTTGTGATTACACTTATATTTTCAATAATGTTTAGGGTCACTTCAGTATTGATTCGCAGCGATTTGAAATAGCTAGTTATATTGGTTTCGTACATGCTATCAATTTAAAGGAATGTAAACAAGGTACTGATGAGCCCACTCTCATTATCAAAACTGATTCCGCTTTGTTGAAAGACAGCCTCGTTCTGGCATTAATCGTTTGGCTTCCATGCTTAACACCAGTTAATATTCAGTTTTTCATGCGCAGCTTCCCGCAGCCAAAATCGCGTTCTAATATAATCTGTTTAATCAAATTATAATATATTTTCTGTTAGAAATTTGTTGACCACATAGTGCAAATTCTTCGAAAATTTCTTGTTCACTTGCTTAATATTCAGTCACTTTGCCACCAACTTAGGAATAAATAACTGTTTTACTAGAAACAGCAAAAAATTTTAGACTCAAGATCCATATTAAACAGACTTAATTACTCTGAACCGCTACAAATCGCAGCAAACAAACGTTCACGCTACATAGAGATATCGGAGGGCCGACCAGCTGCAGTGAAGATGGCGTGCGGTGTTTTTCTATAATTACAAAAGGGTGTTCAAGTTACTAAGGGGTGCCAATGAGTCTTTACAACCGATAACTCCATTAGCTTACAAGAACTCTGAAACTCACAAAGTCTATGCGTAGCCAATTCGCTATGACCTGAAACCTACCTTTAAAAAGGTTCGACGCCTCAATTGCTTGCATTAGCTATACACAAAACCATAGTAAACGTGAAGATGGTTATATTCTTCTTCTTCGACTCTCTATCTCTAATTTTTCTTTATCTTCTCACTGTGCTTACTAATTCCCCTGTTGTTCTTAGGCCAGTTTATTATATTGTTTTGCCCATAACATTTGTTTCCTTCCTACACCTCTCTTTTACTATATTTTTCTTTCTAAAGTTAATTGTAGTATTTTGTACACTTCATTTCTTACAATATGTCCCAGGTGAGAAGTACACATTTCAAAACTTTCGATTTTAATGATTGTGATCATTTTCATAGTCCACGATTCTATTCCATAGAGCAGCACCGACCATACAGACCATAAGGCATGCAACATATTGTTGATCTCCTATTTGGATAGCTGCGTTAATGTATGGTTCCCTTTTCCTGCTGACTCATGAACTTGGTCTTTTTTGCGTTTGTATTTAGTCCGTATCATTTGCTGCTCTCGCATAATCTGGTAAATGTTTGCTGTAACTCTTCGATACTGTTGGCAATCAGTACTGTGTCGCGAAGTTTATAAATAGGCGTTGTTCTAAAAATGAATAATAATGGTTTTGGAAGCTCCGGTATTGAATTAATACTGGAAAATCTTTAAAAACTTTGCCGTCTAACACAGTAAAGTCGAACTTATATTTATATTGTTGAATAATCTTTCCAAATACCACTCAAGGTAAAATTTTGAAGAGATTTTTTTTCGTTTACATAAAAATTATTGTAAATTTCTCTAAACAAAAACTGCTCAAATTACACTCGACCTGCGGTATTGCAGAATTTTTAATGCAGTTTTAGTTTCGAGAAATTTAAACGCAATAATTTGCATTTAAATTTTTACCTTTTGTGGTATTAATAATAATGGTGAGGCACTTACACCCCATGAAGGAGCTGGGCCTGCAAGACAGAAGGTCAGAGCTTCCGTATCCTCGCTTTCACACCCGGCTGTCGCGTGTCAAATTCATGACACGTGGTGATGTGGTGAGCATCACGCATTAGACAACCGCAATATTACCCCTTGTTCTTTCGATCGCAGGTCCCCAATTATTTAAAGCGACTGGGTAGGCCGCCCGCCAGGCATCGATCTGGGATGTGAACTCCAGACTTCTGCACCGCAGTCTAATGCTCTAACCACTGAGCTACACTGGTTAATAATAATCATAGAATTTGTTATATTAATACTGATAATATCATCACAGATTTTTTGCCAATCTGAATTTCGTAAACGAGTTATAAAATATAGCTTCAACTTTTCTTGGTACAATAAAAAGGGCTTTAAAAAATAATTGGGACGAAAACAAGACCACTTTATTTCAAAAGAGTTGTACTTCACGTTCTGCTTGGACCTTGTCTCAAAAAATCAATTGGCTGCATATAGCATCATACAAAAAGGAAACTCAATAGTCGGTTGTGTTTAGTATAATCCTTAATCAGACGTAGATACAATGGTTAAAGTTGACCAAACTTAAATGGTGACCAATGATTATATTTCACAATATGCAAAACATAAATAATGTAGATGCACCAATTCTTTAGTTACATTTGAATTTACAATAAAATTCAAAATGTTTCTGGGGACGATCATTTCTTCTTGAGCTGTGAAACGCTTTATCTCTTGTTGCTGGTTCTTCAAGATGTTAGCAGAATTTGTCAACAAAGTTACAACACTAATCATAACTGTTTTATGTAAGAAACGTGTAACAACATTGTGTACAATATGTAAACAAACTAAAAATGGATTAACACGTTGTATCAATTACTTCTTATAAAATTAAATACGTTTCCACAAAAAATCCGCTTGTTTTAATAAGGATAATATTTGAAGTTATACCTAAGGTTGCAGATAACCTCTTTAGCGTTACGTGCTACAACCAAAATTTTATATTATGGGAGTTAAAGGAAAACCATTTAAAAAAATATAAGAAGAAATCTTAAAAATAATATGCTAATTAATACTTTTTGTAGAATACATTACCAGTAAAATGTCTGAGAAGCGCTCACATGCTAGGTGTACTACAGCAAAAGGTAAAACGGAAGGCGAGAAACGAGGAGGAGCAAAAGGTAAAAGAGTTGAAACTAAATGGATTCCCCAATGCGTAGAAGGAGTTACTGCATCTGGTGGAAGAACGCATGGAGATCTCAGGTAAGACCAAGTAGACAGTTATCAGTGTTTTAACGCAAATGCAGTAAAAAATGTGGATGTTTTTGTGGTTTTTGCTTTTTTCTTCAAATTCTGCAGTAAAATATTCCTTTTATTGTTTGCAATAAGTATCACATATTTACTCGTCAAAGGCAAAAGCGAATTATTATCAATTATAGCATATTAGAAATTATAACATGTGATTCAGAAAAAGAATCATTAAAGCTACCCTAAACAAAAATCACACACGTCGCTGCTTGCATTTGAAACATTTAACTACTTCATGTTACATCTACTGGCTCATGCGCCATAGTTGATAATAATTGAAAATCATGAATTAACATATACAAAATTAAGAGGCTTCTCGAAAAGCTGTTTGCAACTTATCAAAGTAAGCTGGCAAATTGACAGTTGTATTAATTAAAATAACCTACTTTCTGAATCAATACTCCACATACAGCTTATTGTAATGTTAAATTATAAAGGAATTAAAACCAGATTGAATTAACAAAAGACATATAATCGCCGAAAAATGAATACAGAGTACTTCAAAGGTTATTTTAGCTTCGAAGCGCCGCTGTTCGAATGCTGGCAGCGAATGTCCCCGTCTCGATCATGCCGTGTCCAAAGGGCCGCTTCCCTGCACGTGTAGATGCCGTAACAGGGCCCAATTGTTCTCGCCTTGGTGCCATTCCGGGTGACTGCCACTGCACCCCATTAGCGCCGGGAAGGAATTTTGGGACCACCTCGCGGGTCAGAAACGGGGTCAGAAACGTGCTCAGTAACGAATTCTTAACACGGCCTTTCCTGACGGAACTGAGTGTCCTCACTCTGGTAACACGGCACGGAAGTCTGAAACTTGTACAGAATGTCTGAGACAGAGCACCTTGACAAATAAAATAGAATAAAAAATGAACACGGCAGGTTGCACTCCTTAGGTAACAGCAATCCAACCTATACCCTAATGAGAATACAATACACTGGGCCCAGTTTATTATTAATTAATAAAAAGTTGAAAAAGTAAAATATCTACATATAATAATTAAAAATTTGGTCACGTCACCAGTAGCCTTGCGCCCGCATACCTCAGTGACCCCAGGCATATGATGTGAATACCACTACCATTCGACCACAATGTGTTCCCGCCAAAACAGAACTATGTGTTACCTGTACTTGACCACAAAGTGTTACCGCCGAAGCCCATAGCAAGATAATCACAAAATACCCCTGACACTTACCATCACTCTCCATTATCACCCGACTCTCCTACTCGAATCGGATCCATGGCCTGATGTTATCCACACCAGCCACGCTGTGATACCTCAACTGAGAGCGACTACTGCCTGGGATGTCTGACACTTCATATCGGTCGTTTCCCAACACCTTTGAAATCCGGAAAGGACCTCGCCATCTCGGTTGTAGCTTATGGCTTGTCCCCGTAGCAGGAGTACTCTTAATTCGCAACAGTACCAGTTCCCCTACGAGGTACGGACGAGACTGACTCCTTTTCTGGTCAAACCTCCGCTTCTGTTCATCCTGATAGCGATTCATGTGTCCTTCCATTCGTGCTCGGATTTCTGTCACGTCGACCACCTCCTCTGTGTTAGTCACAAGTTGTGCCTGTGAAATAACTCTATACCCCATTAAAGCTTCGCTTGGCGTCACGCCAATCGCCTGATTAAGTGTACCATTTAACCCTATCTGAATATTATTAATGTTCTCGTCCCATTTCTTTTCAGCTTTATTTGCTCCTATGGTAGCTAACGAGTCTGTTATAGTTTTGTTATAGCGCTCAACCTGACCGTTTCCGCGAGGCATAGCCACTGCATTTAAATGATGTTTAATTCCAACTTTCAAACAGAAATCTTTGAATTCATTACTCGTAAATGAAGTTCCTCTATCACTTATCAGCCTATTGGGGACTCCGAACACTTTAATCATATCATTGAGAACCCTTATTGTAGATTTAGAGTTAGTGCTTTTTACTGCATATATTAGGATAAATTTTGTAAAGGCGTCTATTATAACAAGAACATGTGTATTACCTGTCGTGCTCCTGATAAAAGGCCCTAAATGATCGATGTGAATAGTGTGAAATGGTTTTGGAATTTTTTTAATAGGGTGCAATTCTCCCTGCGGTTTACCTGAAGGTGATTTAAAATATAAACAATTTAAGCAGTTTTTCACATACTTCTTAATAAATCTACGCATCTTCGGAAACCAATATTGACTTGCAACCAACTCATAAGTTTTTGCAAAAGCAAAATGGCCAACATCGTCGTGCGTCATACGCAATATTTGATATTTCGCTTGTTTTGGGGCTACCCATCGTAACCCGTGCGAAGTAATTTTGTACACTATTCCCCCTTTTAATGCATAGTTTTGAAATACATCTTTATTAGGTGTAACATTTCCAGTCTCAAGAGTTGATTTAATGTGTTGGGTACTTTTGTCATATTGTTGGGCTGCCAACAACCAATCTCAGATAAATTTTTAGTTGTACATTCGGAAAATTCATTTAAGATATCCAAAAGTGTCTGTATTATTTCTGGTTGTTCGATACCTACATTAACCACAATATTATTAATAGAATTAATAACAAAATTACAGGTGTTATTGTCTTGAAAAAGTAAAGTGTTACCAGTTTTCGAATAACACACATCATATAATTCAGTAAAATTTTGTCCAATCAAAACCTCTACACCTATTACACATTCTTCGATTATGTATAATTCGATTTCCCTAATGACGCCATCGATTTTTATTTCTGTACGTGTGAACAAAGTAGGTTTTAGTTGTTGACCGAAAGCAGTGGACAAAACCATTACGCAATCGAGTGGCTTTAAAGTTAACAAGAATTTTTTCGGCGGTACGTTTTGTAATGAGGGATCACTCGCTCCCGAAATCTACATTATATACATTATATTATGCAAAACCCATTAACGGAAGCATTCTTGTAAAATTTTGCGTTACTATCTTGTCCTGATCTTATAACATTTACGTGCCTATATTCAATTGCTTTTTGACGTGAAGTTCCCTGCGGACAGCTTCTTTTAAAATGACCGCCCTGTCCACATTGATAACATGTTCTTAAATTACTTTTCCCTTTGTCCCTTTTAGATACGCCTACCTCATTCTTTTCATCTAACGTTTTAAAGTGGCTCGCTAATACTGCAGGATCTCGAATTCCCGCCGTTTCTACAGAAAATTTGATTTGTTCGTCACTTATTCCGCCCATAATCAAATTAACTTTATCCTCATCCGAAATGCCCAATTTCAGTTTATGAATTAATGCTAATTTCTCAAACGTATATTCGTACAATGTAGTGCCTGATTTTGGTATACACGACATCATATTATGCAAAGCTTTATTTAAATCCCGTTTTGGTTTGAAATTTTGCAACAACATTGCTTTCCACTCGGACCACTCAAATATCCGTGTGGGCAAGCCACGATACCATATCTCGGCGGGACCTCGTAATTTGCTTAATGCCAAATGTGAGACAGTTTTGTCATCCCAGTGATAAATATAGGCATATTCTTCGACAGATTCTAACCACTCGGTAATATTTTGGGCAAGTGGATTAAATTCGTCGATTAAATTAGCTGTAAGCGTATTGATACTTGAGAATTGGTTTTTATCTTTTACCTGAAGCTGGCGTGCAAACTTGGCCATACCTTCAACGATGGCATCGCCTAATTGTGACACTGTTGTCACACTTTCCGGCGACCTCCTCATCCGTCTTTGACCTTCGCCGCAAGAGCGCCTCGATACCTCCAGGTGTCCCGAGGGATCCGATCGACGGGACCCAGCACCACCTGCCTGAGAACGTCCAGCGACCCACCGCTCCGAACAGGCCCTTCGCCGCTTTCCAAGATCAGCTCCTGGACTTCGGGTTCGGGGTCGGCGAGCCCGGTGTTGTCGCTCCACAGAACGCCGCCGGCTGGTCGACCGCCGAGTACCGGAACGCCGCTCCTCTCCATTTACGACGGCCCTTCCTGGTTCAGCCATAACTCACGATCTCACTAATTAATTTTCGCGCGCGCAAACAAATACGACTGCTACCTAAGCAGATAGGATCTTTATCCCACTTCTGATGTTAAATTATAAAGGAATTAAAACCAGATTGAATTAACAAAAGACATATAATCGCCGAAAAATGAATACAGAGTACTTCAAAGGTTATTTTAGCTTCGAAGCGCCGCTGTTCGAATGCTGGCAGCGAATGTCCCCGTCTCGATCATGCCGTGTCCAATGGGCCGCTTCCCTGCACGTGTAGATGCCGTAACAGGGCCCAATTGTTCTCGCCTTGGCGCCATTCCGGGTGACTGCCACTGCACCCCATTAGCGCCGGGAAGGAATTTTGGGACCACCTCGCGGGTCAGAAACGGGGTCAGAAACGTGCTCAGTAACGAATTCTTAACAGTAACGGTATAATTTGGATTTTACGACACCAAACCGCATTTACCACAGTCAGTTTGCGTTGGATAGTAAGCAGTAGGAACGCCCCCGGTTGTCTGCGGCTATATAGCGGGAAGGAATAGTCCCCGATACTTGTAAAGTCGGGTCCTGTTTCAGGATAGTCAAAGTGGTAAAATGCCAAGGCGCCACCGTAAAAAATTCAACCCTGAGCTAGATAAGTCCACCCCGTTCACGGCCGAAGCGGATTAGGTTTGATGCAAAAATACTTATGTTTGTCAACTAAACACGTAATTGCTTCAGCTATTAAAGTGCAACTTTCCTCTACAATCTCTTCAAAATTGTCCACTCAAAGGTTAGACACAACTTTTGAATGTAAATCGCTTGAAAGGCGCGGTTTTTTACTGTTTAGCTAATTTATACATTTACTCAAAGAAACTCAAAATATTAGGAATAAAGTTTATTAAAGTTTTATATGACTGGAAGTGCCAAACAGTTACACATAAAATCATTTACAAAATTCAAAAATTGAGGAAACAGTCCCTCAAATATAAGGGGCCGCTGTGAATAACGCAAAGATAGCTCGACTTAAAATTGTAAGTATCGACTGTACAAATTAAAATATCAAACCTTAAATATCCCATGTCGAACTGCCTTTGCACTTAATAAAACACATAGTAAACGGCGACCAGAAAACATAACACATATATCCTATACATAATACGAAATTACACTGAAATATATGGCGATGCACTGAGCACCGCAGAGTTCAACAGAAAGAAAATATGCAATGACATTAAGCAAAAGTTAGTTGCTAATTAGATGAACGTTTCTTAGTGTAAACACACACTGTGGTCACAGCTGGATGTCTGCTTTCGAAAAGAAGTTGGTTTTAATACGGGATGCTCTGCAAAGGGGTTGGCGCCACCCCAGTTTCCGCTTTGGACCGTTATAAATATATGGAGCAGTTAGATATATTAATGGCTTCAAATAAGTTAGTTAAACGTGTTTAAACGCCCCGGGTTGACTATTACCTCATTTTTAAATTTGCTTAAGCAAAAGCAAGAAAAACACAAAAATGCTTCCGTTTAATTTACGGGAAGTTTGCCAAAGTTCAAAATCTGAAATTAACGGTAAACAACTGGCAAAGTGCCACGACAACGTCTTTTTCCCACAGTAGCTTCTACAAATTACTTCAACGATAAACGGAACGTTTATCGGCAACTTCGTTTTACACAAACGCTAGGGCACACATTTCAAAATCCGGGACTGTTTCCAGTATCGCCACTAGTTCGGCAACAAGTCAAGTTTAAAGCGGTATCAGCAACTAATATAACACTACGACAATCCCCGGTAGCTAATAATGTTTTGCGCGTTCAACCGGCACTGCACTTAGCATCTCGCCCTGCATAAGTTAACTTAAGGGCTGCTTTAAATTCCGGCACAGCAACATTTAAACCGTCTTTCTAAACTTCGTGGGGGCTCTGTTGCACTCGCAACCTTGAAAATTTTAAATGCGTAACGGCTGCTGTAGTGTTGAACAGCGACATGCGGACACAGCGAATCCTGACTCGCGGATTAGCACGCGGAAAGTTTTTTTAACGGGAAACCGTTTCTAGGATCGACGCAATGCAATTGAATATTCCAAGTTCATGTTAAAACACGTAAGCGTATAAACAAACCAGCGGCAGTTTATCGCCGAAAATCCATTAGGACCGCGATAAAGTGCGACACAATTCGATGGCAGTCAGCTAGAGCAATGAAGAACTGTGCGTTTTAAAATTAGACTCCTCTATTGCGATTAGAACGCGTGAGCTGCGTTCGCAAACTTATTCGAAAGCGTACAGAGCCGTATTTAGCCAAAACGTTCAGCAACCAATGCTAGAAACTGAAGAAAACTTAACATTATGTTTAACTTTTTCTTTCTTGGCATTATTTAATGCATGTTTTTGAGCAACATGTTATTCAAAATAAGGTTCATAAAAGTTATTTATCTAAGGAAAATAAAGTATGTCACTACTTGCACTTGAAACATTTAATCTACTTAATGCTACATCTACTCTCTTCAGAATGCCTGTACAAATCTAGAGTGCAACAAATTAAAGGGAGCATAATGTTGCTGTGGAAAAGAATATCGCTTAATTGGAAATCAAAAAAGTAATAAATTCATCAATTAATTTTCTATTAGCTAACAAGCTGTTTGGAACCTATCAAATTAATTTGACATAAAGTAACAGTTACATCCCTTAAAATTATCTACCTTCTGAATCAATACTACGTACACAGTTTATATCTATCTTTCTTTTCCTTGGCCCTCTTTGATCAAAGTTATTTTGATTCACATGGTATAGCCAAATCACCATCACTACCATTTAGTTGTTGTTATTCAGTAAGGTACCAGTCTCTGACTTTGGTTTTCTGCCATACCACGCCTTTTCTCTCTTTATATAATAAACCAAATGTGTCGTATTTGTTGTCTTTTTCTAGATTCATTTCATTAATTCGCCATTCAGTGTCCTTTTGAAATAGTGGATCGTCGTCTTTCACGATGTTGTATTTCTCTTAATCATTAGCTCTCCAATTACGTGGCGCTTGAAGAATGTATGAGTGACTATAGGACTGCTTTTCGAATAACTAATGAGGCTGTCTCTTCGGTCGTTTCTATAGCTATCCAGTCAAACTAGACAAGTAGGTATGCGACAAAACTTTGGAAAAAATAAAAGTGAGCTGAATTTTCGTGTAAATCTTTATTTAGTGTTTTTAAATAACGTATTAAAATTACCCTTGATTTGAGCTTGCCCTTTATGAGTTATAGGTCGTAAAAGGTGCGAAAAATTGGTTTTTCGTGTAGATATTCTTTCTTATTGACTTTGGGTATAGGATAGTCTACAGAGAAATTGAAGACTATAAAATTCTGTACAAAAAATTTTTTTAGATCAAGTTTTCGCTTAAGGTAATGTTAAACGCGAGTTAAACGTCTAAGTCAAGGTTAATGAAGTACCCTATTCCACACCACCTTTGAAGTTGAGTACAAGGCGCGTTTTTCACGTGGTATCCGCTTTCAGGACTAATCCACTGTCTCAGCCGGTCCAAATATTCTTAATACTTAATACAAAAAAAGTCAAAATAAAGTTACATTAAACTTCTTCATCATTCTCTTCTTCTCCTTCCATGTCATGTCAAGACGTGACTGACCTAGGACGGACCGCAGACATAATAGAATGACTGTTACCAGGTGAAGCCTCCGAATTTAAAATTTGGGGTGGAGCCTCCTGTTCTAACGGCTTCACCAGGCCACCAATGGGAGCTTCGGCCGCCTGGCTACACACATATAAATATAGGCAACTTCGACATCAGAAAATTACTTCTTGTAGTCTCGACTCAGAAGGCAGCTACTACTCAGGATTAGACAGATTGAGGCCTGAGTAGTAGCAATTCCTCCGTTCGTCGTTGCGCTCTTGGATTCGCCGCCGTGACCGACGTCCGACCACGGGAGACGCCGAGCTGTGCAGCTGCCGTCCCGTGCCGCCGCCAACGTCCGGGCCCCCGGGTGATCCAGGAGTCACCAACGCCGTTCCTCGACGCCGGAGAGCGTCGTTCCTGTCGCCGGAGCGCGACATCGCCACTTGATAGTGCGTGTGGACTTAGTGTAGGACTTTAGTTAGTTTTAGCAAGTAAGTTAGATTTAAGTTGTTTAGTCTTAGTCTTGTATATATATTTTTCTCTCATATACTTTCTCGTGTGCGTATTTTGTGTGTGGCACAGTGACCGTGATCCCGCCGCTCGCGCATTACATCACCTGTGTCACACATACGCTGTATTTTCCTTTGCACACATATTCTTGCTTGCACCGCTTGTGTATATGCGTTTACGCTATAGGGGATCCTGTAATACACGCATCCACGTGTAAGCTCATTTACCTCTGTACGCATCCATCATCTATATTTTTATTTATGTGTTTGCTTCTGTTTATGTCGTTTTATAATAAACATCTTCTTTTGTGTAAACTCTAAGACTATTACTTTGACTCTGCGCCTTAGTGTACAGTGCGTCACGGATTTTATTCACGAACAATCAAGTGATTGAAACCCAGTGGTGACAATTGGCGAGCCCAAGGCGTGGGGCCTTTTCCGCACAGAGGATTCTGTGCCGAACCACATCCCCTGAGACCGAGAGCAACAGCTACAACAACCCCGCAGATCTGGATCTGCTGTAACAACATCCAGTGGCGCCCAAAAAGAAAACAACCCTCACAGCAGCTATGGACTACCCCAGGTACCAGAAGCTGCTCGAATGTATGCTTGCCGCCCAGGCCATGAAGGCCCCCTTTGCAATGGACCCCGACGTCCAGAAGCTGGTGGAACTTCTGTGTGCCGCCGAGGCCAAGCAAGGACCCGCAGCAGTTACGGACCCTAGCGTCCAAAAGCTGCTTCAACATCTGCTGGCTAACATTGCCAAGCTAGGCCCCCAGCAGCCTTCCTCTAGCGGCCACGTGCGGGAGAACTCGGGAAAATCCCTCGCGGCTACCGAGAGTTCCGCCTACCAAGCCGCCTTTGAACGAGCCGTTGCTGCCCAAGCTGCTGCCCAAACGGCGGTCGACCAAGCCGCTGCCAAACGAGCGGCCGTCGAACGAGCCGTTGCCGATTACCAAGCCGCCGCTGCCGAACGAGCCGCTGCCAAACGCGCCGCCGCCAAACGAGCCGCTGCTGAGCAAGCCGCCGAGCAAACCGCCTTTTTCAAATCCGCTGCCAAACAAGCAGCTGCCAAACGAGCTGCCGCCGCCGCTGAACAACGAGCCATCGCCGAGCGAGCCCTCGCCGCTGAACGAGCTGCTTCCGAACGAGCCGCCTCCGCTGAGCAAGCAGTTGCTGAACGGCAAGCCGCCGCTGAACAACGAGCCATCGCCGAGCGAGCCCTCGCCGCTGAACGAGCTGCTGCCGAACGAGCCGCCTCCGCTGAGCAAGCAGTTGCTGAACGGCAAGCCGCCTCTGCCGAACCGCAGCCCACGACAGCTGCCGAGCCAAAGCTTTCCTTTGACAAGCCGCAGCTTACCGCCGCCGCCTCTGCCGAGCTGCAGCTAGTCGACACCGCCGCTGCCGAGCCGCAGCTCAACATTGCCGAACCGCAGCTCGCCGCCAAACCGCAGCTCGCCGCCACTGCCAAGCCGCATCTTGCCGCCGCTGCCGAACCGCAGCCCACTACTAGGACAGCTGCAGAACCTCGGCTTGCTGCCGCTGCTGCAGATCCTCAGCTCGCCGCCGCTGCTGCAGATCCTCAGCTCGCCGCCGCTGCTGCAGATCCTCAGCTCGCCGCCGCTGCTGCAGAACTTCAGCTCGCCGCAGCTGCCAAACCGCAGCCCGCCGCCGCTGCCGAACCGCAGCTCACTGCTACAACAGCTGCTGCACCACAGCTCGCCGCCGTTGCCGAAACGCAGCTCACTGCCGCATCGCAACGCGCCGCAACAACACTGCAGAACCGCAGTCCTCCGCTGCCTCTGTCTGAGCGCAGTCCGCCGCTGCGGAAGCGATCAAGCTGCAATCCGCAGAAAAAGCTGCAGATTTATAATCTTCCAACACAACCGCTGCCCGAATGCAGTCCTCCACCAAGATGCCTGCCGACTCGCAGCCCTCCGCCGTCGCTGAACAAGCAGCCGAGTCGGAACAAGCCGCCGCCGCTGACCAATTCGGCATTGCTGTCCAAGCCGCCACTGGCAAAGCCGTTGCCGCTGCTGACCACGCTGTCGCTGTTGACCACACTGCTGTGGCTGACCCCGCCGCCACTGTTGAACAAGCGGCCGACGCCGAACAAGCCACCACCAGCAAAGCCTCCGCCGCTGCTGACCAAGCTGCCACTGCTGACCACGCCGCCGCGGCTAACCAAGCCGCCGCCGCATCGGCAAGGACTTCCGCTCCGCCGTGAGCCGACGAACCACAGACGGCTGCCCCTCAATACAAAACAACCCTTGCCGTCCCAGGCGACCGTCTTGATGGGGGGGGAATGTTACCAGGTGAAGCCTCCGAATTTAAAATTTGGGGTGGAGCCTCCTGTTCTAACGGCTTCACCAGGCCACCAATGGGAGCTTCGGCCGCCTGGCTACACACATATAAATATAGGCAACTTCGACATCAGAAAATTACTTCTTGTAGTCTCGACTCAGAAGGCAGCTACTACTCAGGATTAGACAGATTGAGGCCTGAGTAGTAGCAATTCCTCCGTTCGTCGTTGCGCTCTTGGATTCGCCGCCGTGACCGACGTCCGACCACGGGAGACGCCGAGCTGTGCAGCTGCCGTCCCGTGCCGCCGCCAACGTCCGGGCCCCCGGGTGATCCAGGAGTCACCAACGCCGTTCCTCGACGCCGGAGAGCGTCGTTCCTGTCGCCGGAGCGCGACATCGCCACTTGATAGTGCGTGTGGACTTAGTGTAGGACTTTAGTTAGTTTTAGCAAGTAAGTTAGATTTAAGTTGTTTAGTCTTAGTCTTGTATATATATTTTTCTCTCATATACTTTCTCGTGTGCGTATTTTGTGTGTGGCACAGTGACCGTGATCCCGCCGCTCGCGCATTACATCACCTGTGTCACACATACGCTGTATTTTCCTTTGCACACATATTCTTGCTTGCACCGCTTGTGTATATGCGTTTACGCTATAGGGGATCCTGTAATACACGCATCCACGTGTAAGCTCATTTACCTCTGTACGCATCCATCATCTATATTTTTATTTATGTGTTTGCTTCTGTTTATGTCGTTTTATAATAAACATCTTCTTTTGTGTAAACTCTAAGACTATTACTTTGACTCTGCGCCTTAGTGTACAGTGCGTCACGGATTTTATTCACGAACAATCAAGTGATTGAAACCCAGTGGTGACATGACTAACAGCAGTACAGATCTTTTTGAGTGGCCCTAATTTACCTTTTCTATTCTTCAACATAATTTCTATAAAAAATAATAAAGTTTTAGGGATGGAACCATTGATGTTACTGAATATATTGGTGTGTGAAGGATAGTAATTAGTTTGGAAAACTACAGTCCGTATATCCTGGCGAAGAATTGCTGCTGCTGCTTCTAGAACACTGTATCTTTCGTTTTCTTCCGTTTCTTTTTTCGACTCATATCATGCTTTATTCACAACGTCAATTTTTATCGCGAAAACTTATTATTCATTGTCCGGTTTGTTTCGTAAAGGCTACAATCCTGTTTTTGTATCTTTTTTCTAATTTTTTTCTTTATTGTTTTGTCATCTGGGATAAAATCCGCCAACGCTCCTTTTAATTCTGTTAAAGTAAATTAACAATCGTCGTTATTATCAATAAAGGAAGATATTTGTTTTATAGCCGTTATAACATTAGCATCGAAACGGCGGCTTTATGGTCTGTTACAGGTGAATTCAATTTCAGGAAGCGATTATCATGATATTTTGTCTCGGCGGTAACTATATCTAATTGAAAAATTATGCGTTTCTCGACTAGCTTTGTCGTCTCATGTTTTCTCTGCTGTATTAAATTCAAAATAGTATCCCGAAAACCGAGCGTTGAGACGTGTCTGATCATTTTACTCCGTTCTTTAGGTTTCTTTTTTCTGATTTTTCGTCAGTTTCACT
This sequence comes from Agriotes lineatus, assembly GCA_940337035.1. Classification (NCBI taxonomy): domain Eukaryota; kingdom Metazoa; phylum Arthropoda; class Insecta; order Coleoptera; family Elateridae; genus Agriotes; species Agriotes lineatus. Next base: position 56,931,869 of record OW679202.1, read on the forward strand.
CCCGCAAATAAAACAAAACCTTTTGAAAATCAAAAGCGGTCGGGTTTTAAAGCATTTTTGCTTTTGGAGGATTAACTTTAGACGTGCTAGCCGTATGCTCGGCTTCTCTTTTACGCCTAAAAGGCGACATTCGACTTGAATTAATATTACTCACAGTACGAAATACATCCATCGTTCCATCTTGTCTATCGGCACTTGCTTCCATTAATTTTTGCAAACCACACTCAGTGGTTACTGTCGCACTATTATCAAGTGATTCGTTTCAAATGCAACACACAGTATCCATTTTTGCTTACACTGAGTTATGCACTGAAATCATACACGTCTTCCTTCATACACAACCAGAGATGTACACATCTCTGTACACAACCAATTCAATACTAACACGCAAAACAGGCTGGAAGACCCTACAAGCTGAGACAAATCCGGAGCAGGTAGAAACCAACCGGCCGACCCTTAATACAAATACAAAAGGGGTTGATACTTCGCATCAACGTTCATGGCCAGTTTTCACGAAAACGGTTGGTGCCACGAAAAAAAAACTGTAAGAGTACTTTTTTTGTACATAATTTTATAGCCTCCAATGTCTCCGTCGACTATCTTATACATAAAGTCAATAGAAAATAAGATATAAGCGAAAAAACCATTTTTCAAGGTCAAATAAAGGGCATTTATAAAATGTTGCTTAAAAACACTAAATAAAGGTGTACACGAAAATTCAGCTTACTTTATTTGACTGGACTGAAAGTCGTAAACAGTTTGGCAGTCACCCATTGTCTTCTTTTAACACTAGTCTGACGTTACGTTTCTCAATTTTATGATCTTTTTTAATAAAAAAAGTATATGCCTTTGCAGGCAGAAGTTGCATACACTTGAATAAAAATGTATGCTTATATTGCTTGTTGAAACGATAAACTGTACGTCTCGGCTGTGATGAACATAATTGCTGGACTAATGTATTTTGTGGTCATCAACTACGCATTGTACAATTCTAGGCAACTCATGACATCATACCAAGTATTTCACTATTCATTCTCATTTCATAAATATCATAATGTGTCTTTTCTGTTTTGTACAAACTTTGAGCATTTCAGGTTGCACAATTCTGTACAAAACAAATGTAGTGCTCCGGAAATTATTGTAAAGAGTGATGAGATTCAAAATATCTCCATGTCCAATCGCTGTTAGCCTATATGGTCCTAGGCTTAATCGTTTTTGTTTTCAATTATACTATATATAATTAAAGTTCTTGTATCTCTAACTCCATTGTTTGTTCATCTTACGAATCCTTCAGTTAAAAAAATCGCATCGAAATTTCTTATCAATAATTTTTAACAAGAGTATTTTTTACAGATCTGCGAAAATACAGGATGCAGACTTCACAAACTCTGCTAGCAGTTCAAATCATAAAACGACAGCCGATTTTCCACTTGTAAGTATTTTAGACACTCCTAGATAAGCATACTTACTGATATAATTTAGTGCTCCTAATAATATAGTCTGACAGCTAGTAGCTGTAAGATTAATGAAATATAGAATTCGATTTTCAAGCACTTTGTTTTGGACATTGTTACTACAAACTTAAACTTATTACTTCCAAATTTAATATGAGCTCTCTACTTGTGCGAGTGAGTACAAGTTTATAGAAAAGAAGAAGTTTACCTACAAAAGGCGTCATTCTCGGCTATTCGCTCTCACCCGCTTTCAAATATACAGGGTGTTAAAAAGTGCAATCTTTAAAAGGTAATAGTACTCATTAAAATAAAAAAGGGTTCCTATGAACATAGGACCGAAAATGCGTCGTAAGTGAGCTACAACCCTGGCAAGGGTAATAAAGAAAAAATAATTTTGTTTAATTAAAATAATACAGGTACTGCAAATTTGGTGCAATTTGGAAAATCTACACAATCTTGTATGCTGAATTAAATAACATTGAAAAAATTGGTATATGGTTCAGAAAGGTTAGTTTGTGCGATGGAGATTTTAGTCAATTTTGATTAAATATTCGAAGAGTGTGGCCTTTTTTATATAAAATAGATTATTTTGTTTGAAATCGCTGAGAGCATCCGTTTTCCAGAAAAGCGAACCTAAAGATTGAAATTTACTGCTTCAAAAGCGTAGCTTTTTATCCTTCTAGGAGTTGTGATTCCGCATTTTTAGACCTATGTTCACAATAACTTTATTTAAATTTTGATGACTACTATTGCCCATTAAAGTTGGTTAAAGAATATTTTAACACCCTGTATAATTTCTTAAAAATGCTTTACTTGTCCTGCCGTCTCGATGCCACTTTTACATTTTACTTACCTTTAAGCACTGACAATTAAAATTATCCATCATATGTTATCTAAAGTAGGTCCATTCCACTTTATCAATTTCTTGAATAAGTTATCCTAGAACGTACTATTGCTACAAAAAGAACTAGCACAATTTCTAAAGTCATTAGTCATGAAATTCCCCTAGTTTAAATGATTAAATGACCTTGACTCTTATGCGAATAATTATAACCTTAATATGTCATATCAAATCCTAATATCTTTTGATTGAAAGACTTGTATTTTTGTTGAAACCGAAATCCTGTGCAATTCACCGAATAGTTATACCATTTTCTAAGCAAGAAATAATCCTAGCTCTAAACTTACTCTAGGCGTAATTGGCAGCAGTGACAGTGACGTTTTTAAATAATTTAACAGTTATTTACATTAAGAGTGCGGTAGGTTGAATTGTACAAGGCAAGGTTTTACTTTTTAAAACACGGCGCGAGGCGGAGTGCTTAAAAAAACGATCCATGTAGAATGCTTAACGCACGAGTATTGTATTACATTTTCTGATCGACATATTTTTCTTCAACGGTTTCCATAGATTCGAGATATTACTTTCGAATATCAAAGCCTTCAGTAAATTTTGCAGTCGGTTCTACATGAAAACGTGTTACAAAACGAAACCGTCGTTACGACATGAATTCGACATCCAAAATACTCAACCGTCAGTTCCCCGATAAAACGACACATATCAGAAAAATCTCTGATTCGTTACCTCAATCATGTTAGGATGGGCTGTAACAAAAGTTGCCGACTAAGATTCAGATAGAGAAGGGGAGATTCATTACGATCTTAATTAGGGCAACGACCCGGTATACGAAATAAATATGTTAATTGCCAGACGCCACCACTTTACTAAATCGAGAAAAATACAGGTGGGCTCACCGAGAAAGTAGGGACCCAACTTTTTCGCTCCAACCTTGGCAGCACTCGGGCAACGGTCTACGTACAGCTGCGTTAAACTTACATTGCTTGCATTTTTCCTGCAGCTACCTTTACAGAGAACACATCATAAAATACCATGCAAACGTCATAAATCTACCAAAAAAAAGCACAGCTAATTGAAAATGAACTATATTAATGTAGAAAGATGCATATGAACAATGAACATTAAATGAAATACTCGATAAAGGTTAATGTTGTTAATTTTGCAACGTTTAATCTAAATACAGGCGGTAAACTTGACAGCAAATGTTCTAACGGACTAAAAAACGGTAACAACTTTAATTACGCAATAAAACTACTTACGAACAATAAATCTTGACGGTAAACAATCAAAACTGACTTAATGGCGGTAATTACTATTCAAAATCTTAATATTAAATAACAACAACTACGTTATGTAAAAATGGCGACACATCTTGCTCTCTCTGACTCGCATGAAAGCGTCATTATTGCGCCATTTGAAGTAACCACACTCCTCGTTCAAAGCGATAAACAAGTCTATGCCTGTAGGAAACGGCCGACGCTCTCGAGCCAAAAAGCAGTTAAGAGTGAAACGTTATTCATGCGGCAAGTAAGTTTATCTAAATTTAAATCGACCATCATAAAATGAGCCGGAAGACGATAATATGTGAAATGAAGATGCAGAAAAGCGTTAAATTCAAAAAGTGTCCTTATAAATGCATTGAAACGTCAAAGTCAAAGTGGGAAATATCAATTTTCTTTATCTCTCCAAAACTCAACTGAACGAAGAAGTACAGCTGATTGCAAATAAAACTGGAACAGCTAATATGTAATATAATGTACAATAAAATATTAAATACTCGTGATTATGTTGCTTTTTCTTATGCTTCTATTTTTAATAATACCTACGGAAATATAAGTTAGAGCCAGTTTCACACGTTATTAAAAACGCAAAAAGTAGCGTCAAGACTTGTTCCAGTTTTATTTGTAATCAGCTGCACGTAACTAGCATTTCTGCAAGTACTCTTTATTACTACAAAGCAACCTTTTTCTTTAAAGGTCTCTGAAAGCTTAAAATTATCTAGTCATTTTACCGCACCAGGATGCGTAAAAACACTGACTAACTGTAACATCGTAGATACAGCGGACGTCAACTGTGTATGAATGTGTTGTTTACATGTTAGGAAACCAAAAAATTATTTAGGTACATCTCAGTTGTCAAGTGACAATTCAGATTCACACAGCTAAAAAACATTGTCCTAGTTTTTTTGTGGTAGCAATAGTACTTCAATGGATCTTAACATGACATCTAATCCGTATCAAGAGCTTTTTCTGTATCAATACAATCAGGAGACTCATGCGTTAAGCAGTTGCTAATCATTCGAAAAAGATTTACTCATTTCATTTTTCTTCTAGTTATTTCTCAACCAATTCTATCGTGGTGGTTTTTCTACACCTTAATCCCAGAATTTCTATTAGCCTTCTTTCGTAATGTTGCTATTTACTAATAGCGCTAAAACGTAAAATGTTGGTTAGTAGTAGCTCTTACACATTTCTCATATTGTCAGAAATCAGTATATTTAACTGTATAATTATTTCAGCAAGAATACCAAGTTCGGAAAGGGACGCACAATTTTGGAAACGAATACGAAAATAAAGTGGCTGCTCTGCTCTCACTAAGATGTCTTGGCGACGATACAAAAAATATGTCAATGGCGATGAATGCTTCAGGATATGGGGCATTCGACGACATTATTTTATATAAGGAAACTGTCGATGGAAAAGGACACAAATACATGTTGCAACTAAAATGTCAACTAACGCCAACATGTATCGAGAATAACGAGTTTGTTAAAAATGGCAGTCCTTTTTGTATACAGAAGTATCGAGATAGTGTTGAAAAAATCGAGAGCGATACAAAATCAGGTAAAGTTTTACATTTGGAAGATATCCAGGCCAAAAGGACATTTATTTTATTCACCAACAGAAGCTTGAAGAATGACACTTATTTTAATAACTATCTTGACACGTGCCATAAAAAAGTGCACCTATCTATCAATTCGAATGGAAACATCTTCAAATTTAAACAAGAACATTTCAATGAAGAATTTGTAGATGTATTTCTGTTTACAGAACAGACAGGTGTACACCAGTTAGATGGAAAAATTACAAAAGCAATTTTAGCGTTGATAACACCCATTAAAGTACCTGACAGGTTACTTGCAGATGTTAGCAAAAGGTTCGTGGACTTTTTGAACCACTGGACAACAGGTCAATTAGGAGGTCAGTATTATCTAACTAAGAAAATCGTATGGAAAGTGTTAGGAGAAGAACTACTTGCTTCAAACATGCTGACGCATAAAAAACAAGATAGCAGCTATGGAAATTACGAAACTTGGAATAGAATAATAACATACCCAGAATTAATAATAATTGAAAAGGACAATATCGTTACTGGATTTTTAAACGCGTGGATCGCTAATACCGTTAGTGGTTCCAAACAAAAATACAAAAAAATACGAAAAAAAACTCTAATTCGTAAACAAATTTTCAAAATCCCGCGAAGCGGCGAAGAAGCAGATGATTTGGAAATCTACGAATGGCTCTGGAAAACTCATCAGCTTCCTCTCCTTCTAAAAGCAAATAATTCCGAAGAACTAAATAAAATAGTGTTTGTTTTGAATAAGCTTCAAGGTGAATTTTCTGTTATTGTGCTAACTGAAACCCAACTTGACTTTTCAATTTCAAGTAACTTAAAAATATTTCGGAACCTTTGTGATTTAAGTGACGCATGCATCAATGATATATGGCGTCAAGAAGTGCAATTTCAGGGTAGAACGGTTAAATTACAAGATCTATGTAGTCATGAAACGGTTAATGTGTCTGTTAGGGACGTTGTGCACATTTTATTTGGGAGTTTTCATGTTGGTAATGCGTTATGCGTTCCCGAAGACTATACTATTGACAGATCCTTAGAAAAGGTCTGGCTTAAGGATGAAGTTTTGTTAGAAAGATTTGAAAATCTCTTTGTGGTAGAATGCGATTCATTAAATGATTTTCAAATTTTTGTGCAGAACAAAAACTTGCGATTGCCAGAATGTCACATTCTTAACTGGCGACTTTCTAATGATGTACATGATCGTTTAGAAGACATCTCGATTATTGTTTCAGGGAAGGCGCCTTCTGTTAGTGACATTTCACAACGTGATCCGTTTAAAAATAAGAATATTCACTATTTGACTTTACACAGCAAAACCCATCTTCAGTGGATCAGATCCTCACGCTCTGTTAAAGGTATAAAGGCCTTTAGAACAAATGCTTATTCCAAAAATGTATATCCTCCAGAACGTGTCAGTTTCAACAATAACGTACCGCAAACCACATTAATCAGTTCTGATCCAGGAATGGGTAAAACCTATTTTATGGACTACATTGCTTTTCATACACCGGTTGATTTGTGGGTTTTAAGAATTAATCTATTCGAACATTGCGATTACTACCAAACTGTTAGTCGCAGCAATTTAAAATCTCCCGAATCACATTTGCAATATTTTTTCAATGCCACTCTAACAGCCAAATGCAATTCTATGACAGAAACCGTCTTTCAAACATATTTGCGATATAAGAAATTGAGCTTGGTTTTAGATGGTTATGATGAAATACCTTTAATTTATCACGGTACCCTCAATGACATAATCAAGTGTGTTAGTAAATTTGCCTATTCGGTATTTATTACCAGCAGACCGATTTTTAAATCCGAACTTGAAGAACTGCTCGATACATTCGCTGTCAGTATTAATTCATTTTCTGAAACAGAACAAGCTGACTACCTAGTTCGATATTTTCGTAAAAAATTTGATATTGACAAACAACTTGTAAACGAGTTCGTCAAAAAATTGTTTCATTCGATGAAAACAAATTTTAATGATAAAAACCAAGAGCTGGTCGCGATTCCTCTTCAAATAAAAATGATAGCAGAATTTTTTTCCAAGCAATGTGATAGCTTTTGCCAAACTAAACACTTTACCTCTACACGATTTGATTTGATTGACTTGTATAAGCATTTTATTGAGCAAAGAATGGAGATGGTTCGCGAAAAGTTCGGACACAATACAGTGGATATATTGTACGATTACAAAACCCATACGTACTATTTAGCATTGCAACACCTATTTCCTGACACAGATTTGGAACGACTAAAGATTAAGAAATTCCTAAAGCGAGAATTTAAATCTCGTCCTGTGTCACTTCAGCTTATACAGAAAAGTGGTGTTATAGTCGCCGAAAGCGATACAAATTTCAGATTCGTTCATCGTACTTTCGCCGAATACTTAGTCGCGGACTGGTTGTCCGCAAACATGTTTTCGAAAAATAGAGAGCTCGTCCAAATCTTGCTCAGAAAAACTTTTGAACCAAGTTATGTGTTTGTGCGGAATTTGTTTGATCGCATTCTAGCAATCGAATGTCCTCTCCACTTGGCAGTTTTAAACTTTGATCTAGAGAACGCAAAGAAAATCATTGATTCGGACTCCAATCAACTAAAGGTAATCGATGAAGGTGGTAGAAAGGTATTACACCTAATCGCAGCGTGGGGTACATATCATCCAATTTCGACTCCTCCTGCTAAGGCAGATTTCGATCAATTACAAGCGGCAGTTATCAAAGACGAAATGGTAAATATATTACAATTAATACCAAAACATTTGTTCATAAACGAACAAGATCGAGTGTTAGAATTTGCACCATTAGATTATGCCGTTGCTAGTTCCAGCTTACACATTGCCGATGCAATTTGTGCTGCTATAGAATACGAAAATCCAATTCTTAAATATGAAATTAGCGAAAATAGTTACATATTGCGTTACCTAAATACATTTCTATATGGTTCGCTCGCATCTATATTAATTCGACAATCTATTCTTAAACAAACAACGGAGTTTATTAATCAAGCGCAAGCACTATACCACGACCAAGAGAGCTTACATGCAATTGCTAAGAATAAGACTGTTATTGTAATTAAGTCTGGAGATGACCTGAACGCCACAGATTCCTTGGGTTGTACAGCTATGCACATTGCAGTAATCTGTGGTAACGAAGACTCTGTAAATTTATTAGTTGATAGTAAAGCAAATGTTAATATGAGAGACTCAAGCGGCAGAACTGCGCTACATTGGGCAGTAATAACAGGACAAGACAAAATCGCTAAACTTTTAATAAAGGGTTTAGCCGACATAAACTTGCAAGATGATATGGGAATGAACGTATTACATTATCTTTTAATCGCTACTACTAACAAACGCAGCAACATCTTTAGTACCCTTATCGAAAATTGCTATTTGCACGAAACTATTATTATGAAAGATGTCCATGGGAAAATTCCGCTTTTTTATGCGCTACACTACAATCAGACAGAAATTATTAAACTTATCTTACGTTATGGAACTGATATTGGCATATTCAACAAAACATCATCTCTTGCATATCAGTCCAAAACACCGACAGAAAATGTCAATACCAGCTTAACAGAAATACACTCCTATACTGACCATGACGGCGCAACACTTCTTCACTGGGCTTCAGAACGAGGTTTAACGGATATTGTAAAACTAATTTTGCAGTATTCTCAGACCACAGACCACCTAGACAATGACAAAAGAACACCACTCCATTGCGCTATAGACAATGGACATAAAGATGTAGTCGCCCTGCTTTTACATCGTGGAGCCAATATGTACCTCAAAAACCATACTGGAGCGACAGCTTTGCTGTCAGCTGCTCAGAAAGGTAACAAGGCAACGGTTTCACTTCTATTAAAAAAAGGAGCACAAATACACGAACGAGATCAGGAAGAAATGACGCCGTTACTTACGGCTGCATACAATGGTCATTCAGAACTCGCTGAATTCCTGTTAGATAACGGATCAAAGATCAACGAAAAAAACCTTTGGGGGCGTACCAGTATTTTATGTGCAGCTATAAATGGAAACAAAGAAACAGTTTCACTTTTATTAAGCAGAGGAGCCCAAATTAACGAACGAGATCAGGAGGAAATGACGCCGTTACTTTGGGCTGCACGTGTAGGTCATTCAGAACTCATTGAATTCCTGTTAGATAACGGATCAAACGGTAATGAAACAAACGTTGCGGGACTGACCAGTATTTTATGTGCAGCTAGGAATGGAAGCAAGGCAACAGTTTCACTTCTATTAAAAAAAGGAGCACAAATTAACGAACGAGATCAGAAAGAAATGACGCCGTTACTTACGGCTGCACACAATGGTCATTCAGAACTCGTTCAATTCCTGTTAGATAACGGATCAAAGATCAACGAAAAAAACCTTTGGGGGCGTACCAGTATTTTATGTGCAGCTATAAATGGAAACAAAGAAACAGTTTCACTTTTATTAAGCAAAGGAGCACAAATTAACGAACGAGATCAGGAGGAAATGACGGCGTTACTTTGGGCTGCACTTGAAGGTCATTCAGAACTCATTGAATTCCTGTTAGATAACGGATCAAACGTTAATGAAACAAACGTTTCGGGACTGACCAGTATTTTATGTGCAGCCAGGAATGGAAGCAAGGAAACAGTTTCACTTCTATTAAATAGAGGTGCACAGATTAACGAACGAGATCAGGAAGAAATGACACCGTTACTTTGGGCTGCACGTGAAGGTCATTCAGAGCTCATTCGTTTTCTCTTAGATAACGGATCAAAGATCAACGAAAAAAACATTTATGGGAAGACCAGTATTTTATATTCAGCTAGGAATGGAAGCAAGGAAACAGTTTTACTTCTATTAAAAAAAGGAGCACAAATTAACGAACGAGATCAGGAAGAAATGACGCCGTTACTTTGGGCTGCACGTGAAGGTAATTCAGAACTCATTGAATTTCTGTTAGATAACGGATCAGACATTAATGAAAAAAACATTTTGGGGCACACCAGCATTTTATGTGCAGCTAGGAATGGAAGCAAGGAAACAGTTTCACTTCTATTAAAAAAAGGAGCACAAATTAACGAACGAGATCAGGAAGAAATGACGCCGTTACTTTGGGCTGCACGTGAAGGTAATTCAGAACTCATTAAATTTCTGTTATATAACGGATCAGACATTAATGAAAAAAACATTTTGGGGCACACCAGCATTTTATGTGCAGCTAGGAATGGAAGCAAGGAAACAGTTTCACTTCTATTAAATAGAGGAGCACAGGTTAACGAACGAGATCAGGAAGAAATGACGCCGTTACTTTGTGCTGCCAGTAAAGGTCATTCAGAGCTCATTCGTTTTCTGTTAGATAACGGATCAAAGATCAACGAAAAAGACATTTATGGGAAGACCAGTATTTTATATTCAGCTAGGAATGGAAGCAAGGAAACAGTTTTACTTCTATTAAAAAAAGGAGCACAAATTAACGAACGAGATCAGGAAGAAATGACGCCGTTACTTTGGGCTGCACGTGAAGGTAATTCAGAACTCATTGAATTTCTGTTAGATAACGGATCAGACATTAATGAAAAAAACATTTTGGGGCACACCAGCATTTTATGTGCAGCTAGGAATGGAAGCAAGGAAACAGTTTCACTTCTATTAAAAAAAGGAGCACAAATTAACGAACGAGATCAGGAAGAAATGACGCCTTTACTTTGGGCTGCACGTGAAGGTAATTCAGAACTCATTAAATTTCTGTTAGATAACGGATCAGACATTAATGAAAAAAACATTTTGGGGCACACCAGCATTTTATGTGCAGCTAGGAATGGAAGCAAGGAAACAGTTTCCCTTCTATTAAATAGAGGAGCACAGTTTAACGAACGAGATCAGGAAGAAATGACGCCGTTACTTTGGGCTGCACGTGAAGGTAATTCAGAACTCATTAAATTTCTGTTAGATAACGGATCAGACATTAATGAAAAAAACATTTTGGGGCACACCAGCATTTTATGTGCAGCCATGAATGGAAGCAAGGAAACAGTTTCACTTCTATTAAATAGAGGAGCAGAAATTAACGATCGAGATCAAAAAGAAATGACGCCGTTACTTTGGGCAGCACGTGAAGGTCATTCAGAACTCATTGAATTTCTGTTAGATAAGGGATCAGATATTAATTCAAAAAACATTTTGGGTCACACCAGCATTTTATGTGCAGCCATGAATGGAAGCAAGGAAACGGTTTCACTTCTATTAAATAGAGGAGCATAAATTAAAGAACGAGATCAGGAAGCAATGACGCCGTTACTTTGGGCTGCACGTGAAGGCCATTCAGAACTCGTTGAATTCCTGTTTGATAACGGATCAAACATTAATGAAAAAAACATTTTGGGCCAGACCAGTATTTTATGTGCAGCTGCAAATGGAAACAAAGAAACAGTTTCACTTCTATTAAATAGAGGAGCACAAATTAACGAACGAGATCAGGAAGAAATGACGCCGTTACTTTGGGCTGCCAGTGCAGGTCATTTAGAACTCGTTAAATTCCTGTTAGATAACGGATCAGACATTAATGAAAAAAACATTTTGGGGCACACCAGCATTTTATGTGCAGCCATCAATGGAAGCAAGGAAACAGTTTCACTTCTATTAAATAGAGGAGCACAAATTAACGAACGAGATCATCAAGAAATGACGCCATTACTTCGGGCTGCACGTGAAGGTAATTCAGAAGTCGTTGAATTCCTGTTAGATAACGGATCAAACATTAATGAAAAAAACATTTTGTGCCAGAGCAGCATTTTTTGTGCAGCTGCAAATGCAAACAAAGAAACAGTTTCACTTCTATTAAATAGAGGAGCACAAATTAACGAACGAGATCAGGAAGAAATGACGCCGTTACTTTGGGCTGCAAGTGAAGGTCATTCAGAACTCGTTGAATTCCTGTTAGATAACGGATCGAACATTAATGAAACAAACCTTTCGGGACTGACCAGTATTTTATGTGCAGCCAGCAATGGAAGCAAGGAAACAGTTTCACTTCTATTAAATAGAGGTGCACAGATTAACGAACGAGATCAGGAAGAAATGACGCCGTTACTTTGGGCTGCACGTAAAGGTCATTCAGAACTCGTTGAATTCCTGTTAGATAACGGATCAAACATGAGTGAAAAAAACATTTTGGGCCAAACCAGCATTTTATGTGCAGCTGCAAATGGAAACAAAGAAACAGTTTCACTTGTATTAAATAGAGGAGCATAAATTAAAAAACGAGATCAGGAAGAAATGACGCGGTTACTTTGGGCTGCACGTAAAGGTCATTTAGAACTCGTAGAATTCCTGTTTGATAACGGATCAGACATTAATGAAGAAAACAGTTATGGCCACACCGGTATCTTATGTGCAGCTATAAATGGAAGCAAGCTAACAGTTTCACTTCGATTAAATAGAGGAGCAGAAACTAACGAAGGAAATCAGGAAGAAATGACGCCGATACTTAGGGCTGCGGACCATGGGCATTCAGAAGTCGTGGAATTTCTGTAAGATAACGGGGCAAACATTAATAAAAAAACCATTTTTGACCAGACTAGTATTTTATGTGCAGCTGCAAATGGCAGCAAGTAAACAGTTTCACTTCGATTAAATAGAGGAGCAGAAATTAACGAAGGAAATCAGGAAGAAATGACGCCGATACTTAGGGCTGCGCACCATGGGCATTCAGAACTCGTGGAATTCCTGTTACAGAACGGGTCAAACATTAATGAAAAAAACATTTGGGGCCTGACCAGCATTTTCTGCGCAGCTGCAAATGGAAACAAAGAAACCGTTTCACTTCTATTAAATAGAGGAGCACAAGTTAACGAACGAGATCAGGAAGAAATGACGCCGTTACTTTGCGCTGCCAGTGCAGGTCATTCAGAACTCGTTGAATTTTTGTTAGATAACGGATCAGACATTAATGAAAAAAACATTTATGGCCGCACCGGTATTTTATGTGCAGCTGCAAATGGAAACAAAGATACAGTTTCACTTGTATTAAATAGAGGAGCATAAATTAAAAAACGAGATCAGGAAGAAATGACGCGGTTACTTTGGGCTGCACGTAAAGGTCATTTAGAACTCGTAGAATTCCTGTTTGATAACGGATCAGACATTAATGAAGAAAACAGTTATGGCCGCACCGGTATCTTATGTGCAGCTATAAATGGAAGCAAGCTAACAGTTTCACTTCGATTAAATAGAGGAGCAGAAACTAACGAAGGAAATCAGGAAGAAATGACGCCGATACTTAGGGCTGCGGACCATGGGCATTCAGAAGTCGTGGAATTTCTGTAAGATAACGGGTCAAACATTAATAAAAAAACCATTTTTGACCAGACTAGTATTTTATGTGCAGCTGCAAATGGCAGCAAGTAAACAGTTTCACTTCGATTAAATAGAGGAGCAGAAATTAACGAAGGAAATCAGGAAGAAATGACGCCGATACTTAGGGCTGCGCACCATGGGCATTCAGAACTCGTGGAATTCCTGTTACAGAACGGGTCAAACATTAATGAAAAAAACATTTGGGGCCTGACCAGCATTTTCTGCGCAGCTGCAAATGGAAACAAAGAAACCGTTTCACTTCTATTAAATAGAGGAGCACAAGTTAACGAACGAGATCAGGAAGAAATGACGCCGTTACTTTGCGCTGCCAGTGCAGGTCATTCAGAACTCGTTGAATTTTTGTTAGATAACGGATCAGACATTAATGAAAAAAACATTTATGGCCGCACCGGTATTTTATGTGCAGCTGCAAATGGAAACAAAGATACAGTTTCACTTTTATTCAAATAGAGGAGCACAAGTTAACGAACGAGATCAGGAAGAAATGAAACCTTTACTTTGCGCTGCCAGTGCAGGTCATTCAGAACTCGTTGAATTTTTGTTAGATAACGGATCAGACATTAATGAAAAAAACATTTATGGCCGCACCGGTATTTTATGTGCAGCTGCAAATGGAAACAAAGATACAGTTTCACTTTTATTAAATAGAGGAGCACAAGTTAACGAACGAGATCAGGAAGAAATGAAACTTTTACTTTGCGCTGCCAGTGCAGGTCATTGAGAACTCGTTGAATTTTTGTTAGATAACGGATCAGACATTAATGAAAAAAACATTTATGGCCGCACCGGTATTTTCTGTGCAGCTGCAAATGAAAACAAAGAAACAGTTTCACTTCTGTCAAATAGAAGAGCACAAATTAACGAACGAGATCAGGAAGAAATGACGGCGTTACTTTGGGCTGTACGTGAAGGTCAATCAGAACTCGTTGAATTCCTGTTAGATAACGCATCAGACATTAATGCAAAAAACATTTTTGGCTACATCAGCATTTTATATGCAGCTGTGCATAGAAGCAAAGAAACAGTTTCACTTCTACTAAATAGAGGAGCATAAATTAACGAACGAGATCAGTAAGAAATTACGCCGTTAATTTGGGTTGCACGTGAAGGTCATTCAGAACTCGTTGAATTTCTGTTAGATAATGGATCAAACATCAAAGAAAAAAAATTTCGTGGTAGAGCAGTATTTTATATGCAGCCATGACTGGAAGCAAGGAGACTGTTTCACTTCTATTAAATAGAGGAGCGCAAATTAACGACCGGGATGGTGAAGAATAGACGGCGTTGCTATGGGCTGCACGCAAAGGTCATTCATAACTCATTGAACTTTTGTTAGAAAACAAAAGTTAATGACAAAAGTCTCGCAACTCAAACTATTATACCTACGTGTGTGCTGTTCTGAAAGGTGACAAAGAAATTGTTGCCGTCTTTTAAGTAGAAGAACCCTAATCGGCCAATGGGGTGATGAAGGAATAACGTCATTACATTACAAGTAGACAAATGATGTTGTAGACTATTTTGTATTTTCAGTTTCCAGAAGAAATGTTGGCAATTTCAACTGTAACTATTTCGTATTTTGCTGAAGGTTAAGATCAAGAAGACTGTACTACGGAGACGTAATTTTCTATGATGGCTGTGTATAAAAACGGCCCCAATGCCGGGGACAGCCGTCGCGGCGATGTCGACAGCGTGTGCAGTCTTCGGCCGTTTTCGTTCGTTTTCGCTGCCGTTCGAGAGTTGTAAGCGAGCTAAATTAACCTGTAATCGTAGTTAAAAATCAGTTTACGGTTGTTAATTAAATGGAGTGTATTTCTAGTGTGTTATTAATTGTTCACACATGGTCTGAATGTGTTGCGTCAATATATGCGCCTAGTTACACTCATCAAATATTTGACATTGACAGTTCACGAGTTTTGGGAATGGATAATTTTACACGACAACCGCCATATTAGTCAACTTTTAGCGGTCCGCTTCGACACGCCAGTTATTTCTCCTTAGTATAGTCTTCTTGGACATTAATGCGGTGTTGGTGAAAGTTGTTCGTGGATTTTTTTACTATTTTACTAAAACAAAACTTAACTCTTCAAACGATTTATTTTTATTCCAGCCGACCATGTATTACTAATAAAATATACCGACAAGCGTGATAAAATTATACACACGATCAAAAGTAAACAAATATGTAACTAAATGAGCGAATATCTGCGCCAAGTAAGACGCAAGCTAGTCATAACCTCACAATACCGAATATCACATTGTCTCAATCGAAACCACTGTCTACTTAAATATTGTAGACAACAATAGATTACACGCAAATGCCCAACAATGTGAAGAACATACAAAATTGACAAATGAGATGTTTTAGACCAGCGTGTTTGAAGTTATCGTAAACCACATTTCAGACGTTGTATACATTAAATTAAGTATTATAGTAATTAGGTTGTCCATAGTGTATGCTAATTCAGTATTTAGTATTATTTGTCCGTTTTGTAACGTTTTAAGGCTACTTGGCATTAAATTAAAAGGTTTCTAAAAGGAAGAGTATTATATGTATTATACTAATCTCTATTGTGCATTAATAGGACAGAGCGTCATTAGTGCAAAATTTAGTTAGATTTGTTTGCGTTTGAACGCTCAACTGACAAAGTAATTTCCCATAACATTTTTTTTTAAATTTTATCTATAAATGCTTATGTATGTAAGTCCTCGAAATGACAGAAAATGTAAACTCAATAAGTATATAATATATTGCAGTCAAATACAATGGAATAAAAAAATCTTTGTGGAAATTATTGTTTGTTATTTATACAGTTTACTTATGTAATTTTCAGCATGTAAAATATGAATTAAAAACAAATTGTAATGATTCATCAGTTTATTATTTAACCAACTAAATAAAGTGATGTGACTTTGTGCTTGGAGTAGCAACTTATTTTTCGAATTTCAGAATAAAACCGATGTAGAAGGAATAATAATCCTGCATAGCTAAGTGCTGTTTTTATGAAATTGAAATCGCTATAAAAGGTATAACTGATACATTTAGAATTAACGGCGCAAAATCTTCCAATACGTGCTGCAATTTTCATCTTGCAGACTCATTGTAAGGGCATTCACAGATAAAGCCTTAAACCACAAGTAACCCTTTGCAATTATTATGCATGGAATTCAAAAGAGACGTAGACGCATGGACTGAAAGCATGAACATCAATCGAAATTTACAGCAACATTGCCACAGCTCTTCATCCAGTCACGCACCATCCACTCCAAGCCATAGACTGCGCACGACTGGCATAGATGGTTTTAAATACCCTCACGCTTCTGGTTCTTGTAGCAACTTTTGCTCTGTTGCCACTAAAACCACGCTGGTTAGTCAAAATTTATTAACATTGGCAATGTAAGTAAGCGTGGAAACTGCAAGCAATATATAATGAATAAACAATAGTAGTAAACATAAATTCGAATAAATACTGAAAACTTACATTTGAAAATTTAGGAAGTTAGATTTGGGAAAGAGTTGAAAATACAACAATAAGTATCTTTAATTTATTGCTGCAGTTACATAATTGGCGAAACGTTAGATGGCAACGTTATGAGGCAAAACATATGAAAAGGAAATTGCGTATTTTGCAAAATGCTACAGACCAAAGTTATTCAACTTGGTGAGTTCTTCCACGGGTTAAACTTGAAACACGCGTATTCCTGATACACCTTGTGTATATATTGTAATGGTCTTAAGCCCAAGACTCTACTATGCTTGCAGTAGTGTTAAAGAAACAAGTCAGAAAAACACAGAGTTGGGGTGTTTTATGTAGCTGCAATACTAAGCTTAAATTTCATTCAGTAAATGCATTGGAAAAGAGATGTCAGTATTAATAAATGAATTGAGTAAAGGAACGCAAAGGGCCAAGCTTTTTTTTCACAGGGTTAAAGTCGAAGTTCAAATTAATTAAATATTAGGTTTGCGCAGAATCCATAGCCAAACCAATAGAAATGAATAATCACAAAAAGGTTTGCTATGTGCAGGACAATAAATCGTAGATTTCAATATAGCTAAATAGGTAAAGTTGTGAGCAATCTAAAAAGGTATAAGAAGCCAGAAATATAATAATGTTGCAACGAGCAATTAAGAAGGCAGACATAAAGACAGAAAATAGCAATTGTGAGAAGTAGACAAGACATTATAAAGCGAGTGAAAAGCAAACAGCAAGACAGGGAAAAAAACGAGTGAAAAGCAGACAGATGGACATCAAAAGCATTTATAAAGGAAGTGAACTCTTTAAAAGGATCAGTGCAATTACGCGCGTGAACAGAGCAAAGCAAATAATAAAACGTGTAGTGGCGCAAAGAGACATTTTGACAATTAAAAATGTAGACAATATTTTAGATATAAGAAATGTTTAAATTTAATCATTTGTAAAAAAATTTACTATTAAAATGTAATTGATTTGAACATGGCTAATTTCCGTTTGTATAGTATTAGATTAGCATTTGTTTACAGTGGACTTGGGGAGATAACAATTGAATAAATTATAAGATTGACATGAAATTTTGTGCTCCTTTTGAATACAAGTTTTTATATAATAAAATTAAATATTTTGAGCTAAAAAGTGTTTCACTGTGGTAAGCAAGTGGTATAGGTCATATGAGAACGTTTGTGGCGATTTTCGCAAACATAAATTATTTCACCAAAAGCAACTCCGAGGAAACGTTGGCCACGCACATCAAGATTACGAAGAAGAATTCCAGCCGAAAAGAGGGTCCAGAGCCAGGGCATTCTACTAAAACGCATCAGGCGGGAGTGCAGGACACCGGCCAGCAGCACAGACACCGGGGAAAACCCTAAAAATATTAGCGTGAGCATCCAGAAATTTGTGTGCATGCGAGACAATACCGTACTGAACAAGATTCCAGCATCTTCAAACTTCCAGCGAAAGTGCTTTTCAAATTATTAACCAGAGTCCAGTTGTGAGGTTAGGTGGAGATTAAACAATTGCAGAAATTCAATCGGCGTCCCTTCTGACGTCATAAGAAAAATTAATTCCTGAAACAAAAGAGAATAATAACTGCCAAAGCACTACGATTTAAATAAATACCTCTTCGAATCTTCACAAATTTGAATTTTAAAGTTAACAACGCTTACTGCCAGATACGAACCATCTTGTGTAATTTTGACAGCAGCGCATACATTAGCGACTTTAGGTAAAAAAGGTTACAAATTATTAGGAATTCACCCTTTGAATAGAGTTGATTGTTCTACCGAGCTAGCGTTATAAGAATAAAATTGCAGATAAATAAAATACGAATAAGGGCTTAATACTATTTATTTTGAGTAGAGTAAATAAAATTACAATCTAGCAATTATTTTAATCAGTTTAATCAGTGGTGCATATCAAACCATACCAATATCTGCATTCACCTTCAACAAATTATAAAACCTTGCTTTAAGGAAAATGATTGAAAGGGCAAAGAAAAAGTGGCGAATGCTTACACTTTCAAGAGGTATAAACCCATAATGTTGTGTAATTTTAATGTATATGTAGTGGTGTCATTTTAATCTAAGTTTTTTGTTTTGTTTTATATTCAGTTTAGTAGTTGTAAATGTGAAATAGTTTGTTTCTACAAAGTTCTTTTGGAAAAAAATGGATTAGATAAATTAAATGAGTGAATACGATTTTCTAACAATGCCTTTCAATAGCACACGTTTTTTTCAACTACTAGTGAAATTGGAGGGGACAGCGGGGGCAGGCAAGCTAAAATTTGCATATGTGAAGTTTCATTACTTTATAAACGGAAAATTCCCACTATAGGCTTATGCATCCGAATTACAGTACACATCAATTCGTGTAACAGCCGTCAGCAAGCACAAAGACAAACGTTACAGTGCTTCCTCGCAATACGTCGAAAGTCAAGAGTTGAATACAAAATACAACCAAAATCATCGAAACGAACAGCCACTATCGAGAAACTGTCAAAGTATAACATGTAACAGCTAGCTTAACCAACATACAATAAACAAAGCTGAGGCAGATCTGCATCAAATCTTGACTTCAAACCGTAAGTCAAACACTTTACAATAAGATCCAACGTATCCACACGAGATATTTTAAGGTACTGCGTTTTCGCGTGTCACAAACGGCTCTACCAGGAGGTGTAACGCAGGTAGGTTCAGCCACTGCATGCGCTAAACTTTTCAAAATATCCGAGAACTTTCACATACACTTATGTGAGGCTTCCGAAAATTCAACACAAGCACCAGAAGCATAATTGCTAGAATGTCTATAGGTTAAGAATTTTCAAAACTTACACACAAATAAACAAGGAGGTTAGGCAACCAAATGAACATTAACGGAGAAACGACGACCTAACCCACATCATAGAAGGTGAAAATATCTGGAAGCTCAAAACAATTCCTGAATAAATAACTGTAATTTTAATTCAGTGTAACAGGATATCAAATGTTGTGAAAATGTTTGTGCGAATATAGAAGATTTGGCAGATTTCAGTAGTTACTACCGCTAAAATTGTAGTGGAAAGTGTGTATTAGCAATTTGAAAATATCACGAAAGAGAAATATTGACATAAAGAAGCTTTCTAGCTATCCTTAAAAAATCGCAGCAATTCGAGAGTTCTGGACTGCTTCTTCAGGCTGGTATGGCTCTAGTAGTTACAGGACGCCTTGGTAAAGCCCAAAGGGCCTAGGAGCTGGCAGCTTTTCCAGTTAGAGCTGCTACAGGGGTTGCTGGATCCAAGTGCCTTCAGCAAGCCGGGTCACTTTCTGGGAGAAGTTTTGAGGGGGATTACGCTGGATACCGTTCTGCTCATGAATGCGCAGCGCTGGGATCTTGCCTTTATCGCGTATTCCGAGCGTCCTGGAGATGCAAGCGCTGATTGTAGCATTTGAATTTGAACAGGTTATTTTACGTGAATTCAGAAGACAGACCCGAAATCGACTCAAACGAAATAAAGTTGCTTTAAAACACATGAAAAACGGAAAATCGCCAAGTGAAGATAACATACTAAGCGAAATGTTAAAACTCGGAGGTGAACTACTAATAGAAAAGTTAAAAATACTATTTAATAAATGCCTAGAAGAGGGAAACATACCATCAGATTGAAATAACGCAGTAGTGATGTTAATGCATAAAAAAGGAGACGTGATGGAGTTGGAGAACTACGGACCAATAAGTCTGTTATTACAGGTGTAGAAACTATTTAGTAAAATATTGACTAACCGCTTGACCAATAAAATGGATGACTATCAACCGAAAGAACAAGCAGGCTTTAAGAAAGTATCTGGAACGGCCTCCAAACGACTGCTAATAGAGAAAAGCACACAATACAGGATACCTCTATGGTTAGCATTCATCGACTAAAAAGGTTTTGATAGTATAGAAACATGGGCCATTTCTAATGTAATGAAAAATGCACGAATCCACTACAGATATTCTAAACTCGCCGAACATATTTATAAAACTGCGACGTTAACAATAAGATCACACGAAAATACAAAACCGATAGAAATCAAAAGGGGTGTCAAACAGGGAGATGCTCTATCCTCCAAATTATTCACGTTAGCGTTGGAAGATGTCTCAAGAGAACTAACTGGGATAATAAAGGAATCAATATAAATGGAGAAAGGCTAAATCGTCTACGCTATACAGATGATATCCTATTAATAGCTGACAGCTTTGAAGACCTACAAATAATGATTAGTGATCTAAACGAGGCTTCAAAATAAGTAGAACTAGAAATAAATCTAGGTAAAACGAAGATCATGACAACTGAAAAAGCAGACCAAAGAGAAATAATAATAGAAAATACACAAACAGAAAAAGTAAAGAAATATGTCTATTTAGGACTAGAAATAAAAACTGCAACGAGATAAATCGAAGAATAAAATTGTGATGGGCAGCATTCGGTAAATTGAATTACATATGGAAAATGAATATGCTGTAATGGTTACCATGAGATTACAAGAGTGTGATATTATGTTAAAAAATATGATTGAAAATATTTCATTATTAAATTACAAAGATGAATTGAAGTATTAAAAAGAATATCAGAATTATTAACATGTGTATTTGGTAAAATAATGGATTAGAATTTAAATTCAGTCGAAAAATGCAAAAAAAAACAAAAGGGATCTAATATATGATGTAAATATTACCTGAATTAAAGTGAAGGATTAGTATCCAATACTTATTTGAAAGAAGTAATTCAATATGTCGGATGCTAAAATAAGTGTAATAACATTTTACATAGAGTGTTAAAATTTAAATATGTGCATAAAGGATATCACTATGAAAAATATTGTTATTTGGTGGCACAAATAAAATTTCGATAAGAAAACATGTAATAATTTTGTAAACGGCTAAAAATTTGAAAATAAACCCTTTATTATATGATTTTTTAATCTATTTGATATGTAAAAAGAGTATACATTATATAAAGTTACCGAGAAGAGAAAAAATAAATTATAAAGTAAGAAGATATGGTGATGTTATGGAAAAGAATGGAGATGGTAGGAGTACCATAATTTAAACAGTTACTACAATCTATAAAAGCAATTTCTGGAATTGGGTACAATACTAAGTTTATTATTAATTAATTACATCATGTGAATTGGATAAAGAAAGCTGTATTTACTGGAAGTGGGCCACATCAAGTTTCTTAGTAGAGTAAACGTATTGGAAATAGGATGGTGGGTCTTGTCGAGTTTGTTGGTGGAGGTGGCGTGTGTCCTGTCATATTTGGCTGAGGGACATTGGTGGTTGCTGGTACATCTATACTGAGATGTGTGCGCAGATTCGGAAACTTCTGTAAGCAGACGAAATACACTTGGGTCAGTCAAAGTGGCAGATCGAGTTCCGTAGAAAGGTGACAGCTGCAGGTATTTATTGAAAGAACTAAAATAAATTAAAGCATATTGTGTGAAGTGAAGTAATAAAAAAGGAACTACTTACTTTTCATGTTTGTTGAATAACAAATTGTAACAAATGGGCATTTTGGATTAGTCTTCCACTTTCATAATCTTGAGTGACATTGACATTTGTAGAAAGTGTCATATGATTTTAAAGTAAGCTTTCATTAAACAAAATCACTTTTCAGGAATAACAACAGTCTTTATAAAGCGTGAAGCAACCTGTTTTTGTAAGAGTAATTATTTCTGCTGGAGCTAAAAATGTAATAACATTAATAATTAATAACTTATGGAAAAGCAAGGAAAATACATAAATTCATCTTAAAAGAGAATTGCTTAAAACTTGATTAGTAGAAGAAAAGTCAACTATACAACTCATATTGCAATGCAGTCAATCAGTACAATACCTATATACACCTCAAGGCAGAAGTTTTTAATAAATGTATATTACTGGTATTAACTTATGGTACTGAAACATGGGTCTTTACCAAAGACATAATGAAGAAGATGGCAATCAGTCAAAGAGCCATGGAACGAAGAATTGTCGGTGTATTCCTCAAAGACAGAAAAACGAATGAATAGTTACGACAAAAATCTAGAATAGAAAACATGGGAATGGGCCGGACACGTAGCCAAAATGCAAAATAAGTGGTGTAGAAAACTTATGGAATGACGAGCCTGGGGAAATAAATGAGGAAATAGAAGACCTCAAATGAGATGGGCCGATGACCTCAAGAGAACAGGAGGATTCTAGTGACAGGCTGTGGCACAAAATCGAAAAACATGGACAAATATTAAGGAGGCCTATATCCGACAATGGGTAGCAACGGGCTAGAAGAAAACGAAGAAGTGTAAAATATAAATTTGGGCTGGCGCTAACGTCACATATGCACGCCTCATAACCGGAAGAGAACACAGTATCATATCATATTCGTGGAAAAATGTCTTCTTGGTTTCAATTATAACGAATATTGTTTGAATGTATAG
Organism: Agriotes lineatus; assembly: GCA_940337035.1. Classification (NCBI taxonomy): domain Eukaryota; kingdom Metazoa; phylum Arthropoda; class Insecta; order Coleoptera; family Elateridae; genus Agriotes; species Agriotes lineatus. The sequence goes on from OW679202.1 coordinate 56,955,322, forward strand.
GAAAGCTCCTTACTATTTCCTTGTGCAAAAACTCAATTGTATTATATGCGAAAGAATTAGATAAAAAACACAAACAGATTTATGATTGAGATGCTTTATTGGACTTTTTCCACTGTCAATTGACTACTTTTAAAAATGAATAGTGGAATTTCGAACAAAGCTTGTTTATAATTTTTCTATCTTCTTATTTGAGAAGAATATATCTGTAACAGAGGTCAATTAACACAGCTTTAACTGACACAAAACTTAAAATTATAATGTTACTAGTAATTAATTTGCACCTACTATTTGTTAAACAATCCAGTAGTCGATAAAACACTGACGCTATAATACCATTAGGATTACCGACTCGTTAAGGTTTAGAATGATATCTGGAATGCAAACCAACTTTTATGTGGTTCTAGTTCGCACAGCTCCTTTTTGGCCCAAAGCCAGTATTTATTTTAAAGCGGCGTACTTAGAAAAGCAATACAAGCAGTTGCTTGGTTTCTTTCCAACCAATTTGAGTGTTATTGAATGTAAGTTACAAAATTTAAAAAGGCTTAATGTCATTTATCCTTTTTCGCAGCGGGTATAAGCAACAGATGGAAAAATATTGTTTGTCGAAACTTGAAGGTCCCAGATATTCTAAAGCTAGCAACATATTTACTATATAGATTATAGACAATACGGAGTAAAAAGAATTAGTTTTTTTGCTTATAACTTTCTTGTGGAGTATTTCTGGACAATGGTGTAGCTGACTTTTTTCTTATTTTGAGCCATTAGAGCATGCACTGCAAGGATGGCATTACTTCATGTTACACCATGTATTGAACAAAAAAACGGGGATGATTAACTTATTCAATTTTGTTTTGCAGACATATGCCTTGTAATGTATAACCTAACATTACTCTCAAAACAAAAACAGCAACAATAAGCGCAAAGTTTATATTTATTATTTACAGAAGATGTAGGACTAAGTATACACTACTCTAATATAACGTGCCACAGTTAGTCTGTCGATCGGACAAATCGAGTGGTTGACTACTCGATTGAACGCCACATTTTCAGCGTTGGATGGCTCATTATGTAAACGTTGCCGTGTAGTGCAACAATCTAAAATGATTGCACGATAGCAAAACTGCTGTTGGAGCAGCAATTTGGCAAATCATGAATACCGCTTGTCGATCGTCATTAATCTCAGCAGTCACATGCACAGTGTCTGCTACCTCTTCTGATACCTCATCTTCAATTTTCTGCACTTGGCCCTCCCCATTATCTGAAATTCAATGCAATATTATTAATACCTAATCAATTAAATAGGCAAACGTTAAGGACAGATTAATCTATTGGGAATAAATAAAGGAGGTTAAATTGTTTCGACTTACTGCTTAACTGAAAATCAGGAGGTATGTCGCCATCGAGTGGCCCAAGGAGCGATTCTTCAGCTGGCATATCTACGGTGTCTACAATGTTTCGTAAAAGTGATTACAATTTCGAAAAAGCCAACGACAGAATAACAGTCTTGGCTGAAAGTCGTCAAGTCCCAAAACTTGCACTTTCTGTCTAGAGTACGGGTAAAAGGCCCTCCTCATTCAGAACTTGCCAAACTGTCACATGATTTACATTTAATCTGTTAGCTGTTACCCTTCTGCTCGTCGATGGGTCATCTTCAACAATATCAAGTACAGCTACTTTAAATACAGGCGTTCGACGTAATCTGTTGGCGTTCCCACAAATTGTTGGGTAAAAACTACTAGTCTCTGACAAAAGTCTACAAATTTTTCTGAAAAGTTGGTTACTTGGTTGTTGACGATTTGGGTATCTTCTCCGATAGATTCTTCGAGCTTTCTGTGCATTACGCCTTGCCTCCCCAAAAACCAAAAGCATGTCAAGAAGTTCAACGTTTTGATAATAATGCATGTTTAAGTACAAATTTTGCAAAATACGCACACAAATGATTAACTTTAAATTATTTAAATTTATAAAATATAAACTAGAAAACATATACCTGCATTAAGTTTGAAGTATTTTGTTCGGCTTTGAGTAATTGTCAAATCTAATCTTCTTTTGTTTCATTATTCAATGACAGGAAGCTGCTTCATTTAAAATGGTTTTTTAGTTTGTTGATACTTCCTATCTGTAATTCAAGAATAAAAACTTTTTTTGGATGGATTGAAAATATTTTTTAGGACAAATGTTGTAGTAGATAGTTTAAGCATTTTATAAATGTTTTATTTTCAAAAATCGATGAAGTGGTTTTCAAAAAATCTTATTTTGAAATTTTTGATTGTTTGCCATTTTGTTATTTGAAAAAATAAAAAAATATTGTAAATGTAAATGTTTTAGAGAGCCGAAAGCTAATTTAGAAAATTGTTGTTTTTTCTCAATAGTCCTTAAAATAAGGGAGTTATGACGATTTTTCGGAAAACAAAAGAACTCCAATAACTACGAACTTGGGCACCAAATCAAAAATTAGAACTAAGAAAAGTTGTTTGTTTTAATGAGTTCTAACTGCCATTTTCGGCTGTAACCACTTAGTATTAACACCCTGTATAGGGGCTTTGTATCCCAAATCCAGGACAAGTTGAGTATTGTACCAGATGCAAGAGCATAACGCACCATGATCTACAGTCTACACCGCAAGGTAAAATGAGGTTATCGATAATACATTAAGGGTTTTCCAATAAGGGCGGGTCGATGTTGAAATGAAATAAAACAAGCTGTGTGTGAGGTATTAACGAAATTCTTTTTTTATTTGAAAGGCCCAGGTATGCCATTATGTATGGAATATGACATCGTTCAAATATCCGCCACGGCTTCTTACGGTGGCACGGATCCGAGAGGTCCAATTTTCAATGACTCTGCCGCATAGATCCGGCTGAATTTGAGCGATGGCCTGGGTTATGTTGACTTTGAGGGCATCGGTCGATTGCAGCTTATTAGCATAGACCTGCGACTTCAGAAAACCCCACAAGAAAAAGTCTAGCGGGGTCAAATCGCACGATCTTGGTGGCCAATTCACGTCACCTCTGCGAGAGATAACCATACCCTCAAATCGTTCATGCAGAATGTCTATCGTGTCGATCGCTGTGTGGCACGTAGTGCCGTCCTGCTGGAACCACATGTCGTCCACGTTCATACCGTTCAATTTGGGCCAAAGGAAATTGGTTATCATCGATCTGTAGCGCTCGCCGTTGATGGTGAATGGCCTCACCAACGTCGTTTTCGAAAAAGTACGAACCAATGACGCCGTCGGCCCAAAATCGGCACCAAACAGTAACTTTTTGTGGATGCATTGCCACCTGGTGAACTTCGTGTCGGTTGGCGTCGTCCCATATACGGCAATTTTGCTTGTTAACATAACCATTCATCCAAAAATGTGCCTCGTCGCAAAAGATGATTTTTCGGCCAATATTGGAGTCCTTTTCCAAACGCTCCGAAACCCAGTCAACGAACAATCGGCATTGTCTATGGTCATTAACTTTGAGCTCCTGGGTCACTTAGATCTTGTGCGGGTGCAGGCCCAAGTCCCGACGCAAAATTCGCCAAGTTGAAGTCTGCGAAAGGCCGAGTTCTTGTGCACGGGGAGGAATTGACTGCATCGGGTTCTCCTGCACACTTTCATGGACAGCGGCGATGTTCTCTGCCGATCTGACGTTCCTTTGACGTACGGGTGTTGGCTGATTGTTTACCGAACCGGTCGTCTCGAATTTGGCCACCAAACGTTGGAGAGTCGACTTTGAAGGGCCACCGCGTCTGCCGTAAAATGGGCACAACGTGCGCAAAGTTTGCACTAACAAACCCTCATTTTGTTAATAAAGTTTTATCATTTGGACGTGCTGCTCAATCGTGTAACTTGCCATGGTGATTTGGCATCAGTGACTGAATAATAAACAACAAATTTGACAAAAGCAGCCAAAACAACATAGCCGCCACAGCCTGTCAACATCGACCCGTCCCTATTGGAAAACCCTTTACATATACTATCAACAACAAAATTTCAAATGTAAGAAATTGTTTGCCTGAGAAGGCAATAATGGAAGATTTAGATCTATTTATTTTATGAACAACTTACTGAATTAATTCGTTTAATGATTTGGTAAAGTTGCAAACATTTATAGTGAACATAATTTGGTTGGCGCGCTCCAAAAATACTGATGTAGGTGAATTATGTAAGATTTATACTGTCTGACTCGGAGGGCGTAGCCGAAGGCCATTTAACAACATGGCCGAAGGTTATTTAACTTCAATAAATCATACAAGACGGAGGAAGGAATGGGCCCACCATCTTTGTGCAAAAGTTTATTATCACGGTTCCTAAAAATGGCTAAGCTTTCAAAAGAATTTAGTTGATTTGTTGAAGTTAACGCCTTTACAATTTTTAGGTCATCCTCCTTTATACTATAGCCCATTTCGTAAATATGTTGGACAATACTCGATTTTTCGAATCTGTTGAATCTAAAATGAGCTATATGCTCTTTAAGCCTAGTACCAAAATTACGACGTGTTTGCCCAATATATTTAGACTCACAATGGAAACATTTAATTTCGTAAATTCCAGATCTCCCCAAAGTCCTCAGTTTGTGTTTTGGATTCCCCAACAAATTTCTAATATTATTGTTTGAACCATTCACAACTTTATGGCCCGATTCTTTAAAAATGTTTGCTAGGTCCTTTGTATCCGGGTGAAACGAAATTTTGATGTACGTGGGTTCTTCATTTCTAAGACTGTCAAGAGTTGTGGAATTTCTTTGTTTAAAGGAAATGTTAACAGTCTATGCACTAAGAAATTTAGAGCAGCTATTTTTTGTTGAAAACAATTATTTGAATCCGCTAAAATAAATCTGTTTAAATTGGTATCTAGAAATGGCAGTTGTCCTTCGTTTTCCATTTTATATGTGAATTTTATGCTAGGAAATTTGTAACTTAACTGATTCAAAAAATTATCAATACTACAGTTAGATAAATCAAAAACCGCACAAATGTCATCCACATACCTGAACAAAATCCTTGGGAAATACTCTGTGTTATTCTTAAATTCAGTTTCGAATTTTGACATAAAAAGGTTGGCAACGAAAGGGGAAAGGCTGTTTCCCATTGCTGTTCCTCCGAGCTGTTCATAGAATTTTCCATCTGTTTGAAAGCAATTCGGGGACATACAATGTGTAGTTAATCTAACTAACTCGTAAATTTTGTTTGAATCCAAATTATTATCTGTAAGTAATTCCTGCAGATATGTCATAGTTTGTGGGACTGGTACGCTTGGAAACAAAGAACACACATCAAATGAAACTAGAATCTTGCTTTCACCAAGTTTCAAATCTTTAATTTTATTTATAAACTCCTAGTTTTCGACAGAAAAATTATTTTGAAGTTTTGGCAAGTTTTTAAATTCATTTGTTAACCATTTAGATAAGAGGTAAGTTGGGGAGTTAATACCAGAAACAATAGGTCTCACCGTTTTGCCTGGCTTATGTATCTTAGGTAAACAATACAATTTTGGCATTTCTAGATTAGAAGGAGTCAGCTTATATCTAAGGGTTGGAGTAATAAGTGTGGGACAGGATTTCATCACATCCTGTGTTTTAACAGTTATGCTTCTTAGGGGAGCCTTTTTGAATGCTTTGTAGGGTCCATTGTTAAACAATGTACCTACTCTATCAAAATAGTCCTGTTTATCTAAAATAACAATCTTATTACCTCTGTCAGCCTTTAGATAAAAACTTTCCTTGTTGCGCAATCCCTTAATAAGTTCATAGTCTTTTTTAATCGATTCGGTGGTTTACCTTTTCTATCACTCAGGTTTTCCGAAATTTTAATTTAACTTTTGATATCGGCAACAATATCTTCTAAAGGTGGTTTAGTATGATCTAAATTGAATTTTAAATCCCTATTTAGAAAAGCCAATTCGTCCTTATTAAATGATTCTGAAGCCTCGTTTTTAACAATTAAACCCTTATCAACTTTTTAGGCAATTTTCAGAGTGTTTTTTTTATCCAAATCAACGCCTAACTGTACAAGTTTTTTCTTGTGAATAAGAATCTTCTGTTAAAATTTATGTCATTAATTTCGAATACACGTCTTTGAAGATTGTTCCATTCTTGGAATTAGATTTTGGATAAATTGTATGTGAGGGCCAAATGCAATTTATACATCTCCAACTCAAGTCTGCTTCTTCTGATATACAGATATTTAATTTCCATGTCCAACCATTTTCATATAGCGAATTTAATGACTGAATTACTCATTTTACAATTGGCACTAACTTTAATGTTGATAAAATGTAGATTTTACAGTCTTTAAGAAATTTAATATCTGTTGCAAATTCTTAACTTTAGAACTTAACTTATGATACCTTTTCATCTCCTGTGACCGGGTAGCCATCTTGAACAAAACACTCCTGAAGCCTGTGGTTTGAATCTGATCACAAATAGTTTACTAGGATTTTTTCCCAATATGCTAGTTACTTAGACATTCAGAGTGAACCGTAACGAAGGTCTTCTCTCTCTTAAATCCAAGTAAATATACCTAGTCATCACTACCTGCATTGTGAATCTCACAGACCTATCAAAATTCCGTAATAAATGGGACCAGAGCCACTGGTATTAGGTTTCACATGGTATAACTACCCTTGAATTTCAAAATGTAGTATAAGTATTAAAAATTACCAATTGCTGGAAAATATTTTTATAAAAGTTGTTGACCACCCTATTAAAGAATTACTGCCTGATCTGTATCGTCATACCCGTTTTATCCATTGGTAGTCCACCGATAATAACCAATATCATCTGAAAAGAAGACTTACACCAGTTTCGAATGTCATACCAAATATAATGCATATCGATCCAAGCGTTCTATTGTTATAAGCAAAATTGAAACATGACTTGAAAACCTGAACATGCTGTATTTCAGAAACTATGAATCTGAGGCAAAAACGCTACAGGTATTTGACTTTTTTATGTTATAGTGTAGATACATATACCTACTACTTCCTATACTGCTGATACAAAGCTAGGCCCTGTAGCAATCATATAAATATCTGCACCGTGCAGTGTCTTATGTAGCATGCGCATGCCTCAAAATTAGAAATATTTCTTGCTGGGTTGTGTTCGACAATGTTGCACCATCGCACTGGTGTGTTGGTCAACTTTCTCATTGTTATAGTGTAAGACAAGGATATCCGACACACCAGTGTTATTAGGAGAGCTTCTCGAACATATCTCTCAACAGCCAACATAATGCGTGCGTAACGGTGCTGGCGAGTAGCGACACATTTTAATTGTGCGTTTGTCCAATATTGCCCAGTAGTTTGTAGCACGTGTTTCATATATTCCTTTTTTGGATATTTAATTGCTTTTGGAAGGTACGACTTCAAAGCATTCAAAAAGATGTCGTTTTTATGTAGAAAAAAACTACCAACAGAATATAAGCCAACAACGCCTAAGAAACAGAGCTTTAGAACAAAAAAAAAAATAGAAGGCTACGAAAAGTTGTATCGGTTCAGGAGCAAAGAAAATAAACAATTTCCTAAAACATATAGTACAAATTTAAATTTGAATAAATGCACAACGAATTTGGTGCTTAAATCATTTTTCGCGTCTGCGCATTTACTGCACACTACTGCATGGTGTAGTCAAACCCCTCTCTTTGTTAGCTACGCTTTTCACTCATTGTGAACATGGGTAGTCAACAGTATAGGTATATGTGTAGGTACCTACCTCTAGAAACCATACCGTCGACTTAAGAAATGTGTATATTATTATAAATATTTCTAAACTTTTCCAACAATTTATTAATATATTAAAGTATTACAATTAATATATTACTAGTGTTACTAATACATATAATTTATTGTAATCGTGCATATACAGGGGGCGACTTTAAACGAGTACCATAGAGATTTTAAATATGCTCAAATATTTCTTTTTCTAATTCTTTTTGAAAGCAAGAAATGCTGTTTCCATTTCTACTATTGTTCACAATTTTCAGTTATTTAAGCTGGAAAAACAGAAGAGCATTTTGTTTAATATTTATAACACACAGAAGCTTTTTAATCACAACATCGAAAGAATATAAGTATACCAATGTGAAAATAAGATGACATTATAGGTAAACTGTAAAAACAGCAACAATCTTCAAAGTGCCTTCAAAATGAAAACTATAGAAATACATTTATTGGATTTTAAAAGAAATAATAAAATTAAATAACTGAATATTTAATATTTAGCACGGAAATCCTTTACTATACCTTGCAAGTCACCACCGTGTAGAATGCAACTATAAACTTATTTTGAGGATTTATAATTTTTTTATTTTCTGTTTCCGCCATGTCCTTCAATGCTAACGAGACCATTGCAATGACCTTCTATAGCTATTCGACATCTATCTGCTGTTATAGTTGGATGTACAGAATAATACATTTTTGATGGCATACTCCTGTCTACATTACGAAATTGATCTGAAGTGACTGAAGTCATATTAGTATTGTTTGGTCGATCATATTTTGTAGTGGAATCCTTCTTTTCAACTTTAGTCGCTGTTTGGTTGTCAGCAGATGCATAGTCAATACTAAATCCAGGTTTATAAGACGGTTTGTCAATATCACTGTTTTCTTTTTTTAAGCAGCTATAAGGTTAGTTTTAAGGTAAAGAAATCAGTTGAATGGTAAATATGCATACCTCTTCATTCTGCCACTCTGCAGTTGTTCCAGTTCCAAACTGATAAATATTATTAAAGTCAACAACAAATTTGCATATAATTTATCGATATAAACAGCACACTTTAGAAACAGTTTCAACGACTTTTCCAATGCAACTTTCAAACATTCGTACAGTATTCTGTAATGCAGTTAAGTAATACTCGTAAACAAAATATATAGAGGGCAGCACATACGTTATTCTTTGAGTTTGTATTGATAATGGTATACTATGTATCCAGCCAAAAATGAGCCCTGCGTCATCGTTACATGAAGTCAGCTCAGAACTCGTTTTTTATGCGTCACTTTCGATATTTACAAGTGCGACAAGGATAGCATTGCATTAGCACGTCTCTTTATATTTGGAAATAGATTTGACTAGCGCGGTATGTGTATTTAAAATACAATGTTGCCAGCCTTAATTATAAATCCCTAGATCAAATGAAGATATGATTAGTAAACAGTAAAAATAGCTACACATATTGGCAAAACTATTTGGAAAAAAATGAGTGCTATTAATACCGAACTTACAGATGACTTAGGTCAATTTTAAGGAATATTTATAATCTTTTACAGATTTTTGTACAAATTCCGGAATTATAGGCAACATTGTATGTGTCTATAAACATTAAACATATGACGAACATCTGATCTGTCCTTTACAGTTTTCGAGGTTATTTGTCATATAAACGCTTTTTGACAGTTTTGTAGTAGTTCACTAACAATAAGCAGCAGTTCTTTCTAGGGTTAAAAAAGTGTAATTTTATGCATTAATATGTCATGCAAGACAAGATACTGCGTGCACAGTTGCGGCAACTGTTGAATTTAGTGAACCATTTCGAAAAGGAAAAAGAAAACGGTGTGAATTTACTTCCTTTATCTTGTGTAGAGGAGCTATGACACATTAATTTATTATTTATGGTCTTATTGTACAATCTTTTGTCTATTGCGGCGAGCGGCCGAGACTTTAGGAATTACTATACTGTTAAAAGTGTGAAGACTGGTAGAAGTAACCAACTAGCTTTATCTGGTCCTGGTACAAAGTAATCCCGCAAGAGATCGAAAACTTTATACCTATCAGATTCATTTAAACTGGTCATCAGAGAAACTTTTTTATAAGGGCATAGTGAAGGTAATGCGTATATTTATTTGATTTTATAAAATTCATTTTTATATTTGTAGCCTGTACTGGCTATTTTAATTTATTTTAGAAGATTAACGAGATTGCTACAATTTACCAGGCTGATACGGGATCCAGGTAGCTCAGTTTGCCAAAGGTATCAATATTACACTCAAGTTTTGTAACACAGTGAAAGTACACAGAATATATTTATAAGCGTATAATTTGGTTATCTATTAATACATAAGATTATATTTCATTCGTAATGACAAAATAAAATGTTGTAATGTTTATAATCAAAATAAATCGGGTATTCTTCAGACAACGTAGCGGTCAGCTATCCTCAGGTGGTGTTAACGACTTTCGGGACACCCTCAGTTTAAAGTAGGTCTCGTGTTTCGTGCGTCCATTTGACCTATTAACATAAAGCTTGACAGATTAGTAGGGACCGCGAATACGGCGGCAGTGCATAAACAAAATTCGATTGGCAGAATTAATAATAATAATAATAAATTGTCTTTTATTTCCACAAAAACCAAAATTATCCATACATATAAGAAAAGTAACTACAAAGTTTGCGGAAATGAAGGCGCGGTTCGGCATAGCATCAAGATGCGTCGCCGTTCTTCCACCTAACCTTAGAATTAATAAAGTTTGTACCTGTTGTTGTCTGTGCTATCGGATTTCCCACGTGTACGGAACCTGCGGGGGGGAGGCTGACAACGGGTCTAGGTGCAGGTTAACTAACAGGAATTCCCTCGAAGAGTCTACAGACCCTCCTGAGTAGAATTAGGTGAGGAGAAAGGTTCAGGAAAATTCTGTCCTACAATGGCTTCGGTTCCTCTTTGTAGAGCCCTAGCTGACGTAATCAGCGGCTTAAACCAGTTTATTGGAGTAGGAGCTTCTTCCTTCGAATGCGCGGCGGTGAACCTGCGTCGGTCCGCGGTGCCGTCACTTATCGCTGTTTGTGCGGCCAAAGATGCAGCGCTCCGATTCCTAACGTGCTTCAAGCCATGGAAGAACGTGTAAATTAATTTTTAATTCCAAAATCGCGTTCGCGCTGAACGAAACGTTACATATTTATTGTAGAAAAAAAAACATATTACTCTCAATTATTTATATTATGAACTTAAAGAGCAACATATTATAATATAGGCAGAAGCACTTTAAACATTATTCTACATAACGTTGGATTTAAATTTCTCAAAGACGAGAACTTTCAACGCGTACCACAACAACCAACGGCCAAATAACCTGACCAACTACGCTGTACACCAACATCTAGGGATTTCTACAAATTAACTCAGTGCCTGAGAAAGTAAGGACTTAGTACGGTTATATCCACTTTCTTTTGCGTTCGATCCACTGAACTGTAATATCTACTGTAATACAGTTCAATAGTTCGATCCCTGTACGGTCCAGTAACCAACACTCATGTAATGTTTTCGCAGCTTTCATCTTCTTAAAAAGTTTCTATCCGTGTTTCAACATATTAGATATTAATGTTAATTCTAATTAGGTGCTTAATAATATTTAAGTTGATTTAAATTCTAAATGGAAGGTGTTATTTTCATGTAAAAACTTCTAAACTGTATTTATCATTGTATTTTATTAGTTAATTATAATAAAATAAAATTAAATAAATATTATTTAAAAATACTGTTTGCTTAATTTCAATTAAAATCGAAAAGAAAGCTAGAATCATATAACTAACCTCAGAAAACCATCTTGTATGTCAGCTCTTTCAACGTCAGTTAATTGTCAAATTATGAATGCTGATTTAACTAGATATTTTTTAATCTTATACCATACAGACAGCGTTGATGACCAGGGATCTTCATTCGTCAGATGCACAGTAAGGCTGTTCAGTAAACATAAAACACAAGGTGGCCTTTGATTTCCAAAATGTCATGAGTGTACTAGGTACTTCTAAAACCATTCCTTCCTCCATCTTGTATGATTTATTGAAGTAAAATGGCCGTTGGCCATGTTACAAATAGTTGTAAATGATGATGACAGCTTGGCTGTTGAAATACATATTTAGCAGTTGTTAAATATTTGTGTGGCGAGGGGTTTTTAACGAATTGTGTTAGCAAAACCCACTTTACGCAAAGATCTTATTTTACAATGCCGTGATATACAGTCTATGATACCAAACACCCGGATGCTGATAGACGAGCCAGTGCACCACGAACTTCCCAAATGCAACAAAGATTATCTACAGGCAACTAGCATAGTAGTTACTGACTGGCTAGGACCGCTCACTATTTTTGCAGTTTATTGCCCAGCAAACTACCGAGCCAACAAAGAAGACTTGATAGAATTCTTTGGTTCGTTTGGACACCACTTTTTGGCGGGTGGAGACTATTACGCAAAAAATACACTGAGGGATCACGACTCTCGCCGTCTGGAAGAGAATGTGTTCTGAGGGAAGTTATAGAGCAAAAACAACTAGATTACTTATCAACATTCAAACCGACATATTGGCCAACAGACCTAGGTAAACTTCGCGACTTTTTTGTTACTAAAGGTATTGCCTCTACGCTTTTATAACAACAACACTAATTGGAATGTTTCCCAAAATAATATCAACGAAAAACTAAATCTAAGAATCCTGCTGGAAACCCCAGAAGACTTAGAAACTGCTGTAGAAAACTTATATAGTACTATTCAACAAGCTCTCCTAGAAGCAACACCAAAGATCTCGTCAAAGAAACGAAAACAACATTGACCCATAATAATTTAAAAAAAAATAGCAAAAAAAAAGGCGGCTTTGAAAACTCTGGAAGCAAAACCAGACATCCAGGCGATAAACAACAATTCAACCTTGCGGCAAGGGAACTAAGAGAGTTGATCTACAGAACCAAAGATGAAATCCTAGAAGAACACTTAACACACTTAACCTCAACAGCGGACACAGATTACTCTCTATGGAGAACAACCAAACGATTGAACCAGCCCAAGCAATCCATACCGCCGCTAAGAAAAGAAGATAGCACGTGGGCAAGAACGGATCTTGAAAAAGCGGAAGCATTCGCTCATCACTTGGAGGAAATCTTCCAGAGCTTTCCTGCAGAGACAGAAGATGAGGAAATAGAAGAATACCTTCATTCACCGTTCCAGATGTCTTTACCCATACAGCCATTCTTGTCAAGTGAAATTAAGAGAGCTATAATCAAAAAAATCGTAAAAAGTCACCGGGATATGACCTCATCACAGGTCGACTAATACAAGAGCTACCGAGAAAAAGGTTAAACAAGATAGCATACATATTTAATGCCGTGCTTAGATTCTCTTACTTCACAGTGCAGTGAAAAGTTTCGCAAATAATATTAATACTTAAGCCTGGCAAACCAGAACAGGAGGTTGCATCATACCACCCAATTAGTTTAAGCCCACCCCTCTCTAAACTAATGCAATGCTAGCATCACGCCTGATGAAAATTATTACTCAAAAAAGCAAAATTATTCAAACCACCAGTTCGGCTTTAGAAGCAGCCACTCAAAAATACAACAAGTACACCGACTGATCGACATTATAAATAGAACATACAAAGAAAAACATTACTGGCCTGCAGCTTTTCTAGATGTCAGCCAAGCCTTGGACAAGGTCTGGCACAAAGGATTGCTTTTTAAATTAAAAAAATTGCTTCCTCACACACTTTACACTGTCCTAAAATCGTATCTAGATGAAAGATACTTCCAGATAAAACTCGAACGGGAATTAACACCACTACATCCCATACAAGCAAGGGAGTGTCTTAGCTCCGATCTTATACCTGCTATATACATCAGACTTGCCAACGAATCTGATTACCGAAACAGCAATGGTTGCAAATGACACTGCGATTGTCGCATGCCACCAGGACCCGATTCAAGCTGCGCAAACATTGCAACAAAATCTATGTGTATTCGAAAATTGGACATATAAAGAGCGAATTAAAAGAAACCAAAACAAATCAGTACCTCAGAGCTAGCGAGCCCTCTTGAGCTTATGGGGTTTTGTATCAGGCTCTTCCCGAAGCAGGTTTTTCAAAGTTTCTCAATTAAGCGAGAATTTTAGCAATATTAAGTTCTTGTTTTTGAATTAATGAAATTAGTAGGCTAATTATATAGACAGTTATAGAATTTAAATTTAAAAATTGCATCAGATTTTGTGATGAACAGAATTGCACGGAGGCTGGATAAGGATTCCGTTGCTTTGCGCTGGTTCTATCCCTTAAGCACATAAACGAGACTGAGTTTATGTTTTAAACCAATGTAGTCAATGGTACTTAAAAGGGACGACAGTAAACTACCCTGGGAGACGCAGCCTCACGTCCCAATGATATTATGGCTTGGTATTAAGGTAGCAACGTAGTGAATGAATCAGACATTAGATGCAGATTGTTTTATTACGAAAATAAACGTTCTATTTATACAAAACAAGAATGCTTAACTAAGTAACATATCAAAGTTCAGAATAGTGTAGTGTACTGGAACGCGTTTAAAGGTACAAAAACAGCAATTCAGCACAGTAAGCTTTCATAGTTCCGTATGTGTTTGCAGGACAGAGCGGTGAACTTGGGTTTATTAGGTCGAGTACTGCGTGAAATGCCAAGTTGCAGTTTGCTGTGGTTTTTAAACTCAATGCTTGCGAAACAAGATTAGTTTGTTAATATTTCGTAAATAGGAACTGAAATTTGCCTGTTTTAATTCAAGATTAAAACAGATCCAAATTAAATATAAACTGGCGAAATTATGAAGTAAAACTGGAGGTTAAAACTGCTTGTTTATGAAATCAGAGTTACATTTAGAACTTCTGAATGGATTTCGTAAATTTTGTTATTAAAATTTATGTGTGTTTAAATCAAGTTTAAACATATTGCCAATTTTAAGCTGAAGCAAAAGAAAAAACCATATTGTTTCTTCCACATTAAGAGTTTTTAAAGGATATTCTTCTACAGCTGACTGGCGTTGTTTGGGTTGATGTTTCCTTCGGTTGATCCTTTTCCGAATGCAGTAGAGAACTTCTATTAGAGCGGCGGCTCTCAATATGCTGCCGGTGATCCCGCTGGATAGATAGGAGTGGTGGCGGATGGTTTTCCATGTTACGTCTTTTAGACCATGAACAGAATTGCCTGGAGGCTGGCTCAGGATTCCGTTGCTTTGTGCTGGGTCTATCCTTTAAGCACATAAACGAGACTGCGTTTATGCTTTAAACCAATGTAGTCAATGGTACTTAAAAGAGATGACAGTAAACTACCCTGGGAGACGCAGCCTCACGACCCAATGATATTATGGCTTAGTAGCAGGGTAGCGACGTAGTGAATGAATCAGACATTAGATACCGTACAACAAGTACTCATACAAGTTAAAAACATTATTTATTAGCATTACGAATTTTTCTGTTTTGCTTTTT
This sequence comes from Agriotes lineatus, assembly GCA_940337035.1. NCBI lineage: Eukaryota > Metazoa > Arthropoda > Insecta > Coleoptera > Elateridae > Agriotes > Agriotes lineatus. Next base: position 56,970,519 of record OW679202.1, read on the forward strand.
TGCTATTGTTTTTTAAATTAGTATTAATTCTAAATTTTTGTGTAAATAATTTTAGTAAACATTTTTTCTAAATAATTTTTCTTAATTACTTTTTAAAAATGGCTTTTAATGATGGACAATTAATAGAGTTGGTAGAGAAGTTCTCAGTATTATATGACAAAATACAAAAAATACTATAAAAACAAGGTGATAGTGGAGAATGCATTCAAAACCATTGCAGGAGTTATGAAATGTTCAAGTAATTGCATTTTATATAAAATATTTCTTGTGTAATGGTTCAGATATTCACAAATATTAAACAAATTTACTTTTGGCGTTTGAAGACATAGTATAGTGTGTCAATCTATTGTAGTAGTTTTCCTAATAAAAGCATTCACACATCTTTGTCCTTTAAAGTTTTTTGATTTTAAGTTTTATATTTTCTTAATAAATAACTTTCTTCTACAAATATGGTAGCTTATTACCTATATATTTATTTTAATCAAATGCATTTATTATTGCAGTGGAACTTTGCCAATCACGTTGGACAAACCTAAGTCATAGATATGCCAAGAAACGGAGGACTTTTTACAGCCTTTCTACTGGGTCAGAATCGTACACCATTACATGGCCTTACTATGAGCAGTGCGGCTTTTTAGACAACGTGGTGGTCCCCCAAAAGTAAGTTTAATGTATCGAAAATGTTTGTGTAGATAATTAATTTTGTTTAATATGATTTCAGAACTATTGGTAATATTAGCAAAAAAATTATACCGTCCGCAAGCAGCAGCGGCAGCGGTAAAAACACAATTTCATTGTGGAATTCCTTTACGGAAATTGTCGGTCATGGCTCTCCATCACATTCAACCTCAAGAAGGGCAAGCGACAGCTCATCTACGTACGAAGAGGAAAACACAATACAGGGCGAGGTAGAAGACAACACAACACAAGAAGAGGAACTGCCAACTGAAACCTTGCTACAACAGCGAAAAAAAGTTCCAAAGCAAGGAAAACAGTGTTTAAAAAAACTAAAGTTGTTTTCATAGTGAATCTCGATAATTATACGTGATATAGAAAAATGGCCCCCATTGTCGATCTATTTTTTTGAGAAATGCTTAATGGTGAAAACCAAAATTGGCTATCGACTTTTGTTTTCGAGTTATAAACAAAAGTTGGATTTTTCAACTTTTCCTTTTGTGGCTATATCTCGCTTATTTATGAAAATAGAGAAAAGTTATTTTTATGTTCTTAGAGCACTTTTTTCATAAGACTCCAGTGGAGTAATCAGTCTTTCAAAAAAAGGTTCTAAATTCTAGTTATAACATAAAGTTGTATTTTTTTATATGGAACTCATAGTTGACTGTGGCATTATAAAAAAGAGGATTTTTTCCCATTTCAGTGATATATATCATATCGTCGTTGAGCTACGAAAACCTCATAAGCGACAAAAAGCTAATTTTACAGGAGACACGTAAAACTGTTTTATAACGTTAATTTAATTCAATAATTTTTTTTTCTGTGATACTGTATGAATTAATAGGATTGTTTTGTCGCATAATAGACATAAACGTTTTAATACTTTTAACAAAAAAAAACAAATTGTTGCTTACGTGGTTTTCTCTTACAGATAATTTGTGCAGTGTTGACCGATACGAGGTTTTGATATTAGTTGTAAAGCAATAAAAAATAAAAAAGAACTTTCAGATAAAATCTTTATTATTTTAATTTTAATACTGCCAAAACATTATTAACTTATATATACAATATAATACAGTCTTACGAATGCGGAAGCTCCTCATAATAACCACTGCAGTCACGTGGAATGACTTTCTTTAGTTCTTGCAAGTGCTTAAATTTATCTCCTGATATTTTCAATCTTGCAGGATAAAGTTGTGGCAGTTCAAAAGGTCCATTCTTTATGCATTGTGGTAGCTGAAGCCATTCATCAGTCACATTGATCTTGTAAAGTATTTCACCTTCTGGTGAATACTTGTATGAGCAGACATCTGTAACTACAGGATCCCCTGGGCCCTTTCCAGGTCTAACAGATGAAATATAATGAAGGGCTGAGAAATCCTTGAAAAATGTGTAATAAAGGTACTGAACTTGGTAAAGCTGCTTTGGTCTAGCTTCTTTACAGATTCTGGCATAATCAGACGGAAGGTAGACTTCCTTGTTGTTTAGTTTGCCCTCAATAGTACTGTGTACGCTATCTACCTCCATTTGGGTATGCCCCTTTTCTAGATAATGCTGAGTAATTGTGACTTTCTTCTCTTTAGGGAACTTTAGCAGCGCGTTACCCAAAACAGAATTTCTATTCTGGTACGTGCAGCCATTGCTGATAATAACCACTGAATTAGCCTTGTGCTTTTCTATTTCTTTTTCAAGGAAATCTACCACACAGCTGGCAAAAACCGCTGCTACAAGACCACCCTCGCTTTCATTCCACAAATAGCAAGTGACATCTTTTGTAGCAATGTTGTGGAGTGTGAAATTATGCACACATAATTTGGTTTTGTAATAAAGAGCACTAGCTTTTAGCATTGGGCATAGCTTCACGGCCTGCAAATCCATTGTGTATGTTAGCTGCTCTCCTCTAATTGCCTTCTCTTTTTCCTGATTCTTCTGCTCCCTTTTTTCGTCCTTAAGCTTTATATGCTGTGCATAGTGTTCCTCAGACACCTGCTTGTGTTTATATCCAATACAAGTGTCGCACTGGTCCTTTTTTGGTTGAAAAAGTCCCAGGTTCTTCTTTTTAAATATCTCAAGAAACTGTTTTCTGGCCAATGCTTCTCTCCCCTCATTTTGACACGCTTGAAGATAAATTCGATGCAGCTCAGATTTTGATTCAATTATTGGTTCTAAGTATTCCTTAGATGTGGAAGCTCGGCAGTAGTGATATGGCATTTTTGGCAGCCTATTTAAATAAGTAGCAGCAAACTCTTTTTTTGAGTCTTTTTCCACAGTTCTGGGACTATTATGCCTAATTATTGTATCTTGGTGCATACCATCCTTGCTTTTCATGACCCAATTTCTTACTGTCCACTCTTTTAATCCAAATGTCGACAGAAACAAAGTTTTGCAGACTGGGTGCAGCTCATTATTGATGGTTAGGCTATAGTGCAATGTACCTCTCCTTCGCGATGGGCTGTCAGGACCTTTTCTGACTCGATTCCTTTCTTTAAAACGGACCAGACTGCTTATATACACTTTCCTCTGGTTCCAGTCCATGTTTTGCCAAAATCCTGTAAACAGACGTTCCCTGTCAGCTTCAGATGCCTGAACATACTCTTGTCTTTACCCTTCGGCACTCATTGCTTGAACAAGGTCGACCCATTTTCCTTGCTGTTTTCTTCACACAGTAGCTTTTCCTTCCAACCGGGTCCTTTTGCACACCAATATACTCTTTGGCCTTCATACGTTTAAATTTATTTTTATAACAGTGCCACTCCTCAGGTTTGCCGTTCGCATTTCTTTTTTTTCGGTGTTGGTTTGCTTCGCGTTTCTCTACTCCGTTTTCAGTATCAGGGGGATTCAGTTGGTTAGCAACGCTGGAGCTTCTGCAGAATTTTCGTTTTCCACACTTGTCCTAGCTGGAGTTGAAGACACAGATTGATCTTCCTCATGTAGATCTGCTGGTATATTATCATCATGAATATCATTGGTATCGAAAATTCTGAAAAAAATAATTAGTATTTATGACAAAAGTTAGAGATGCTGCATGGATAAACTGTTTAACTTACACTGATTTATATTCAGAAGCTGCTTGAATATCGCCTTGATCGTTGGTACTAGTAGAAAAAAATATCCCATTGGGAAGAATACCGTCGTTAAGTAAACTGTAAAAATAGAGTAACGATTTTTAAAGAAACATTACCAAAGAGCAGGCTTTTACCGTTGCTGCAAAAGTAAAAATTATAAACTCTTACTTACACTGATTTTCCGTCACCAAGCTGTAGGACAATCTCAATATTTGGGGTCTCATCAAGCTTCACAAGATTAATATTCCCTTCTGAATTCCCTGTAGCTAAGTTTAGCAATTTCCATCCTCTACTCGTTGGATCCATTAGTTGCATATGTAATCTAAGCTATTTAGAAATAATAAAGTTTTTTTTACCAACACATCTCAAAAACTATAAAATAAGGCTAGTAAGCAATCCATTTAATGAAAAAAAAAAACGAAAACCGCCCGTAAACACAAGAAGAGGTCTTGTTTTCCATCGCGCGAAAAACACGTAAACGCCAGCCTTATTTTATTTTGATAATTAAAGCGGCATCAAAAGCGAAACTTAATGATAATTGGAAGTGCGTTAAACTGAGACAACGATAGATTAAAATATGAATAATACTTACCGAAAATAAAGTAATAATTACATCACAATGCTGTACACAAAATGAACACAATGGGTACACATCGCCGACATAGCATTTAATGTCGCTTACGCGTTTGCATTGCCCAGTAAAACGCAAGTGACGCTTACGTGGTTATCTCACATGACTAAATACATGCATTCTATTGGTTAGCGCCTTACGAGCTTTTCGCAGTACATGCCGGGACAGATTTTTGATCCAACTAACACCTAAATCCAATTTAGGCATGCGTGTCGCTTACGAGGTTTTCGTAGCTCAACGATGATATGGCATCAATTTATTCATGTTCACTACTTTATATCAAAAATTTACAATTTTCAAAGCAATTTTTAATATTTCTGCATTTTCTAGTTGAAGGCTTGTGCCATTTAGAATATACGTGATTAAACAAAGTATTTATCTTTGCGTTGTTACAATAGCACCGTTTGATTGTTGCATGTAATATTATACAATGTCTGTCATATATTTGGACACATACGGAAAATTATTTCATTGTACATTTTTCAGTAAAATTTTATTTCTGATAAGTCTGCATCTTCTCAAATTAAAAATGCACTTGCAAAAATTTAAATATCCTCTTTCGTATACTGTACAGGACGATTGAAAATAAATGTTAATTTGAACGAAATATGTTGTTTTTATTATAAAAAATTCTTACTTAACTTTCTATAAAATAATTTGTATGAACAATATGAACAATAATTTTTGACATATGTATGACTTACATTAATTTATCTTATTTATAGTAATTTACTTTATCTACATTAATTTAGCTCATCTATATTAATTTATCTTATCTACATTAATTTACTTCCTTATAATAAACTACATACAATTTATTCTCTGGAAGAGAACCTTTTAAAACATGCTCCTCTTGCTATGGCAAGCTACCCACTTCTGATACAAAATAAGCGGCCGAGTTACCGGGATCTGTTGCACAGCTCGACTGGCATTATTCGACTCTATACGGGCAATTGATGGTAATACTGGATTAGCATCACCATCCTTCCAGTTACGTAAAACGCTATTATTGTCCTCATGATCAATGTAGCCGATTGGAATATATTTCCTGTCTGCTAGTGGAATATCTGTTTCTCGTTTTTGTAAAAAATTGTGTAAAACCACACTAGCTTTCACAATTTGTTGGCACATCTCTACACTAGCAATAATAAATTGGTTTTAGTAGCATTCGCCATCTTTGAAATAAAATCTCGAAAGTATTTTCTATAACTCTCCTTGCAAGACTTAGACGATAGTTCAAGATATTTTTTTTTATTGCCCAAGTACTTTCCTACATATGACCTCATTATGCGCCTATGCTGAGGAAAAGCAGAACCCCAAGTCAAAAAATACTCTGTATTTATAGCTGACACTTGGGTTCTGAGATATTAAGTTCATTATTGTGAAAAGCTTTCCCAAACTCACTATATTTAAATTGCACTGTCGTGAAGCAGCACCACCAATATCCACAAGCGTATAACGACAAAAAGCATCACAGGCTGTACCAAACTGTGATTCTTCTTGTAATTGAAGTAAGTAGAATTTTGATTAGCAGGTGTCTAAATGGTTACGTGATTACCATCAATGATCCGAGACAATTTGGTACAGTTCAGGGCTGATAAAGGCTTTCTGTGATATCGTTGCACTCTTGAGTTGTTAATGATGTTAGTTCAATTGGTGATAAAACATTCCATAAGACGTTACATCTTTCCTTAACCAAGTGTATTGTTGCTTTACCTACACGGTAGCACCATGCAACTTTCTGCATTGAACAACCTTGTGATAGGTAACTAAAAAAAAATAAATTGTTAGATATATCATACTTTATAAAGTAGGTAAGTAGGTACGCTTACTGCAAAAGTCATTATTAACCGATGCTGGGGTGATAATGGATTTTCTATGGCAAAGGGCTGACCAGCCACAACAGGCAGTCGAACATGATGGGAGTCATAAAACAATATTTGAATTATTGCTCCTCATCCATGCACCTCATATACCTCACCAGTGTAGCAAATTATCCTCCTGTGTCTCAGTTCCTATTAATGGGTCTCACTTGATATCGCCTAAGCCGACGACTTTTGTGTTTAATTTTAAAAATATAAAAAACGCTGCAGCAGCACCTAGCATTCCATACATTGCAAGTAGGGTTTGGGAGGACTCAGGCTTTTCCAACCCGTCGAGTCCGAGTAGAACTCAGTTGGACTCGTCGAGTCCGAGTCCAGGTCCGGGTATTTGATATTTTATATTCAAACATATCTATATATATATCATTTTCTTTTGTTTTATCAGTAATTCATTATTACAACAAACACATATTATACTCATTAACAATTAATGATGAAAAGAAAAGAGAATTATTTGTTTAAATTTTATTTGGAAGAACAAATAAGTAATGTACTCGTAATACAAATAAAAAATAAGCAACTGCAAAAAGTAAAGTTAAAGTATATGTAATAAAATATAATAAAGTTTAAACGTAAAAATTCATTCAACATAAGTACAATTTTACAAGTAGGTACCTAATATTACAATTTAAAAAAAAAACATTGACTTGGGTCTCGTCGAGTCTTAGACCTGGGTATTCCTAACTGAACTCAGCAGGTCCGAGTCCGGGTACAAGTAAAAGTTTTCGTCTCTTCAAGGGCGAAGTTTTACCCATTTTAAAAGTTTTTACAACATGTAGAACCAACTACAAGAAACGGAATAGGTACATAACGGTGTGATTTTACACAGATTTGTGCATGCGCTGTCGTAAATTTCTTAACCCAAAATATGTCTGTATAAACAGCTGTTTTTTTCTAAACTCTGGAGGTTAGGTGTTAAGCAAGATCCGTAAATATAACAAACTTGGAAATATAAGTAATCTTAATGACCGCCATTTTTGTGCCCACTGACAATGAATTCGTGGCAAAGCTATCGCGATTAGACTGAGAAACGTCACAGCTTGTCAGCTAATAGAATGAGGTTATTTTGAAAATGCCAAGATGTCAATCTTTGAATTGCACTATCCTTTCAAGACGTGGATTTTGTTTATTTGGTTTTCCCGCATTCCCGCTGACCAAGAGAGGCAAGAAATTTGGGTTCAACATTGCTCTCATTTAATACATAGTACACAAGTTTTTAATTTCTCGCCATTTGGCGGCATTTTCTTGCCCACTGCGTATTAGATGTACATGGGTTGACCTAACATATTTCCAAGCTTGCTATACAAGGTGTTATTTAAGTACGTGGCCAAACTTCAAGAGGTAATTCTTTGAGTGATTCTAAGACGAAAAGTTTATATAAACATAGGTCCGGTAATGCTTCGTTTTCAAGATACAGGGTGTCAAACTTTTTTTTAAAAATAATTTTTTCGTAAAAATTTTAATAATCCTTCAGCCGATTTTGTTGAAATTTGTCAGTGTTATTTATGGTAGAAAAGGGCTAATTGAGCCTTAACTAGATTAAAATTATTAAGTTCAGTGGCCTCCCGGTGGGCACCTTAACCAATATTTTTGACAAAAAAATGGGCGCCACTGACTTCTTTAGAACTTTTTCGCATTAAGCATCTAAAAATACAACTTTTTTGTCTCTTTATTTTTTTCGTATCTTGCTCCGTTTTCGATAAAAAAAATAAAAATAACTTTATTGCATGTCCATGGACAGCAAAAAAACATTTTTTAATAATTAATAAAACACAAAAAATATTTTTTAGCTAGCATTAATTTTTATAACAATTTCTAAGACTAAAATAGACTATTGATATGGAAAAAAAATAACAGGTACACCCCAGTTTTAGATAGTTTGGTAGTTTTAATTTTGTATTATGTTGTCCCAGGGACATACAATAAAGTGATTATTATTTTTTGTTCTCAAAAACAAAGCAAGATACGAAAAAAAATAAAGAGACAACAAAGTTGTATTTTTAGCTGTTTAATGCGAAAAAGGATATAAAAGTTCTAAAGAAGTCAGTGGCGCACATTTTTTTGTCAAAAATATTGGTTAAGGTGCCCCCCGGGACGCCACTGAATTTAATAATTTTAATCTAGTTAGGGCTAAATTAGCCCCTTTCTACCATAAATAACACTGACAAATTTCAACAAAATCGGCTGAAGGATTATTAAAATTTTTACGAAAAAATGATTTTTAAAAAAAAGTTTGACACCCTGTATCTTGAAAACGAAGCATTACCGGACTTATGTTTATATAAACTTTTCGTCTTAGAATCGCTCAAAGAATTACCTCTTGAAGTTTGGCCAGGTACTTAAATAACACCCTGTATTTACGGCCCTTGAGTGTTAAGTTAAAACTGACGTTGCCGGGTTTCATAGCTCAGTGGTAAGCATTCTGGCTACTGATCTAAGGGTCGAGAGTTTGATCCCCGATCCAGGTGAGATTTAAAAAAAATATTTAAAAATGCGGATGAAAACCTCTACAGAATGCCATCATTCGGAAGTGATGTAAAGCCGTGGATCCCATGTAACTACAATGTGTAGCATGTAAAAGATCTCTTGCTAGGGTTGGAACTCCTTAGTCTCGGCAAAATTCTAAGTAGAGCAAAGTTGAAATGTAAAGACACCAGCACACCATAAGGTTATGCTGGGACGCTGGTGTCTTTACATTTCAACTTTGCTCTAGGACTTAGGTGGTACCTGGTACTCTGCATGCCTAGACCTTGTCCACGGGGTTGGCAAAAAGGGACTATGAAAGCCTACTTGCTAGACATGAGTCTCCCCACAAATGCTACTACTACTACTAAAACTGACGTTAATGCTAGGGTTAGGACAAAGAAAGCTGTATAAACCATACTTTACTGTACTATACTCAGTACTGTACTCCTAATTGCTTAAATGTATTTGCCTTATTTAGTCCTCTTATATACCAAGTAGCTAAATTAATTATTTTTTTGTTTCACATTTGTTTTCATTTCCCTTTGCCATGTCGTTGCCTGTGTTATTGCCTGGACAATCGTGTTTTTGTATTTCTTATTTTCTAGTTATTTCTGTTTCTAATTTAAGTTCTAATCTACTTTCTGTTGTATTCCACTGATATTCTGTATCATTGATCTGAGTTTCTGGTAATCTATCTTTGTTCTATTGTCCCTTTTTCTTTCTTACGCTGCCTGTTTTATGGTGGCTACCTGTAGTTTTTGTTCTTGTCGTGTCCAATCGTTTCCAAAATATATATTTTTGTATTCCTAGTTTTGATTTGTTTCTTATGACTTTTAATTTGTCTTCAAAATATTGTAGTTCTTCACTAATGTTTCTACTCCTATAACTTTCTTCAGAAAATCCTCTAGTTCTTATCTGATTCTGTGCTGGTTACATTGCAATCTTTTTATGATATGTTGTTCCTTCTTTTATCATTTTCTAACAATTCATTTTTTTTCTCTCCCATGTTACTTATTTTTCCAGTATTTCTTTTTTAAGTTCATGAATTTCTTCCTACTATTTTTCAGTCCTTCACGATTTTGTTGTAATTCTTACCTTATAATTTGCCCTATCTCTTCTTTGAAGTCGTTTATTGTATTGATACGTGTTTGTTAGCCTCCATGTCTAAGTTGTCCTCTTCTTTCGCTTTCTCTTTTGATGGGCATTCTGTGCATAATGGTTTCTATCTATGGCTTTTGTTGGTGTTCTCTGAGTTTTTCTGCTTTTCTGAAATACTGGAATTTGATCGTCTTATACTTCTTCTTGATTACTGCTTCTTTTTCTTTTAAAATACTCTTCTAGTGATCCTTTTTTTCTTTTCTTTTATAATATTCATCCAGTTTATTCGTGAAAGACAGTCTTATAGTGTCCTATCAGTGGTGGCCTTATGACCAGTTTTATGTTTGATGATCTTCAGGTTAGCTTGAATTCTGTCGTTGTGCTTCATTTAAGGACTTTTTACTTCACTATTTTGATTTTAAAAAAACTGAACACTTATTTATAACATAACTTGTGTTACAGCAGTTTATAAATATAATACGTACGGTTGCCGCTTTTCTCCATTTACGAGTATTATTATTGTGAAAATATCTCGTCTTAACAAATTTTTCAATTTCAAAATGACGGGTATGATTTGCATTTATGCTCAACAGCAGTTTTGTGAGCGTAATAATAACTTCAAATGTGTTGATCTCGAAAACCATTGAATTTTTTTATACAAATCAAGTACACCATTTTTATGTAAAATTAAAATATCTTACCTGCGGTATTCAAACTGGTAAGATAAAAAAATATCACCCTTAATGTCAATGTATGGTAGCTAGTGCTCCTTACACATAGAACTAATTTCAGTGATATGAGAATCTGAGGAAATTTGTGAAACTTTATGTCAAATTTGAACTTGATCTGATACGTATCGAGTTGTGAAGAAAATCCAAAAATTCAAATTCAACTTTGTGGGGCGGAACTTCACAAGGGTGCCTATTTTAGCAAAGCATATTTTGCTCTATTGGCTGTATTTTTATGAAAAGAGTATTCCGCTAAATGGTGTCCCCATATCATGCCAAAGATGTAGAAAAAACTTTGTCGTATAAAAAAGTCTTCTGAGTTTAAAATACACATAATTTTAGATTGGAATAGTTAAATTGGCAGGGATCATATTAGTTCAATGGTTTAGGTAGTGGGCTAATAAACTAAAGTAGTGGGTTCTACTCCCGCTGGCTGCCACATCAAAGTGGCATTTTTAGCTTCATGATGAACTAAGCTGTTCAAATTGACTACACAAATGTATAAACTGCGGTTTTAATAGGTGGCTGAAGCGTAATGCTGGCCTAAAGCTGAACAGCAATAGATTAGCCAAACGGAAGTCGTATTGACGATAGTATAGGGGACTCTTATTGTACTATATCTATTTTAAATTTCCAAATCTATAAGCTTCCCATAACGTAAATCATAATGATAATTAGGTCAAACTGAGTAAACAATGCCACCAAAGTTATGTCCTAAAGTATAGCTTTGCCAAAATAAAGATTGTTAGCAGGACCGTCGTAACTAGGTATAGGATGAGTAGGCACCCGCCTAGAGGCGTAAGCAGCAATGGTCACCAAAATGAAAAAACAACTAGATAACTGGGTAATTAAAAAAATAATAATTTGCAATAGTAACGATTTTATCTTAAATGATGCTAATTATAATAATGAGAATTGCACTAAATGTGGTAGACATGTTACATTCCATGCGAACGATCATTTTCTAAATTAAAACTAATTAAGGTTTTTCTAAGGTTGACTACCTGACAAGACATGCTGTCTCATACAGCCTTAATATCTATAGATAGGTCTCTCGCAGACTATTTTATTTGAAACATAAATTACAGAATTTGCGGCACAGAAAGTGTGAAAAATTTGTATCTAAAATGAACACTAATAAACTAAAATTTTAAAGATATGTAATAGGTACACAAATTTTCAAGTTTCTATAAGTAGTAGTACATATTAATATTATTTATTTACTCACTGTATAGAAAGTCGACCTTTGCGTCCTAATTTTAGAAAACAAAACTGTTAATTTTCAACAAGCGGCAAGTAATTTTTGTTAACTCCCGGCGGAAGGTATTATTTTTTACTTCCCGCATTTGTGTACTTACCATACCAAAGCTTTATAATGTTATGTTGATTTTAAAATTAGATAAAATGTCACTACAAAAATCTAGTCACAATAATGATTTCCTAAAGCAACATTTTAAATAGCATAATAATATTTATTTATTTGTTAGAATTACGTTTTATTGTGTTGGCATTTTAGAGAAAATTCGCATATTTCAATAAGGCAGGTAGCCATTCAAACTAATGCAAAGTTTTAAGACCAACATAAATCACATATTTATTTGGTGGTTGTCATTTTTTTGTAGCCTCATAAGAATGTATTCAGCTCTAGGTAAGTGCTATTGGCTGCATAACTTTAAATGCCAATAGCTCATGAATTATTAACCCCAGACCTACAGCTGTTTAATACTTTTTTAAAATAATTTTATAAACTATAAAATTAATTTTAAAATAACAGGGTCTTCTATAAGAAAAACCAAAAATAATTAAACATCCGGTGTAACCGGAAGTCGAGCATATTTGTTCGTACTCTTAAAATATGTGTCACTAAAATGGTATAACTTTTATGTATAAAAGCTTTTTCTATCTGTCGTAACAGAAATTCAACTGGCTCTTAATTTACGATCAATCTGTATATCGATACATAATAAATTAACAATCATGTTAAACTTTGTTTCATGTTTTAAATTAAATAAAAATAATTTGTTCCTTCTAACAGAAAAAGATAATTAAAGTTGTTTCGCAGGTAAATATATAAGATATCGATATACCGCCATTTAGTTACATTTTTCCAGATTTTTTAGATATTGATATTAGTAGATTGATCGATATATATCAAGCTAGATATCAATACGTAACAATCTATTGATATGTATCGATATGTATTGATATAAGCTATATAGATATGTAAAAAACCTGGAGAAATGTAATTAAATATCGATCTATCGATATTTAAAAAATAGTATATCGATAAACGATATATTGATATTATTGTCAATACCTATATTATTATTTTTGCTCAGCCCTAGTTTCGTACATAGCCTTGCCATTTTTTGCTAACTCATAGATCCAATTCTTGGTAAGTTTCTTTGAAATTAACATAAATTCACAACTCTGAACAAATTAGTTCTATGGATCATTGATTTCTTTCCCTCTTCATTTGATGTCCACCACAGCAAAAATTCGTGCAGCTACGGTTGTCGCCACAAAAATCGAATACACGTACTTTTTCCCAATGTAAACTCGTCATTTTTTAGAATACTACCTTAGTAACCTATGCATTTAAATGAATTAACTGTCACATTTTTCACTGCCATCCAACGTCATTTTATGATTTCGAAAACAGAAGAATTGTCGATAAGATAATGAGCAGAATGCCAATAAGAGCGATTGCCACTCAGTTTAAGATAAGTAAAAATACAACTTATGTCCTGTATGTAGATATCATAAATTTACTAAGTCCCATGACAGGTAGATTGCGAACTATACATGTAAAGAGTGGCGACATTACAAGATATTAATTTAACTTTTGTTGTTATACATTCCCTGTTCGTAAATCGACTTAACTATATTCTAACCCTATCGTTTTTAATTTGCATAACATAGTGACAAAATTACAAGTAACTGTCAATTAGGAGCATGGGAACGTTTTAAACAACACCAAAATGTAAAAATATTGTTGCTAGATCTATTTAGGTGTACCCGATTTTATTGACGACAACTGTACCTATGTCAATTAATATGAAGGCAAACACATTTGCATTACTTTTGAGGCGTTTACAAACATCTTGCCATTTCATATTTAAATTTATAAATTCTTTTTCATCTTTTCGCTCTTGTTAGTTTTTAGATATCTCCACTACGTCACCAAACAGATTTGGTTTAATATTTTGTTGCAAATCACTAATTGTTACTTTGTTATCTTGTGTATTATTAGGGGTAACCAATATAACATCTTTACTAACCTTTGACGCCAAAACCTGGCTATACGCCTTCTTGTCTTAATTGCTACTCACAGTTTCCTTATTTTCTTGGTTTGCTACCAACTTCTTAATTTCCTGCATCTCTTCTGTAAACTTTCCTAGCATTTCGTACAGTTTTGGTAAGGTTTTTAAGTTTTTTGTATATTCCTGACAAAAAAAGGCTTAACGTTCTACGTTTTAGAGTCATACATCCAGTGACGTAGCTACCGGTGTTCAAACATGTTCGATAAAACACGGGCCCGGGCCCATAGGGGCCCGCGAAGAGCCCGTAAAAACAAAAAATATAAGTGGTTCTTACAAATAAAAATTGTAAATTTGTGTACCGCAAAATATAAACTATATTAATTTCCTTTGGGTCCTAATTCAGTTAAAGATCACCATTTCACTAATTGACACGTTGGTCATCCAGACACGATGCTCTGTTATCTTTAAGATACGGGTACGTCGATGTACAGAAAGCGTTGACAAATATTATATTAACATCCAATAAGAAAACAGAAGTCGATGAAGCTATATCAATTAAAACAACATTAGAAATGTACGAAACAATACTTTTAATAGTTTTAGAAAGTACGATTTTAAATCTATCAGATGTGCTTTCAAAGGTCTTGCAGGATAAAAAACAAAATTTGCAGCAAGCATCGGATCTTTTTGAAGAACTACTTAAAAGCATCATGAACCTTAGAAATCAGTTTGATGAATTAAGAAATGAAACTGATAATGTTGCTATTGAGTGGGGCATTACAGCACAATTTAGCAGTAAAAGAATAAGGATAAGGCAACCAAAAATACATTTTGATGAAAAAAATAATCACCATGTCGTAGAAACAAACGAAGATGTTTTTCGAATTAATTACAAGAATCTTGATATTATCATAAGTCAGATTTACAGGAGATTTGCCGGCTTACAGGAAGTGGTAAGCAACTTCAAAATTTTAACGAAATCTGTACTTTCTAACTATTTCGATGCAGAATTGCGACAGGAAGAAGAGGTGCTTCAGAAAAAATACCCTGAGAATATTTCAGAACATTTTCAAAATCAAATTTTGTCATTCAGAGCCTAGTAAAGAAGATATACAACAAATTGCTGGAGTTCTTAGTTTACCAAAATTTATATTTGTGAAAAATTCCTCGTCAAGTTCAAGTTTTACCGACATCCTCACAGCGTGTTTTCTGTTTTTGACCATACCAGTAACCGTTGCGTCAGCAGAGAGATCGTTTTATAAATTAAAAATAATAAAATCATATTTAAGAAACAGCATGAGTTACATAGGACTGTCTTCGTTGGCCGTGTTGTCAATAGAAAATAAAATTACACAACGTTTAGATGTTACAGAACTAATTAAACAGTTCGCTTCTGAAAAAGTGAGAAAGAAGCAATTTTTATAATTAATTATATCTGTTGCATTTATTATATTTTAATATATTTATTTTTATATATGTTTATTTATGTTAATTTATCGATTTAGTTTTTTTTAGAAATACGTATATGTAATATAATAAATAAGAAGTTTCTTTCTAAAGAAGTGTTTTATTTTATATGAATAATTAGTAATTTTATATTGGGGGGAGGGGGCCCAATAAAATGTTTGAACACGGGCCCGCAACTTCCTCGCTACGTCACTGCATACATCTTTCTTCAGAAGCTGTAAGTTGTGTTAATTCTTTGCAAATATCACATTCGTAAGACTCATCAGAGTTCACTTTCTTCTTGCATTTTACACAGATTTTCTCATCTTCATCCATCCTAACATCAAAATTTACTATACTTTTAGTATTTTGGATTTCAAGTTGAGATTCACAGATGTTATTAGTGTTTATTTATCTCTGGGTTTTACACTTCCTCTTACAATCCTCTAGTAGAGTATTTTGCCAATTTTAAATACAAATTTGAGTTAAATTATAGGTAAACAACATTATACAGCTTCATACACAGGGTCAACGTACTATTCCAAAGTGTTAATGACTGACTGTTTTACAAGAAACGGAATTCTTAATTTTCATAACACACATGTGTGGGCTGATGAAAATCCTCATGCTGTACGTCAACAAAATTTTCAACACCGCTATTCTGTTAATGTATGGGCAGGTATTGCAGGCGACCATTTAATTGGACCGTACGTTTTACCATTGCGATTAAACGGTGAAACATATTTAAACGACCAACTGCCTTTACTACTGGAAAATCTGGAATTGGAAACTAGAAGAAATTTATGGTATATGTATGATGGCGATCCGGCTCACTACAGTAATAATGTGCGTGCTTTCCTAGATCAAATGTATCCCAATAAATGGATTGGAAGAGGTGGACCTGCCCCTTAGCCACCACGTTCACCTGATATGAACATGTGCGATTTTTTTTATGGGATCATATGAAAGAGGAAGTATATTGCACACCGATAGAAGACCAACAAGTTCTGCAAGATCGTATAATGGTAGCAGCAGATAACATTCGCAATGATCCGGGAATTTTTGAAAGAGTTAGGGCGTCTTTCGTGCGGTGAGCTGAGGCATGCATAAGGCTGAATGGTGGACATTTTGAACACTTGTTATAAGTTATTGATAGTGTGTTTTTGAAATATCGTTTTCTTTTTTATTAGCTTTGTAATTTATTACGATTAAATATGATACTATTGTTATTTATCAATATCTCTAGTAATTTTAATTTAACTTACTTAAAACAAAAAAACAACAACAATGAAGCAGTCTTTAAAGCAATAGCCTAAAGCATAACTTCTAAGAAGAGTTTATAACTGAAGTATACAAAATTAGAATAACAAATATTTGAAAATCAGGGTAGCAAATGTTCAAAGCCTACCAGTAGTATTAGTACAAATTCTGCAGTTCCCAACTTTTTCTTTGTAATTTTTGGACAGTCGTTTTTGTTGAAACTATGCGTCTGAGACAAAAATTCTATGGAACTTTTTTGCTTCATTTTGCATTATAAAGCAACTCAAGAAGTCACACGCTTGACTTTCCTGACACCGTGTATTGTTTTACTAAAGTGCGGTTGTTTCATTCGACCCTATTCATTTAATAAAAGTTTTAGAAACACCAAGAACGTTATTACAAAACAGCATTTATATCTCAGTTTCAGGTGAAACCTTACCAGCATCTTCATTTATTTGTAACAGTTTTTTAAGCTGACTTGACATTTTTCTATACTTAAAAAGTAACTACATATAGCCATACCATTTGTCGATATTCTTTCCATACAATGATTTTAAAAATAGCAAAGGTCTACCTATGTGCCTTATCAACTATGGTAAGTTTTTAGTTATTCCCTGCATTTAGCATACACAGAAAAATTAAGAGTATATTTTCCACAAGGACATTTTATTCGAAAAAAATATTGTCCTTGTCAAAAATGACAGGTGGCAACCGTAGTACTGCGAGGCGCTAAATGTTGGCTTGCCTATAATGAAATTTTACTTAGTTACGGCCCTGATTGTTAAATGATGTTGAATAACTACTGTTATTTGCTAAGTAGGTACCTATGTACAGTTTAGTTTTTCTTACTGCTCACCGCTAACAACCTTGAATAAAGAGATCAACTTTAAGCGGCTTTTTATTTGACAGCTTTGTAGTTGTCAATAATGTATCTATAGTAGCTAATGTAATAATATTTATCAAATATTGTACATTATGTGTATTCTTCAGCTGCCAACTAAAAACTTTCGTAATTTCTGTAATAGTCAACATAACTAAATTCTTCAGTTTTGACTTGCTATAATTTCAGCTATGAATAGGTAAAATACTGATCTTACTTTATGGAACACCCTGTATCTCGCTGACAACCACAGCAAAACTAGACTTTTTATCATGTATTTTGGTAATTAGTTACCTATTGAATATTTGTAGAATTTTTATCAATAAATCATAATTATTTAGTAATCAGGACGTATATTCAATACATATTTTAACATTTACATTTACCGTTAATTAATGTAGTGTTTGAATTGACATCTACTCAAATTATAGCGGGAAGCTCTGCGATTGGCTAGTTGAACTCGCTTGGATTGTGATTGGTTGCCTCACAACGCATTTATGGTAATTGACGTTTCAGTTCGTTTTTGCTGAGCAGTCAGCTGCTTGTTGGAGTTGATCTGTGTATGTTTTTTTCGTAGGCGAATGGCGAATTCGATAAACGTCGTTGATAGAGTGTTGTGGTAGTTCAAGTCCTTGGACGCCGACGGCCACAGTTTTTGTATAAGCCCTGATACGAAGCCCAAACTTCGTTCTACGGTTACCTGTAACCTTTTACTTCTAATAATCAGGGCGCAAAATGGCGGACAACCCAAATAAAAGCTCTATCAGGTTGTAAGTAGTAATTTCAATAATGTTCTAAAACGTGCCGTATTGTTTTTACGCATTACTATTAAAAAGCGAGGGTTGTTTTAAGCGGAACTATTTAGTGTTCACGGTAGAAATCTTGAGATCAATAAAATAACCTATATTTTATCATTCCACAGCAACTACCATGGGAGTGGTGCTCCCCGTGTTGGTGCTGCCCGTGTTGGTGCTCCAACAAATCCACCCGTGACGGACTCTGTTGATAGCACGCGTACGCAGTTTAGAAACTCCAATATGCCTTGTGGTTCTAACGGCAGGGGCCATTCCGAACGAGCCCAGAACTCTATGAACAGTCATCAACCTTTCGGAAGACAAAACCGAACTCGTTATGAAAGATCCTCAAATGGGAGAAACCGTTCGGATAGGTATTTCAGTAATAATAGTCATCCTGCACGTTCGCTGCATTCATCAAATGAGGTGGTTGATGGCGGAGGATCGAAGTTTCGTAGTGAAAATCGTCAAGAGCGGTGTTTCAATAAACAAAATGATGCAGTTGCGAATGGCGAAAAGTCCGGTAGTGATATTAGTAGTGTGGACCAAGGAAGTACCAGTTCTGCAAAGTGTAATAATAATTCAGAAGAGCTGGCCAATTGGAGACTATGCAATAGTTCCGAGGAGACTTGTGATAGGTGTCGGTGGCAACTTACCCCACATGTGCATAAGCCAACACCTATAAAAATTGCAGATAATGTTAGTCGTTTTGACACTATTGCAATATCAGAAGTACCTAGAAGCAGCCAAAAATATGAATCAAATTTTGATAACTCCGAGCAAAATGACATTACTAGGTGAGTACTTTAAATTTTTAAATTTGGTATTTGAAAGTAAAATTAGTTGTATCCTGAGTTAGTATAGCCTTTCCATTCCAAACATTTGCAGTGTTTGCTTGCTAGGGCTGTAGTGGCTTGATTCTCCCATCCGATCTGTTTTAGCACGATTAAAATATAAAGTAAGTTAATACCAACCGATAAAATTTTTTTAAATGCCATACGGCTATGTGATTAGCTGTGGCGCCGTCCTTGAGGCGAAGCTGGCATAACTCCGAGGTATGGCTGTATTGCTATTGAGTGTTCGAAACCTGAAATCAGTAATCATCTGACAGTCTTTTTTATATAAGCAATCGGCTTAATATATATTTGATACTTACTGTTGTTTCAAATTCTTGCTATTCTCCCTTGTGGATTCTTACATGTTTTTAAATGATCCTGTATATACTTTGCACTGCTCTTAGATGTTGTTCACAGCGTTCGTAGAAATTATATTTCTATAAATATCAAAATATCAGATATCAGGGTGGTTGATTTTTCATTCTACAAGCTGTAACTTTACTAGTGTTTTGCGAATATTACAAAACCCCAGGGGAGAAAATTATTTGGTAATTTGACATCTCCTAAGATGACAAGTAGTGAAGTTTTCATAGTTTATTTTACGTAGCGATATTCAACTAGTATTTTTTAAATGTCGCGTCCCATGTATTTACATTCTCTGCAAGCTAACGAAGTTCTCTACAGAGCAATGTTATAATAATTACATCTACTTTTTCAGCAAATTATACTTATAAAAAAATTAGGTATTAAGGCACCGATCTAGTAGCCTATGACTTGCAGTTTTTTACAAATTAATCATAGGCTACTATGTCTGTACTTTAATTCCTAATTTTTTAAGTGTAAATTTCTGGAAAAGTAGGTGTATTATTACATTTTTGTGTAGAGAATTCTATTAGCTTTCAGAAAATGCAAAAATTTGTGGGGCGTTGCATTTAAAAAATAAAAGTTGAAATATTGTTACGTGAAAATAGGCTGTCGACAGACAGTTCACAACTTGTCATTTGGGAGCTATAATAATACTAAATAATATATCTCCTGGGGTTTTGTAACATTCGCAACACTATCAAAGTTGCAGCTTGTATAATGAAAAACCAACCAACCTCTAGATCGATATACAGTGTGTCCCAGGATTGATGCTACAAGAGGTGAGATGGATTAAACATTTTTGAATTTTATTTTAAGGTTCTGGGATTTGGTCCTGCTTGGTTTGAGAAGGATTTTAAGAATATTTTCAGTTTTTGAAAAACAAGTAGGCCTTGACAGGGAATCGAAAACTATTTTATTTTCAGGTAAACTACCCTTTTTGTTCATGATACGGAAAAATTGTATTAAGAAAAGTTGTTCAGAATGAGAAATTGTGACCCTGTACAAAATTTCAGAAAAATCTGTCGACTTAGATGAAACCGTCATTTTTAATAAATGCAATTTGTTTAATCTAAAAAATAACGGTTTAATTTAAGTCGACAGATCTTTTTGAAATTTGGTACAGGGCCATAATTTTTTATTCTGAACAACTTTTCTTAATAAAATTTTGCGGTATCATGAACAAAAAGGATAGTTTACCCGAAAATAAAATACAATTATCTAAAAAATAACGGTTTTTTCTAAGTAGACAGATCTTTCTGAAATTTTGTATAGGGCCATAAACTATAATTTTAAACAACTTTTCTTAACAAAATTTTGCCGTATCATGAACAAAAAGGGTATTTTACCTGAAAATAAAATAGTCTTCGCTTCCCTGTCACGGCCTACTTGTTTTTCAAAAACTGAAAATATTCTTAAAATTCTTTTCAAACCAAGCAGGACCGAATCCCAGAACCTTAAAATAAAATTCAAAAATTTTTTGTCCATCTCACCTCTTCTGACATCAATCCTGGGTATATCAGAATTAGGATATTTATTATTTTTTAACAAGAAACTAACAAGTCGAAGTAACTACACGGTATTTACATTTTTAGATGTAGTGTAACATAGTAAAAATGACCTATAACTATAATAGAGTAACAATAAATGTCATTAAAGATCATGACTCCTGCGCACAATGGAAATTTTATCCATACTATACTTATCATTTTTGACATTTTGGAGACTTTATTGTAACACAATTAGGCATAAATCAACCAGTAATAGGTGCTCGGGTAATATTCAAGCAGGAATGAACGAATTTTCTTCGTCAGGGTTTGCCAGAGCTTAGCGTCGCCAACTATTGGCGAAAAAGTCACTCATTCTGGCCCACTTTTAAAATTAGTAGCGGGGAGGCTATTACAAACATGTTTTTGCAAGGAAACACTTTTCTATGCTCTTTAAAACGTTGCAAGATCACTTTATTTTCAAATTAACCCAACTAGGAAAATACAAACGGGAGACATTTTGTGGTTAAACCTCGACTGCAGTAGGCTGCAGATTCCGTGAGTTATGTTTAATGAACGGATTCAGAAAATAAATTACTGGGACGGCCTTCATTGTGCCAAATTAGTTTTACAGGCTACAAATTAAAAACTCCGGAGAATTCAATAATTGTGGAATTTAAAATAAAACTGAGCTTGCGTACAACTGCCCTTACCAGATAGTAATATTCTAATCAAATTAACTCTCCTGTGTGGGAGGGGCTTCTACCATAGCCAGCTTCATCTGTTTTGCAATTTTTTTTTAGGTAGCAATAGTACATTAATTTTGTTGCTACGTCGAACTATCAAAAGTAGTGGTTTATGGAAATCACATGCACAGTTTTATGCTTCATAGAAAAGTTAGTGGTCGTAATATTGCAAGAAGTCCCCAATCTGGCAACCCTGTCCTTCATCGATGATAATAGACCTATTGAAAGAACACTAAAAACTCTTAAAGTGATTTGTTTTCAACACCTACTACTTATCAAAAAGTTCTCAACTTACAGATTATTCAGTGAGGAAATCTGTGTCAACAAGTTGAGCCAGAGCATCTGGCCAAAAAAAAAATAAACAGTCACATTAATAACTCATGCCATTGATATGTTTATAATATGAATTGTATAAAAAGATAAATAAAAATTATAAAACCCCTGTTATGTAAGTTACCAACTGATATGCACCGCCCCTTCATTTGATGTGAATAATTTAAAGAAACTAGTTTCTATTATTGCTACTAAGCGAGTTAATTATTGTTTTAAAAAATATTAAGTAGCCACATGTCATTTTTAAAAAGTAGGCGATAAGTCAACAATGCATAATTTGTAAAGTTTAATCGACGTCGTGTCATTGTTTAAAGCAGTAGTTAATAATTAACTAATAATTAATAAATTTTTATCAAACTACACATAAAACACGAAAATCTTTAAGCTTCTCTACTACAAGTTATGCATTGTTGAATTATCGCTTGCTTATTATGACTTAAAAATGACCTGTGGCTACTTGATATTTTTAAAATCATAGTTAACTCGCTACTAGAAGTAATACAAACTGCATTTTGCTATAAAAAAGGTAGGAAAACATCGTCAAAACTAGTTTGAGTGTTCCCCTTCAAATGAAGGGGGGTATATATCGGCGAACCCTGGTTGTTCATCTATACTTTTTTTCTAATACACTTTCTCGTCATTTTACCATTTCCGATTTGCATTATTTTTTACCATTTCTTTTTCCGTTTTGTATTCGTTACAGTTGTCTGCACCTCTAGTGCGGAGATATTTTGATTAATTTAATAACGATCTGTCCTACTTATTATATATATAGAGGCTGTACATTCCTGAAGGAATTGTAGCCGCCCATTTTCCTGAGCTCTAGAACTCTCTTTTTGTGGTGAGTTAGTCCACGTTCTTTCTTGACTTATTCCAGTCTGTCATTTGTCTTTTGCTTCTCCTGTTATCTTCTTCCATGTGTCTTGGTCCATTATCTTTCTCCTTAATTCTTGTATCTCTAGCTTTCTTACGTCTTCTAGTACCTGGTCTCCCTGTTCCCCTTCCTGTGTCCATTCTCCACATTGTAATTTTCTTTACCACTCTAGTGTCTATCATTCTTCTTATGTGGCCATACCAGCGCAGTCTTTGCACTTTCATTACCTTCACTTATATCTTCCCCTCCTAGGATGTTTTTTATTTCGAAGTTCATTAGTCCTTTGTATTCGTCGTCTGCTAATTTCTTTTGGTCCGTATATCCTTCTTATCATCTTCCTTTCAAATCTTCTGAGCTTTTCGTAGTAGTCCGAGCTTGTTATGTTCATCGTCTCTGCGCCGCAGGTCACCACAGCCGGTCTAATTGCTGCTCTATACACCCCATTTTTGTCTTCACACTTATGCTTTTACTTTTCATGTCTTTGTATTTATAGTCCGTTTTATATCCCACTTGTATCCTGTGATCGATCTCCACGCGTTTATTAATTTTATTGTTAATCATATTTGAAATTTTCCCTTACTCCGAACTCATAGTTTCCAATTTTTTCTTTTTTGGGTGCTACCATCGTGGATCCTCTGCTTATTTCCATATATTTACTCTTTTCGTGATTGATTATTAGGCCCCGTTTCTTCGCTTCTCGTTCTAATCTTTTCAATCGCTTCTCCTAGGCTTCTCTTATCTTTGGCGATCACCGTGAGATCATCTGCGGTACGTGACAATTTGCACTGCTTTGTTAGTTATTGCTCCTTTGAGATTGCACTCTTTCACTATTGCCCTCTACCCTAGCTGTGATGAACAGTGTTGTAGATAATCCGTCTCTCCTGTCTTACTCTCAGATTAATGTCGGAAGTCTTCAGTTTCTCCCACATTTGTCATGACTGCTGCTTTGGAGTTTTTCCATTGTCATTTGTATTAGTTTTTCAGTTTCTTCGGTATATCCATATCCTCCAATGATTTTATTACCTGCTCTCTTTTCAGACTGTCGAATGCTCTTTTGAAGTCTATATATACAATATGTAGTCCTAGTCCGTGTTCGAATAATTTCTAAGTTATTTGCTTCAATGTGTGTACGGCATCTATGGTAGACCTGCCCCTCCTAAACTCATTCTGGTATTCTCCAATTTGTATTTCCGTGTGTTTTAGTTAGTTTTTTTATTTATTAGTGGGGTCAGAATCTTGTATAGAGTGCTTAGTAGTGTAATTTCCCTATGATTTTCGCAGGCTTTTTGGGTCTCCCTTTCTTATATATTGGGACTATTATACCTTCTTTCCACTCCCTAGGCATTTCCTCTTCACTCCATATTTGGGTGTTAACAATTTAAAGATTCTTTTGTTTAAAGTTTCTCCTCCGTGTTTTGTTAATTTGTTAACTATATTATCCCTTCCTCCAGCTTTGCCCCTCTTCAGCTGTGATATTACTTCAGCGAGGTCTTCTCCCGTGTGGGCGCATCAGCTTTTTCTGTCGCTAAATTTCCCAGTCTTGTCCCATTATTATTTGTTTCCTCATGTGCCGTTTCTCTTCCGGCCACTGCCCTCTCAGTGTTCTTTCTTTTTCCTAATTGTGCATTGAAGTCCCCCAGTAAGATAAGTGTGTCGTGTTTTGGGATTTCCTCGCCATACTTTTTCTAACCTTTCGTAGAACTTATCCTTCTCTTCATCTGCTACGTTTGTCGGCGCATATGCATTTATGAGTGTAATATTGGCTATGTCATTTTTTAGTCTAATATAGGAGATCCTTCCATTTATTCTTTTAAACTCCATTAAGTTTCCTCTCATTTTTTCACTTATCAAGAATCCCGTTTCATTTTGTCCTTGTTTATCTTCTCCCCCATTACAGAAATGTGTATTTTCCTTTATCTATTTTTCCTTCTCCCTTCCACCGTACTTCTTGTAGTGCCAGTATTTCTACTTTGTATTTTTCTGCTTCCCTAGCTACTTCTGCCATTTTTCCTGCTACTAGTAGTGTAGTCACGTTCCAGGTTCCGACCCCTTGCTATTGTCGTTATCTTGTTTATCCGTCTCTCTTTTCTCTCCTACTGGTTTTTTCGGTCCGTTCTCGTGATTTTCCCTCAGTTTTTGGTTGAATTCTTCATTCCCTGGTGACCTGTCATTCACAGTGCGCTTTTTGTCATTCTGGACTTCCGTTTCTTTGTCCTCGTAGCTTGCAAGGTCCTCTACTGCATACACCTCGTCATTCACGATCAGTTTGTTGTATTTGAGATAGGCTCTAATACCTTTTTCTTTTGCCGTTTTTAAGTGTGGAATCAAACTCTTCCTATCCTGTTGGACTTTCTTTATGTAGATCTCTTTTCCTTTTAATTCCTTAGTTCTCCCGAATATTTCCATTTTCTTGTTTCACGTTTGTAGCTTGACAAGGATTGGCCTGGTCCTATTTGGTTTGAAAGTTCCTCGTTATCTCTTTTATGTCCACTTCTGGATTGTCTTAGCATTCCTTGCACCTTCTCTGTGACTTCCCCCCTTGGTCCTTTTTATCTATGTCCTTCAGGCCTTGCACTATGATATTATTTCGCCTTATCTCCCTCTCAACTTGTTCTAGTCTTTCTTCTTGGGCTTTAATAATCTTCTTTAATTCTTGGTTTTCCTGTTTTAGTTCCTTCTTCGCTTTGTTATTCTTATCTAATTTCTTCTCCACCACTACTAGCTTTGCATTTATTTGTAGCGAACATTCTTTTTTATTTCTTCCATATTCTCGTTTTCAAGTTCCATTTGCCCCGTCTTTATTTCACTCAATAGTTTTCAATACGTTCTTGTATCTTGTTTATTATTGAACGTGACCGTGAAGCGACAGCTGCTTTCTTATCTTAATACTGCGGAAAGAGGTTGACGACCCGGTCGTCCCATCGTAGCTCAACCTCTTATCGGTGTTCGTTGTTGTAAATTGCATGTTTTGCACTGCTTATCTTCTAGTCCTACCTTTAATTAGTTGTTATCTTAGCTCGATTCGCATTCTGAAGCTTCCAACACTGGTCACTTTCTTTGTTTTTCTATTAATTCACTGGTTTTGGCCTTATACTTGCAGCGTAAAATTCACACCTGCGTTCGTTTCGTATCCCGAGACGCCTCACTCTTATAATCCTACTTATCATTTAAATATTTCCTTCTGACTGCTGGATCTTTGAGTTTATAGGTTTATAGCCTCTTTTAACGCTACAATCTTGATTATTTAGTGATGTACTACCTAAAATACTGAAAGAAATCGCTTTAAGCATATAAGCAAAAGTTAAAATCTCCTGAAATGCCAAGTAATTTTTTTCGTGATAACTTCTGTAATAGATTTGTTAGACAATTTAAATTTATACGTATACAATTACTTATTATGTGTTTGCTAATTTTCATTGGAATATCACTATGGAGAAGTCTTACGATAGTTTTGTCGGCATCTTAAATTTTTGTAGTTTTCAAAAAATTAATAACGAATTCTATGTCTTGCATAAAAATGCAGAAAAATCAAGTCTGTTAAAAAGTTGTAAAAAGTCAAGTTGCTAGCTACGAGGGGAGAATCAAAAGTGATCTACCTAGCTATGAAAGAAAAGACTCACGGGAAATTTTATTTATTGTTTTTCAATGTAATCACCTCCTAATTCGATACATTTGTTCCACTTGGCTGGGAGTCCTTCGATACCGTCAGAAAAAATTTTGAATCTTGCTCCGTGAAAAATGCCGAAACGGCGCACTTGACATCTTTATCGTCCAGAAAATTTTCGTCCCCCGTAGGTGTTTCTTTCAAGTGTCGAAATAGGTAGAAGTCACTGGGGGCCAGGGTCTGGGCTGAAGGGGGGGGGTGGTTCAATTCCTGGAACCCCCAATTCACGCACAGCAGCTGAAGGCAATGACAGATTTGTGAACAGAAGCGTTGTCATGCAAGAGCAGCACCCCACGAACTGAACTTTCCGCGTCGCTTCTCCTGCATCGCTGTCTTCAAGTTTTGTAAAACCCCAGCGTAATACTTCCCTGTTATTGTCTCCTTGTGGGGGAAAGTAATCAATTAATAGCACACCTTCCATATTCCAGAAAATTGTGGCCATATTCTTCCCGGCGGGACGGTGAGTGCGAAATTTCTTCTCGGCGGCGGGGAATTCTCGTGTTTCCATTGCATTAGCTGGCCATAGACACACATTTAAAACCGCCACGAATGTAGTACATTCGTGCCGGTTTTGAACGTGTGTATATGCGCAGCTATTGATTCTTGTTTCGTCTCCGGGTCCCAATGGTGAATCCACGTTTCATCTCCCGTTACTATCTTAGACAGAAATGCTTCACTCCCTTCCTCGAATAGGTCCAAATTTTCTATTGAAGTCAATACGGTT
The DNA here is from genome assembly GCA_940337035.1 of Agriotes lineatus. Lineage (NCBI taxonomy): Eukaryota > Metazoa > Arthropoda > Insecta > Coleoptera > Elateridae > Agriotes > Agriotes lineatus. Next base: position 56,997,735 of record OW679202.1, read on the forward strand.
TTTCTTCTGGACTCGGGACCCATCTTGCATTGACTTTGTTCATGAACAAACGTTTATGTAAGATTCTCAAAACCGATGATTCTGAAATGCCGCATTCAGTAGCTAATTGAGAAGCTTTTGAACGACGGTCTTGAAGCACAAGCTTTTCCACCTTGGCGACGATTCCGGGTGTGGTTGCTTCCACAGGCCTTCTACTACACGGGTCATTTAAACGTCCCCATTTAAACTGTTTAGCCCAATACTTTATTATGAAATAGGATATACTGCGATCATACGGTCATTGATGGCCTTTAAATGGCCTATAAACACTTCATGCTTCACATAAGGAAATCTTGTTAACAGTAATAGAAAGAGCTTTTGTGAAATAGAAGATGACGTGATATTTTTAGTTGATTTGGTTTTAAAATGAAAAACTGATACGGATAATACAAAATGTTTTGAATGTTAAGATTTCAAATACAAAATTAAAACTTCTACGGTATTCTAGATGCCAGGTATTTAATTTTTCAATATAAAGGAAAGTCAGTGATTGGATTAATTTATTTGATAACACAAATATACCAATATTATCAACAAATAAATAAATATAATCATTATATTGCAATACGCTCTTAAATAGGCTAAAATATAGTCGAAACTGTTTTCCCTTTGTAGGATACTGGTACATATATGTACCACCTGTCGTAGAGCTCAAGTGGGTTTGAGTTATGCATTGAATCTAAGCCTTAAAGGCACTGTATAGCGTCAGTAGCATTGCCTGGTACAAATCCGTACCACTTTACAGTTTCAGCGCCGTGTACCGCACAATAAGTGATACGTGGTACATTATTGTGCCAGTGGACGTTGGGGCTTCAAGTGGGCGCGTTCTCTGAAATTTTGTTGTTTATGTGGCTCTTCCCACTAGCTCAGGATTATAAGGTATGTAGGTATCTTATTTATCTATTCATGCCGAGAAGTAATGGAATTTTACTTACTGAAACTAGAAATCGGGTATACTTTGTACATATAGCAATTTTCCCAAATAAACTCTGGTATATACAGTGTGTCCACATCTTGAGTTCACATAAGGTGTAAATATTAAAAAATATTCGACTTAGAAGCTGGTTTTGTAGGATTCACTCCTGCTTGTTCTCAAACCAAGATTTTGAGAAATTAATTAATATACAGGGTGTTTTTCGAATCGATTTTAAAAAAATTGCCGAGAGTAAACTACCTTTATTAGAAGAGATAACAAAAAAAGTATTGAGAAAAGTTACTTGAAATTAAGAGTGATGGTAGACTCAATTTTCAAACATATCGGCCTACTTAGATTTTTAAATTTTTGAAAAATTTTGTATACCAATATACCTTTGATCGTAGCACTCCATTATAGGAGGCACTTCATTATTTTTTTAACATCTTAGTTCATGAACCAGTTAGTGTCTCCTACAGCCACGATAAAAAAGTATGTTGGTATAAAAAACCAAAAAATATGTAAGATAATACGTAAATGTGATGCTTCCAGTATTTTCTTTAAATTAATAGGCTGAACACAACTTTCCACAGATGAACGTAGATATTACACCAACAACCCCAGAAACACTGAGTAATGAAACTGGGTCAGTGGCGGGAAGGTTGGAAGTAGTATTTCTAAATTAAATAAGCAATAATTTGAAATTCATGTTGATATGATACAGAGTGATTCAGAATTCACGCAACCCGTAATATAATAAACAATTACTTCATTGGAACTGCATAGAAATAAATGCGTCAATAAATATGAATAGTTTTGCATTCGTACCTACTCGTGATTGACAGTGTTTTGTTTGGCATTTTAACCTTCATTGTTTCACAATTTATGCTTTAACTTTAATTGGTTAGCAATGTAATTGTTCAAAGCTAAGCGTGTACGCTTAGTCATTAGGTACAGTCTGTCTTTTTTCAACATGACCCTGAGCAGGCTGTGACGTCTATCATGCTTATAATATTGTTGGTATGGGTTGCGTGATTTCTGAATCACTCTGTATAATATGTGCAGTGTAGTGGTGAGTAGGTACTATTTCTGTTTAGTTCAGTTTAAAACTCGCGGCGTTAAAATGCGTAGAGCATAGAGCTTGAACATTGTATTATGAAACTACAAAAATACAAAGAAGACAACAATGTCATCAAAAAATCGCCTGTATGGTAATATTTTCATTCGCCAGAAAATAATAAGGCAAAATGTAAAATCTTCGGGTACCCAAAAGTACCCGGGTACTGTTTTCGGAAACCCGGATTTGATTTTAGACCAGGTACAACATCCCTATGAAATACACAATTAAAGTGCAGCGATTGACGTTCATGCTTATATAATTAAACTAGCGACTTTTAAGTCGCCCAAGGGCAGTTGCTTCTCACGCTACTGTATCCTTGGGTATTGCCTATTGTAAGAAACCTTTGTACTTGAAGTTATCAGTACCTTCCAGAAATTGGGCATTGTTTATAGCATGGCTATTGCTATATAAAAGAAATAGTAAAAGTACAGTGGTTGTCTGCCACCTGCATAACTAAACGTGGGACACATTTGTTTTGCGATTTAGTTTTACATTTTTTTTTGTTTATCATCAAGGACAAATTGTTGATTCTAAATTTTGTTCAGAAAGGCTTTGGAATGCAGCGTTGCACTGTCTTAACACATTGTGTGCCACGTCGTACATATATGAATGACCGATATTTCTGAAGTGGCCGAGTCATTCATTTATGTATGATGAGCAGCGTACAATACGGAGCTTCCTCATTCAAATATGAACGACGTTCTACGTATTTTAGTAGAGAATTTAAAGTGTGGCCCTCAGTGAGCATACTCGTATATTTGGTTTGAGCAAAAAGTTAAAAATTAAAAGTTTTATGGCTTCGGGGCTGATTTGTTGAAATCGCGGCACTCAATGTGTTACGTCTGTAGTAGTCTTAATCGGTTTCTTCATTTAAAATGTCATGGTCTTTCTTACATAAATTAATGTTTTGTTTACTACAGTAAACAGAGTTAGAGGTTATCTTAGTTTACAAAGTATTTTTTTTAAATACTTCGTATTGACTGTATACAAGTTTATGTACAACACTAGTATTTAATATATTGTATAGGTCTCTGCTGCCTACTAATGGTAGAATATGACAAAATATTCAAGAAAAACATTTATATATGCCATTTACAGCTTCTGCATATTGTAGAATAAATTTGAAAAATTGTGGCGTTTCAAGTCATTCAAAACGAATATAAAAATTGAAATGTAAAACTCCTCTAATAAACGATACTTCTAATACCATTTCCAAAACACGATGGCTATTTTTTTTCAATCTCCAGTTCAATAGGAATACAAAACAAGAATGAATATGAAACATCTTATATTATAAGAGCTGATGCCGCCGGTCGCCGGCCGTCCAGACCGTAAGCACTGGCGCGCGCACATGTCGACCGTGCACAAGTGGCGACGCAGCAAGCATTTGTATTGTTAACGCTGGCAGGGCTGGACGTCGGCTGGCTATCAGCTTAAACAAGCATTTTTATTGTTAACCGTTTCTTTATGCTGGCAGGGCCAGACGTAGGCTGGCCAACGCGTTCTAGTTTAATGTATAGAAAGTTTAAGCACATCTCTCGCTACATTTTTACATAATCATTGAAATTATGGCACGAGTTTAGAGATGGGCATGTGAGTGTTCACTCATGTCATGCACGTTTCATGCTTGCTTTAAACACTCACGTTCACACACCATAACTACTGACAAGAAAGTATATGTTGCTAGGCAACACTTTAATTCCTAGGTTTGAAAGTACTTTTTCCTGAAATCGTCAAGAAAATGGGCCATTTTAAGACTTAGTTTGATCTGGAAAGTGTCACTTTGCAAGACTAGTCACTTTTGAGATGTTTGCAAGACTAGTCATTTTTACATTACTTTACCGGTCACCTTCACCATGTGGCTTGATGCGATAGAATTCTATTTTTAAATTTTTAAAGAAATTTCAGAAAAAATGTAATACATTACACAGCATGAAAGTGTCTATGCTTGACTAGAAGGCTTTGAATAAGTACTCGGACGCTTCGCGTCCTCGTATTCTTCAACAAGCCCCATCTGCAAAGTATCACTTTCATGCCTTGTAATGTAATATACTACTACGTCCTAGGAACTAAAAGTAAGTTCTACTTGGACGCTTATAGACGCAGACACGCGATTGACTGTGGACACAACATTCACAACACAAGTGCGAAGCTCCGTCGCTGCAGGCTACCACACAAAAGTACAATGATCTCCAGCTCTAGATCTTCCACATGTCGGGCACGGGTAGCGGGGCACCCTGCAGTCTTTTATTCGTTACTAAATATTTAAGGTGAAATTAACATGAAACGTTAATCACGCTTTGAAATTTTTCACTCACTTTCAAATATTACTCACGTTCACAACGGGACCCGGCGTGACCCGACTGTTTTCACATCACGTGCCCATCCCTACACCAGTTTTCCTATCCCTCCTCAAAAAAGGTTGCCTCTTGGTCACTCAGCCAGGCATTCACATTGGTTTTCAGCTCGTTTCTTAAACTTCGTGCACTATTTTCGCACACAGCCATCATTCATAAACTGGACTCATTTGACGATGAATTTCGGCTGCATTATGCTACTTATGCCTTCAGCCAGAAGAAAGCGAATTACGGCTTACAGCGCACAGTTCACACGTGGCGGGCACTGTAATATGTATTTTTCTGGCTGAAGGTGTAGACTCTGAAGGGCATAATGCAGCCGAAATTCATGATGATGAGTACAGTGTATAGTGACGACTGTGTGCGGGAAAGGTGCAGAATGTTTAAAGAAGAAGCTGACAGCCAATGTGAACGGTTGGTTGACTGACCAAGTGGGCAACCTTCGTTGAAGAGGGATTTGTGCCACTGTATGATAACGATAACTGCCTTAGTCAAAATGGTGATTATGTAAGTTAGAAATGCAGCTGAGAGATGTACTTAAGTTTCTATATGATAAATGTTTTATGTTCATTCTTGTTTTTTATTCTTGTTGAATTGGCGGTTGAAAAAAATTATCCTCATAGTGTACCGGGTGGCCAATTAAGAAGGGCACTCGGCCCTATCTCGAAAAGTAATTGTCGTAAAGACTTGGGGTAAAAAAATTTATGACTAAAGCGGGCAAGAGAAAATGCTGGAAATTATTTTTAAGTTTCTAGAATGGCCGCCAGGGAGCGTAATCGCATTCTTGAATTTTAAATCACGTTTTTTGAGAAATATTCTTATATTACAGATAGCTAAAATGGACACCGTTTTAAAGCTGAGATAAATTCGATTCTTTTTTGTTAAATGCTTTTTGCTCCATCTCTTAAGGGAAAGTGGTGGGGGGTGTCCGAACATTTTCGGAAAGAAATGTCAATAACTTCAAAATGGCTGAACAGATTTTGTCAAACTTGGAGTCGTTGAAAAGGGCTTTTCTTAGGCTATCAACGCTGCTTTGAGTGAATTGATTTAGATTGCTTGTGTCGCCGCTAGAGGGCGTTTTGCGACAACACTACAAATAAAATGGATTTTCTCAAAAAAATTAAATGCAACTATACCATTTTATTACATCAAAAGATAGCCAAATAAGGGTCTAACACGCTAGTGAAAACCGCATTTCGATATTTGTTTCCTAACCTAAAATATCAGTAAAGGAAATTAAAACTCGAAATAATGTCGCATCTTTGGGAATATTTTCAGTATACCTGTCATTATTAAATCCTAATTATCGTTCTTCTATCAAAATAAATATGTAAATTAACTGTTAAAATACGAACATTATATTTAAAATGTCAATAATAATTAATACTCATTCAATATGATTGAATATTAGCCTTCTGTCCACACGAAATTCGAAATTTTTAAAATGCAAGTGTGCTTTGGAAAACAAAATAACAAAAATTATAATGATGGTGTTTTAAGTGCCAATCATATTAAGATTGCAGCTATATATAGTGCATTTTGGTGGCCTTACTTGTAAAAAATGCCTTTTCCACCTGTAGAAGTGTTTGATATGTTTCGTGTTTATTTTCAAAACAATGAAAACGCAACTGTTTCTGTTAGAATCTATGCGATGGAGTATCCTGATAGACGCCATCTAACTGTCAAAGTTTTTTCGTGTAGACAGAAAGGCAATATTCAATCATATTGAATGAGTATTAATTATTATTGACATTTTAAATATAATGTTCGTATTTTAACAGTTAATTTATATATATTTTGCTAAAAGAACGATAATTAGGATTTAATAATGGCAGGTATACTGAAAATATTCCCAAAGATGCGACATTATTTCGACTTTTAATTTCCTTTACTGATATTTTAGGTTAGGAAACAAATATCGAAATGCGGTTTTCACTAGCGTGTTAGACCCTTATTTGGCTATCTTTTGATGCAACAAAAGTGATATGGTTGCATTTAATTTTTTTGAGAAAATCCATTTTATTTCTAGTGTTGTCGCAAAACGCCCTCTAGCGGCGACACAAGCAATCTAAATCAATCCGCTCAAGACAGCGTTGATAGCCTAATAAAAGCCCTTTTCAACGACTCCAAGTTTGACAAAATCCGTTCAGCCATTTTGAAGTTATTGACATTTCTTTCCGAAAATGTTCGGACACTCCCCACCACTTTTCCTTAAAAGATAGAACAAAAAGCATTTAACAAAAAAGAATCGAATTTATCTCAGATTTAAAACGGTGTCCATTTTAGCTATCTGTAATATAAAAATATTTCTCAAAAAACGGGATTTAAAATTCAAGAATGCGATTACGCCTCCTGGCGGCCATTCTAGAAACTTAAAAATAATTTCCAGCATTTTTTCTTGCCAGCTTTAGTCATAAATTTTTTTACCCCAAGTCTTTACGACAATTACTTTTCGAGATAGGGCCGAGTGCCCTTCTTAATTGGCCACCCGGTACAGTGCAGACATGACAGTAGAATATGTCTATTGAACCGGAACATTAAATTTGGCCATTTATAATAGCTTCTTATAGTTTCTTCAGAGCAAAGTGAGATGTCTCATTTGTCTCTTACATGAATGTAGCTTATAAAAACCACTATTTATTACTTCCCTCGTCTGAAAGATGAAGGAGGTACAGGCAGACCTCGCCGTTCGCAGCTTTGTGGTTCGCTGATTTGATTTTACGCGGGGCACTTATGTGCTCCCTTTTCTTTGCCGTTCGCGGATGGAATTGCCAACGTAAACTGTTTCAACTTTCACGCACTAAGTAAATAAAGTCGACGTATGCGGTTTGTCATGAACACCTAAATAACATTATTTATCATGAACTTATAAACATACTTATCGAGCCTATTCCTTTTAATCTCTTATTACCAAATTGGACCTGAAATAAATTGTAAAATTATAACTTGAATAAACAAAATAGACACTCGAGCTGTAGATTCAAGTGGCAGACTTATGTTACGTATGGAATTCTAGTTTGTATATGCACGTTTATGTATTTTTGAATTTTTTGAGGTTGCATAGTATAAATAAATCTAGTTTATTGAACCTAACCTCGTTTTTATCATTTATGTGTTTACTTGCGCATCGCGGTTTTGCGCTTCGCGGGATTCTTCTGGAACATAATCCCCGCGAACGGCGAAGTCTGCCTGTATTGTAATCACGAAAAAATCACCTTCCGAGATTTCTTCAGATCTTCACATTTTAGGGTCCCTAGATGACAAAAACAGGTTTTCTCAATCCTGTCTGCCTGTCTGTCTGTTGGCGGTATAACTCAAAAACTATTTGTCGGAGGAAGATGATATTGTGCATACACATTATATATATACCTAGCATGAAACCGTGAAATTTTCAGACAAATATATACAGGGTGAGCACCGTAAAAAAATAAAATGTTGTTTACTTTTGCATTAATTTTGAAATAGAAGGAAGTAATAATAGGCTTTACACTTGTCGAAAATAGGACTCAATAGATACAGGATAATCTCTCAAGAGTCGAAACTTTTCAACAATAAGACCGTTCCCTTAAATAGAGGCGCGCGCCGCACTCATTTCAATGAGGGTGGATGGCGCAGTTCAACTTATCGATGCAGTTAAGATCGCTCTGTAGATGGGGCGGGTTCAAACCCCAGCGGTATACATTTTTTTTAAATTTGCAAATTGATCTAATTTGCACGAGGGAAGTTCGGTGTAAACCCATTTACAGTTTTTTTTTAAAGTAAACGTATTTCATTATTTTATTATGTTCGCTTGTTTGTGATTGCCCCTGTTTTTCACAACAAATTGTTATTATTTTTCTCATTACTTGTTGAAAATTTGTCTGCAGACACTTATTGTTACACATTTTTTGATCAAACTTTTTTCGTGTTTTGAATCATATTTATATATTATTTCTTATTTATTTAAATAGTTGGAGTGTGAATTTTGAAGAAAAATCTTGCGCTGGCAACGCACAATTAGGAAAATGTACATTCCTGGAATTTTTAGTGTGTGCCATTTATGTTTCAACTATACAGGTATGACTTGGTTTATGTCGGAATTAATTTCTAGAGATTTCTTGGGTAAATTGAAGAAGAAATTTAAGATTAAGATTTTTAGTAATCAGCACAAAATACTGGAAAAGTTTTAATTTATGAAATATATCTATCGAAAAGTATACAGAGAAGGCATACGTTATCGGTACTGGAGAGTAGGAGTTAGGAGTGGCTGTCAAGGGTGGGAGTAGCACCAATCAGACGTAGCCTTTTCATGTCTTGCAGTTTAAGTCACCAGCGCATGTTTGATAGCTCACTTGCAGTTGTTAATTTGTGGTTAGTGTATCACCTTTTCTCCAGTTATCGTGCAGCAGGTATAAATTGAAGCAGCATAAACAGAGTTACATCAGTATAACACCATTGAATAAAAGAGTAAGCAAGAGTTTGTATATTTATAGTCATGATGAAAAAGTTTTAAAACAATCGGAGGTCAACAAAGGGAGATTTTATTGATGAAAAAATTTTATAACAATCGGAGGTCAACAAAGGGAGATTTTATGTAGATCTATTACTGATAATTGGATAAAAAAATAATATTGTTACTGCACGATTAGTTGGCAGTGTTTTTGGCATTGCATTACACGCAAAAGTCATGTACAGGCAGACCTCGCTGTTCGCGGCTTTGCGGTTCGCTGATTTGATTTTACGCGGGGCACCTTTGTGCTCCTTTTTCTTTGCCGTTCGCGGATTAATTGACTTGCCAACTGTTTCAACTTTGACACACTAACGGCCGGTCTTATAAAGGCCACTAATCTGACGTTAACTTTAATTTGCTGTTAAAATAAACAAAAGCGCATAAAAATTTTTTTACTAATGAATATGTCATGAGCGCCAACGTTTTGATGAGCTTTTGTTTATTTTAACAGTGATTTAAAGTTATCATCAGATTAGTGACCTTTATAAGACCAGCCGTAAGTAAATAAAGCATGCGGTTTATGTCATGAACACCTAAATAACATTATTTATCACCAACTGGTAAACACACTTATTCCTTTGAATCTCTTATTACCAAATTCGCCTGAAATAAATTGTAAAATTATATCTTGAATAAACAAATGGACATTCGAGCTCTAGATTCAAGTGGCAGACTTATGTTACGTATGGAATTTTAGTTCAAACTTTACTGTCTTCTCGAGCGTTTCTGCCGAAAATTCAATTCAGTTTAATTTTTAACACGGAAAACCATGTCCTCAAAGCGTAGTTTCTGCTTCAGATTTGCCAGACAAAAAACGCAGAAAAGTTTTGGTTTTTTGAGGTTGCATAGTATAAATAAATCTAGTTAATGGAACCTAACCTCGTTTTTATCATTTATGTGTTTACTTGCGCATCGCGGTTTTGCGCTTTACGGCATTCTTCTGGAACGTAACCCCCGTGAACGGCGAGGTCTGCCTGTACTTGTCTCTAACTAAATAACAAAATCAACATATTTGTGTATTATTTCTTATATATTGAAACAGTTGGAGTGTGAATTTTGGAGGAAAATCTCAAGCTAGCAATGCACAACTGGGAAAATTTACATTACAGCAATTTTTAAAGTGTGTGCTTCAGTTATGCTTTATGCTCAGCTTGCATGTGGCTAAACGATGCGCAGTAGCCGAAATGGTGGGGTAGTGACGGAACTCATTTACTTTGTAGTTGCTTAACTGAGAACATTATGAAGCTTTGCTTTGTTCCTCCTAGTACTCACTCTTTCTCGCGCCTCACAGGTCAACACGCTGATATATGTTGAGCTGTAGGTTCCAGAGATTTCCTGAGTAAATTGATGAAGAAATTTAATAGGAACGTATCTAAATGCATTAGGTTTCTTGTTCTAAGGTTTTTTGTAATTGGCACAAACTACTTGAAAAGTTTTTGTATCGAAAAGTATAAAACGAAGGCATGCATTAACGGTACTGGAGGAAAGTAGGAGTTAGGAATGGCCGTCAAGGGTGGGAGTAGCATCAGTCAGATATTACCTTTTCCTGTCTTGCATGCGTTAATGGTACTGAAGAATAGGAGTTAAAAGTGTCTTGCTGTCTATAGACTGCAGCACATGTTTAATAGTTCACGTGTAGTTCTTAGATCGTGGTATGTGCATCACCCTTTCTCCAGTTGTGATGTATGATCAAAAGTGAAGCGGGTATAAATTGAAGCAGCATAAACCGAGTCATATCTGTGTAACACCATATTAAAGTAAGCAAAAATGTTTCTATAAATAGCCTTGGAAGAGTTTTTAAACAAGCGGAGGTCGACAAAGGTCATAAATAAGGGAGTTTTTATGTAGATGTGTTATTGCCAATCAGATACAAAGATAATTCCACTATTGCACGATTAGACAACAGTGGTTTCTGGCATTAAATCATGCTGCCAACCATTTTACTATTACGTGGTATATCTTACTTACTTAATCCTAAGGCCTTGCTACTGATGTTTGTGTTACATTTGTGCTGTTTTTTTCCAGTCTTCTCTCCATCTTTTTCTGTCTTGCATTAAAGTTAGAGCCTTCTCCCGCTTTAACCCTTTCTTTTCCACTGCTTTCCTCAGTTCTTCGTTCTGTGTTTTCGTTTTGTTATTATTTATTTCCATGTTTATATTTTCTAAATGTCTTTAGTAGGGATGTCGGCGGGTAACCGGACCGACCCGGGTAATAGTCAACCCGGGTATATTTTCAGGACCCCGGTACCCGACTAGTAAATTATGTAATGCCCAGAAAGTCAGCCTTTTTCGGAGAAGATAATATATATATAAAACAGCACGTTAGGCCTGAAGGCCTATGGCTTTGATGTGTTCTTTCCATGTTCTTCTATTCATTGCTGTATTTTTCCAGTCTTGTAGGTTGTAACACGCAATATCCTCCTCTACATTTTGCTATCACGTTTTCCTCGGTCTACCTTTCCTGTTTTTTCCTGGAATTTCTGTACTGAATGTGATCTTTGTTAGGTCAGTTTCAGGCATTCTTAGTATATGACCCAACCATCTCAGCCTGTTTTGGATTATAATTGTATTTATCCCTGTGTCTTTAAATATCTTTTTTAGTTCGTTGTTGGTTCTTCTTCTCCATATGCCATTTTCCTTTAATCCTCTATAGATCCTGCGTAGGATTCTTCTTTCCCATATTTCTAGCGTAAGTCTACTTTCTTCTGTTATTGACCAGGTTTCACTTCCGTAAAGCGTTGTGGGTCTTTTTCGGAGAAGATAATAAAAACTTAAAAACAATAGGAATAAGCTCTAGAAAAACACAACAATGCAGTAATAACCAGAATCAACCCATCCTGTACCACATGATTTTGATTCTTGTTTCATATAAGGCAATAAATCCGCTTCACAGAAATATTCAACCCGTCAATAGTACCATTAAATCACGTCAGTATGGGTTGAAGTAACAAACATCCTCAGTGTGATGTTGATGCTGCTACCAATTTCCGATAAAAAGTCACGTACTCGAATTTGATAGCAGTTAGAAGTGTGAAAATATTTACGACAGACGACTTGCAGTTTGAATTGGCGAGTAGGTACTATTTCAAATTAGTTCAGTTTAAAATTCGCGGCGTTAAAATGCATAGATCATAGAGCCTGAACATTGTATGAAACTACAAAAGTACAAACAAATAAGAAAACAATGTCATCAAAAAAGTCGCCTGTATGGAAATATTTTCATTCGCCAGAAAATAATAAGGCAAAATATAAAATCTTCGGGTACCCAAGTGTACCCGGGTACTTTTTTGGGTACCCTTTTCTATCCTTTGCTAAGTTCATCCAGTTTGCAACACCAAGGTTCACAAGGTCTTCCTCCACTCACTGTAGTCATTCTTTCCTGGTCTACCTTTACCGTTTTTGCCCTCTGGTTCATCAAATTATATACTCCTAGCACCTTTGTTACCTTCCATTCTGACTATATGTTCCAACCATCTTATTCTGGTTCTTTATACAGTTCCGCCAATTCACTATTTGTTCTTCTTCTCAAGATCTCTTGATGCCTCACACCTCCGTATATTCTCCTTACGACCTTTCTTTCCCAAATTTCCATTTTTCTTACATCTTCATCTCGTAAAACCCAAGTCTTTCTTCCATAGATTGCAACATGTCGTATTCTAAGTAACAAACGACTTCCGGGATTGGAACATGTCATAATTGAGATCGAAGAACGTGGGCGAAACGTTGAGTTCTTCGATCTCAATCATGACACGGTCCAATCTCGGAAGTCGTTTGTTACTTAATGACAATGGCCGTGAAAGCCTCAGAAATCATGTCGTATTCTAGATAAATTTTCATTACTCAAAATTTTCTTTAATGAACTCATACATCTTTTTCCCAGGGCTATTCTTCTGTCTATTTCGTTTGCGATATCCCATTTTCCATGGATTTCACTGCGAAGGTATATTAGACTTCGTTTTTTTAAAGCTTTGTGTTTGGTTGCCTACTCTTACATCTAATGTACCTACTTCCCACCTCTTGTCTTGTTTTTCCTAATATGATGTAGTTTGTCTTTTCTTGGTTTATTGTCAATCCCACCTTTGCTGCTTCTATTTTATCCTTAAGTTCTTCTTTTGTCTGTGCTATCATCGTCACATGGTCAACGTATGCCAGACATTCATACAAGTTCTTCAGAATATTACCTGTTTGCATTACTCTGTTAAAAATGTATCTCTTTAGTTCTCTTGTTTCTTTTGTTGTGTCTTTTAATATTTCTGCAATTATTTGGTCTTGTCCTAGTGTTTTTCCTATCTTCGTTTTACTAATTGCTTGGTTTTTTCCTCTAATGTGATATCACCTTCTGATCTTCCTGAACTTCTTGTTCTTGATTTTCTACTGTACATGCTAGTTTACTTCCTTCTTTTCTTTTCAGTCTTTTCCTTCTAGCAAATTTAAAGTATCGTCACACCTTTCCATTATCTCTTCCTCTTTTGTTAGCATATCTCCATTTTCATCCTTAATATTATTTCAAGTTGGTGTTTTCTTTTTCCTTGTCTTTCTTAAAGTGCCGTAGAATAACTTGTGATTCTCCTTATACAGTTGTTCCATTGTTTTTCCAAATTCTTCCCATGCTTTTTGTTTTTCTTCCTATATGATTCTTTTTACTTGGCCTTTTTCTTTTCTATCTGCTTGGTAATAGTCTTGCTTTCCTCTGTTTAGGTATTTTCTCCATTTTTCTTTTTTGTTTTTCTACTGCTGTTTTCACTCCGACCACTAGTGTGCCCTTTTTGCTGTTATATTTGAAATTTTTGTAACTCAACAGCTTTCTTCTGCTGCTTGCAGTGTTGCCTTTTTCAGTTTTCTCCATATTTCTTCTATTTGCTCTCTTTTGTCAATCTGTCTTAACTTTTCCAGTAATTTATTTTGAAACTGCTGCCTTAGTTTTTGTTCTTTTAATCTGTAGCTTTTTATTTTCTTTTTAATGCTTTTTGTTTCTGTACTTGCTTCATTTTTTTTTTTTACTATTCCTCATTGTCATTGTTAGTATATAGTGATTGCTTTTTCTTTCCCCTTGTTATTTTATGTATTTCTTTGTTTTAAATGTGTGTTTCTTATTATTAATTCATTCTCTATGGCTAGAAGCAATAATAAGAGAAAGTGGAATCCAAACTACTGGAACACTGTACCATAATAAACACCAACTTGTAGCATACGCCGATGATATAGCAATATTAACAAGATCACGGAAGGAACTAGAGAAGACTTTTGCTAAGTTTGAAAAAGAAGCGAGGAAGTATGGACTACAAATAAACACAGAAAAAACTAAGCTTATGGAAATTCAGTCTGAAGTGACGAAAGAAAACAAATACATAAAGATCCGAGTAACAGAAAGAGAATAGATTTTTGAGAAAGTTGAAAGCTTTGAGTATTTGGGTGTAACAGTAACAAACAAAAGTCAGGAAGATAATGAAATAGACAAAAGGATCTTAAAAGGAAACAGAGCAGTCGGATCACTATCGAAGATACTAAAGACAAAAAGCACATCTAGAGCAGTCAAAATTCATGCATATGAGTCAATAGTACGACCAGCCGTCCTATATGCAAGCGAAACGTGGATAATGACCAAACAAAATGAAAATAAACTAGCGATATGGGAAAGAAGAGTTTTAAGAAAGATGTTTGGTGGCGTTAAAACAGCCGAAGGAATATGGCGCAGGCGTACGAATAAGGAGATAATGGAGATGTATGGGAAACCAGGAATTGTGCAAAAAGTTCGAGCACAGAGGGCTAGGTGGTTGGGCCACGTTATCCGAATGCCACAGCAAAGAATTGTACAAAAACTACTGTATGGAGGAGAAGTTGGCACAAGGAGAAAAGGACGTCCAAAGAAAAACTGGTTACAAGAGGCGAAAAACGATTTAGAAGAAGCAGGAGTAACAGATTGGAGAACTAGAGCAAAAGATCGAATGAAATGGAAAGAAGCCATTAAAATGATAGAAGCCAAGGGCCATCATGGCCTGTAGCGCTGATATATATATATATATATATGGCTAGATCTAATTCTTTCTCTGTTCGGTGTTCTCGTTTGTTCTCCATACATGCCTAGGCACCACGCATAGCCATCGTTCCTTCTTCCAACCCTCCCATTCAGGATCATAACAAACATTGCTATTGTATTTATCTAATTGTTGTTGCAATTCCAGCTAAAATGTTTCCTTCTCTTATTTTTTGTCTTCTTCATTTGGTCCATATGCAATATTTAGTATGTACTACTCTTTCTCTGTCTCTCCTTTCATTTCTAGTATTAGAATTATCTCATTAACATTTCACGTATTTCATATTTCGTCTCTTATTGTACATGCTACCCCAACTTGTGACATCCAACATCGATTTCGTAGTTTTTGTAGCCCTTTATCTTAATTTTTTCTTTCTCTTATGTGTATGCAGTCTATCTTTGTCTTTAATAATCCCTGTTTACTGTTTACATTCCAGGTTGCGATTTTTGTATTGTTTTGTTTTTCTACGCTTATTTTTTTTTGCTTCTTTTATGCTTGTTTAATCATGTCCATTTCCTTGCCTGATTTCGTCTCCGTGTTTTCAACCGTTTGGTACTTCGTTAGTTTTTTGAGTCTAGGTTTTCGACTATCTGAAAGCTCATCCTCATTTGACCATTCATATTTTACCCCTTCAATCTTTATGTTTCGATATCCTATTTTAGTTACCTTAATTTTACTTTTCTTTGTTCTTGCTGCCTTCCTAATCGCTGCTTGTATTTTTCGCTTGTCTAGCGTTAGATCACTGTAGATCACTGTCTAAATAGATCTGCCGTAACAATTTTGTCTTTTGTTATAGCACCTCCATTTTCCGTTCAAAACTCCTGAACACTTCTATAGGTTTTAGGTTCTATTTTCCTACTTTGAATACTTATGTCTATAATAATTTATATTCAATGGTGGATGTTCACATTTGAAACCGTTTCAATGTTTTATTCTGTTGAGTTATTCTCTTAAGTTTTTTAAACATTGAGATCAAACATACTGTATAATACGAGGGTGGTTGAACTAAAACTAGCGT
This sequence comes from Agriotes lineatus, assembly GCA_940337035.1. Taxonomy (NCBI): domain Eukaryota; kingdom Metazoa; phylum Arthropoda; class Insecta; order Coleoptera; family Elateridae; genus Agriotes; species Agriotes lineatus. The sequence continues at coordinate 57,013,705 of OW679202.1, forward strand.
GTTCTGATTAATGGAAACCAAGCAACTATTTATTGCTTATTGTTGCGTTATGGTTTTACAAATCACTTTCCATAACTAGTTCTACTGCATCAGACTGAAATTATTTTAGAAGATGATCTCTATCGTAAATTCTCTGTCTAGACAATGGTGGATGTTCACATTCATTTGAAACCGTTTCAATGTTTTATTCTGTTGAGTTATTCTCTTAAGTTTTTTAAACATTGAGATCAAACATACTGTATAATACGAGGGTGGTTGAACTAAAACTAGCGTGTTCTGATTAATGGAAACCAAGCAACTATTTATTGTTTATTGTTGCGTTATGGTTTTACAAATCACTTTTCATAACTAGTTCTACTGCATCAGACTGAAATTATTTTAGAAGATGATCTCTATCGTAAATTCTCTGTCTAGACAGGATCAGAGCAATTTTTAATTTAGGCTAGTTTCCACCACAAAGCACTCCATGTACAAATGCGTGGTGCTGATGAATAAGTTTGCTTTTCAGAAAGGGGGTAGCAGAGTGCCATAGACAATTTTTAAATGGCAGAGAATGCACAAAAGATATTGCGAAAACTGTGAGCATTGTTAGGCGTGTGGTAGAAACTGTATGGGTATATATTCATTCATGTGAAAAATTGTAGAATTTTGATGACTCACATTATTGGTATGCAGTAAAAAGTGCCAAACGGACATTGGTTTGTCTGATTCTGAAGTTTAGCAAGATATTAGAACGGTTTTGATAAGAACTGGTAAAATTTTTCCACGGCAATATTTATACTAATAAGAATATCGTACGGCTGTAATGAAGCAATGGCAGTCATTTTTAGTGCTAATAAAGATGTTGCAAAAATACTATTTAATAAAATTATACTGTTCAAACGTGTTTGAAGTAAAACAACGTTGTATAATATGCTACAAGTTTATTTTGGATTTGGTGTTGATATTTTATAAAGCATTATTTTCTGTTTCACAATTACACTATGACTTATCATTACTCACATTATTTATATTAGTCAGTCATGGTTCATTATAAGTTATTATAAACATGCTTCGGTTGAAGACTAACAGAGCGAAGTGTTTTTAGTGATTATTTATTCTTTTTTGCTGCTAGTTTGTTTACTTCGATTTTCTTATTTTGTAGTATTATAAGGTCGTTTTTTTTAAATCGGCAGTGAAGTACCTCGAAATCATTAAAATATGAGAAATTGACAGTGAAGCAATCCATTGCTTTACAACTTTTTGTAGGCGGCGGGGCGATAGGTAAACGTTAACTGACGTTAACACAAATTATTATTATGTATTATTATTATTATTATTATTCAGGACAGGCGGCGTAACCAATTATGTCCCTACTACAGTTACGATATACAGTTAAAATGTTGTAATTTCACGATTTCTTGATTTAAAAAAAAAACGATGTACTCCTCGGCACTGTTGTTTTTATCCATCCGACATTCGTGATAAGAAACTAAACTTCAGAGCCTTGGTATACAAACTACTACTAGTTTATCAGCAGAAATTTCATTCCTGATTTTTATACGTCTCAGCTGCTTTTTATTAGTAATGGTGACATGCATATTTTATTTTATGTTAATGAATTCAGGTCATAAATATCGATTGAAAGTTTCTGTACTTGATTGAAGTTTCCATGAAATTGGCAGAAATGCTGCTTCTTGTACAAGTACTATTTCCAGTTATTTAAAAGCATTGAAAGTGTTCTACGCATATGATACACCTCCTCCTCCGCAGTCCGTTCACCTCTTGTAGGGGTATGGTGGCATCATGAGTTAAGTATTGAGTTGATGGTCGTCTTCCAGAGATTTCTATCTTGAGCTGAGTGGGTAGCTTCTTCATTTGGTCTATCCATCTCATTGGCGTTCTGCCTCTCGGACGGCGTCCTTCCATTATCCCTTGAATTACTAAGGTTTCCATGGAATTATCACGTCTCGCAAGATGTCCGAAGTATCTGAGGTATGACTGACTGGGATATGGTCGTGATCAGCCTTTTCTTTATGTTGAGTTCTTCTGTGATTGATTGGTTTGTGCGGTGTGCAGTCCATGGTATGCGTAGCATGCGTTGGTACGCCCACATCTCAAAAGAATTGATTCTGTTCTGGTCTGCTTTTTTATTGTCCAAGTCTCAGCTGCGTACGTTGCTATAGGAAAGATTAGCGTTTGTATTAATCTTTGTTTGGTGTTCTTATGATATACAGTGGATTCCTTATCTTACGGACTTAAGAATTGGCAAAGCAGATCGCCTGGATTTGGTCAAACTAAAGAGTCATTAAAAGCCAAATTTAATTACAAATATGCAATACTGGTAAATTATATGTTAATAGTAAGAGTGTTGCAGTATTTACAGTTTGATGAATAATTAAAAATGCAATTTTGGAAATAGTTTTATTATAAACGCCTGATAATTGGTGCACTTCTTGAATGGATAAGTGCGACTATCTTTCAGAAAAACAACTGTTTACAAGAAAATGTCGATTTATAAGGTAGGACTCTGACAGAAGAATTACGTCGATCGGTAGCGATTGTTCAACATTTCAAATGCATTTATCTAAATGCGACTACTGTGACAACGTCAAACGGTCAGGATCGATAGCGATGGATATCGACTGTCCAGCACGAAATTCAATTCGACTGGAAAACTTTGTTGTTGGACGATAGCGGACGATGGTTGGCGCTGGCGTAGTTCAGTGCAAGTTGCACAGAACGATACTCAATGCACACTAAACTGTATAAGCACGTGGCTACATAACCCCAAAGTTTGTTTTTGTTTTCTAAAATTTCAAGACTGTGACTTTGAGTGCTATAAAAACTAAAACACTACAAAATTTTGAGGTTATGTGTGTTTACGTGAGAATAAAGCCCGATTTATAAATTGACGCCCGCCCGTTTAACGCCACCGCTAACGCGGCCGCAGACGTAACGCCGACGTTTTCTATGGGGAGCTATTTTATAAATTGCCGTATAGTTTAACGTACGCAGGCGCATTCAAAAGTTAAAGCTCGATTTATAAAAGTGACAAGCGACACACGTGCCACCACCATCGGCAGTCCTAACCCAACATTTTGATTTATTATATGAGAATGGACAATCAAGAGGCAAACTACCTATTAGCTGCAGCAAGTGTGCTTATACTAGGTGCAGTCCATTTCGTTGGAACAACTACAAGAAGGGCGAGACGATGGAATCCATATACACAACACGCTATAAGGACGGTTTTTATCGAGTTACATTCCTTCCAATGAAAGAAAAGGACCATGATCATTTTTTTAAATACACAAGGATGAGTGTAAAAGTGTTCAATAATTTATATAAACTGGATCCGAAGCTTATAATACTAAAAAACTCCGGTAACAAACATATCCAAATCCAACAACATGCTTTTAATAATGAGGACATCTCTGCTCTGATCCTTGCGCAGCAGGTCAAATAATCCCGCGCAAAATTTCTCGCCATGCGATTGGTCGAGTAAATCCGTCGACGCAAGACGTTGACGCCAAACATAAATCTTGGCCAACTTTGCCGCAGACGTTAGCGGTGCAGCGTTAGCGTTTGCGTACGACCTCATTTTATAAACGGTCACGTTTGAACCAAACAGTTTAACTTCGGCGTTACGTTTGCGGCCGTGTCAGCGGTAACGTCAAACGGGCGGGCGTCAATTTATAAATCGAGCTTAATGACCCTCATGGACGCTGGATGTTGAACAACGCTGTCAGATGTTCGCCTATATTTCAAGCGATTGTGGGCGATCGTAACCGTTTGATTGCGAACGCTTGCCAGCCTGTCAGAGTCTTGCCTAAGGATAAACAAGTGGTTTTTTTATAGGTAGAAATTCTCATTTGACAATAAAATTAAGTCCAAGTTTATATGGCAAAATATGAAAGAAATGAAAGGCTTCAACTAATAAAATATTCAACACTTGTGTTATTGCACTTTGAGATTTATTTCAAGCCCTATTAAATTGTTTGTATTTCTCATACAACGCAAAATTAGCCTTAATGGTTGGGAAGAACAGTTGAAAATTTATAATAAATATCATGATAAAATTTATAGATAAACTATATACTGTAGCTTTGAAATGTTTGAAATAAATTTAATAAAAGGAAACGAAGAAAATTTCAAGGGCATGTACTATGGACATGAATGATTGTCACAATACGGAAAGAACGGATATTAAATGTTCTTTTAATTGCTCAATAAAATCCTCATGTTGGAGCTGGGAAAGGCAGCATTTTTAAGTATGTTTTATAAAAGTAAATATCGGATTATCACGCTTTACAGCGCTTGTAAGTTGTACATATTTGTGTATCCGTCAGCTCCCATAAACAAAAGACAAAAAATATGTCATGGTTAATATCACAATACTGCAACATTTTGTTTAAATTTATTGATTTTTACTTTTGCATCGTTTTGTAGGCGTAGAAGTATTGCGCATTTAATAAATGATAGTGTAAAAATGTTTTTAGGCTTTTAGTATGCTTTGGCAAGTAAAAACAGACTGTCATTCGCTTTACGGCGGCGGTTTGGACCTTTACCTGCTGTATTAGCGAGGTATGACTGTACTACCCTTACAAAATGCAAATACTTCGAGATCTTTCCATGCCGACTTCAAACGAAGACTTGAACGTTGTGATCACCTGCAGATTCTCAATGCAGTACATTTTTATGACAAATCAATGTTTTGTTAAAATGGACACAAAGAGAATTACGGGGGCTACAGAAAATCCACTCTAGATGCACGAGGGACACCTCAACATCCACAGAAAACGAACCATCTTAAAAAGTGTGTTTTTAAAGAACATATATTTTGTCTTATCTCTTATATTTTATTATGACAGTTGCTGTAATTTTTAAAATTTTTAAAATTTTGTCTTTAATTAATTGTTCAGGTTAATTTGAATTTGTTTATAAAATAAATATTTACTTTTCAAGACTGAGTATTGTTGCTGAAAATATAGAGGTTTTTCTTTCACTGTTTTTACGAAATTATATTAACTGCACCACTCTTATAGTCTGGGGAGTGTAGTTTCAAAATAATTACAACTTTTTGAAAGTTGTAAAAAGTAGGGGGAACACTAGACTGCATGTGTAGGAGTTTGGACTGAGATTTGAATTTTTTGCTATGAGTAGAGATTTTTTTCAATTTCTTCAGAAGGCTGCCAAGAATTTTGTTAGCTACTGCGTGCTGCTCATATAGTTTGGGAAGAAAATCATAAGGCAGAATGCTTTTGACATGGTTGAGATATATTGAAATTTATTTATTTAAGAAATTATGCAAATAATCTAGTTTGTAATTACAACTATTTACAAAAATGCACTTTTAATTATTTTACTGTAAATACTGCAACACTTGCTATTCTAAGTGCTGTGATCATTAAACTAGTATTAGGTATTACTTTTATACGTTTATGAGCAAGTTTGGTCTTTAATTTTACCTTTTCTCCTTCAGTTCTTATCTGTAATGCGATCACAATTACTGTGCTTAGAAACTCTTTATCTTAAGTACCATTGTTATACTGTCATCAGCAACAGCACACTTTAACTCTATCCTAGACTAAACACCACCATCAAATTCCAGTCTACACTTCCTGTTGCCCCAACATTTAATATCACAGACCACCTTTCCATGGACATACTATTAATTTTGCAGATCGTAATCTAGAGCATATTGCAACTTCGAACTTTGTTTTGAACGCTCACTTTGTTGGAAGTATGCATATTTTCTCAATTAATTGAATGAATTGCATGACATATGTTTAAAAAAAACGTGTTGTACATACATGTACGTTATAATGATTCTATCAATGTAAGATGTGCATTTCCAACTGCATCGACAGTAGTAGTCTTACAATATACAAAGATAAATGGGTGATCTAGCATACATGATTTTTCTTGAAGGTCCCAGGTGATAAGTAAAGTCACCAAAAATTAATGAAAAGTTGAACTGAGCTAAAGTTGTTTTTATACTATTTGTTAAATAAACGTAACGGGTAACTGATATATTTTCACAAAATTTGGATCATGTATACGTAGGGTTTAGGAAACGTTTCCTGCAAGGGAAACGTATAAAAGTTGTCAAATAGAGCGAGGGTTCATTTAGGCCCAAACAATAAGTGTATATAATCAGAAAGAAAACCCAACATTTTAAATCAGTTACGCTAAATTAAATTGTGCAGAAATATTTTTTTGGTGATTATTTTTGATCGACAAGTCATGTACTTGACCCCACTGCGAAATAACATAATAGGGAGTGATTAAAGAAAGCACTTGTTATAATTAAAAAAGCAGAATGTGAATTTATCTAAATTAACATAATATTTATTTCCAGAATGTTTAATTCAGAACCGGAGTTGACATATGAGCGTTTTCGTCTTCCACCACCAAACATGCCGCATTCCAGTTATAGTAATTCGGAAATTGGCAACCCAACAGATCTAGCTGCGCATAACAGAATTCACGGTTCGGAACGTCGGCCCTTTGCTAGCATGTCCCAGATTGCGGATAATGTGCCCGCACCTTCTGCTACAGAAGCTGCCATAAGCCAAACCAAAAATGTTCGTCCTATCAAGGGACGTGCTTTTGGTTCTCTTCCTAGTGGTTTGCAAGAGTCAACAAGTGGCGTACCTCGTCCTATAACAAAGCGCAATATCAACAGTGTGAACCATTCTCAATCCAAACCTGATCTACCTCATACTGTAACTTCTGGGACCTTAGATGAAGAATGGGTGAAAGCTCCCGAATTTTACCCCAAAAATTCCAAACCCAAGAGCTACGCTGAAGCTGTAAATCCAAAAACTGGCCTGCCGCTCGTTGATGCTGACAATAAAATCATGTGCCCACTTGTAGAACGAGCAGGAGTTTGCAAGATGGTGCCCCACTGCCCTTACTTACATGGTGATATATGTGATCTGTGCGGTGCTGCTGCTCTTCATCCCACTGATGCGGAACAGCGTAAACAGCATCATCAGGTATACATTAAAGAATTTTGTAATAGACACGTCGGAAAATATATTGCTAGTATTCTATTATTACAAATACAACTTGAAACAATATTTTAAAAAGTCTTTAATTTTCTTTCAGAGGTGTATGGAACGCCATGAAAAGGATATGGAATTATCGTTTGCTATACAACGATCCAAGGAGAAGACTTGCGGTATATGCTTTGAAATAGTCATCGAAAAGGAGGTTCATGAACGCCGATTTGGAATTTTGACCAAATGCAATCATTGCTTTTGTCTCAGCTGCATCCGTAAATGGAGACAGGCTCGCCAGTTTGAAAACAAAGTTGTCAGGTATGTAATATACTGTTGCAGACTGAATTATTCTTTAAAGCTAATTTAAGATGCATTTATAAACATAAATTAAAAACAAAACAGAGGTGTGGTTGTTACACCTCAAAATGACTTTTATAACTTTAAAGCACTTTGAGGATAGTTTAAATGGGTCGTTAGGGCACGTTAATCTTCAAAAAAGCAAAGTTCACTCTAATCACGCCTCACCTTGCTGTAACAGACAGTTGACAGGCTATTTGCTCAGGTAGAAGGGAGGTACGGATCAACACGAAACATTTTAGAGCGGGATGCTGTTACAATAGGGGTTGATTGTAATCAAAATAGGGGGGGAAATGAGCGCCACGAATTTTGTTGATAGAATGGAGGGGACTGTCGCTATACTACGATGTACTTGCGAGACGATCCGCTGGTTTCGGACTTGGTCTTTTAGTTTTGCCAAGGCATCTTACATATAATCAAATAGAGCACAAAGCATGCACAAAACACATAATATAAGAACCATAAATAAAAGGAAAAGTCGTTTGAATTGAATTTGGGTCTATTGTAATTTAAATATGCATGTATACGTTCGACTTGAATAAACGTAAAGCGGATCAGTAGCTCTAAAATTTACTGTGCATTGATAGATAACATACAAAAGTTCCACTTAGGATATTGAAACACAGTGATAGGTATGACGCAAACAGTATATCTGTTACGTTGAAGGGACTGTAGCGAACAAGCCGTGTAAAAATCTGAATACTATGACACACCTATATTACTCTACGAGTAGGTTGCGCGCATCGGTTACACATGGCAGTTGTAACGCATCTATTGCATCACTCGAAGGTCAACACAAGCGTGACTTGGCATGCACCAGGAATACACATTACTATTCTAATTCTTACATGTTGCTATTCTACGTTCATATTACCCGAGTTAAAGCCTGGCGAAAGCAGTAATTTAATACCATTGGAATGTCTCGCTGAGCGCCGGAAGCTGACAGATGACAGACAGCGTAGGATGCTAAGGGTTGCAAGTGTGGTAGGTAATGATTCTCCAAAACGACGATGGTTGCACACGAAGATCCTTACCGGGCAAGATTTGAAGAGAGTATATTGACAACTTAGCTACCTGTGCTTCCCAGATTCGGCACGATGACACCTTTCTCAGAGGCCACACGCACACTTTAAAAACAAACCACACGGTCGTAGCTTCAGATGCTGACTGTCGAGACAGGGGCTGAAGAAAGAAGGGCATGAGGCGCTTTTGCTTGCTTTCGCCGTCCCACTCGTGCAATCGATTCGCTTTAGCACAATATTACAACCGTTTCTTTGAGCCAAAAAGAAAGTATGTTATGATAAACATATGGCGACGGGTTTGTTGAAAGTGAGGCTTACAATATCAGACTCGGTTTTACGATGTGATGTCAGGGGTCATCTATGCCGAGTCGCACACGTGCGAGCGATCAAAACTGTACTATATTTTAACGAGCGTGAAGCGTACGTATTTGCTGGATTTTAAGCTATTCTTAACATAGTGTCAATTCGAATTATAAACATAGATAGTGCACTAAATTGTGTTCCTTGCAATAAATTGAACTATTTTTACTCATATATGGATATACAGTGATCGCCAAAAAACTAGCATCAAATGAGAATTTTTTTAATTTTTTGGAAAATCAAAACCTGGCGATCATAGGTGGTTGAAAAAGTATTACAAATAGGCCAAGCAAAAGTTGTCATGCGACTTCCGTTATATATAAAATTTTAAATTTGTTGAAAATAATTGTGAAAAATGCATTTACTGGCCCAGATAAAGAAAAATTTTACCAAAAAAAGTTGTTTAAAATGCGATTTTCTATCTAAATATAAAATTTTGACTCAAGAAGTCTTCCATTTTTAGAACATGTAAACTGAATAAAGAGAAATCCTCATTTAGACAACTGTAAAAACAGGTTAGAGTTTTTAGAAGCCATTAGATAGATATTATCGCTGAAAAATATTACTTTTCGGTAAATAATACAAAATCTAATAATTAATAGGGATGCGCCGAAACGGGTTTTTTCTGCTTCGGCCGAATACCGAATATTCATCCTAAAATTTTGACGAAGCACGAAGCTTTGGCCGAATCATAATACCTAGAAACGAACATCTCGAAAAACACTAATACATAAAAATTTTTTTTTTATAGTAATAAAATAAAATAAAAATAATTTATTTGAACAAGCGGTTTATCTAGCAAATACATTTTAGAAACACACAAGCGAAATAATTAATGACACAGATATTGAAATACGAAATAACAGACCTACCAACGACTATATCAAATATTTGTAAAAAACATAAGAACTACTTCAACACAAAAATAAAAGTTTTTTATGTAATAACTGAACAATAGGCCGATTCGGCCGAATACCGAAGCCGAATCGATGCTTTGGCATATCTCTAATAATTAACATTTTCTTTTGTTTTTCTAATTATAAATCTGTCCAGTTTTCACCTAAAAAATTAATTTTGAAATTAAGTGTATGTGAAATCTTGAAAAATACTAAAAAAAATTGAAAAATTAAATTTTTATGGAAGTTAAAGAAAAATTGTTGTTTTTGGGCCTTGAGATTGTTCAGTTAGCAAAAACTAACACACGATAAAAAAATCTAAAAGGCTTTACCCAAAACTTCCCTCGTCGACATTGTGACACTAAATAATTTTAAAAATCAAATTAAGTTAGGAGTAAAAATATCTTCAAGTTTCTAATAAATTAAATAAATTTTTAAATAAAAAAAGACGTTACCAGTGGTCGAATTCGAACGGCAGGCGGACCGTGTGTGCAGCCCCAACGTTTAGTGCGATATCATAAGGGACTACACAATTTCTACCTGAGCCACGGCGGACCGGCCTCTCCAATTACTCCGTCGCAGCTATATTTAGTAATGGCTAATTTGTGCCTTGTTTTTGTATTGTAAAAAATGTATTCTGTATCTATTGGCTTCACAATGCTAGAAATATCAAAGGCATACCAGATAGCACAGGAAATGGAAAAATATAGGATCTGCATACTAAGGCTTAGCGAAACAAGGTGGAATGGAAGAGGAAGGAAACAATTGGGAGTTAACAAAACGATAATCTACAGTGGAAATGAAGACGAGGAAGCGGATCGAGAAAAAGGAGTGGCCATGATGCTAACCAAGGAGGCAGCAAGTGCACTAATGGAATGGGAGGGCATAAATGAAAGAATAATGTGGGCCAGATTCAAAGCAAAGTTCAGGAATATAATAGTCATAAGTGTATATGCACCAACAAACCAACAAGACGAAGATATTAAACAGGATTTTTACGACCAAATGTATGCACTACAGGGGAAACTGGAAAAAACCTTTAAAAGGGACCTAAAAATCATAACAGGCGATTGGAACGCAAAGGTGGGTAGAGATAACAGAGGCAAGGAGCATGTCATGGGAACATGCGGGGTTGGCGAATGCAACGACAACGGATCGAAACTAATTGAATTCTGCGCAATCACTAACATGATCATAGGAGACACCATCTTTCAACACAAAAATATCCACAAAGTTACTTGGACCTCCCCCTCAGGCAACGCCCACAACCAGATAGACCACATACTTATAGACAAAAAGTGGAGAAACTCTCTAAAAGATGTGAGAGCAATGAGGGGAGCAGACTGTGCAACAGACCATGAATTAGTTAGAGCCCAACTAAAAATTAGTCTGAAAAATAATTATCTAAAAAATCTTAAAAAGAGAAGATTTGATGTTAGACAACTCAAGAATATTGAGACCCTACACAAGTTCCAAAAAGAACTAGAGAAAAGGTTGGACAATCCTGAAGGTATGAAAGAATACAGTATCGACAAACACTTTTAAAGGCTCACTAGAAGAAGTAGCGAGACAAACAATAGGATATATGAAGAAAACCGACCAAGTATGGATATCCAATGAGACTAAACTGAAAATACAAGAAAGAAAATTACTAAAGGCTGAAATTTTAACAGAAGCAGACCAAGAACACAAAAAAATTCTGCCAACGCAATACTGGGGAAAAATAAAGAAATTAAAAAGAGCGCAAGAAACGATAAAAGAACATACTTTGAAGAAATTGCCAACAAGGCAGAAGAAGCAGCCAGAACTGGCGATGCAAAAACACTGTACGAAACGTCCAGGAAACTGAAAGGCAAAAAATACCTGCAACAAACAAAATTGAAAGGAAGCAATGGTGAACTATACACCACCCAAAGGGAGATAGAAGACAGATGGAACGAATATTTCTCGAAAGTATATGACCGGGCAAACAAGAGAACAATTGAAGAAAACATGATTGAAGACCCGGAATTAAATGTCCCTTTGGGCGAGATCAGCAAGGAAGAAATAATGCATGCCATAATCTGCCTCAAAAACGATAAAACACCAGGTATAGACAGAATTTCTGTGGAATTGTTAACAGCACACCCACAACTTTCAACCGATATGCTATATCTACTACTCAACAAGGTGTGGCTAGAAGAGAAAATCCCAAAGGAATGGAACGAGGGCATAATCATTAAGATACCAAAAAAGGCCAACTATCAAACTGTGGAAACTGGAGGCCGATTACTCTACTATGCATAGCAAACAAAATTATGAACAGAATTATCCTAGAGAGAATAAAAGAACCTACGAACGCAAAGATTAGAGAGAATCAGGCTGGATTCAGATCAGGCAGATCGTGTACTGACCATATCGGTGCAATAAGAATAATCTTAGAGCAAATGGCCGAGAACGGGAGAAAAGGTATGCATAAACTTCATTGATTTTGAAAAGGCCTTCGATTCCTTAGATAGAAGCAGTTCGGAATACCAAGCAAATACATAAATGTAATCAGACTATTTTACTATAACTCAACAGCAAGAATAAAGCACGAACTTCTGCAACCAATTAACATAAACAAGGGAGTTAGACAGGGGTGTGTTTTATCGCCACTACTGTTCCTAATATGGAATGGATTATAAAAAGAACAGTAGACTATAGATCGGGAATAAACTGGGACGTCTTTAATAAGCTCGAAGACCTAGAATTCGCTGACGATGTATGCCTAATCACAACAAACAGACAACAAATGCAACATAAAACAACTAGACTGAGTGACAATGCAAAAAAAACAGGCCAAAAATACTAAATTACTTACCAGTGACACAACAACAAAGGAAACACTACACATTAATGCATCAGAGATACAAGAAGTAGATGAAGTAATCTATCTGGGCAGCGTAATCGACAAAAGAGGGGGAACCCAAAAAGATATCAATAGAAGGATTACACTAGCACAGGGGGCATTCCATTCAATGAGTAGAATATGGACATCTACAACTATTACGAGAACTACTAAGCTAAAAATATTCAGGTGTAATGTCAAGAGTGTACTGTTATATGGTTCGGAGACCTGGAAAAACAACAAATTACTATATAAAAAATTACAAACATTTATAAACAGATGCCTCCGGATTATATGTAGGATTTTTTGGCCAAAGAGAATAACTAATGAAGAACTATGGGAAATAACAAAAGAAGAAAAGATCGAATCGACCATAGCAAGACGAAAATGGAAATGGATCGGACATATATTGAGAAACCCAGCATCGAATATAATGAGGCAAGCACTAAGTTATAACACGACTGGGAAAAGAAGAAGAGGGAGGCCCAGCAATACTTGGAGGAGATCTGTCGACCACGAGATACAACAAATGGGTCTAACTTGAAACGAAATCAAAATAATGGCAAAGGATAGGAAAACGTGGAGAGTGCTGTGAACAAAATTGGACTGAACCCAACAGGCGACGCGTGAGCTAGCTAACTCCATCTTGGAGCTATATGATTTATATATATATATCTATTGGCTTCCATTTTTGGTAAGAATAAAGCCTGCGCTATGTACAAATTATTACTTGTATCTATTACTAAATTGAATGAAAAATAAATACATTTTCAAATTAAAAAAATGTATCCCGCTGAGGTTTCAACCCGCCGCATCTCCGCAGCGGATCTAACTGCAAGAAAATTCCATCTGCGCTATGGAGTCTCGTCGAGATAAGTCTGGCGCGCGCCTATCTTGAACAGAACGGAGTTAAGGGTGAAACATTTTTGCTCTTTTGTGACATTATCCTGTATCGGTTGAGTCTTATTTTCGGCAAATGTAAAGCCTGACCTATGTGAAAGTTATTACTTCCTTTTATTTTAAAAAATGTTATTTTTTGAAGGTGCTCACCCTGTATATATTTGTATGAAATTGTACCGGTTTCATGCGCGGTAGATATATAATATGTATGCAAAATATCGTCTTCCTCCGACAAATAGTTTTTGAGCTATACTGCTGACAGACAGACAGACGGAATTGAGAAAACCTGCTTTTCGTCCTCTAGCTAGGGACCTTGAAACGTGAAGATCTGAAAAATCTCTAAAGGTGATTTTTTCGTGATTACAATACTTCCTTCGTCTTTCAGACGAGGGAAGTAAACATTGAATTCTAGCTTAATTTCTGAAAAATGGCACTTTGGATTTTGACAATTTTTGAAAAACGCTATTTTCCAACTAAGTAAAAATCACCTGTATCTCAGATAGAGGCTAAATAGGTTTTTTAGATAAGCACAAATTATTGCTATAAAAAGTTTTTTGAAAAATCAAAAATAAAAATTTCTCATTTAATGTCGACCTTTTGGCAGTCACTATATTAGATGATTTACTCGCTACTCATTTGTTTACAGTTCTTCATATGCTTGGTCAGTAAATTATTAATGCTGTGAATTATTTTTCTCAAACTTCAGACATATTAATGATTAAAGTAGATCAGTAGACATTTCCACGCTCTCATGTATCGACTGCCACAGTGCTGGAACTTACCTGTCGCTTTCAGGCTTTGCCAGGATCCCCTGTACAAAATTTATACATATGCTGCCACTAGCGGCAAAGGCGCACAAAGCAAGTCATATACAAACATGATAAAATATCATTTGAAGAAAACACACAGAAACCAGTAAACAAAAGTGGTCTATTCAACTGAAAATGAAACACATTTGAAATTACGTTTGCTCCCTCTCTTTCCTGCTCACACAACTGACTCTTGTTAGCGACGTATTTGCTGTCCAGAAACGGATCGATGAAAAAGACACGTGCATTAAATTGCCGCCAAGAAATGGTGGTGAACCGGAAGATGTTTATAAATGCTCTTTTACAGGCGAGATTTTAAATACAGAATCGAGAAAATGCAACAAATTAGAACTAAAGTCGTAAAAATGGAAAATGTCCTCACAAGCACTTAACAATCGATATAACTATTTTTGCGCCATCAACTTTACTTAGCCAAAAATTTGATTTTTAATTTTTAAGCATTTGTCAAAAATTTTCAAAAATTAGAAATTCTACAGATACGGTACAAAATGAAGCATTCGTTGAAGAGTCAAATTTTCTGTAGAATTTTAAGCTGAATTCAAAAATTTAATAATATACCGGGTGTTCTATTTAAAATATGAGTTAATAAAAAAAAATAGAAAAAAAACAAAAGAAACCCACTTTAGAAGTATTCAACTGGAAAATCACCTATCTCACATTAATACACATTAAAAATGTAATCAAAATGTAAAATTTGAAAAAAATCGTTAGAGCCGTTTTTTGAAAAAATCGAAAAAAACTGAAAAATCACAAGAGTAAGTAAACACCAACTTCCGGTTATGCGATTTTCTTCAAAAGCTTGCGGTCTCATCTACATAGTCCACAAAACTTATATATGAAGTTTCAACGCCATACCTCTTTTCGTTTTTGAGATATTCTGTTCATAGACAGACACACAGACAGAGGAATGAACAAAAACATGTTTTTAGGGTTCAGGGGACTCTAAAACGTGAAGATCTCTTGAAAACTCCATTTCGAATTTTTGGGGTGAATCCAATACTTTCTTTATCGTAAAAGGAAGTAAAAATTAGTTTTCCTGAAATCGTCAAGAAAGCGGGCCATGTAAACACTCAGTTTGATCTTCAAAGTGTCACTTTGCAAGACTAGTCACTTTTGAGAATTTTGCAAGACTAGTCATTTTTACTTTACATCACCTAGGTAACCGGTCACCTTCACCATGCGCCTTGATTCTATTTTTAAATTTTTAAAGATGTCGGAGAGAAAATTAAATCCTCCAGCTTCGTTCAAGACACTTTTTATTTGCAGAAAGTTCTGTAACGCCTAACATATACAATATTAACTAGTTTTGGCAGTGTTGTTCTTTGTTAAGACGTTGCCTCTATAAGCAAGGTGAATGATTTGCAGGCGGGAGGTTTTAAGCGAGCGCCGTTGAAACATGAGTAGCGAGCGGTGCGCTGGGGCCCCCTCTCTTGGCGACGGCTGGAACCGTGGAGGGGTGTAGATCCGTGCTACCGAAGCCTGCGCGCACTAGGTGCTACAAAGAGAGATTTCAGAAAAAGTGTAATACATTACACAGCATGAAAGTGTCTATGCTTGACTCGGAGGCTTTGAAGAAGTACTCGGACGCTTCGCATCCTCGTATTCTTCAACAAGCCTCCTCATCTGCAAAGTATCACTTTCATGCCTTGTAATGTAATATACTATTGTTTGAACCTGTTCAATATTGTTTGCCTAAATAAAGTGCGTGATTATTGTTTCTTCAGTAACTAAATACGAAAAGATTGTCCTAAGAGCATTGCATTTTATAACATATATATTATTTTGTTGTCATACCAACCAACAAGAATCTCTCTCTCTTCACTGTAATTCCCATAGGTACAAAGGGCAACCTGAGGTTGTGTCATTTGCTATTGTATATATACATGGTAGGGTCGCTACTCCTACGCATTATGTGGTGGGTCCGTTTTTACTATTTTTTCCACTGGATCTTTCCACGTTTTCCTGTCTTGTGCTATACGTTTCGTTTCGTTCCAAGAGATTCCCTGTTGCTGTAACTTCTTTTCTACGCCCCTTCTCCATGTTTCTCTTGGTCTGCCTAACTTCCTTTTTCCCGCGACGTTAAATTCTAATGCTTGTTTGATTAGATTTGTGTTCGGTTTTCTTAGTGTATGTCCTATCCATTCCCATTTTCTCTTTCTCACTGTTCTTTCTATTTTTTCTTCATTTGATATATTCCATAGATCGTTATTTGTTATTTTCTTGGGCCAAAATATGTGGTGTATTCTTCTAAGACATTTGTTAATGAATGTTTGTATCATTTTTATATGTTGTTTATTTAACACCCATGTTTCCGCTCCGTATAGTAGTACGCTTTTTACATTTGTTTGGAATAGATGTAGTTTGGTTTTTATTTTGATATTCTTTGAATTCCATATTTTGTTCAACATGCCACATGATTTTTGCACCTGCGTTATTCTTCGTATAATATCTCTGTTTGATTCTTCTTGCATGTCTACCATACTTCCTAGATAACAGAATTCTGTGACTTCTTCAATTGGGGTATTCCCTAGTTGTAATCTTATATCCTGTCTTTCTTCTCTTAGATTATCTTTTAAGATTTTTTTTTATTTCGATTTATTGTGAGACCTATTTTTTGAGCTTGCTCGTTTAGTTTGTTTGTTAACTCTTGCATTTGTCTAATGTTAGGTGTTATTAAACATATGTCGTCTGCAAATTCCAGGTCTGATGTTTTGTCGAAGATACCCCAATTTATTCCCATTTTGTTGTCAGATGTATTCGTCATAACCCAGTCCATTATTATCAGGAACAGAGTAGGGGAAAGTATACATCCTTGCCTGACTCCTACTTTTATGTTTAATTTATTCGATAGTTTACCTACGTACAAGACCCTTGCTGTATATTCCTCGTATATCAGTTTTATTATACGTATAAATTTATCCGGTATTCCGTAGAATGTAAAATTTTCCTCATTTGTTTCTTTGCTATTGAGTCAAATGCTTTTTGGAAGTCTATGAAATTTGTGAATACCTTCCTTCCCATTTCATGGTTTTGTTCTAGGATTATTCTCAGACTAGCTATTTGATCTGTACATGATCGTCTTTTTCTGAATCCTGCTTGGTTTTCTCTTAATTTTATTTCTATTAACAAGAATACGAATAGATGACAAACCCGATAATAAGTAAAAAAAGTTGTAAAGGGGTGTACACAGAACTTTTCTCGCAGTCACAAAATAGGAACAAATATCTCAATGTTGCTAATAATACTTAAACAGTAAGACAGGACTCGGACAGGCTAGGAAACTTGCAATCCGATGGCTACGATCGCCCACAATCGCTTGAAATATAGATGAACATCTGCCACCGTCATTCAGCATCCAGCGTCCATGGGGGTCATTGTTCTCGCGTAAACACATCTAACCTCAAAATTTTGTAGTGTTTTAGTTTTTATAGTACTCAAAGTCACAGTCTTGAAGTTTTAGAAAACAAAAAAAAACGTTAGGGCCATGTTACCATGTGCTTATACAGTTTAGCATGCATTGACTATCGTTTTGTGCAATTTGCACTGAACTACGCAAGCGCTAACCATCGTTCGCTAACAAAATTTTCCAGTTGATTTGAATTTCGTGCTGGACGGTCGATATCGACCGCTATCGATTGTGACCGTTCGACGTTGGCAGAGTAGACGCATTCAAGTAAACGCATTGGTAATGTTGAACGGGCGCTATCAATCGGCGTAATTTATCTGTCAGAGTTCTGCCTTAAAGGAAACGCTTAGCAATGCACATTATATCAATTTGCAAAAAGAAACTGCAGCAGGTGGAATCCGATTGCTAGCCAGATGTTTTAACCTTTCGCCCATGAGAACGCTCTTATTATATTTGCTTTCGACTGGGTTATAAAAGGCGCAGCGAATGTGTTCACCCTGTATATTTTCACCAAAGGTATATTGGGTCTCCAGCCAGATAGACATCTAATTCTAATGCATCTTTCTCAAGTAAATAGTTTTTGAGGTATACCAACAAGAGACGGACAGACGAAATTGAGAAAACATGTTTTTCATCATCTAGGAATTCTGAAACGTGAAAATTTGAAGAAATATCTGAAGCTGATTTTTCACGATTGCAATACTTCCTTCATTTTTGTAGGCGAGGGAAGTAGTAGGTCGATAGTGCAAAAAATAAAATAAATATATATGATCAAAACCCTACTCTGATGATCGGCGTCTCGTTTCCACCACTTCGTTCGGCTCAGCTTTCTTTGATTTGGATGTCATTTTTTGGCAGTAGTTTATTTTGATATGTTTTTCGGACTTTTTCCACTGTCTAGGGTGTAAATCACATGTTTCAGGAGTTTTAATCTACTCCCGTCTTCAGGTGTTCCTGGTTAGTCCTGAGAAGAACTGATATTATATGCCCTACGCTTCATTTACTATCTTCCTTCAGATGTTCCTGTCCTTTGTTTTCTCAGCCCGGTCTGTCACTCCCATTTTCTTCAGATCTTTTATCACCTCGTCATACCATCTTTTTCTCGGCCTCCCTCTGGGTCTATCTTCACTCGATTTCCATTATGTAATTAGTTGATGGTGCTACCTTCCTTTCTCATTACATGTCCTAGCCACCTAATTCTTTGCACTTTGATAAATCGCACAATTTCATCTCCTCCAATTTCCCTCAATATCTCGTGGTTCATCCTTCTCCGAGGTTTTCCCTCATTATTCGTTTCTGAACCCAGTATCGTTCTCAGTACTTTACGCTCAAAAATGCTCAGTTCTTCTCTTTCTGTGATGCACAAGAGCTCTGCTCCATAGGTAAGGACAGGTCTGATTAGACTTTTATAAATTTTTAGCTTTGTTGATTTGTTTATTCTTTAACATTTTTTTATTTGCGTAATATGCTCTGTGTCCTGCTTGTATCTTCCATATTACCTCAAATTTTCACTCGTAATTATTGTTGTTTGGGACTCCTAGATAGTTACAGTTGTCGACTTCTTCAAATGTGGAATTGCCTACGTGTATGTTACATCTGCCCATTTTTACGTTCCTTTGACATTTCAGGTATTTTGTTTTGTTCTCATTTATTTTTACCCCATTGTACCAATTTCTCTCTCCAGGCTTGTAAACATTTCGATTATCTTCCTTTTTGACCTTGCAATAATAACAATGTCATCAGCATATGCGAGCAACTGCCCTTCTCTGTTTACTATTGTCCCATGGTGATTTGTCTTTCTTATTATTTTTTCCAGTACGATATTGAACAGTGTGGTGGATAATGCATCTCCTTGTCTCACCCCGGAGGTTAGTATAAAGTTACTTGTTTCCCCTGCTGCGGTTCTAATAGATGCCATTGTTTCTTCCATCGTCATTTCTACCAGACGTACTATCTTTGTTGGTATGTTCATTTCACGCATTGCCTTTGCATCTGCTTTCTGTTAATACGTTGACTGCTACCCTAGATTCAATGACTTACTGTATAGCTGAGTCATTATTTGATATTACACTGTTAATGAAATATTACACCACAATGTATACAAAACCGAAAACTGCATTCACAGAACGTTTGCATAATGTTTTGGCTACGCGCTACCCGAGAATGAAACACATTACTTATTTCATATGGTACTGAATGCTAAAAGTCTGTTACTCGAGCGACGCGGATCCGCGTCGTGAGCACATCGCAAACACTCGCAATAACACGGATCCGCGTTGTGAGCAGTCAACGAGTTAACTTTGTCGAAGGTCTGTTGGAAGTCAATGAATAATAGGTGTAAGTCTATGTTGTGTTCATGTCCCTTCTCCATTATTTGTTTTATTATATGGATTGCATCTGTTGTTGATCTGCTCGCTGTGAATCCATACTGATAAGTCACCAATTATATTATTCGTGTAATTTATTAATCTTCTGTGTATTAGAGTTGATAGGATTTTGTATGCTGTGTTAAGGAGGGTAATTCCTGTATAGTTGCGGTAGTCTTCAAGGTCTTCTTTCTTTTTTATCGTCACTATGACTCGCTCGTTCTATTTATCCAGTATCTTGGTTTCACTAATTCATAAATTCTCTCCAGTTGTTCTGCGTTCTCTCCATTTATTCAATCTTTGCCCGATGATTTTCCATTTCTTTTATTGTTTATGACACTTTTTAATTCTGTATACGTTGGTTCTGCCGTTTCAATTTCATCATCCTTAGTTTTATCTTCCTCTCGTTGATCCTCTTCAGTTTCTAGTTGTATATTTAGTAGTTTCTGGAAGTAGTTTTTCCATATTTTCTTTATGCTTTCTTGGCTGTCTTTGGTTTTTCCTTGCTCGTTCTTCATTCCTCCTGCCCTGACCTTGTGCACTTGATTTTGGTCTCTTATCTTCATATAAAACTTCATGTGTTGCTGTTTCTGCCATTTTCTTCTATTTCTTCAATCTTTTCTATAAGCCAGTCGTTCTTCTTTTGTTTATATGTCTTTCTTGCTTCGTTTTTGTGCTCTTTGTAGTCTTCTAAGTCGTTCTGCTTTCGTGTTCTTAGCCACTTTAGTCTTGCTTCTCTTTTTTTGCCTGCATATTTCCTCACACTCATTGTCAAACCATTTCTTCCATCTTTTCTTCTCTTTGTATCCAAGTATTCGCTCTACACTTGCTCGTATGGCTTGACTTATGTTGCACCATTTTGATTAATATCTTTCTCTTTTTGTATTTTTTCTATTACTTGACCTATTTCGTTTGCATAGTTTTCTCTTATATTTTCCTTTTTTAGCTTTTCAATTGCTAGTTTCTTGTTCGCCTTCTCTGTTACGTCTTGTCGTGGGCACTTTTGTTGTAGAGTCTGCGTTTGCCCCTATATACGTTCTTACATCTCTTTTATCGCCTGCTCCCTTTTTTTTGTTACTAGTACGTGGTCAATTTCCTTCATCTGTGTCTGCCTCAGGCCATTTCCATGTGATTTGCATAATGCAAGTTGCATATGACCCATTCGTTCTGTTGTACTTCGGCATGGTATGCATGTAGGGTTTCCAAGTCTCGAGACCAAAAGCGTTTTCGGGACTTACAAGTTAAATTTCAAGTCCCGAAGGTCCTGAAAGGGAATAGTGTTCAGGTGAAATTTTCTAATGCAAATTCTAAAGAAAAACAAGTTAAATAAAGTATTTCTGTGCTGATAATGAACTGCGTTGGGGCTCGTTTATAACTTCATTACTTTCTTCTGGTCGTCCTCATCTTTCGCATTTGCGTGAACTGCGAAGTGCTTGTGTAATCCTTTCATTGAGCTGCCTCTGGTTATGATAATTTTATTGGAACAAACTTTACATTTCGCCAATTGTTTATCTTTCGATATATATAAAAGTGTTGCTATGTCGACTTCAAATTTGTTTTTTATGTATAATGAAGGTAGGTTGGGAATCGGAATTCATTCTAATTCTAGCAGACAAATAACAAACACCTTTAAAACCTAAAAACATAAATTATTCAGCTTCTTCGCACATAATTTTAAGTCTACAAATGTAGTTACCTTACTGTTACTGCATATGCACACGACTACGTGTAAAATATATCTAAATCCAACAAAAGAAACAAACAAATAAATAAATAAAAGAACACTTGCAAATGAACAATATAATGTGAACAAACAATGTGGAGTATAAATTATAACTACTATCTAATATTGAAAATTCAATTTGTGTAAATTATTATGTAAAACTATTAGGCTTTCGGCGCTTTCTGGTGGCTTCATATACATTTCCTGCCTTCAAAACAATTGCTCGCTTGCCACGCCTCTTGCGGGTGCAGATAAGTATATTTTCCCCAGTTTATAGAGGTGAGGGTACATTTTTTTCTTAGAAACACACCATGGTCTATCACGTCTATCAATCATAGGTAATGCTTCGTAGGAGCTCATTTCATGATCGATGTGGTGGAGAAGTACTTGACCTCGAAGGAAGTTTAACGAATTCATAATACTGTTTCCAAAATAATTGATGTGCATTTGTTTTCATTGCTACTGCTTCATGTACTTTTCTAAAATACAATAGTCGGAATGGCTTACAATTTGAGTAATTTCTAGGAAATTAAAAGACTATTAGTTCCCATTGGCGGTAGTTTAGATCCGTTATATCAGGACAATCCACAATATACAAATCAATAACGGATTAAACATCAAATATTGCGAGTTCCATCTAGTAGTTTGTATTTAGGGGATTAAGCCGCCCGAATCCAGCAAGCAGCAGTGCACACGTGCATGGATGTAGTCAAAAAGTAGTGGGAGAGCAATGGGAATATATCGGCATATAGGTATCGGCCAAAAAAACCCAATCGGTCAATTCCTAATACGCACGCATGTTGACATGGTCTCGGGAGGTTCCCGGGACCGGATTCCGGGGACTAGAAACCAAATATGCATGGTCCTCATTGCGAGTTCCATGTAGTAGTTTGAATTTAGGGAATTACGCCGCCCGAATCCAGCAAGCAGCAGTGCACACGTGCATGCATGTAGTCAAAAAGTAGTGGGAGAGCAATGGGAATATATCGGGGTATAGGTATCGGCCAAAAAACCCATATCGGTCAATTCCTAATATGCACGCTTGTTGACATGGTCTCGGGATTTCGCCTGTGCTGGCTGTGGTCCTGAGACTCGTTTATTTGTGGTAGAATCCCGGGAAGTTCCCGGGACCGGATTCCGGGGACTAGAAACCATATATGCATGGTCCTCAACACCGCTAAAAGAGGCTAAAGATTATGAACGAATAAAAGCGTTTCATTATGTTGTCTTTGCTTACAATTCTTGCATTCGATTTATGCTAATAGAAAATCGTTTTTGTTCCAGGGCTTGTCCAGAGTGTCGAGTTACTTCTGATTTCGTGTGTCCAAGTGTATATTGGGTAGAGACTAAAGAGGAGAAAGATAAGCTGATTGAAAACTACAAAAACGCTCTTGCCGAGAAAGAGTGCAAGTATTTTAAGCAAGGACGCGGCAGCTGCCCATTTGGCAATAAGTGCTTCTACTTGCATGCTCTACCTGATGGAACTAAGACTGATGTTGGTCCTCCACCTCGTCGTCGCCGCAATCGTAATCGTCATCATGACGACAGAGAATTGGGTGATATGTTGCAAGTAAGGAATCAGATCGCCCTCATAATTTCCACTATGACTCCAAACTACATCATAGAGGAAGCAATTACTTTTGCAGGACTCGGTTTTTAATTTGTAGTTGCATTTAAAATGTGCCTTATTTTTGTGATACTAACTTATAAAATTTTGTCATGACTGCCGAGTATGACACTACGTGTAAACAGGGTGTTTGAATGTTTGTGTTAAATAGACATAGAGAACTAGTCTGACGCAGCTAATTATAATCTAGTAATCTCGATTTATGTTTCCCAGCAAATAATTCTGTGGGACTTTCTCGATGAACACGACCACCATTGGCTCTATTCCTTTGCTGATGATCTCGAAGACTTGGTGGCCTTCTTTTCTGACTCCGATGAATCGGAATGGTCCGAGTATGAATATCTTTTAGACTAATTGTCGCATTGCACTGTTACGACTGAAGATTTATGTTAAATTTGGTATACTGTTTGTAACTTTTTGTACTAGCAACTGTTCATATGCAATTAGAAGTGGATTTTATAATTTAGAAATGTTTTAAGTATTACTTAGTAGTTTTATTTTGTGTTATTCAGTCAAATTACACTTAAAAACAAAAATTAGTGGAAATAATCAGTAGTTTCTATATTTTGCGCCTGTGCTGTCAAGCGTAAGCAATATTTGAGAAAGAAGTTCCTATACAGTCAGAAGCAGCTCCATTTTCTATTACAGTAAACTATATCCTTACGAGTGGTAAAGTTATACACGTTTATTGCAATAACCTTGTTATTTATATGTGACGATTTAGTCTGGAACTGAAAACGTTTGCAACATATTTTTAAACGAAACTAATAAACTAGAAATGATTATTTACAACTTTTAAGAAATAATTCAATCCATACTAACAACTTAAAATCACCTAGCTGTTAGACTGCTACAAACAGAATTAAAATCAAACCGTAGTGCAATTGCCACAAATGAGTGATTGTTTTTTTAAAATAGGAAATGAAGCAAAATTATTGTTTTTGACAGAGCACATGTGCAAGTTTCAAACTATGTTATTTCCGTCAAAAAGTTTTACTTCTGCTGAACCATTCAAAGAACTAGACATTCTGAGCTAACTATTCGTAATATAAAAGCAATAATCATTGCTACTAAAGAGGTAGAAAATGAATGTTTTTACGTTATAAAATGAAAATGTATTATCAAATGTTGGTTGCTGCTGCAACGTTTGCTGCAGTTTCTCAATGCTTTTACTGTAAACTATTAGTGGTATAAAATGTTTAATGCGATTCAGAGTGACGGTTGTTGCTGCAAATTTGAGTAGTTGTTCATCTGATTTTATTATAAACATGGTACTTGTTTGCATATTGCAGTTTCTACTTGTGCACTAAAGTTAAGCTTCGGATTTTAATGTTAAACTTTTTATTTGCGAGAATGTGGTACCTGCAGAAATAAATGTAATTCGTAAAGATCCTTGCTATGTTAAAAGTTTACGAACTAATATTTTTGTAAGATTATTACATTCGGAACATTTTACTTTGCTAATATATAATATTATTTCAAAGAATTTGTATGTTTATTTAATGTTACAACTGTTACCTCTTTGGTTTTGTTAAAATATGTTGACTACTAAATGAACTTTTGTTAAGGCTACTTTACTAGATCTAACGGTATTTCTTAAAAAATCAGTTTGATTATTATAGTTACTAAGTACATTTTAGCATGTCAGTGGTTGGTAAAGTGAGTTAAAATGCCTACGGCCAGTTCTACAGAAGTACACCACAGTTTCAGTACCATTGTTATTGCATTTGCAAGTTCATGTCTATGTATGTCAATGTGTAAATTACATTTTGTCCTTTGAGTATGGTTTAAATTAATACTAGCTAGTTTGGTTTTTCACGTTTCACTGTTTTAGTTGGTTCTATATAGATATATTTAAATGTTACTGTATTATTAATAATGAAAACAGGTGTGGACGTGACTTGCAAATTACTTCTAATCGGTTCTATTATTAATCTGTAATGTTAGTATTTGTTAAGCATACTTGTGCATATCACCAACATAAGTATTAGGGGACCATCAACTGATAGCCTATTGAAATAGTTCGACATCTCCTTATTTTATTTGGTTACACGGAGTTCCTGAATATCATACCAAAAAAAGTACTGGGAGTTTATAATGCGCAAGTATGTTTTTTAGTTCTCCAAAGCTGTATTTATTGCCTTTTCCAATAAATAAACATTTTGTGTCCCACATACTGGTCTTATATTTAATCTGAAGTGACCAAGTGCCTTTTGTTTCTTTACACTTCCTATATTTGCAACAACGAAGTTAATGTAAGTATTCAAAAGAAAGGAAATGTTCACGTGACACACCATGGTGACTTGTTGTTTCTCTGAACGGTTCTTGTTGAGTTTTGGTTAGTTGCAACTGACACCAGAAAAATTCGTCGTTGACTTTAGAAATCGAAGTATTCTAACCTAAAATTTTGCAACTCTTTTGAACTCCGACCAAGTCATTTTACGTGATGTTTAAAAAATTCAAACACAAACATGAGTAACCCCGAGTTAATCGTTCTAAATGATTACGTTATCATTAATAACAAATTGGTGCGAAAAAATACAGGTATGCATACATTAATAAAACTAATGCATATAAATTTGCATTTAATTTGTTTTTATAGTGGTGCCTCTAAATTTTTCACAACAATCTGAATAGCGTTCCAATTTATTCGTCAGTTTTTGTTTAATTTCAATACGAGGGACACATAACATAACCTCACTTTGCCAAATTGGGTTATGTCACCACTAGAGGTCGCTACGTGTATGTGCATCGCTAAACGCGAACAATTCAGACGCTTTTACAATGTTTACTTCCACCACACCAAAAACATGTTTGATAAGGAGACTGAAAAAACCACAAGTTTTAGCTGTTAACACCAGTTAGTTTTGTTTTTATATGTTTTGAGAGTTGCAAAATGGTTCTGACAGCAAAAAACATGTATTTTTAGAATGATGTAATCCCGACGTGCAAAAGGTTCGAACAATTATTGAAGCAAAATTTAATCACATTCTCGCTCGAATTGATAATAGTTTGCCGACGATGGTAGATGAAGAACGTAAAAAGAAACTGTTTTCGCGAATATGTCGACCATGTTAGCTCAGTTTACGATAGCTTTGAGGAAATTTAAAATAAGAACTGCAGAAGCAGACGTGAATCCCGATGCAAGCGCAACAACGGCAGGGACATCCTTTTGTAACATTGAGTATCATAGCGCGCTATCGTTAGTAGCAAATTATGCGAATACGATAACAACCAATATTCCTGCGTCGAATAATGCGGGCGCATCAGCAGCTTATACCGTTGCTAGCGTTTTTAATACCAATATTAGACCTATACCAGTCTTGAAATGAAATTTATGTCTTTGGGGAGATCTTCACAGCTTGTCGCTAAATGCTTTCCTTAACGGGTAGCGGAATTAATGAGGGCTAAAAATGTAGCTAAGCAACAACTTTTTGAAGAATCTTGGGATCTATTTTCGGGCCAAACTTTGGTATGGTATCGAGCGAACATATTGTTAACAAATAACTGGGATGACTTAGTAGTTTTATTACCTTTTGAGTTTCACCCAATCAATTGCGATGAACGCCTTATGAATGAAATTAAACGTAGAACGCAGGGTTCAGAGGAGTCGGTTGGAATGTTTGTCGCGGTATTAAAGAATATCTTTTGATGACTTTCGGAACTGTTACCGGAAGAGAAACAACTACGTATAATGTTAAAAAATTTGGCGCCGCCATATGAAACTCAATTAGGACTTGTTGACGTTAATACAGTTAATGAACTTATCGCGTACGAACGATGTTTTGCAGTCGAGACTTATATACCGCCGTGTAGAAAACGGAACCACTTAGAAACAAATTTAGCTTATGTAGAGACACAAGATGTGGAAGTTAATGTTGCGCTGGCTCCGGAATTTTCAAAACAATCACCGTATAGACGAGTGTCCCATGCCGATCAGGCAAACAGCTGAAGGGAACCGTCGACCTAACCACAACAAATCATTATTTAGGAATGAATACACCACTCAATGATAGTGCGCGACCACAAACTAACGAATCATCTAATACAAATACAAACGAGTTGGAATTGTAACAGTAATGGCCATCGCTCAATGTATTAAACCACGAACTTGTAAGTGTGTTTCAGCTTAAGCAATAGTAGTGTCGTCGCCCGATTGGTGACTGGTGTATGATTGAAGTAAAGCGGATCCTGGACGAATTTTTTGAGCGTTAAGGTAGGTTCGAGGGCTCCAGCTGCCATCTCCGGGGAGCTCCAAAGTTACACACTTTCCAACCCCATTTGACTGTCAGACGTGGGTTTCCTTCTGAAACCCATGGCGCCCTCTTATTTTTCAACACCCTGTATATGTCGTCACGCTTGTCCCTACGGCGTCCCGTTCGTAGAACCATGCCCATCTCCCTGGGCGTATTCAGCCGAAGCTATTAGTCGGTTCTCGAGAATTGTAGGGCAAGTGATGACATTTCCCGGACGTGATAAATCTTGTGGCACCCTCGTACTCCGGGGTGTCGTAAAAACAGTTTTATACAGGGTGTTATTTAAGTACGTGGCCAAACTTCAAGGGGTAATTCTTTGAGTGATTCTAAGACGAAAAGTTTATATAAACATAGGTCCGGTAATGCTTCGTTTTCAAGATACAGGGTGTCAAACTTTTTTAAAAAAATCATTTTTTCGTAAAAATTTTAATAATCCTTCAACCGATTTTGTTGAAATTTGTCAGTGTTATTTATGGTAGAAAGGGGCTAATTTAGCCCTAACTAGATTAAAATTATTAAATTCAGTGGCGTCCCGGCGGGGACCTTAACCAATATTTTTGACAAAAAAATGTGCGCCACTGACTTCTTTACAACTTTTATATTCTTTTTCGCATTAAACAGCTAAAAATACAACTTTGTTGTCTCTTTATTTTTTTTCGTATCTTGCTTCGTTTTTGAGAAAAAAAATAAAAATCACTTAATTGCATGTCCCTGGGACAACATAATACAAAATTAAAACTGCCAAACTATCAAAAACTGGGGTGTACCTGTTATTTTTTTTCCATATCAATAGTCTATTTTAGTCTTAGAAATTGTTATAAAAATTAATGCTAGCTAAAAAATATTTTTTGTGTTTTATTAATTATTAAAAAATGTTTTTTTGCTGTCCATGGACATGCAATAAAGTTATTTTTATTTTTTTCTCGAAAACGGAGCAAGATACGAAAAAAAATAAAGAGACAAAAAAGTTGTATTTTTAGCTGCTTAATGCGAAAGAGTTCTAAAGAAGTCAGTGGCGCCCATTTTTTTGACAATAATATTGGTTAAGGTGCCCACCGGGACGCCACTGAACTTAATAATTTTAATCTAGTTAGGGCTCAATTAGCCCCTTTCTACCATAAAAAACACTAACAAATTTCAACAAAATCGGCTGAAGGATTATTAAAATTTTTACGAAAAAATTATTTTTAAAAAAAAGTTTGACACCCTGTATCTTGAAAACGAAGCATTACCGGACCTATGTTTATATAAACTTTTCGTCTTAGAATCACTCAAAGAATTACCTCTTGAAGTTTGGCCACGTACTTAAATAACACCCTGTATAGTAACAAAATAATTCTCAGATTCTCTCTCCTCTTCACTAAGATTCGACGATACTGACGGAGGCTCTTCCAACTCCCAAAAAGCTGCACAATATTATCCAATAGCTCATCGAAATCTATCTTAGTGCATAAAGATAGCGCTGCTGTTGCAGTTTGAACCAACCTTCCAATTAAACAACATTCCCATACGGTACTTACAGCACTGGGTGACCCTGGTGGTCCTGCGACAACAGGCCCTACTAAGCTATACCATTCCGCTCTGAGAACTATGTCGACCGTTTTGACATAAAATGTTCAGGAGCAGCTAGCTGAATGCCTTCGGTATGGGGCCAAGCATGTTCTTTAAGGTTTATGGATGGACACCTAGCAATTGCTTCAATTACAAGCGCCTCTACGTTCAGGGAATCCTGTTCGAGACGTTTCAGTGCGCAACAAATAATTTATTTCGCTGCAGTGGATGCCGTTTGAGCTATACCAAACACCAGAACCAGAGTGGGCCGAGCCGAGAGATTCAAGAGTTGAGCAAACGATTTGCTAACGAGGTGCCCTCACTGCCACAATCAATAACTACTCTGGCCAACTGTTCGAAACCATTGCTATAGAGAAATATACTTGAGCTGTAACGAGAAGAACTGTATATTGAGGCTGTGTGGATGCCCGAAGGGACGATTGGATTTTCTCAATTTATTCAATTAAATCATCAATGTTAAAGAACACAAAATCCAAACACAACGAAATTCCCTGTCGTACAACTGCCATTCTGCAAATCCATCCTTCAAATACAAACGAGTTTGCCTTCTTCTAGCAGATTTATTTTTTTACCTACATCGAGTTCACATTCTTAAACATTGCTGCCTTGTTATAACGGGTCTGTTGCTAAACCTATATGTAGGTCACTTAGGTTAACATGCAAACATGCAATGCCACGTCGTTCTAGTGCACTTTTTGTTTTCCCGTATACAGTTGCGCACGTCTACCGGCGTGCAGGTATCGCCGCCTTTCTTGGCGAGTATGATGTCGTACCTGCATATCACTCATGTACATTTTCGTACGAATATGCACCGCTGCCTTATTCAGGCGCAACATTTGTTTTCCGGCCACTTTCGCAATTGCAACCGCAACCTGCTCTTGCATCCATGACCTACGCTGGTGCGGTACTTGCAGCAACCCCTTGTGCTCGGCCATTTATCAACCCTTGCACATCCGCAGTGGCGTTCACAACCTGCTATCGCTGCCCACGTACATCCATAACCTACTCTGGTCCGGTACGTGCAGCAGCCACTCGTGCTCGGTCACATGTCTATTATCGCACATCCTCAGTTGCAACCGCAACCTGCTCTTGCTGCTCACGTGCCTCCATGGCCTACGCTGGTGCTGTACGTGCAGCAACCCCTTCCTTATGCTCGGTCACATGTCGACTTCGCACATCTAAAGTCGCGAGCGTAGTTAGGCTATTTAAGTTTGTCAACACACAAATAACTACATGGCACTGGAAGGCATTGCCGGGACAGTCAGTTTTATTCGGCTGATCTCTCCTACTTTTTAGATCAACCGAGCTTCCATGCTTCCATGTGTTTATTTGTTTGTTGCTTATATTTTTAAATTTTTTAAGCATACGCTTGCTGTTTTTCTTTCTTTTTAGCTTTCATTTCTGAAGGCCGCATCACCGGCCCAGACTCGGCAACTAGTGTCAGCGTATGTTCAGTGTTGTGTTTCTGTTACTCGTTATTTTATTGTGTTATTTTTATAACTTATCTTGATTGTTATTATTATTATTATTAGTGTTATTGTTATTAATTTTAAGGCTTGCTGAAAAGATCCGGTAGGTTTTGTAGCTAAATATAATCCTGGCTTTTTTCTCCTGGAATATATTACCTTTCCTACCTAGCCTCCCTCCCTATTTTTTCTTTTTTGCGGGAGGAGTAATTTTGTGATCACGTAGCCTATATTTTAGTTGTTAAGTTTATGATCGAACAAAATATAAAACAAGTAATTAAGAATGAAATATTTATAAGCAAAATTTTAATTTAGTGCTTCACATATATGGAATTACTTACACACAACTCTACGAAGTGAGATACATTAATAAATGGTCACACCGACGTAATAAAATAGTTAAACAAATCCAATATCATTGCTCAGCAGGAACTATATGAAAAAAGACAATATTATATTATTTAACAACAAGAAAATGAAATCATAATCTTAAAGGTTGAACACTAATTTGTTACGATCAAAAATCGTAGTGAGTAAATTTTCCACGAAGTTAGCTAAAATAAAGGATTTGTTGTTGTCAGGCCATTTTAATTTCAATAGTTATGTAGCCAATTGGAGCAGCTTTGGTACAGATTTGACGAGTTAGCCTGTATATAAGTTCCTTTTCAATCATATTTTACCGTATAAACCTTCAGCTATTTGCACCTAACAATTTTGAAAGCGACAAGCACGCCCCTTTTGGTTCTCAAAGAGGTTCAGCGAAACGGCTCTAATCTCTACTCTGTCGTAGTGGCAGATGCATTTTTGCTTCATTTCGTTTACATCAATTTTCAAAACATAGCCAATTGGAGTAAGCGAGATACCTTCCGTGAATAATAAAAACTTCAGTCGATCTCTCGCACGCGCGACTTGCTTCGCGATCATCACGCTAGGCAGACTGCGCGCCCATTGGTTGCAGCTGCAGACACGCTTGAGGTGTCCGGGGCAAAAAGATCGCTTCGTTAAGGGACTTCTAATCGGGCTGTCAAACCGAGAGGTGGTTTTGCTAGTGGAGTGAGCTGTGGTACCTTGTGTGTCAGTGTGACCGTCAGTTTTTGCATAATCTCGTAGGGTCGTGAAGAGGCCATTCTCCCATAACTGGGGATTCATATCGCAAAGCTGTACAAATCTTCGGTCCCGCCGTTGTTTGTCCCCAAGGGGGGGGGGGGGGGCGCAATTCAACCTCGCCACGTTGGTGGATTAGCTGCAGATGCCGCTCGACTCCCACACCTCCTTCAGTCCGTTCGCTGCAGTTGACGAGCCGCTAGCCGCAGTGACGCCAAAGCTCGGCGGACCTAATCAGATAGCATGTAATTAACATTAATAATCAGGTAGCATGTAATTAACAGTAATAATCAAACTGTGTTGACCTAATTTATGTACCCTTGTTTGCTAATGCAATACCGTTCTGCCGATACTGTTGATAATCAAATTTATTCATCTGTGCTGGTCTAATTTATGTAAGTTTGTTTGGTGAGGCAATACCGTTTGGCCGACACTAGTAATAACCGATTTCATGTGCTGATTTAATTCTAGCTAGAGTTAAAGCGTCTCCCAGCTGGGCTATATAGTTTAGCCCATATTTGTGTGATTACCTTTCTGTGTATCGCTAATTTATATGTGTGAGACCAATAGACCGGTAGTTTGAATGAGGCCTTATGATTTACAACGAGTCTGTGGATGCCCACTTTCAGGTTACTGTGTAAAGATATATGTACGGCGAAGCCTGAGTGTTTAAGCGTCACAGGTAAGTTGGCGACGCTTGCCGCTGCAGCGTCGAGGTTCGTGAGGCCGAGCACTTATATCACACCTCGTTTGGCCTTCAAGGTTCGGTTAACCGCGGGTCTCCCCGATTGAATCATGTGGCGTTTATTTCTTCTGCAACACCCTATAGATACTGTCACGCTTGCCCTGTGGTGTACCGTTTCTAGGATCACGCCCATCTCCCTGAGCGTATCAAGCCGTGGCCTTTAAGCCTGTTTGTAGAGATTACCAGGATAAGTCTTGACGTCTCCCGGACTTGATTAAGAATTTGGCAGTCCCGCACCCGAGAGTGTCGTTAAAACAGTTTGTAACATTGTTAAATTTTTTTGACGATACGAATTTTTCTGCACCACGTTTTCCTTGATTATCTGTACCGACGTTATTGGCGTTGCTGCACAACTAATAACTTTTAGGAAATTTTTCGTCTGGGTTCTGGCTTTGTTTGCTGCTACTTTTGACCGCATTTCTTCTCGCTGTCCATTGTACAAACATATAATCGCATTGTTCTTTCAAGCTCAATTTCCACCTATGAGGTAGCCTAAGCCTTTTGTAACCGTTTGCCTTCTGTCTTCTAAATCGTAGTTTTCTTGTGGCTTTCAGTCCTTTTGGTCACTGCGTGCGTGCGCCCAAGATCAAGCCAAAGAGGTCGCCTACCAACTACAGGTACAGGCTGTGCCTTCTCCGAGGTGGTTCCGCTAATGACATGCCGGAGGGGTTGTGGTTTGTTACTGCAACTCAGGTTTGTCATATCGCCTTAATGCGCTTTGTTTTTTTATCCAGCAAAAATTGTTATCGATTTTTGTTAAGTTCTCTGACTTAACTCTAGGTAATTACTTATTATTGATTCACTGTAATATGTCTAATTGTGTCTTACGTCATTTCTTTTATTTGGTTACTTTTGCTTACTATTGTGATTTACTGTATTTTACTGATTACTTATTGGCGGATGGTTTTACTAAGGTTTATGATAATTGTGTGAGCGATGCTTTACTTGGTTTTACTGATAAATCGAATATCCGGAGCTCCTCGTAATCATGATAACGTTGTGGACCACTATCGTTTTATTGTGCTTTATGTTCGCCTTTAATAATCATTATACAGGGTGCTATAAAAATGAGTGCAACTATTTTGACCCGTAATAGAACTCGATAAACTGAACAACTCCATTTATCATTTTTTGGAAAACGCCCTCAAAACTGAGTTAAAATTCGAAACAGTTTTACTCTAAAAATGCATACCCGCCTATGGAATAATATTTTAATTTAAATGCACAAAACACAAAAAAAAACATATCTTTGATACGAAAGCCAACAAAAACTGCTTAGGTACTGGTAAAACCTTTAGTTCACATCTGGTCACCAACGTACCTTATCATTTGAGGTAGGTAAGTTATTGACCGCATGTTTTTGTACAAGAACTTTGCAGTTTTAATATATCCTTTGTCGTTCACCTTTAACTTAGATTTGCTTACCAAGCGGCTCGTCAAATTTAGGGGAGATATATGATTGAAAAAATATGCGATTAAATGAAAAACGTTAAATACAAAAGTTGTTCATTTTGGTGAGCTCTATCACTGGTTAAAATATTTGCACTCATTTCCATAACACCCTGTATTACTACGAACCAGATACGTGGCTATTGAATATTTGTTGTATCTTTCATCAGGATTCAATATTTCTAATACTTGTGTTTGTTAAATTTTAACTACTTAGTTTTACTCTTACTAGTACTATAAGCCAGATGGATACCTATCTCATACTTGTATCTTTACGACGCCTTTATGCTTCAATAATTATTTTGCCCTATTTCTGTTACTTGTATTCCTGGCTGCAAAAATTGGTACTGTACAGGTCAGTCTGTCTAAGCATTTTTATAAATTTCTGTACCGCGTTCTTTAGCTTCCGAAGCATTAAAAGAAGTTACCGAGTTTCAACCTACTTTGGAAAATAACTTCAAGCAGTTCTACAAATCATCGATAGGTTTTGGAGAAAGGTACTGCCCCGACGATCACCAATCTGCGACGATTTGATATTAGGTAAGTGCACCACTTCCTTAATCTTGAATTTGTCAAGGGGAAAAATAAGCCAAAAAAATACCTCTATTATCCAAAGACATCGGAAGAAAATGAAGAAATTGGCTGCGAAGTAGGATATAAGTATATTTTATTTATTTAGATGTTGTTTTATAGGCATTTATTTTTTGTTCTTGATCTTTATGTCTTTACTCTACAATAGCGAGTACTGTAATTATACTCTTCTACTTAGTGTTTTTATTTAATACCTTTCGAATGTCTTTCTCGCCTAAACAATCTAATGCGATCTGAACTCCTAAATAGTTCTAATTGTTTATGTTCTTAGTAATACAGGCCACTCACTACCATATATTCTGTTTTCAATATGTATTTCTAGTCCCTGTATCTTATACTCATCGATCTGAATCTGCTTTGTTTCTCTATTCCAATTATTTCTTTTATTATTCGCCAGTACAGTTTACCGAAGAATCCGCGTAGTGCAGTCGGGTAAGCCCAGGCTTGCATTAAGCAAGTCCTCGGTTCGAATCCCGCGGGGGTCGGAATTTTTTCCGCCTTGGCGATTGGAATCGGGCTCGGTGAGACGATTCACAGTTGGGCACCAAAGTAACCGAGCTCTACTCCGAATTACAGACCTAAGAGATAGAGTAACAAGGTCAACACATCCCAAAGACACACACCTCACACAATGGTTGCTGCGCAAGCACCAAAGGCGCGCTCCAACTGTATCCCTAATCCGGGGCAAGTTGAGCATTGTACCACCAGATGCCAGCGCATTAAGCACCAGTCTCTACACCGCAAGGTAACTGAGGTTACAGATAATACATACATACATACATACATATTTTTTGTTTTAGAATTTAATATTTGTGGTATATATTTCAGCCGAATGTATTTAATACTATAATATTTTTTACTACTGTTCTTCTTAAATAATTGTTTTATTTACATTAAAAGTTGTACTGTTGTAATTTGTATTTAAGAAATAATTTGTGAATTTTTAAATAAATTTTTTTAAATTAGTGAGTTTCGAGGGTTGCCTATACGCATCATTCAAATTTTGCGCTCGCGCCATTTAAAACTCGCGCTCATTGTGTAATTGGGCCACTCTGTCGCAAATGTGCAGCTTTGTGAAAAAAATTGTGGATTATTGCCAACTTTTAACATGATTCGCTTCTATTAGGTATTGTTCTGTGATGATGGTGGGATCCTGCCCCTTGAAAGACAGAGGACGAGTAACGACCCTGCAATTTATTAATTATTAGATTACTACTGCTAAATTACAATTACACCTGGGCTGTCATCTTAACGTAGTTAGAAACCAGGTTTTAAAAATTAGTGATTCGTTATTAGCAAGAGAGCGTGTGGCCGGCTGGTAGAGTGCTTGCGCCAGCAGTAGGCAGGTAGTGGGTTCAAGCCCCACACCTGTACATTGGAAACATCAAACGCTCTCCGGCCATCAAACGAACACCTTTGGTGGTGTGGGAAATAACAGGCTCTCAGCCTAAATTAAGAGGAAAAAGAAGGAGTTATTAGCAAGTTGCTATTGGTTACGGAAGCAAATAGATTTTCCCATTTTATATAAGTAGATGGTAACATCATATGCGTGAGGTGAGTTTAGCGTCCTCTGCCATAGAAATAAATAAACTGCGAGTAAGCTTCCTTACAGGTAATTACAGAAATTACAATCTGACGCTTACTCAGTTTTTCGAAGCAATGGTGATTAATTTGTTAATTCAGACACTATTTTGTAAAAAATGTATTACTGCATTAGGTGTTCAAGTAAAAGTTACATGAGGGTGGGCAACAGCGTCTCACTTTTTAAAAATTGGTGAGATTATCCCCGTTTGCCAGTATATGGGATCTTCCTGTGTAGCCGTTGCTTTATTAAAGATATTCAATAGTTGCCCTTTGCCTTGGTCTCTCGAGTACTTTATCATTTCTGCGCCTTTCCTATCTTTTGCTTTTCAATTACATTTTCTAGTTCGTTCATTGTAATTCGGCCAACTCGTTGTTCTCCAGTCGTCTCCGTTGCTGCGGATTCCTCTGCATAGGCTAGTTGATTTCTATATACTTCAAGTACTCTTATGTTCGTCCCGCTAACAGTCTCGACCTCTAACCCTATAAGGGCGTAGTGACAGTAATTAGTATGATTTACTACGTTTCTCTATTCTATTCTATTCTGAGCTAAGTGAATAGCTTGAATAGCTTCTAGTACTCCGGACTTGTCGGAGGTTTCATCTGGTGGATCCAACAGTCCATTGGCCGTTCCTTTGATGACTAGTTTGTGCATAGCGTTTGTTGGTCTCGTTATATGTCCAAAATATGTTAAGTAAGACTCTTTGATTCTAGAGGAGAGACGTGATTGTATATTGAGTTCTTCTAGAACAAAGTTACTGGTGTTGTATTGTCTCTATGGGATACTTAGAATTAAAAATGTCTATTTTTTTATATCACTCCTTTTTAAAGTCGAGGTTTCAGAGAAGTAACATCCAATACGGAATCTCAATATGGAGGCCAATCTAAGTTTGGTTTGTTTGGATATGGTGTCTTCCCATATTTTAGTTAGTTTTGTCTTTGCGTTTCTTGCCATGGTCAATCTGCGCTTTATGTCATTTGCGGTACTACCTGTATTCGTAACTAGTGATCCTAGACAATGAAACTGTACTACATTAAAACCAACGACGGTACGTGTGAGGAACAAATTGTTATTAGGTCTATTTATTGTAGTGACAACAAGCACCACATTAAACAGCTAATATTTATATAATAGCTTCTTTTTTAGTTAGCCCTTATTTAATTTTTCAAATCAATTATATATTTTGAATAATTATTTTAATTGAGTACTCTTATCAGGGATTTTGGCCACTCTAGTGATCTGTTAATTGAATTTTAAATTGTATTCTTAAAATCTTTGACTACTAAATGACATTTAATGTCAACTTGACTTCTACACCTAATCAAACCAGGTATTGACAATTATACTTTACATTGACACACATATCAATCAATTCACCTATGTAAGTACTGTATTAAGTTTATTTTTATACTTTCTTTTACTGATTGTTATTCAAAAAGCTTTTATAAATTCTTTCCACATACCTTAAAACTTCTCTAGCTTTCACTGTAAAAATCCAACCAACAACAGCTTCCGATGTCGACAGTCTGCAACGCCTACCGCTTATTCCTCAACCAGTAACAACGATGATGGTCCGTCAACCCTCGAACTGCATCTATCATGTCAATAACTCCTACTGTACTTAGAATCCAGTCCTGCTCCCTTTTAAACGCCACCGTCACACCAATCGACTCCAGGTAAGTTTCAATATTATTGATGATCCAAATCTAACCTTGTTTATTCTGCAGATAGTCCTCCTGTCTCCAGCAATACCCAATAAAGTTATCCAAATCAATCAGCTAATTATGACAACTTCCTTTCAAATGCCTGACTCGTTTCCCATGCAACCACCAATGTCACCAATGAATCCTAATTATATCCTGTATTTATCAATAAATCCAAATCCCATTCAAATAATATAATCTTCTGTGTTATTTATTTCCAATTCACTATATGGTACAATCTCTTCACCGATTTTATGACTTTATTAATTCCAAGTTATATTCTCACTTTTTTATTCTCCAAATTAGTTATTTCCAAAATACATGTACATTTTTTATGAGTTGTTTATGTAACTAATTAAACAATTTGTTTTCCCCTATTAGATACAATTTTTATTGCCCTCTTATAAATTTTAAATATCCTATTATTACATGCTATTAATTCTTTATTAAAATTAAACTCAATCATCAAATTTGTATACTCAATTACTATTTCATTATCGAATTACCTCACCCATTGTCTTAATTAACTTTCATTATTCATTTTAAAATTAACACCCAATTTTATCTCAACACTTTAAGATTTGATTGTAGTAATCTTCCAAACTTATTAGTTTTATATTTTTATCTCTCAACTAGTGCATCACAACACTATATTCATGACCTTAATTTTATTTTTGTTAAGACTTGTTATGGTATCAAATGGTTTTAATGACACTTAAGGGTGCGGGAGTGCCACTTGCTTTACCACGTCCGGGAAATGCTAAAAACAGGCCAATAGCCACGGCTTGATGCTCTCAGGGAGATAGGCGTAGTCCTAGAAACGGTACATCATAGGACAAGCGTGGCGAGATGTATAGGGTGTTGTAAAATAAATGGGCGCCACGAAATTCAGACTTGGATCCCACGGTTAGCAGAACCCCGAAAGCCAAACGGGGTAGACTATATGTGTACAGCCTCACGACTTCCAGCACTGTGGCTGCGAGCGCCCTGACCTACCTGCGACGCTTAAGAACTTCTTCCAGGCTCCACCTTACATACATCTTTACACAGTGAATAATACACCCTAAAAATAAGCATGCACAGGCACGTGGGGAAATCATAAGACATCATATAGCAAACCGATTTATTGGTCTAACACATGGATTAACATATATGTACAGGCGCCGACGTCTGTCACCGTACAAAATAAAAACCAGTAGACAGATACTACAACTATGGGCCCAGCTGGAGTTACTAACCTTGAACTTACTGCGAGAATATGATAATTTACATACAGCCCAGAGCGGGTGGCTAACATTTATCTGACTGCAAGAAACTGATTATTTACACACAGCCCAGAGCGGGTGGCTAACATTTATCTGACTGCAAGAAACTGATTATTTACACACAGCCCAGAGCGGGTGGCTAACATTTATCTGACTGCAAGAAACTGATTATTAACACACAGCCCAGAGCGGGTGGCTAACATTTATCTGACTGCAAGAAACTGATTATTTACACACAGCCCAGAGCGGGTGGCTAACATTTATCTGACTGCAAGAAAATGATTATTTGCACACAGCCCAGAGCGGGTGGCTAACATTTATCTGAATGTACGAATATGATTATTTACATGAGATTCATTGCGGGTGGCTAACATTTATCTGAATTTACGAATATGCTTCGCCTGTCCTCGCAGCTAGTGTCGGGAGCTCGCCTACCAGTGCAGAGAAGCCGCGGCCGCAGCTGTATGCGTGGGTGTTGTACGATCCAGGATCACTGACTCAGGCCTTGATGCGAAACCCTCATGGAGAAAAAAAAACAGAAGGAAAACTGTGGAGATCCTGA
Source organism: Agriotes lineatus (assembly GCA_940337035.1). Classification (NCBI taxonomy): domain Eukaryota; kingdom Metazoa; phylum Arthropoda; class Insecta; order Coleoptera; family Elateridae; genus Agriotes; species Agriotes lineatus. The sequence continues at coordinate 57,053,345 of OW679202.1, forward strand.
AGATTCGATCCCAGCTGTTTAGCGAAACAATTGCCCTTCAGGCATTCGAAATTACAGAACGGGGGTCATCGAAAAACGGAATCGTAGAAACACCAACGACACCACTTGGCACTGCCACGGCCAGAAACGCACTCCCCAAAAAAACAAGCAAGCCAACGCTGTCTTGCGCCAGACACGCTGCGGAACGCGGCGTGCAGGGGGAATCTGTTTGCCGTGCGGTCTGAGCACCTGCAAGCAATCACAAAGCGAGAAAGTCCCGTCGGAAAACCAGCTCGACGAAACTTCTAGAAAAAGGCTGCGTTCTAAGTCTGTAGGATTTTAAATAAGCTAATTATGAGCGAGGCTACCAAAACGAGTGCCTTACAGAAAATTACAGCGACCATTACAGCTGCTTAAAGCTGCGAACCGTTAGATGTCTGCACACAATTTGATGAACTATTAAGTGTAAAAATATTACCAAAGAACAAGCGGGGTCAGAATCTTTGAACAGAAATACTCCAAAAAGTCGCACATTTGTAGAATTTAAAAATATCCTGACAGACTAAGACCATAGTTTTCACATATTTAAGTCAGTTTATCCAGGACAGGTAATCCTCATCTGCCGTGATTATAGTTGTATCATTGGCATATCTAAAATTGTTAATCTTTCTGCCTCCTATTGATGTCCCGCTTGTCAATCTATTCATTATATCTCGTATTACATAGTGGCTGTATACAATATCGTGCAAATGAAAGAAATAAATTCATTATTTCGTAAATCGGCGACTTGACAGAAAAATAATGAAACCTGTCGATTTTTATTTTTAAACGCGCGTTCCGTCAGATTTTCTTTTTATTCGTGACGTCATCTTGCAACGCTATCCGGGGCTTCGTAATAAACTCAAGTTATATTTAATTTGGAAAATGCCCCTGTAGCATTAGCAAATATGCCCATTTAAGACGGTAGCCCTTGTTGGGTCCAGGTACTGATTACTCACACTTAGACTGATTTAAAGAAACAGGTTTGACTACTATATACATTTATTGCCTACTCATGTACAAAACTAAAATAAAATGAATGTGTTCTTCGTATAAAGTTACAGTTTAATTGTATTTGATTTTTCGTCCTGGTTTTCGGAGACGGTAGGCCACCTCGTGTGCACCGATGTATGCCCGTGAGCTTCGACGTATAAGGCCTGCGAGATCAAGTTGGTACAACTGGAAACCAAAATAAAAATTAAATATGTCACTGCGTGTCGGTGTAAACAAAAGGAAAATTCTGATTTATTTTAATTACGAAGTGACTGGATCGGAACTAGAGTTTGTTTAAATAAAATACACATCTGTACACGTGCAACTCCCAGTGATATGTTAAGAGTGCAGTCGACCTTTGACCGTGGGTCAAAATTCCTTTCGAGGTTATCTTCTAGAACGGCGCGTGTGAAGGCCGCTATAATATAATCTATCACAGGGTAAGTATCGAATTTGTACAACGGTTTACTATCTTTCACAGGAAAAGTGAACTGATTCTAAATTTTGCAAATATTTAATGCCAATGAAGTTTGCTTTAAAGTACTCTGAAGTATATGCAACGTTAATTGTATTCTGACAGGTGTTTTGTGGCTTTACTGAATTTGAATTTATTGATATTTCAACGTTCGTGGATGTTGTATTTGAACGTTAGCTTTATTCCTACAGAATAAACTCAATTGAAACTAGCCGATATCCCAACCAAGTTCAATTGGGGTTTATTCGTTCTGTAAGTTTACCTGGATTGCTCGTCTACGAAATTAAGTTATTTCGATAGCCCAAATATAAGCTTAATTCGCATGCGAAAGCTCGTGACCAATTTTACGGAATTGTAGGAACAAAACTTACACAATCCGATTCCCAGATTTGTGTATAATAAATTTATTGTTTTCAATTTACGAATAAATCCTAATAAACGCAGTCCGAGTCCAGAAATACGTTCATATAGGCAGGTACCTGGGGAAAATCGAGTTAATCTTTCGAATTCTTCAGGTCGGTTTCTGGTGTCGGAGACGCGGAATCTTCCGCGGCCGAGGCCGCTGAAGGCGGCTGGAAGCCGGGTTAGTTTTTGATGACGATCTCCTCGAGTCCGCTGCTCGAATTTAGTTTTAAACGCGGCGATCGGCTCTCGGGACTTTTCGTGTATTAAGGAAGGACTGCGCGGAGAACCGATTCTCCGTACCGCTCGCGTCGATCGAGGGGCTAGCGCTAATCTTGCCAGTTCGAGCGCTTTGAAAAATTTCCATTGTTGTAACGTTCATTGTTGGCCTAGACGAAAATTAAGCTCTATTAATTTTAAATTAACTTTGATCGCGCTTAATTTGGAGTGAAACGTTACAATCTGTGTGAGCGTGTTGACGTCATCAGTGATTTTTTTTAAATAGAACTGTGGGTCATGCGATTGCTTTTTTAAAAGGTCTTATGATCTATCCAACCATATCAACAAGTTTGTCATTGATTTTTGTATACTGTCAAAAAATTATTTATAAAATTACAACTCATCGAACGCATACGCATCGAGATGACACAAATAACTCCGGAAGTTAGAGAAAAATTCGAGAAGATTTCACTGCTCGTCTTTCTCACTGTATCATAGCTGAGGGTCGTTAATTTGAGCAATTGCTTTTAATTTGGTTGTATTTAATAAATAAAAATATTGCAATAATAAAAATGTTTGACAGCATACAAAACTAAATTACTTAAACTTGATATAGTTGGATAGATAGGTAATTAAAATACCTTTCAAATGAGGCATGGCATGATCCACATTTCTATTTAAAGAAATCATCGATGACGTCATCACGCTCACACAGATGAGATGACGAATAAAATGAAAACTTGACGGAAAGCGCGTTTAAAAATAAAAATCTACGAGTTTCATAATTTTTCTGTAGTTACTGGTTTACGAAATAATGAATTTATTCCTTTCATTTGCACCATACTGTGTATTGAAAAGTAACGTAGACATGATAAAACCTTGTCTTATTTCCATTTCCATTTTAATATTCATGAAAAACGTGTTATCAATCATTACTATAGCGGTTTTTGATTAGATTACTAATTAGGTGATGTGGCGTACCCATTTCTGCCAGTATCTGCCATAGCTTGTCACACCGCACTTTATGAAAGGCCTTGATATACTCAATGAAACGAAGAAATCCATCTATGTTAAATTCCTACTAATACCTTACCTTTATCCTTTTCGTTGTTCAGTATCTTTTCGTCTTTATCTTTTATATTGGTTAGTAATGGAGGTTCCTTCTATTTTTCTGTTTTTTCCTCTTGCCCTCTGTTAGGTCATTATCTTTTGTTGGCAGCTGAGTATATATGTTTGATTTGGTGATATATTTTGCCTTTGTTGGTTGTGTTTGTTGTGTTCGTCTTAAATGACTGGGTTTTGCATACCTTTTCTCTTTATTTCTTCTTACCTTTAGCCATTCGTTATCCGTAACGACTTCTTCTTCAATGTTAGAACAGATTTCTATGGGATTTGTTAGCATTTGTGAGGGTTTTGATTGAGAAACCGAAGAGTAGTTATTTTGAATAGGAACTGGTGGCATTATAGGAAAACTTGGCGGTCTTAATTGGTGCTGTATAATTGCTTGTTCGTTTGTATTAACAGCATTAAATTGATTTGGAATATTTAGTGTTGGCGCGTATTGTTGATGGTACTTATCAGCTTGGTTATTTTATTAGTGATGGGCCCATTGGCGACTCGAAACCGCTGCCGCCGACTGGGAGCATATGCAGTATTAATAAAAATGTTACGCTTGGGTGTTTGGGTGTATTAAGACTTGTTGGCATTTTTATGTTGTCAATATTAAAGATTATCTAAGTTTCATCAACTGTTATCATGCCCCCGCGGAGTATACGTCCGCTTCGCATGAGCTCTCAACTTCGAATCTTCCAATATACAGTCTTCTATCGATCCTCTAGAAAGCAATAGTTTTTGTTCCATATATCCACTAAGGCACCGATCGCATGCAAACATCACAAACAAAACATGAACGGAATTCAAACCTCCGAGTAGGATCTCATACATTCCCCCTTCACCCAAGAATACATTCAAGGTGTTTACAGAATCCCTTGATCCTGAAATGCTGTGTACATTGGTGAAACAGGACGTTCAATAAAAACTTGTATTTCTGAACACCAACGTTATTTCAGATCAGGTGTGGTATCGTCATCAGCCGAACACCATCGCAGTACCGGTAATAAGATCTTTTTTAGTGAAATGTTTATTATCTGTACCATTCTTCTTTATCAGAAAATGTCTCCAAGCCATTAAGATATCCAAACATTCTAACAATCTCAGTCGAGACAAAGGTTACTCTCTTCCTTCCAAATGGAAAACGCTCATTTCTAAATCCTAGCGCTTGCACTCTTCACTCATCCGCGACATTTCTTGGCTATAGATTTTGCCTTCTTCTTTCTGACCGATAGACGAGTTTCGCCTCTGGCCTAGTCGACACGTCTTCTATCTTTTATCCGTGCCAAAAATTGCTTTTTTGTTTTCCAGTCCTAATAAAGCCTCTTATGGAAGTGTGTAAAACTCAAAGTTCCCCTAGTCAACAATGACATGGTCCAATCATGGAAGTCGTTCGTTAGATAATGACAATGGCCGTGAAAGCCTTCAAAATTAAAGAAAAAAATTGTTCACAAATGGATTTCGATTTTTTTTAATTTTTATTATTTCTGTTTGCTAATATTTCTTTCCATGCCACATTGTTGCATAGAATTTATTCCAAATTTAAAAATTTGTAATTGCATCAAATGATGGCACTCGAAAGTTCCTATGAACAGAAATGGTATTCCCTTTTGGAATTGCTGAGAGCAGCAGTTTTCGATAAAAGTGAACCTAAATATTGAAATTCGCTACTTCAGGAGCGTAATCCTTGACCCTTCTCGAAGCTGTAGTTCACCTCCTTGATCATCCTTCCTGTCTCCCGTAAGGCCAGCAATTTCGTCTGTTATCCATGCTAGCTTCTTTATGCATGTCGTTATTCTTCATCGATTCCCATGCTCATTTCAACATTATTATCATTAACTACTATTTTTGATAGGTTTTTATTTATTTCATGTTTTAGTTGAATCTTTATATTTCTGTCTTTCCAATTTTGGAAGCTAATTTTCTCAACTATAAGTATAAAGATGGAGAGTACATGTTGGGATCTGACAAAAGATTCGCTGCAGGATATGTTTAGCGGATTTGATGACGTTTTGTCAGCTATTATTGACTATTATATAATCAACTTCGCTTCAGATAAGGTTCTGCTGGTTGTCATATTTATATGTGTCTAACCTTCGGGGAGCAACATGAAGAAAGTATTCATTATAGTGAGCTACCTTTCTTTGCAGGAATGAATTAACATTACCCCTTTGTCGTTCTTTATACCAAGCCCGTATGTGCACACCACGTCGTTAACGCTATCGCTTCCCACTTTCATATTGAAATCTCCTACAATTATCGTGATTTAGTTTTTTTATAACTTCCGGGTGCTTTGTATATCTTTGTATAAGATCTCGAAGCCTTTTACGCTACATTGAGATGTATGTGTAAATGTTTGTATCGGACTAAGGTCAAGTGGGTTTCCGTCAAGCCTCAGTAGAACTAGTCTATCCCAAATGGGTATGAATCCGTTTACACTTTGATTTATGTGTTTTAATATTATGACCGTATCATTACTATGTTACTGAGTTGCGTTTCTAGAATTGTAGATCAGTTGGTCAACGCTGCAACCCATAATATCGATTCGCATTTCCTTTTCCATCCTGGAACGAGTTCTTTATGTTGCACATGCCGATCTTCAATTTTGCTTCGTGGACTTTACACCTTTTCTTCACTTAGGGGGTGTCTGGGACTGAAGGCAATTATTCTACTGCTTTCAGACATAAAGGTGTCCTGGGAAATTATAACCTAGGTAGGTTCCCGTTACTTTTTTAGTATGAATTCATCCGCCCATTGTGAGTCATTCGTTGCATCACAAACGACCCTTGCGTGTATGGTTTTCCTCAGACGATTGTCTTTTGTATTCGGAGCTAGGTTTGGTTTGCATCAGATATCTTATTTCCTTGATACCCGTCACATCTGATGTGCGTTGACCTATCCGCCACCTGGGGAGGCACTCGATGGAGTACTAGCGATCTCACACGGGATTTCCTCTTTGGTAGTTACAAATTTCTTTATGGTTTTCTGTACTTGTTAAGTAAGTAGTCTTCTCATATATACCTTTACTGCTTTCTTGAAATATGCATTTCCTATTCATCGTGAAAGTTTTTCCACATTTTTTCCTGTGGTATGTTATCGAAGACGTTTTTCATATCGATGCAACACGCTTACAAGTGCTCATGTTGGTTCCCATAAATATATAGCAGTATCATTAACTTTTAGACCTTTGTAGAGTAGTGGTTAGCACGTCTGCTTAGCATTCGGGAAGTCGCGGGTTCGATCCCCCTGCCCCTCTGCTCTGATTCAGGTTTTTCGATAGTTTTCCTGAGTCAACAGTGTACCTTCTCTGAAGCGAATGCCGGGGCAGTACTTCTCCACCTTTCCTGGCCTTTCTTTTATTCTCCATCCCTCCTTTCTCTCAACCATTATATAATTTCCGTTCTTGGCTACAGAGGGACGCAAGGTCCCTATAGTAGCCCGCCCCCAGTTGGGGGAATTAAATGCCTTGAACCTACCTACCTTAACTGTTAGAAACTGAATCGGCAGAGAATGTGCGGGATAAAGTATAGGAAATTTAAAAAAGCTATTAAGAAACCCTGTAGTATATACGAGAGCTGCTCTGTATATTGTTAGTAGCAGGCCATGGACGAAAGCACAAACAAAAACATTTGCATTAATTGAAAGCCCATTCTTTTGACAGTTTTCAGCTGCAATTTCACCAGATTGAAGTTAAAGGTTATAGAGATATAAATTTTTGATTGTTATAATTCGTTTGATTTCCACTAAGCAGTATGGAAGTGCCGCGAAATGCTTTTCGGGCTATGATGTTCTACGATTATAAACGAGGTTTAACGTCTGACCAAAGTCATCAAAATTTAGCGACAGCTTTTGTCGACAATAGTCCTTCATTATCCTCAATTAGTTACTGGTTCCGTGAATTTAAACGTGGAAGGTGTACGTTAGAAGATGAACCAAGACCTGGACGATCAACAGTCGCTGTTTGTGCTGAAAACGTTATTGCCGAAAAGCTGATTAAGGAAAATCGGAATATTACCCATAGAGACATTCAAGAAGAACTAGAGATTGGATCATCTGCAGTAGATACCATCTTACATAAACATCTGGGCGTAAGGAAGCCGGCAAGTCGGTGGATTCCGCATTTGCTAACCGAAGAACAAAAACAAGCACGGGTAAACTGGTGCAGGTTTATGTTAGAAAAGTTCGATGGAGGATCTTCAAAGCAGGTATTTAATATCGTTACGGCCGATGAATCGTGGATATATAGTTATGATCCTGAAACGAAACAACAGTCGACTGTTTGGGTGTTTGAAAATGAGGATATGCCAACAAAAGTTAGTCGCAGTAAAAGTGCAAACAAAAATATGGTTGCAGCTTTCTTCAGATACAGTGGTCCAATCGCAGTAATTCCTCTTGGGGATCGTAAAACTGTAACTGCTGATTGGTATATAGAAGTTTGCCTTCCACAAGTCTTCCATAAATTGTGTAGTGATCGGCCACGATCTGGTTTGCGTGGAATTTTATTGCACCATGACAACGCAACTGCCCATACGGCTGCAAAAACTTTAAATTTTTTAGACGAATCCGGAGTCCAGCTAGTCACTCACCCACCATATAGTCCAGACCTTGCCCCGAACGATTTTTTTGTTTCAGCTGATTAAAAAACCATGCGTGGTAAGAGATTTCCTAACGCCGATGTGGCAGTTACTGAATTTCAGCGAATTTTTGAGGACCTTCCAAAAAAAGAGTTTTCAACCTGTTTCGAGCAGTGGTTTCAAAGAATGAAGAAGTGTATTATGGCTAAGGGGGAATACTTTGAAAAGCAATAAAATTATCTTTTTTTTAAATTTTCTTGCAACTAACAATTTATAGAACAGCCCTCGTATCTGCTTCTTGAGGTGCCGTCTCCTGTCGCAGGTTCGTTACTTTTACCTTTGACAAACTCTTCTAAACAACTGGAAGGATGTACAACCGAACTATTCTCTCAAGTTTTTCAAACATGTCTTCTTTCCACCATCAGTTCTAGTACTGCATACTATTCACCCCGCATACCGTGTCCGAAATATATGGGTTTCTTGTTTTTTAGAATGAACATTAATTCTCATTCCTTGCTCATGCGTAGTAATCTTTTGTCGTTTGTTACGTGATCTATTCAAGGTATTCTTTACGGCACATCAAAGTGCCATTAAACAAACGGCCTGGTAGGGCAAAAACCTACGACGAGCATTGAAGAAAAAAATAGTGACGGAAATATTCAAGGAACACGAAATTACACACACAGAGTACAAAGTGCAAATCAACTGTTAAGAGAAATATGTTTAACAGAAGAAACGACAATTTGGGAACAGTTTGAAAGAAAAATAGAGAACGATGCCAAAGACAATACTAGTATGTTATTTAAAGTTATAAAAGGTTCAATAACGGGGAAGAAAAATGTAGGTAAGAAAATAAATAAAAACTAAGAACGGGAAAATGGTACTAGCGGAAAAATTTGTACTGCAAAAATGAGTAAACTTTTTCTTTTTGATTCATCCCCGCTGAGCTACCCCCTCCTAAAGAAGGGAATTAAAATGAGGTTTATGTAATTTTACTGAAAGCTGGAAAAGAGTATTAACGTGAAAATTGGTAAATATGTTAAACCAATGGCAGACTTATTTATAACACTTTTTTTTAACTGTTACGTTATGACTTTAAGGGGTTGAAATTAGCAATCGTTATAAATGCATTTATTAAAACTTTTTACAGAACATGAATTTTATTCTAGAAAATGTGCACTGAAAAGCTTCCTTTATTTATTTTTAAGGTTTTCGTGTAGCTAATAGCTTTTGAGTAAAAAATAAAATACATTATAATGCATGTCACTTTGCTAAATAACTGTGCACTGCATCATACCATATTTTATTTTTTTATACAAAAATATGAGTTTGACGAAAAAACTAAAACGGCAAATATACAAGGTGTTCCATAAATAACCGACAAACTTTTAGGGGTGGTAGGAGACATCGAAACAAAAATTTTTTGCTTTATATACATAAGTCCGAAAACGCTTCGTTTTCGAGATACAGGGTGTTAAAATTTGTAGAAGAAAATGCTTCCGCCGATTTTAGTAAAATGTTCAACAGTTTGTTGGTAACTTTATGAGGCATCTTTTGGATCTATTACAGTTGATACAGTAATTCCAGGGGAGTGCTCAAGGAGCAACCTGTTAGTGTTTTTCCATAAAACACCCAGTAGTTTTTTTTGCAATTTTTAAAGTTGTTTAAGATGAAGCAACTAAAAACACAACTTTTTTCACTTGAGGATTTTGCGTATCTTGCTTCGTTTGAGGAAAAAAAATTTAACCATTTTTTTAACAAATTTTAACACCCTGTATCTCGAAAATGAAGCGTTTTTGGACATATGTTTATAAATCAAAAAATGGTTGTTTTTATGTCCCCTACCACCCCTAAAAGTTTGTCTGTATATTTATGGAACTCCCTGTAGAGTGACCGACATTTTTATTTTTGATTTTATAAAAAAACTTTTCACGGGTGATTTTTACTTTTAGAAAATGGAGTTTTTCGAAATTGTTAAAATACAGAAAGTGTTATTTTTCGGAGATTAAGTAAGATTTCAATGAGATTTTTTTAGAGTATGTCATTTTTAGCTAACTGGACAATCTCAAGTCAGAAAACACCTATTTTTTTTAACTTTAGCTAAAAATTTATTTCTCAATTTTTACAATATTTATCAAAATTTTACTTACCAAGACTTACTATTAAAATTCAAATTGTTTTATGTGAAGACTTGAAAAATTTATAATTGGAACAAATAATATAAAATGTTAGTTATGTACTCCTTTAGTTATATTTTTCAATTCTAATTAATATCTATTTAAATGATTTCTAGAAACTCTAATCTAGCCCTGTTAATGAATTACTGTTACAAAAATTCTGTAAATGTTCTGTTACAGTTGTCTAAATGAGATTTTTAAAACATCTAAATTTGATAAAGAAAAATCTCCTCATTTAGACAACTGTAAAATAACATTTACAGAATTTTTTAAAATAAATTAGGCTTTCTAGAAAATAATTTTTGTGTAATCAAATTCTTGTGCATTATGACGGTGTAACTCGGTAGAGGGAATTAAAAAAAGAGTTTGTATGCAGGAAGTTTGGTGCCCTGTATATATCAGTTTAAGCACTAAGACCAAAAAGTATACATACATTATATACTCGTTGCTAAGACTGAAAAATAGGCTCTCAATAGGCAAGTAATTTCTTGCGTGATTCTTAAAAATAAGAATAATAGATATGTTTATCTACGACCACTACTAAAAGTAGGCCTTTTAGAGCTAGCTTGTTTCACTAAAAGTGACGTTTTATAGTTTAGCGTGGTTAAAGAAATCAGCTGTTTACTTTAAGCGCATGGGTGATATAAAGTGAAGTGAGGTTATAAAACTATAATTTCGAACTGGAAGTGAAGTTGTAAAGTTATTCTAGTTGCTTCTTGCGTTACAGGTAAAGTGTTTTTGAAATAATTAAAGCGTTATGTAATGAATACAGTCAGATGTGTAGTATTAATAATCTTTTATAACTGACCTTCACAGTACTGGCTCCGCTCCTGGCGCGCCTAGGCCTACTGTTTATTATGACATAAATTATAAGTGTCGTAGATGCAAACCTTTGTTAAATCGATATTTATGGATTAATAACAGTAAAATTAAGGTCGTAGATAAAATATTGTATACAACGCGTGCTAAAAGTCGTTTATGCAAGAGACATATTATGCAACTCAGCCTTCGGCTTCGTTTCATAATTTTCATGTCTCGTGTATAAACGTCACCTTTTAGCACTTGTTGCATAAATAGCTATTATATGATTAAAGACAGTGGATGCCTGTTAACATAAATATCCGGTAATGTGAACGGTGTTTTTGTTGTATTAGTCACGTTATAACATGAACATATTAAGGTTCCCCTACATAACAAAATAGAATAATTACGTGCTGGGAATCCGGCTAATGCTAACTTCTTCAAATCGTGTTTTCTTAGAATTACTCTGGGTAAAATAAATAAATAACAGCAATATTTCTTTAGAACAAATTGTTTTTCTTTTCGTTATCGCTAACAATGCATTAAACGTTAATTAGCAAATTTTAGAGTAATCTGTTTCTGATTTCAACGTTTTTATGTTACCATGAATGTAAATTTAAGGCTTAAAGAAACTATTTCAAGAATTCATTCAAACAATATGCAGCGCTAAACACTTCTGATAAATTAATTAGACTAACAGTGACATTCATATTTTCTTAAATAAATTCAATATGTTTGTTAATATTTATAATTATATATACAGTGTGTTTCACTTTTCATGGGGACGGTCATGTATCACAGAAAGTACCCAACCAATTTTGTTCAAATTTGCAAGGAATGTATATACCCTTAGTGCCACCCAGGACACAAGGGCACATAAGGTACTGCGATGCTAATTTTTTTTTTTAAAACCGACTACCAAAGCTACTTGATCAAAAGGGAATAAATAAGTGTATAACATTTCTTACTCTAATTCCAAGTAAATTATTAAACAACAACGAAAAAACTTTATGTGTTTGCTATAGCCACACCTTAGAAAAACGAAAGCAGTTAAAGTAATGTTTAAAACTCAGCTATTATTCGAAAAATGGCGAAATAAATGAACAGTATTTTTCAAGTTTGCGTTTTAATATCTTTCTAACGCATAGGAATTTTTGCATGAAAATTTGGCCACAAGGGTTTTCAAAGGCGCGGATTAAGATTATGTTAAAAAATTTGGCCGGAAAAAATCGCTAATATTACTTTGTAAAAAAATAGCCTCTTTTTTTCGTCCTAAGACGGACGCCTATGGACCCATTCTTATGTGTCCTTGTGTCCTGGGTGGCACTAAGGGTATATACATTCCTTGCAAATTTGAACAAAATTGGTTGGGTACTTTCTGTGATACATGACCGTCCCCATGAAAAGTGAAACACACTGTATATATTTTTGTAAAAATAAATGAATTTCAGTTTTCTGCCGAAAACACTTTTTAATCTGAGCAAAATTTTCGACAAACTGGAAACTAGTCAATAAATAAATAGAAGAAACTGAAAAAAGGAAACAGAAATTAAAGTCACTAATAAAAACCGATTTATTCGTTAAACGATAGCCTTTTACGTTATTTAATAAGGTAACATAAATATATTTTTAAAACTTTTGCGTATAGGTAGGTACAATATTTTAATTAAAAGCAAGAAATCACAAAAGCATCTCCTGTATGTGTAAGGATTTTAATTAAACAACATGGCGATTTTCTGATATCGATATAGCTATAACCAAATAAAAAAAATCTGGTGTGATACACTCACACTTCCTTTTACAGTGATCTTATAATTAGTCAAAAATTTCATTTTTAATTTTTAAAAATTTGTCAAAAATTTTCAAAAATTACAAATTCTACAAAAACGGTAGAAAATAGAGCGTTAGTTGAAGAGACAAATTTTCTCTAGAATTTTTAGCTGAGTTCAAAAATGTAATAATATACAGGGTGTTTTATTTAAAATAGGAGTTAATAAAAAAAATAGAAAAAAAACAAAAGAAACCCACGTTAGAAGTATTCAACTGGAAAATCACCTATCTCACATCAATACACATTAAAAATGTAATAAAAATGTAAAGTTTAAAAAAAATCGTTAGAGCCGTTTTTGAAAAAATCGAAAAAACTGAAAAATCACAAGAGTAAACACCTACTTCCGGTTATGCGATTTTCTTCAAAAGCTTGCTGTCTCATCTACATAGTACACAAAACTTATATATAAAGTTTCAACGCCATACCTCTTTTCGTTTTTGAGATATTCTGTTCACAGACAGACAGACACACACACAGACAGACCAATGAAAAAAAATATGTTTTTTGGGTTCAGGGGACTCTAAAACGTGAAGATCTGTTGAAAACTCAATTTCGAATTTTTGAGGTGAATCCAATACTTCCTTTGTTGTAAAAGGAAGTAATACAGTTGCAGTATAATTAGTATATTATGCTACTAGTGTATAAGTATGTCTTTACAGCACGTGCGACACGCAAAGCGTCGCTAGTGCTTTAATGACACTTATACACGTGTATCGTGCGCTATTTTTCTACGATCGTAACAAAAATATAAAAACTTTGTTCCATGACACTTTTCCGTCACATTGTGTTAGATATTCTGGGTTATGTTGACATTCAAATAACTTCATTTCCGATCAATATAAATTTGGAGGTATTGGACGTAATGTCGGGGTTCTGTTTCAAAGTTCTGCAAGCTAAACAGCATGGTCTTATTATATGCAGAATTATTGCTACAATAATGAGACGACGTCACGTCTACTACCCAGGTGACAGTGATGCGCCGAGTAGAAATTGCCTGAGCACATAGCCTACTACAGATAACCTGTTGTATAGCAACAATTTATTATTCAAATAAAAACACAATGCTCTATTATTCCTATCCTGTAACATTCCTAAGTACCTGGTAGAAAATATAGCGCTGATCGTGTATAACTCTGCCGTGGCCTAATGCAGTAAATGTGATTTCATTGAATTTACTGCTTTCAACTAATTACATTAGTAGACGTTTGTTTATCCTTTTTATTTGCGTAGAGTTGGTAACGTACTTGCGTCATTGCTAATGATAGTACAGTTGAAACCTTTACCACATACAAACGCGTGTTTCTCGCTGGAACAGGTGTTGAATTAATAATGTGAATATTTATAGCTTCCACCCGAGATCGAAACTGCAGTGACAC
>OW679202.1:57067420-57179415 GCA_940337035.1 Agriotes lineatus
TGAATTTGCAAAAGTTATTAACTAATCATATTTTCATTTGCACTACGACCAAAGAGCAATGCTCTTTGTTACGACCAAACCATTTCTATGAGTATTGTTCTAAATAGGACATTATTCATATCAAGATATGCTTGACTCATCCGACTTGTCTCCTCTTCGTAGAAGTATCTAACGTTGTTAAGATAAGATCTTGAGCGTGCTCATTATAGCGGTTTTTCTTATGCCAGTTGCAGGTTCTTGAGCAACCATATTCAAAATGCTTTTCTCAACTTCTACAGTAGTAGAGTTCTTGGTCTACCATGGTCAGTAGCGCAATTGATTCTATTAAAGATTTGGCGATGCGGGAATGTTTTCTTGTATTACCATTTGCACTACCATAAAAGAAATTTTTATAAGGAAGCGTCTACGGACATGTCTATATGAACTTTTCGTTATTTCTAAAAATCTTCTTGATTTCGGAATTATTAGTCTCTTTAATTACATCAACCATGACAACGTTAAATAACATCGAGCTTAAGACCTCTCCATGTCGCAAATCTTAACTTACCATAAATTCTTGTGGTTTCACATTGTTTGTTCTTACTCATGAATGCTTCTCTCAATTTTTTATGTTTTTCCTGACTAAACACTGTAAGAGTGACAGACTAGTAATCACAGCGATCAGCGGTCCCGGGTTCAAACCCCGGGGGAGGCAAAAGTTTACGAATAAAAGTGTACAATATCAGTCCTTCTCAGGACTAACCAGGAACACCTGAAGACGGGAGTAGATCAAAACTCCCGAAACGTTGTGTGATATACGCCCTAGACAGTGGAAAAAGTCCGATAAAACACATCATAATAGACCACTGCCAACAAATGACATTCAGAGAACAACTATCACCTTTTCCATGTTTTTCATTGCGATAATGCGTTCCCTCATACCCATCACACAAGTTATTCTTCGTATAACTTTATTTGGCCTTTTGTCTCTTAGACTAATGCTTAGTGTGGCTCTCTCTATTTCCCACTGGCATATTCTCAGTTGGGTCGTATCTTTTTTTGTTAATACGTAGACGCTCTTCTTCAGGTTTATAGGCATTTTGGGGTTCCTCAAAATATAGCATAGCTTTCCAAAGGTAGCTCAACATATCTAATTCGCCTTCTGACCTTTGTTGTTTGGGTCTCTTTTTGTATGTTAATGTTTTCTCAAATAGATGTATTTTCCACTGTCTCCAGTGTTTGGTTGTCTACGGTGACTTGAATGTTTTCTGGGTTCTGTGTAGTTTCATCTTTAATCCAACTGTTTCGTATCACTGCCTATGAGATCAACATCGTTAGATGTTTCTAATCAATGTTTACTTCCATTGAATCCCATGTCAAGGTCTTAAAAAATGTTCTCCAAGGCAAGAGTGAAGAGCTTTGACGAGATTATATCTGCTTGCCGAACTACTATTCTTAGTTGAATCTTTTTCGTAAATATGTTCTCATGTACTGTATGCGATTTTTTAGCACCTGAAGTCTATTATTGCTCTGTTCATTACTCTTATGACTGCCCACATCTCAATAGCTTTTCCTTGGACTCTTTAGCTCTCTTAAACCTCTAATATTCACGTTGCCCTTTATTTTTTCTTGAATAATTTTTTTCTTTCCCATTTCAAATTAAATTCTCAAAATTCTTTCTGTGATGTATTTTCACTTCTATAAATATGTTATTTCTTCGTTCCATATTATGGAACCTACTCCTGCTTGCGCACTTTCTTCCTGTTTGGCCCCTTTTAAATTGCTATATGATTTTCAATTTCAATTTCAATTTATTTATAGAAATGAAAAACAATACAATACAAAATACAAAATGAAATACATCTAGAAATGCAAAATAAAGTACATCCAGTAGTTTATCGAATCTAATATAATATATAATATAGATAAAATAAAAAAAATATAGAATATATGGTTGTGGTCTTAGTCTAAGCAGAGCTTGTGTACTAAGGCCATCAATCAGAATTAGAAAAAAAAAAACAGGATAGAAGAAGAAGTGGAGAGTGGCACAGCGGACGAGAATTAAAATTACTTTTGCGATTTATTTGTCTAACAAATAATTTATGTAACAAATGATTAGAGGAATCTGTGTAATTATTTAATCAATTAAATCTAATAAAAAATTGAGGTTATTAATGAATAATTCAGTAGTAAGCTTTTTCCGAAAGAGGCGTACTGAGTTTATTTGTATTAAGTTTCTTGGCAAAAGATTATAGAAACGCGGAGCCAGGTAAGTTGCACTTCTTGTTCCAATTGTTTTTTGAGCATTTTCAGTGGCTACGTGTTCTTTTGAAACATTTCTTGTGACATAACCATGGCAAACGAATTGTTTTGGTTGGACGTGATATCTGCAAGTAACAGAAATCATGTATAGCTGCCTTATAGAACACACACGCGCTTCTGTATACAATAATCTTGTTTCATAAAGCGATGGTTTGGCTAACATAATTTTTAAAAGAGTATTTTGTACAACAGCCAGTGGTTTTAAAGTTGTCTTGTACACCCCTCCCCATCCAATAATTCCATATTGGAGAACGGACTGTACAAGGCCATAGTATATAGTTTTTAGTTCTTTTAAGTTTAAAAATTTGCGAATTTGTCTAAAAAGGTAAAACAATTTTCTTAGTTTTTGAGCAAGATTAGTTATGTGAATATCCCATTTTAAATAACTATCAATAATTATACCTAAGTACTTAGCATTCGAAATTAATTTAAGTTCAAATTTTGAATTAGCGATTTTTATTGTACTATACGGAGGTAGATTAGCTTTATATGATGTAAAAGGTACGCAAGTTGTTTTTTCGATATTTAAGGTAAGCAAATTCTTATCAAGCCAATTAATTACCTTTTCCATTTCCGTGCTTATAGTATGATACAGATTTTTCCAACTATTAGATGTAAAGTATAGAACTGTATCATCAGCATATGCATTTATTTTATAATCTTTGCTTATATTTAACAAATCGTTTATGTATAAAATAAACAAAACGGGACCCAGTACACTGCCTTGGGGAACACCGTAATTGCATATGAGTTTGTCGCTATAAGTAGTTCCAATTTTTACTTGCTGCTTTCTATCGGAGAGATACGATTTAAATAAATTATATCCAACTCCTCTAATACCTAGGGCCTCTAGCTTCCGTAACAGAAGCTCATGGCTCACTGTATCAAAGGCCTTGGCCAGGTCTAGAAACACTGCTGCTGAGACTCTTGAACTATCCAGATTTTTATATATTTGTGAGGTTAGTGTTTGTAGTGCATCTTCTGTTGATCTATTTTCTCTGAACCCAAACTGATTATTTGATATTATTTTATGTTGCTCTAAAAAACTATTTAATCTCTGTTTAATTACTTTTTCAACAATCTTAGTTATATTGGTAAGTAGTGCAATGGGTCGTTAGTTTATTATTGAGTTCTTACAGCCTGACTTAAATATAGGAACTATGATTGCAGTTTTTAATGTATCCGGAAAAATGCCGCTAGAAAGTATCAAATCACAAATGTGTCGTAGAGGTTGAGTAATAAACTCCTTTATTTGTTTTAGGTTCTCAGCAGTAATGCTATCTACACCGGCAGCTTTCCCAGTCTTTAGAGTGTCGATATAATTTTCTATTTCTTGTTTTGTGACAGGGGTTAAGAAAAGCGTACGGGTATTAACAGGAATTTGTTCTAATTCGTTCTTACTATAACTACCTTTGTTAATAAGAGTTTGAGCCAGGCGTGAACCAACACTACAATAATGTTTATTAAATTCATTCGCTATTTCTTTACTATCTAGTATTTTTTCTCCGTTATCTAGTATTACACTCTTAATTAGAGTATTTTTCTTAAATCGTTAGTGCTTTCCCTGACTGTATTCCATAGATGCTTTGCATCATTAGGTGACTGCATTATTTTATTTGTGTAGAATAGAGATTTCGTGGTTTTTATAGACATGTGTAAAATGTTTCTATACCTTTTATAATAATTTTTTAGTTCTAAATTTTGTGGATCTTTTTTCAAACGTTGTTTTAAATTATCACGCGTATTTATTGAATTTATTAGACTTTGTGTAATCCATTGTTTTCTTTTTTTGCCTTTAGAATTATATATTTTGCTAATTTTTAGTGTTATCGAATTATTTTTACATGTGTATATGCTGTTTACCAGGTTTTCAGTAGCAATGTTCGGGTCTTGTTCTTTTAAAATGTTTTCCCAGGGTAAAGATTTCGCTAGATTATAAAATTTATTTGAGTCAAATATGCGTGTTGTTGTTTCACAGTTATAGTTTTCCTTTAATTGAGTATTTAAGTTTTTGATGCTAAATAGTATTGTGTAGTGATCCGTGATATCCGTTTGTAAGATTATTCCACAAAAAGCGCTATGTATTTCTTTAGATTTAATAAAGGCGTGATCTATACATGACTTTGAGTCACCAACTTCCCTAGTATAGCTATTAATTGCAGATTTAAAGCCATATTCGGACATTATATTAAGATAAGTATCTGCTGTTTGATCCGTTTTTAAAATGTCAATGTTTATGTCTCCAAGAAAAATCTCATTTTCCGCACTGCAAACGTCATTTAGGTATCGAGGTAAATCTTCCAAAAAATCATGAATTTCCAGGTCATGAGATCTATATACCGCACTAACTCCATAGGATTTATTGAATTTTTCAAATTTTATTCTCACAACTTTAGTTTTTAAACAGGCCATAATAGAAATATTTGATTTTAATTGATTTTTTATAAAGACTATCACGCCGTCATTTTTATTTATGTTTCCGTTGTTATAGTATACTGAGAAATTTGGAATATTGAAAAAGTTTGTTGTATTAATTTGAAATGTTTCTGTTAAAACGATAATGTCTAAATTATCTGTATCCAAAAGGTGCAACAATATTAATAATTCATCGAAATGTTTTGCAATGCTTCGTATGTTCAAGTGCAGTATATTGATATCATAACTCTGTATTAAGTTTTTACAATCTAGTTTATCTTTTAGCGTAATGGTTTCAAAATTATTATATTCGTCATATGTTTCTTGTAAATTGAAATTAGCCATTTTTGTTTGATTTAATATGCATAAAAGCCAGACATATAGAAAAGAAAAACATGATTAGATATCTTTTAAGGATTTAATACGTACAATTGGGCTCACTCCATTTTTTCTGACAAACAGTTTCGAGTTTTTAAACCACACAAATTGATATAACTTTTGATTGTTTACCATCTTCTTTTTAGCCTCAAACATTAAGGTTTTGTAATACGGCGTCATGTGTTCGTTAACATACACGTTCATGGGCTGCAATTCTGGATAAATATCCTTAGTGGTAGGACGCCGAGATTTGCACTGTTCGATGAACTTATCGCGCACCATGCGGTTTGAAAACTGCACTATGATCGGTTTTTTATTACTTTTGGGTGCAAGGCGATGTACGGCTTGTACATCGTTTGGTGTTATTTGGCAACTAACGCTATTTCCCAACTTGATGACGACGTCCATAACGTTCTCGCTTGCAGTATCTGGAATACCATCGATGACAAGATTGTGGTTTCTGTTATATTGTCTATCTTCTTCCAGAGTAATTTTCAGCGCCTGATTTTCTTCGAGAATTTCGTTGTATTTTGTCTCAATAGTTTGTAGCTTTTTGTTTAAGGCGATGTTTGTATCGGTTAATGTGTTTATTTTTTTTGTGAACTCGTCTATTTGGCTGCTGTAGTACTCCACAGATTTTTGAAAATCATTAATTTTGTCCAGTAATTCTCTATTTTCTTCTTTCATGATTTGCCGTATCATATTTCCCAGATGAGTTTCATTAAACATTTCCGTGCTTGTAGGCTTCATATCTTGTTTTTGGCTATCTTTGTCGCCTTTATCTTTGCACGTGATGCACCTCCATACTGCTTTACTTTCAGGATTATTTGTTCGCCATTTGGTTTCGCGTACACCTGAGCACAGATAATGAATACCGGAGTTACACCCTTGACAAGTTACATAGTCATTATCCGGTGGAAGATCTTCTTTGCACCTGTTACAAACTGGCATTTTCACTTTATTAACTATTTTGAACAACACGAGAAATACGTCCGCTCTCGACCGCTGCGAACCAGAAGTGATCATTCTTTATTTCTCCAGTCTTACAATCTCTTTTTGTGTTCTTTAATGCTAACACATTAAACCCACTTCCTCAAATTTTTCGTTTTCCTTACCATTTAATCATCTAATATTCCATCTAGCTATTTTCCATCTATTTTCTTTAATGTTGTTATCTGCTTCTCTTCTTGTCGTGGCCGTATGTGTTTTCCTTTCTTGTTTGTTTGAAATATTTTTAGTTTTTTGTTTGCTGGTTTTCGTAATCCAATTATAATGCCCTTTCTTCTTTACTTACAAGCTATTGTTTTCCATCCGCTTTAATTGTATGGTGTCCAATTTGTACTCTTCTGTCGGACTTTTTTCTTTATCAGCTATTCACAGTATTTTTTGTAGCAGCCTTGATTGCTGGCTGGGGTCCCTTTTAACATACACTCTTCTGTGGGTTCCTTCTAAGGTTTGTGGCAACCTCTGCCTCATCGCCAAGCTTTATTCAGCTATTGCTCTTTACCTTCTCTATTTTCTCCATTCTATCTTCCAGGTTCTCTAACTGTTGGGCTCTTTCTTTCAAGGTGCTAATTTCCTTTCCATTCTTTGAGTTGCTCTCTTCCTTGTTGCATTTGTGCTATCGGTTTTCTTTTACCTCAATCGTTATTTCTTGTATGGCTTCTAGTACATACTTGGTCCATTTTAATGGACTCAAACATGTTCTTTGGGTACTATCAAACATGTGAGCAAAATGTCACTTGCCCAGATTGATTCTTCGGAGGCACGTTGTGTTATCTGACTATTCCATTAATTTGGTGTTCACGTACACATGTTCCCTAACTTTTCCTTTAAGTACAACTTCTTACCTTATTGCTTGCTTATTGGCTTTTCTTGATTTATGAATTATATAAATATCGTTCAGTTATCTGCTCTTATGTCACACTTGAATTTTGACTTCCTCCTTCTGACATCATAATTCTGAAAATAGATTGAATACATTATAACTGCTGGGTCACACATTACAATAGCACTTGTTGACTGTATTCTATAATCGTTTAATACTAATTATTAAAAAATGCATTTATTCACTGTAAATATTCGCAAAAGAATATCGGATTAGCACACACGGAGTGTACTTTGTTTGATTTTAGTAATATTACGTGTATGAACAGAAATAGAAACTTCACACTTTCAGGTTAAAAGATAAAATTGTTAAATGATATAAGTTGAACCCCACAAGTTTATTATAAAAATACGCGGAAAAAAATAAACATTGATTAATTACAGTTATTTAACAAGTAGTTATTCTTAAATTTGTAGTGTTAAACTTGAACTTTTGATTTGACCCATTAAATTGAAGTTCAGGGTTGTGGATTAGTACATTTTCAGATATAAAGCTATAAAAAGGAAATTGTGTATTCTTATTATCCTTGTACTCTTAATCAAGGTTTGTTTGTATACAGGATACATTTCAATATTACCACCACAAATAAAAACTGGAAATTCTGTGTTTCAAAATACCTAAGCCAACAATTCTTATCAATGCTTTTCTGAAAATATTTACTTAATGAGATATAGGTTGTTTCAAATGTTTGTTTTTAAGATTTGTCAGAAACTAGAACAGATATTAAATTGTTATTTTGCGTAGTCTAGCGGCATAGGGTTTTTGAACTAAACTACTTAACATAAACGTATGTCTCTATATTTTTTCTTGAGAAAATACGTATTTTTTATATTCATCGGTGAGTTTTACAATTTTTTATAATTTTCCAAGAGCTACTCCGTTTTTGATGATATTTGTGGTAACGTAAACCTCTTCACAATTTATTAAAAAGCATAACAATTTATATTTTTTAATGGTTCTAAGATATTATTTCTGATTTCCATCCATTTTTACAACTTTTCCGGCAATTTTCGTTATGTATATCAGGTCCTTAGTAATTTCTGGAGTCGCAATTGACATCCATTTTTAAAAAATTTCTGTATACAACTTCAGAGTAGAGTTATTTCCGGTGCTTATTTTTGGAAAGTCTTCACTTCCGATGCTGTAAGATGCGTTTTTCGGGGCTGTTTTTGATGACGTTGATTAAACGGATTTATTCAGAAAAATTTCAGCAATCAGGTGCAGATTTGGTGAATTGTGCACCCATCCAATCGAATTAGGATGTCACAGTATTTGGAAGTAAAACCACCTGTTGGCCGCCCAAAATCTCAGGTATGGGTTTGTTATCCCTGCTTTATCTTCAAGTGGTTTGGCGTTTTGTTGGATTTATTTGTATGCCTTTCTTTTTACGTAGGCCTATCTATTGCAAATTTTCAGATGTCAAAGAAGCCATTTGTTGGTGTCCCCCATCTGTTGGCCTGCAAATCACACACTGAGAAAAACAATATTATTTATGCTCTATTCTCAATTTGTTAAGAATAGTAGACTGTATAGTTCACTGATATATGCCTGCTATCCGGCGATTGTGTGAAAAGCGTGCTTTTCGTTTGTTCATTGAATATTTTTTATAATTTATATAACAATAATTTGAATTCTGGGTTTGTTAATACAACCAATGTGGTGTTATGTGGGAAATAATAATTCAAAGCTAAACAGTTAATTTGATTCTCGAGTTCGTGTAATGTACATGTCATTCCTATTTTTAATTTATGTAGTTGAATCCGCATGATTGTTTACCTATTCGGGATATAACTAAATGTAATTATGTAGTATGTTTTTGGGTAGAAACACTAATATTGTTTTGAATTCATTTTAGTATTATTACGGATCTCTATTTGTGATTGGTTTACTCTCTTTTATTATGACATTGTAACCCTTGTGATTGTTTATATGTACTAGTGGGGAAAAAAATATTTCGCACGGTTTGTTTGTCTTGTGTATGTATGGCAGTGTTGCCAGACGTACGATAATTATCGTTTTTGTACGATAATTTTACTAGTCGTATGATGTACGATAGCACAAGTACGATAATGGCAAAATGTACGATAATTTGGCTATTATTGAAAATTCTCACAAATTTGGCAGATAAGTACTAATATTGACCGTATCTTCAATATGACAGTTACGTGCACATATTTTTGCTGAACCGGTATTAACCACAAGGTACTGAAATTTAATTCGATGCTGCTATTATTTATGATAACAAGCTGATCACATACATCATCGACTTTCCACATGCCCACTTTCGACTTGTATCTTTTACAAAAAATGCATCCCGCAGGCATTCTCGATTCGCGGTTTAATTATTAGCACTTATCGTCGATTTACAATGTTCTTCTACCACACAGACCATGTAAAATCGGATTTATTTCACAATTATTTCATTCTTGTAGTTATATTTTGCTATGTACCATTCAAAATATTATAACAGGATAAAGTGTACGATAATGTACGATAATTTTTACTACTGTCGTACGCTCGTACGATAATAATGTTTATTCGATCTGGCAACACTGATGTATGGTTTTATCAAGTTGGCTAAAGTCACTGAATTGTCAGTTGTACAACTGACATTCTCCCATCGAAACTTAAAATGCCGAATCATGTTCTAAGCGAGGTCGAAAAAGGCTTTGTTATTGGAAAACTAGAAGAGGGATGGTCACTGCAACATGTGGCCGATGAAGTTGGTTGCGGAAGAAGCACCATTTTTTAACATAACCTGAAAAAGCTAGTAATACGACAATAACCCCAAAATGTGAAAAATGACAAGTAGTCAGATACACACTAAGCTACTGTGGATAACACCAAGTAACGAGATTAAGTATGCGAAACATTTTTTCCACAATAGTACCTGCCTACCAGTCTTGTTCTTGTGTTAAATTGCATTATATTTTGGGTAGAAATGCTAATATCGTTTGAGATTTATATTCAAAAAGCACGTAGGTACGCACAGTTTTTTACTTTTCCACAGTACCAGTATGGCTAAGTATTGAAGTCATGCAAAAATTAGATTTGTTTAAATAAGTCGAGGAGTTTCAAAAATAGTTTATAACCAATTCGACTTTAATTGAGAACCATGTCTTAGATCAGACTAATGTTCTCTTTCTGGAAAGAACAAAGGTCTAGTGAGTGGGGCATGCTTATAAGATGTTCTTCCAAATCGAAATTTCTTGAGTTTTAATCACCTGATGAGAAGATTCAGATTTATCTACGTGGGTGGGCTGATATATAATGCACACATGCTTGTAGAATGCGAACGAAAAGAGATAGCGAGATGGGGCAAAAAATAAATAAACGTAGAATTCTTTAGCTTCAAAATCATATAATTATTTTTCAACATAGTCACTGTTAAGACTAACACATTTCTCCCAACGCATAACAAGTTTTTTTATCCCGTCACTGAAAAATTCTTCGGACTTTTCTCGAATCCAGGACGCCACAGCTGCCTGCACCTCATCGTCTGATATGTAATTATTACCTTTGAGGTCTCTCTTGAGTAGAGGGAAAAAATATAAATCACAAGGCACGAGATCGGGGGAGTAGGGAGGGTGTGGAATCGGTTCAAACTTTAGCTTCCGCAGAGCCTCTTCGGTTGCGCATGAGGTGTGGGGACGAGCGTTGTCATGTTGCAAGATTATTGGCGACAGGCTGCCTCTAACGTGACAAATTCGACGTCGAAGCTGTTTTAGAGTCTCTATGTATTTAGAATAATTTACCGTTGCCCCTCTTTCGAGATAATTGACCACCTAAACTCCTTTGGCATCCCAAAACACAGTCAAAGGAAGTTTTTTCCGGATAGTTGCTTTTTTCGTCATTAGTTGCGGCTTTTCCAGGTTGGCAACCACGAAATTTTAATACACACCGATTAACAGTAGTTCTGTCAACGTCGGCATA
Organism: Agriotes lineatus; assembly: GCA_940337035.1. Lineage (NCBI taxonomy): Eukaryota > Metazoa > Arthropoda > Insecta > Coleoptera > Elateridae > Agriotes > Agriotes lineatus. The sequence continues at coordinate 57,078,336 of OW679202.1, forward strand.
AGCGGCCTTTAAACGGTGATGAATTTCCGTAAGAACCACGTTCTCAGCAGTTAAAAATTCGATAGCCGCGCGCTGTTTAATTTGTGTTGACATGGCACGAGAACACGTCTCCATACTTCCGCTACTAAAAAACGAACTGATGCACGAAATTCTGTCAAACTGCGCATGCGCATAGAGGAGGCATGTAGCCCCCGAATGTAGCTGTTCGCGTCTCTGCCGGTCATTTCGTTCGCGTTCTGCAAGCATGTGTACATTATATTTCAGCCCACCCTCGTAGCACTTGTAAATTTCTTGTGGCAACATTTTTTACTGAGATAATTGTATTGATCGAGTCTCGATTTATTATATTAAAAAAATAATAGTTATCTTTCAAATAAAAATTACTCTCAGACAGTGATGATTAAAGCTGATAATTATATGCACTTAAATGTATATGCATAAATTTTGTTGAGTATATGCACCCAAAGTTACAGTATATGCACATAATATGCTCTAATTTTTTTTTAAAATAAGTAGGAGTACTCTAAATAATGTAAAAATGTTAATTATTTTGTATGAGTATATTTATTTCTGTAATTTTTATTCAAAGACATTCATTTTAACGTTTAATTATATAAACATAGACTGTCAACGCAAACTTCACGTTGTAAGCCAACGTAGCCCAGCATTAGGGCGTAAAAGACACCAACTTTGGAGCCTTAACTCTATTGACAACCACAGGGGACATTGCAAGTCTAGTAAAAGATACGGATGTCGGCCTGCTAACTTGAAAACTCCCGACAGTACAAAAAGCCCAAAGGGCTGACGTGCGCATGCCAGTAAAAGACAGTCGTGGAACCTAAATCTAATCTAAGCCGACATAAAAATAAGAATTCCCCTCACCCCGCCAGACTATTATTCATCAACACTTGAAGTTCAACTCTTAAAATGGATTTTATGTTGGCTGATTTCTTACACATTGTTTCTATGAAAAAAGTGGGGATTGCTGGCAGTCTATGTTTATATGGCCAAAGATTGTAACAGGAACTTCCCCTTTCCTCTGCTTATTTCGATGGCCGCACTGCACTTCAGTGGCAGAAAGTGAATGTATATATCACAGTTCCACACAAAATCTTATTAATCAATTTAATGAAATAATACTTACATTTTACAAAAAAATCTCAAAAAGTACATATATTACAAAGTACTGCTAAATATAACCAAATATGCAAAATTCAGAAAGTATGCTCCAAAACGTATAAATATGCAAAATGAAACTTGGCTTAAACGATTTGATTTCACATTATTAGTATAACTTTGCAAACCCTATTTATGGGTGGTGCCCATTCGGAATTTGGTAAGCTTTTACTTGGTTTTCCCACAATGAGCAGTCTCGGATACTGACATTCTTTAAGGGATTGCGATGTCCATGAGCTGTTTGGAAGGCTCTTGATACACTCTCTTTACATGCATTTTTACAGAAAACCTATTAGTGCGGAAATAAAAACAAAGTCCTTTTAGCCGTATCGGTCGTCCGTTTAAAATAAGAAAATTAAAACAATATCTTGGAAGTTATAAAAACAAATTAAGTCACAGTCAGATTTGAAATTTTCTTTAAAACGTGTTGTAATAATGTTTCTGGTCTAAATTAGTAATCGACTTACAGTGAAGAAGTGCGTTTATCTAGCCTGGAACAAAACGAGCAAAACTGACAAATTTGCTCTTATATTTTTTCTCATTTAACAGAATTTTCATCATCCCATAACGAAATCAATTCCAAATGGTTCGAAGTTTCTAAAATTTAAGACCAACGAGGAAATATGTAACGTATCTAAAATATTTGCCATTATATACAGTGTGTCCTGGATTGATTTTGCGATAGGTGTAATAAATCAAATTTTTTTTGCAAAATTCCGTAAGAAATTGTAGAATAAACAATAATACTGAAATTGCTTGATAAGTAGGTTGATTTCGAAAATACTTTTAAAATGTGTCGATATTTCGAAAAAGTTGATGAATAGGTGAACTGGATAACTGTATCAACGTGTGGAATACGTGAAAATGTCTAACAGAACCTGATAGAAACTGCAAATAAGAAATTGGAACCTGTTAATAGGTATACGAAATATTTAAACAAACTATAGTTGGTATTTCCTTCAAATGGGACACCTGACCGTTTGTGATAAAAGTTGCTGGTCTTAAAGATTACATTTTAGTTTAAAATTTCTCAAATACTCCGTAGATATAGCAATGCCAGTTTTACATAATTTTTTGCGATGCTTGTCATGTCTAGATGTATGTTTTCGTATATTATTTACACATCTCAATTTAATTATCATAACCGTGTTACTTTGCCTGGTATATACGAAATATGTGCGTAAAGAATCTTGTAAAACTGCTTCAACTGTTCAATAAAAGGCCAGGGCAATAAAAATGTTTTAATTTTTGCAATTGGGGGTGGGCTGCTATCAGTGGCGGTGCAAGAGCACCTTGGGCCCCTAAGCAAATATAAAAATGGCCCCCCTTGTAAAAGGATTTATATATTTAATGAATTGTATATTTATAATTATAGTATACAAACTAAACGTTTAACAAAAAAAAAACATCCTGTTATAACCAGAAATAGAGTAGTAAATGCCTAACATTTAACACATTTTATAACTAACATATCTAACAAAATATCAATTAAAAATATAAAACTAAATAAAATCTTCAAGTTGGTATAGGTGCAAATACAAAGAAAACTGATGGATAAATATCTACCTATAATAGCTATTTGTGCAACAAGTGCTAAAAGTGGACGTTTATGCACGAGACATGAAAATTATGAAACTAAACCGAAGGCTGAGTTTCATAACATGTCTCGTGCATAAACACTTTTAGCACGAGTTTGCACACAATATTTTTTGTGCGGCCTTAAGTTTACTCTTATTAATCGTCGATTTAATAAAGGTTTGCATTTATGACAGTTATAATTTATGTAATAGCAAACAGATGGCCTTGACGCGCAGGTGACTGTTTCTGCAGCCGGTAGCTGTCAAAGTTAGTTATCAAAGAGAATTATAAATGTGCACATTTTACTTTATCCATTACATAATGCTTTAATTATTTAAAAAACTCCAACACCAGCTGCTTACTTTTAGCACATGGGCTAAAAGTAAACAGCTGATTTCACTTGTAACACGCTGATTCATAAAACGTAATTTTTCGTGATAAAAGCTAGCGCTATAAAGCCTACTTTTAGTGGTGGTCGTAGAAAAAATAATATTCAGGTAAAATCCTAAGAACTCACGTCAAAATAGGTAACAACTACTTAGTATTTATTTGTATCATTAATATCTGTAAAACGCCGTAAAAATAAATTGATCAGAAATAAAAAATGTATCTTTCCGGTCTTATTGACAGCAAATTGTTCCACAAGATTTTTATGTCCATCGTAGACGTAGACGATGCTTTTTGCACAATTGATAAAACCGGAAAGTCATCTAGCCTACCTTGGCTGGTAGAAATTCTTACATAATGTTTTATTAACTTTCAACTTGCTAAATGATCTTTCTATTATGGCTAATGTTACAGGTAGAGTCAAGAATAAAACCAATGCAGTAATAATCTCCCCAAAATTGCTTTCGAGAACACTATATTTCTGTAGGAATAAACTTGTCAGATCTGGAACACCCATGCTATCATTTAAATCTTGGTTTAGTAAGGAAATAGTGTTCACAAACTGAATCCGAGATTATTATTGAGGACATCAGAATACTTTTTGTTTTTCTGAAGCAAATCACATCGGACCTGTTCAGCTTCTTGCTCGGACCTGTGCAGCTTCTTGCATACTTTGAACGTTTTTCGGTTCTAAAACTTCAGAAATATTTGTTACTTTTTCAAAGCTCTCAAATCAAGTCTGGTCACTGATGACTGATAACTAGAGACCGGATTTATATGCAGTCAAAAACCGCAATATAAGTTGTTTTTATGCGCTTAAAAAATATTAATATATGCGGTGAAAATGTTCAAATGTAGTAATATATGCGAGTAAATAAAAAAAAAATGCTGAAACAAAAATGTTATTTATTTTCCACTTTTTAAATATATTTTTCATATGTGTAGATATTAGTGATTTATTAACATTCTAGTTATGGTATATAAAAGTAAAATAAATATTTTATTTAACACTAAATTCAATAGCAATAAATGACAAGAAGTTTGTTTATATTGTCAACTGTAAAATTGTGACGCTTGAATATTTTTATACATAGAAAAAGATCGCTCCACGTCACATGACGTGATAGGAGCGTATTTCATTAAAGATATTTCTGTGGGGTTCCTTTCAAAATTCTCAACGGCAATTCCCCGCAAAAAACCACACAAATGTTTTTCATTTTTTCATACCTCGGATTTCAACTCAAAACATTTTCAAGTTTGGTCACCATTTTATTGCCTATAACGCCAGGAACCAATTTTAATTTCTTTGCAACAATTTCTATTATTTTCAGAGCGTCAGTTAAGAACATCTGAGAGGTTTCCAGCTCCTTTATTGCAAATGATAATTCTGAAAAATGCAACGAAAAAAAAATTATGCATGCTTTTTTCAATACAGATGGAGAATTTAGCGAAAATATTGATTAAATATGCGGTTATATGCAATTATATGGACAATATTTTTTTATGCGGTAAATAGTCAAAATATTAAGTTCTATGCGAAATAAAACTTGGTATTTAGTTTTCTTTTGAAGAGAAACGGATAGTTTCAATTCACCAGCTGCATCTAGCTCGTCAAATAAAACATGTAAAAAATTATAAATCCGGTCTCTACTGATAACTGAGAGTGGGGGACTGAGGTTGCAGTGCTATCAATGTATACCGAAATGTAGTAGAAGATATCGAGATATTTAATCAGCGAACTTACCGGGCCCCCCAAAGGGCCCGGGCCCCTAAGCAACGCTTATTCTCGCTTATGCATATCACCGCCACTGGCTGCTATGATGGTATTATTGCGGGATGGGGTAGTGAAAAGAAAGATAGAATAAAAGAAGGGTCAGGAAAGGTGAACAAATACTGCCCCGGCCTTCATTTCCAAGAAAGTACTTTTTTTGACTCAGAAAAGCACCCAGAACCCTGTATTAGAGCAGGTGGTCATAAGAATCGAACCTAGAACTGTTATCATGCAGAACTCTGTGCAGATCCCTCGTATATATGTGATTTTTGTTGTCCATATTACGATGCCATTTTGTCATTTGTAAAAAGCTTAAAGAGTTCTCAGTAGCTCGGAAAGATGGAGGAGGAGGGAATCGTAGACTCGAACGTTAGGTATTCAAAATAATTGTACCTTGAAAGATACGGAGATAAATTCGTATTAATCTAGAGCGCCACCATGGTGTTTTGGATGCTTGTGATAGAGTGGATGTTCCACCACAGGGAGCCTTTTCGGCGATGGGAAATAATATGCCGCCCTCCAAGATTTGGATCTTATCTTGTTTCTGGATCTCTAAAAATGCTTATTTGACTTTAAAATATGTGGAACACCACTGCGCTTTACAAATGAAAATCATAGTGTAAATAGACTATTAAATTAACATTCACAGTATTGAACTGTATTATACAGATTTGCAGGGTTACAAATTATTATTGCTTTAACCAGTATTCGGGTATACATTATCACATTACATGATTACACATTATTATTAATCAACATGATGTGAAATTATTGATGTATACGTCTGTGGATAAACAGTCCAATGTACGAGTTGACAACTCCGCAGTCTGGGCATGTAAACTGCCTCTGAAGGGGTGCATTCTTCTTAATCGCCTGGGGCCGTTGTAGCTGGAAACAAGTCTTATCCATTCTAATCGGATCAGCGCTAATGCTTTTTAGCGTTTCATGGAATACGTCCTTGTTTCTGCATTTGTATCCTCCCTGACAACATCTGCCTTCGCAGAGTTCTCCCTACATAATATTTGACGAACCTGCACTAAATTGATTTTGGTTGCATTGTCTGTCTTGAGCGTAAAACTCGGAAAAGAGGAATAGGTACTCACGTTTTCGTAAAACTTCTTTTTTGCCAATTTTTGGCGTCGTGTTTTGGCTACTTTAAACACACACTCTTCGCGAGGAGGTTTTCTGTTTTGCTTTGCTTTTTGCGTACTTCGTCTGTCTTGTCACTTAACGCAAGATGAAGTGGGTTTTCAGAAAACGGACCAGAAGAAAATTTTGGATCAGGAAATTCTTAGAAGTCTAGGAAGCCGATACAGCTACGTTGGTTTCAAGAGTAAGGTCATGATTTCCTGTTTCCAAAATGCTCTAGAAGCTGAGCTGATGCGATTCAGTATTTCCATATCGATATTGGCGTTGTAGTTGACTACACTACTCAGATAATTGAAGGATTCAACGTTTTCTGGTTGGTTACCTTGTACTTGTAGTATCGCATGGTTTGCGTCTCTCGGAGTTGACAACACCTTTGTTTTGCTGGTGCTGAGTTGTAAACCAAGTGCTTCATAGGTCCATTGGTAGATGGTGAAGATTATTTGTAGCTGATTTGCTGAGTGTGCCAATATGGTGTAATCATTCACATACCTACCTACATTAATTTGGTGATGTAGTGCACGCGTGTTTTGGATTTAGCTTTAGGCTGGGACAGATTGAAGAGACCCTCGTCATGCCTATATGCGATTACAATGCCTCTTTCCGTTAGTCTTCTATCCATGATGATGGAGAGAGCGGTAATAAATATATTGAACGGCAGGGATGCCAGAATATAATCTTGCCTGACGCCTGTGCGGGGTTGGAAGGGATTAGATTCTTTTCCGTTGTATAAAACCTTGGCCCAATTATTGTTGTGGAGACTTAAGGATCGAAACAAATTTCGGGGGAATAGCAAACCGTGATATAATTTTCCACAAGACTTCCCTGTTCATGCTATCAGATGCCTTTGCTATGTCTATGAACGCAACATACAGGTTATGCTGTTGCAGTTCGAATTCTCACGCATGCGCACGAGACGCGTTATACTCTAAGTGAAACTATGTCGGCGCTGTAATGTTTTCGGGCGTTCCGAGGCCCTACTAGCAATATATGTGTATTAGATATATGTCTGTATTTTGTTAATTAAAACCTAACCTAATTTAACTTAACCCAACCTAACCTAACTATCTTTTGCCAGTTAGTATTAGTTTTTATCGATAATATGCAGGCAATTCTAGTTTTGACGAAAGTGCTTTGTTGGAACTAGTTTTGAGTACCTAGTAAATTTCGGGTTTTAACTGTGACATATACAACACCTAGTCATAAAATATAAGAAGCGTTCAAATATGAGTGAGAATCTAGTTGCCTTGAGTAATGAAAACAATGGATGGAAACAAGCATTCTGTGTCATGTTCTAACATGTTCCGACCTGCGCTTAGTAACAATCAAATTCTTCTCCGTTATACCTGCCAGTAATAATTAGCATGTCACAGAAAGAAGTACCGTGTTTTGTTGTACAACGCATAATTGTTAAATTTCTGAGGAAAGAAAATGTTTTACTGTCTGAAATTTTTACAAGACTTCAAACACAGTTTGAGGATAAATGTATGTCCAAGGCAAGGGTGTTTGGTTAGGCGAAAAAGGTTCGAGAAGGTCGGGATCGCGTAGAGATCTTACCCCATCTGAGACGACCGAAAACATCTGTGACTCCCGACAATGTTGGGTCAATTGATCAGCTTATTCGAGCGATCGTCGGATAGCTGTGAGAAAATTGTCAGTTAGTGCAAGGTGGCTGCCACGGTTCTTAATTCCAGAGCAAAAAGAAGCCCGTTTGTTGGTGGCTACACAACTTTTGCAAAGATACCAACGGGAAGGAGATGCATTTTTAGACTCTATTGTAACCACACTTCTGAGTCAAAAAGAGTTTCAGAAAAAAGCAAAAAATGGTGTCCTGCCTCATCCTGCCTACAGTCCCGATTTATCTCCATCAGATTTTCATTTGTTTACACCATTGAAAGAGCTTTTAAGTGGCCATAAATGTAGGGATAATGATTTACAAATGGTATACGTAAGCTTCCAGAACGTTGGCGCAAGTGTATTGCAGTGGAGGGGGACTACGTTGAAAAATAGTATATACTCTGTTTTTGTTCCATTGATAATAGATGTTCTAAACACATTCTCACTCATATTTAAACCCTCATACTATGCCTATGTAGTTTTTGTACACAAGCTTGTGGTCTTTATGTTTATATATCAGGCATATTGCTGTTTTCTACTCTTTGCCCATGACCTTTTCCCATCATAGGTATTTCCTCTATTAGGTTGTGGAGTTTTTTTACAAGTAGATCTCCGTATTTAACAAATTTTGTTAATGCCATTCTTGCCTGGTGCCTTAAGGTCTATTCAGACTGGCGGTAGTGGCGCGGATTCTTGGCGGTTTTTAGATTAGTAGGTATTCATACAGAGCGCGGTAGTTCGACGGTGAGTTGGCTTTGCTAGGGCCGTTCTGAGGCATGCAAGCTACAAGTTGATAATAAGTTTTTAAAAATATTGAACTTAAAATAATTATTTTTATTGGTTAAAGAGTAACGTAAACACACATACAGCCAGTCTAATAAAGACCACTACTTCATTGTTAAAATAAACAAACGTGCATCACAATTTGTTTACTAACGAATAAAATGTCATAAGCGTTTTGATGCGCTTTTGTTTATAGAACAAAGAATTAAAGTTAACCCTATATTAGTGGTCTTTATAAGACTGACCGATAGTATTACATATTTTAACATTTTGGGTTTGGAAATTTACTATGCAGCTTAATTGTGCATTTTCGTTAGCATTTAAAAGCTAACTTCTTCAGAAATTTACATTAAGTTTTTAAACAATTAATTATTTGATGAGCTAAGAATAGGAGAATGAGGTTAGCTATTACATATAAACAATGTATATTTTTACCGTTGCATAAATTGATTTAATTGGGAAGGAATTAACACACCCTTTTTTACTTTTTAAATAAATCATTGGTGAAACTTAGTTTATTTTCAAATTATGCTACTAGTAATAAATGCTGGTCACGTCAAGAATCAATTTGATCTTGTGTCGCTTAGCTCAAGCTTGCCTTCTGTGGCTTTAAATTAATTTAACTAACTTTGCAGGACTAGTCACTTTTTAGATTTTTGCAAGGCTAGTCATTTTTACTTCACCTAGGTGACCGGTCACCATCACCATGCCCCTTGATGCGATAGAATTATATTTTTAAATTTTTAAAAAGATATTTTAGAAAAAATAAAATACATTACACAGCATGAAAGTGTCTATGCTTGACTCGGAGGCCTTGAAGAAGTACTCGGATGTTTCGTGTCCTCGTATTCTTCAACAAACCTCCTCATCTGCAAAGTATCGCTTTCATGCCTTGTAATGTAATATACTATTAACAATGTGAAAAATAATTTGTTCTGCGAATTGTCAAATATGAAATCCAGTTGGTTTAAATAATTCTCATTGTAAAAAGATAACGTAAAAATGAATTTCGTTGTACAATTTAGCTGTATAGTTAATTTCCAAACCCAAAATGGACATACACCATTTAAATAAATATAATAATTTAAACAATTTCACATGTTTTGTTCAAATCTTGAACACTTTGTGCTCTGAAATAAGCTGAATCAGTTGCTCTTCCATGTAGTAGCACAATTATGTCTACCTACAACTACGGACGGTACTGAACTGCATATTTCACTCTAATTTATGGTTTTGTCTTTATTTAACCGCGCAGTTTCTTCATAAAAATCGCTACCCGGTCGATCCAAACCGCTCTGCTGGCCTATCGCTACCTTACCACTTGCCAGTCTGAATCATATCACTTAAAAAACATGCAGAGCGGTTTCAGGATCGCTCCACTAGCGCTAGTCTGAATAGACCTTTAGCTGTTGCAAAAATGTACAGCGACACCTATAATTGGCCTAACGGCTGAGTACCAAAATAAATAAATTTGCGTTTTGATTTTTCCTTGTGTTGGTGGTTATGTGTGTGCTTGTTCCCATTCTTCTAACACGTTAGTTATTTTCTTGACAAAATGGTTTAATATCAAATAACAACCAATATTTTCAAAGGCTGTGCACGATAGGTCCGTTTTGTTGCGTTATTTTCTATTGTAGTCGGCCAGTATGACATCAGAGAGTGGTCTTCAAAAGTGTACTGTCTGTGATCCCATATAATACTTACCAATCTCTAATAATAATAATAATAAATACTTTATGTATGTAAACAAGGTTGCATTACTGTGTTAGAATGGAAGTATTGGAATGGGAGGGGGGAAATAAATTTGAAGGGTCAAGTGTAGAGGATAAATTCGATTTTTTTTAACGACAACTTTTGATTTGGTGCACTGAGTAAAAAAATCGTCACCACAGCAAATCGTTGCTCTGTAGTTCCTATATTAGACGAAAGTGTTTGAAGTTATTTAAATGACCTCTTTTAGAGCAAGTTGATTTATTTAGAGAGAATAATAGTTATTGGATTATTAAAATAAATTCATCTTTAGGAATCCGAGACTCAACTTTACAGTATCGATTAGATTCACAATTATATTGCAATTCCAAAACAAATTTTCTAGTAAATCTGCAGCTTTAAAACGACTTCTTCATTTTGTACACAAACTCCTAAATTTTATTTCAGAAATTAATAACAAAAACAGGGCGAGCATATTGCCATTTACATCCATACTAAGGGATCGGTTGAAATTTAAAATTGTTTTCTTGCTTTTACCAGTGGTCAACACCAGGAGAGTATGTAACCAAAAATCAAACGGAGGAAGTTGTTCTACCACCACCACAATTCTATGAAATTTCGAGATTGAAGAACTTTGCGGATATAAGTAGCTTGTTACGGTTCGCAACGGATCGTGCAAGTCATGGTTCAGAACGATACTTCCCATACAGGATAAACACCGATACTGGAGTGTATTCTATACTACCAGGTGATAAAAAGTTCTGAACTGATTTCAATTCTAACGTATTCCATTTTCAGGTGACGATTTGTATCCAGAAACTGTAGATCCAACAAACGAGGCAGTGCCATATATGAAACAAGTTCCTGAGAGCAAAGTTCAGAATAGAATCAAACATCTTTCCGTTTATCAGAATCGAATCTTTACGAAGAACTTTGCACCATCATGTAACCATGTGGCACCTCTAACGGGCAAGCTGTAGTTGACCAATTTTTGAAGTATTATACAGAAAGTCCGTAGCAATACCTAATAATGGTATTTCACTTTCTGTATCCAACCTGTATTCTAGGTTAGATGTTAGGTACTTATATTTTTTCATACTTGAATAATAATAAAGAAAATAACACTTTTAATTGTCACACGTCATTTAAAATCTTACAGCACATATACTACGAAATTGACATATTTATTTGGCAAAATTGGTTATAACATACGATATATAAATAAATTTAATAAAAGTATACGAGAAATTTCAAAACAGCAAGCAAGATACGTGCCGTGCGACTGTTGCAGTAATAACGATTAACGTAAATTATTGCAAAATCTTTTCTAAACTTGATTGCTTTATATGGAAAATATTTATAACTAAAATTAACATTAAGTATCTTGCTTGCTATCAATACTCAACCTAAGTAGTAATAAGAACATCATATAAAAATTAATATCCAATATTTATAACATCATATGGCCCCATAAATTATGACACTCTTAAATAAGTAAAACAATTTTGATCGTAACTAGGATACGCTACACTGCTGGTGGTCTTTAGCTAGTTTTTGGTAATACACAATCCCAGTCACTTAACTGTATCTAATAAATGAAAAATTGATCAATTTTTCCCTAAACAGTAACTGAACATTTTGGGTTATTGAAAATTCTAACCGACAGGTTTTGTAATGAAACATTTTGGAAAATATTTAATAAAACAATTCTACGATGACGAATACTATTGGAGTATGTAATAAAAATACATTTTGATTGCACATTTTAAGATTATTTGAACTCGAATGTGACTACAACTACTGCAGCAGCAGATTCAGGTAAGATCACAGATTTATAAAAGCTATTTATTCGTCTTTAACCAACATCCATTGAAATTACTGCACCAGCGATTCTCGATTTCTGCAGCTCCACCTTAACGAAAGCGAGCAAATTGGTAAGTAGGAATGCCATAAGTAAATAATACGTGCGACTGTTTAACAGCACTATTATAAATTAGACTTATTGCTCCACTTATCAAACACAAAGTTCAGATAGCGGATTTGCAATAATAATTAAAAAAAGTATAATCTAATAATGCTACGTTGTCATTCTCCTTGTTTGATGTCAACATTTTTGTGCGTTTTTTTCTTATAAAAATGGGAATGTTAAAAATTCTTTCGCCACATTCAACAATTGCACTAAAACACAAAAAAGTGTGATACTTCCTATAATTTGATCTTATTTAGTTTATTAAGCAACTATCGTTATAATCGCCGATATTCAAGGATCAGAAATTAAACAAGTTTTTAAGTTTAAGCATTGTTCACGGTGGTCTACAAAAGATCAGAAGCGGAAGTAATTCGCACTTTTCCATATAAGTACTGACGCGTTATTATTATTCAATTTAAACTCGATTAAATTGATTTTCAGTGGTAGAAGCTTTCGTCGGCCTCTAGAAAATGCTGAAGATGCGACTACACCAGACCAAAGATTCATAAATATGTAACTAATGTCTAAGTAAATCATGGAATGTTAAAATCTTTGGTATTCTAATCAGATATTTGTAACAATTACATCGACGTATTTGTACAATGGCTGATTACTACTGTTCTGTGTTAAATAAAAATAGCCACGTTGCAGTTCGTAGTAGTTTTCACCTATGTGAGATGTAATTGTTTCCTAGGAAACTAAGGAGATTTTTAAATGTCCGCAATTATCACAATATAATAAAATGCTTGTTACCTTTCACTTATTTTGTACATAAACACTATGTATTCTACAAGAACCGTGTAATGTAGTTTGTTGTAAAAAATAAGCAAAAGTAACTAAATATAAAAAAACGAACCATTCTTGAGGTTTCACAAAATAATATTAAGTCGGGTGTAGCCTAATATCAAATCTAAAGAGCGCAAAATAAAACATACCCAATAAATAAAGCATTGGGTCGCAAACTTTGCAAAAAAATTTTGACGAAATAAAATATATCAAGAAATTCGCTATGCGAGATCTTTAAAATGATAGCAGGTCACTAAGTTATATAAAAAGAAGTAAAAAAATAAGATTCTAACTTTAAAAAATTACTGAACAAAACATTCCATCTGCTTTTCTTCGTAAATACTGTTTAAGTGGATCCCAATAAGTAACTTTTACAGAAATAACTTCCGGGTTGGCTCGCCAACGAACAAATACTTCATAATTTGATTCGAAGAGCATTGCAAAAAACGCTATAATACAAATTAATATTATTACTATAAGTCCGCACATTTTAATTAAACTATACACCCTAGGATGTGATTTTTTGCTAGGCGCATGGGACATAACATGTGGCAAATGGATCCTGTTGTCGACTTGAGAATGCAACAATGGTGTTTGGCTACGGCTTGAACGATGCGACGGGTTGGTCTCGATTACTCGAGAGCTGTTTTCTACAAGTTGAGATTCTGACGAAGAATGCTCAAATGAGTCTCTGAAATAGTAGTCGCTAAACTGATCGACAGAATCTTCATTACCTACACAGAAAGAGAAGTGTTAAATGAAAATCACTCAAAGGGCAAAGTAACCGACCTGCAATACGACGTCTCAAACCACCTGTAGTTTCTTGATCTTCACTAACAGTTTCTAGCGTAGAATCTCCGAAGTTTTGTGGTGCAGGTCCCTCTAAACCAGATAACAGACCTGTACTGGTCGATGGTTCCATTCGAGAGCCACCTACATCTGAGTGGCTTGATCTTGGTAAACTACTGTAACCTAGGATAACGGATGAACAAATGTTACCTTTACTCAGCTAAATATAATTCAAGATAGTGTTACCATAATCAAATAGAGAAGTTGAAAAATACTTCAAATTTAATGCGACTCCGTTTCTGATGTCTTACATTCTCCAATTTTTAAAAATTATTTAAGTGCGAGTAAAATACCTAGTATGTCGGTGCTGGATGCCTTATATTCTGTTATAATTACTTCAATTAAGTTGCACTCTTGATAGGTAATATTTAAGGAATCATAAATTTGAAATAAATGGTTCTCACTATTAACCCTGTTGACCTTGATGGTAAACTCTGTGTGCAGTATGTTAGAACAAGATATAATTACACGACTTCAGGGCACGCAGCTTAAAGGTTACATATGCGTACAGCGTACCTCTAATACCAGAAAATGAATTATAGAAGAGTCAATGGCATCTCCAAAGGAAGTGAATGTCTACCTGGCATGGAACCGAAATTTCAGACAAATATACAGGGTGAGCACTTTAAAAAATAAAATTTTGTTTATTTTTGCGTTAACTGACAAATAGATAAAAGTAATAATTTGCACATATATCAGGCTTTCCATTTGACGAAAATGGGACCTAACAGATACAGGGTAATGTCATAAAAGAGTCAAAGTGTTTAACAATAAGTCCGTTCTGTTAAATACAGCCGCGCATTGCAAAATCGAGAGAGGTCCTCGATGGGCTCGTGGATGAGACGCCGGATTTCCATCACACGTATTGTTTTTTTATTTGAACTTGATTTAATTTGCATTACCAAGTGTTTTCTTGTATTGTTTTAGTATTATTCCAAACGTGAAGATAGTTTTACTCCTATTTTCCGTTGATTTTTAAAATTTTTTAGTGTCACAACATCCACTTACGTGGAAAATTCTGAGTAAAGCCCTTTACAGATTCTTTTAAGTTTTAACTTCATGTAGATTTGGAAAACCCAATAGTGAATGAATAACAAAAGGTCTTACTTCATCGTGAGTTCCGAGAATTAGTAATGACAAAAATGTTTGTCTTTTGTTACAGACCATAAATAAAATAGTAATCCTTAACAAGTGGACTTCGTAAGGTATTCAGGTAAAGTGCTATTTTACGACCACGTTTAGTTATCTTAAACCTATACAGATGAGAGTTCTAAACAATCGATTCAGACACAAGTTTTTGACAGTTTTCATACAAATTTATTCATACATGTTTTACTATGCTAAATGGAAGTTTATTTCGTGGAACTCCCATCCAAGTTCTGACCAGAGAGAGCGTTGCTTAACTCTGCTGATCGAACGTGGATGCTTGTTCAAGCTACACCACCCACGACCTTCCTCTTAAAAAGGTCGAAAAGAGGACAAAACATTTTTAAATGGCTTGGTCTTGTAACTTTTGTCACTTCTATAAGCAAATTTTGATGAAAACAGGCATTGCATTGTTAATGGCTCGTCGAATCTATTGGGGATTTGGCGATCACCACGTGCTGGTCAAACTGTCATGTTAATACAAGGCGAACTCACATTATATACGGTTTTCGCACCTTTGCCCACCATTTATATTTATTTTATTTGGTTTTTGAATAAGCTAATCAAACTATTGTAGGTCTTATTACGGGGATAGTTCAAATACCTGGACTTTTGCTCTCAACGCCAGAATATTTATACAGGCAGACCTCGCCGTTCGCGGGGGTTACGTTCCAGAAGAATGCCGCGAAGCGCAAAACCGCGATGCGCAAGCAAACACAAATGATAAAAACGAGGTTAGGTTCCATATTTATACTATGCAACCTCAAAACCTTCAAAAAAATTTTCGGCAGAAACGCTCGAGAAGACAGTAAAGCTTGAACTAAAATTCCATACGTAACATAAGTCTGCCACTTGAATCTAGAGCTCGAATGTCCATTTGTTTATTCAAGTTCTAATTTTACAATTTATTTCAGGTGCAATTTGGTAATAAGAGATTCAAAGAAATAGGCTTGATAAGTGTGTTTACAAGTTCGTGATAAATAATGTTATTTAGGTGTTCATGACATAAACCGCATACGTCGGCTTTATTTACTTAGTGTGTGAAAGTTGAAACAGTTTACTTTGGCAATTCCATTCAAAACCGGATATAAAACATTTATTGTATAGAAAATGTAGGTACACCTCTCGGCTACATTTCTACATAATCGCAATTTCAATGAAAGCACTTGTCATACTCTGCTACAAGTTTTTGTATGCCCTCATCAAAGAAGGTTTGCCGCCTGGTCACTCAGCCAACTGTTCACGTTGATTTTTTGCTTTATCTTTAAACTTTCTACACCATTCTCGCACACAGCCGTCGCTCATAAACTGTATTCTCTCGACAATGAATTTCGACTGCATTATGCCCTTCAAGATTAAGACTTCAGCCAGACGAAAGAGAATTAATGCTTACAGCGCGCAGTTCAAATTTGAAGGGCGCAGTACGAGGTAATTTGCTTTCTTCTGGCTGAAACTCTGAAGGGCAATATTTAGCCAAAATTTATCGTCAAGTACAGTTTTTGAGCGACGGCTATTTGCGATAACGATGCAGAAAGTTTACAGAAACATACAAAAACCTGTGACACAGTATAAGTGCCTTCATCAAAATGGGGATTATGTAGAAATGTAGCTGAGAAATATATCTATATTTTCTATACAAAATGTTTCACATTCATTTTTGTTTTTTATTCCTGCTGAATTGAAGGTTGAAAAAAACCCTCGTATAATTTAGTAATAAAGTAAGATTAAAAATTATTTTTATTTAGTGTGGCTATGGAATACTTCCTAATTTATGAATACAACTACGTTTATCCTTAATTTCAAACTTGACATTAGATTTCTAAGTGACTTATAGTTGCATTCATAAATTAGAAATTATTCCATAGCCATACTACATGAAGATAATTTTTGATCATACTTTAACGATCCTGGGGCTAGGCCGTCGCCCCAGAAATATGATTCAGCGTCCCGTGCGACAGCATTGCAGAACGACCTTGGAGCCAGCGTGAGTCAGCCTTCCCGAACATTCCAGAAACAACCTTGTGCGTGACACACCAGCGTTTCCGGAAAAATCCAGCAAGCCCGCGAAGCTTCGAGAAGGAATTATTCCGCGAATATATAAGCCAGCGCAGCTGGAAGGCGAACAGTTCTCATCAGTTCGAATTCGGCAGCGAAGCGCGTAGAGCTCCCATATACATGAATCGTGTGTATATAACCCTAGTGAAATAAATAACAGATAAATAACCATATAAATCGTTAGTGTTTAAGTCGTAAATAGCCAAATAAATAATTGATGTTTAATCCAGCGCATATAAATAAATAAATGTATCGTTGTTAGAAATAGTGCCTATAGTTCGTAGTTTAAGTAATTTGTGTTCTGCCTTGTTAATTCATGTGTTTGTAAATAATAATAATTAATCGTTGTAAATAAATGTTTAATGCAAGAAGCATCAAATAATTTTTAAATAGCCCGAAACGTAAAAACGTAACAATACTATATTGTTTGTTTGCTTGTTAATAGACAAGGTCTAGGCATGCAGAGTACCAGGTACCTTAGACATCGACTGCTGTGGTGATATGATCCAAGTCCTACTTTAGAAGTTTGCCGAGACTAAGGAGTTCCCACCCTAGCAAAGAATCTTTTACATGCTACACATCGTAATAACATGGACCCCACAGCTTTACATTACTTCCGACTGATGGCATTCTGTAGTGGCTTTTATCAGCATTGTTACTTCCTTTTACAATAAACGCGGGGCACCTTTGTGCACCCTTTTCTTTGCCGTTTGCGGATTGCTTTGCCGTTCGCGGATGGAATTGCCAACTGTTTCAACTTTCACACATTAACGGCCGGTCTTATAAAGGCCACTAACCTGACGTTAACTTTAATTCGCTGTTAAAATAAACAAAAGCGCATACAAATTTGTTACTTCCTTTTACGATAAAGGAAGTACTGGATTCACCCCAAAAATTCGAAATTGAGTTTTCAACAGATCTTCACGTTTTAGAGTCCCCTGAACCCAAAAAACGTATTTTTTTTCATTGGTCTGTGTGTCTGTCTGTCTGTCTGTCTGTGTGTCTGTCTGTGAACAGAATATCTCAAAAACGAAAAGAGGTATGGCGTTGAAACTTCATATATAAGTTTTGTGTACTATGTAGATGAGACAGCAAGCTTTTGAAGAAAATCGCATAACCGGAAGTAGGTGTTTACTCTTGTGATTTTTCAGTTTTTTTAGATTTTTTCAAAAACGACTGTAACGATTTTTTTTTAACTTTACATTTTTCTGACATTTTTAATGTGTATTGATGTGAGATAGGTGATTTTCCAGTTGAATACTTCTAAAGTGGGTTTCTTTTGTTTTTTTTCTATTTTTTTTATTAACTTTTATTTTAAATAAAACACCCAGTATATTATTACAGTTTTGAATTCACCTTAAAATTCTAGAGAAAATTTGTCTCTTCAACTAACACTCGATTTTGTACCGTTTTTGTAGAATTTGTAATTTTTGAAAATTTTTAACAAATAGTTAAAAATTAAAAATGAAATTTTTGACTAATTATAAGATCACTGTAAAAGAAAGTTGTGTGAGTGTATCACACCAGATTTTTATTTTTACTTCCTTTTACGATAAAGGAAGTATTGGATTCACCCCAAAAATTCGAAATTGCGTTTTCAACAGATCTTCACGTTTTAGAGTCCCCTGAACCCAAAAAACGTATATTTTTTCATTGGTCTGTGTGTCTGTCTGTGTATCTGTCTGTCTGTCTGTCTGTGTGTCTGTCTGTGAACAGAATATCTCAAAAACGAAAAGAGGTATGGCGTTGAAACTTCATATGTAAGTTTTGTGTATTATGTAGATGAGACAGCAAGCTTTTGAAGAAAATCGCATAACCGGAAGTAGGTGTTTACTCTTGAGATTTTTCAGTTTTTTTCGATTTTTTCAAAAACGGCTCTAACGATTTTTTTTAAACTTGACATTTTTATTACATTTTTAATGTGTATTGATGTGAGATAGGTGATTTTCCAGTTGAATACTTTTAAAATGGGTTTCTTTTGATTTTTTTTCTATTTTTTTTATTAACTCCTATTTTAAATAGAACACCCGGTATATTATTACATTTTTGAATTCAGCTTGAAATTCTAGAAAAAAATTGTCTCTTGAACTAACACTCTATTTTGTACCATTTTTGTAAAATTTGTAATTTTTGAAAATTTTTGACAAATGCTTAAAAATTTAAAATTATAAGGTCACTGTAAAAGGAAGTTGTGTGCGTGTATCACACCAGATTTTTTACTAATGAATAATGTGTCATAAGTGCCAACGTTTTGATGAGCTTTTGTTTATTTTAACAGCGATTTAAAGTTAACGTTAGGTTAGTGACCTTCATAAGACCGGCCATAAGTAAATAAAGCAGACGTATGCGGTTTATGTCATGAACACCTAAATAACATTATTTATCACGAACTTGTAAACACACTTATCGAGCCTATTCCTTTGACTCTCTTATTACCAAATTGAACCTGAAATAAATTGTAAAATTAGAACTTGAATAAACAAATGGACATTTGAGCTCTACATTCAAGTGGCAGACTTATGTTACGTATGGAATTTTAGTTAAAATTTTACTGTCTTCTTAAGCGTTTCTGCCGAAAATTCAATCGAGAGTTTAATTTTTAAAACACGGAAAACCATGTCGTCCAAGCATAAAGTTTCTGGTTCAGATTTTCCAGACAAAAAAGCAGAAAAGTTTTGGTTTTTTGAGGTTGCATAGTATAAAGAAATCTAGTTTATGGAACCTAACCCCGTTTTTAGCATTTATGTGTTTACTTGCGCATCGCGGTATTCGTCTGGAACGTAACCCCCGTGAACGGCGAGGTCTGGCTGTACTTATACATTCACAATTTTGTTTTCAGAAAAGTGTCAAGACCTTATTTTGAAGATTGTGCAATTATCAAACTTATAAATATAAAATTTGCGCAAAATCGGTAAAGTTGTTTAGACTGTAGCTCATGCACATGCACTCACCCATCCAACCTGGTACAGACAAAATAGTAGTTTGTATACAAAGGCACTGAAATTCAGCTTTTTATCACAAATGTGCCCTACGGGCCTCGGCAAATAAACCACATGAAGGATAAAAATGAACTTCAGTGCCGAGGGGTACATTCTGTTTTATATCAATCGAGAAATTGCGAAATTACAAAATTTAAACAAACTTTTGTAGGTTATGTTGATGTCGGTTGACGTTCACCTATGGCCCCGCCGCCTTCAAAAGGTCGTAAAACAATGGATTACTTCACTGCCGATTTCTCATATTTTAATAACGATTTCGACACTCTTCACTGCCGATTTCAAAAAACCAGTTTTTGAAAATTCTTGAGCTTTTTAAAAAAGTTATGCACAAAGCTACTAATAAAAGAATTTCCCAATTGTTGCAACTTTTTGGACCGCACTGTATAAATGTATATTTAAATCAACAATACAAGACAGAAATTAAGCGTAATTAGCTACTAGAATTAATTTTGATAGTTAACGACTTCTTCGACCCGACATTAATAAATGATAGGTTTTACCTAAATGAGGCTGTAAAGGAGTAGATGGTGTTGCAGGTACACTAGAAGCCTTCCGTCTCAAACTGGATGAACGTTGAATGCTAGGTTGCTCTCTAGTGGGAGATCTATTATCCTCTAAAATTTCTCGTTCAGTTCTGCCTGTGTATTTAAATTTTGTGCCCCACGAAAATAAACCACCGCCGGAAACTACTGATGGGGCATCCGAGCTACTTGGCAACCTAAAAGGACATCTTAGAAGCAAATTGTTGTGCATTAATATGAAACTTACGTGAAAAACAACATTTGTTCCATGGCACAACGCCACACATATTTGCATGCCGATCCAGATGGGCACTTGAAACCTACTGTATGTTTCTTCTGCAATGCAACACTAATAAAAAACATAACTCTTTATAACGCTGCAGTAAATGTCACCTCGTTGTAATTTAAATGAATGATAAACATCTTTCCTTCGTAATTTATTTTTTGAATATCCGTCCAGCGAAAATGGTGGGTTTTTCGACTGCCTTGAAATGTGAGAATGCCACTATAATTAATTCCTAGGTATAATTGAGATCCTTTATGGTCCTGAAATATAGCATTATAAACTACATACAGTTTACCGTTCCTAACTACGCAATACTTTCACAGGATGGGGATCGACACCGTAAGTGTCCAGCTGACAAGCAAGTCTTAAGAATGAACTTTCAACTTGAGAAGGAGTTTGTCCTTTTAAGGCCTTTTGATGTATTTCCATAACTTTTTCTTCTATAGTTTCAGTTTGTTTCAAAAGTATTTTATAATCGCTAACATAATTTCCAACGTGAACATCGGGAGAGTAATCCCCAACATCTCCTACGGGCGTTAATTACGCTTGCAGTTTATGCAGACAATTTGAATTATATTTACCTTGTATTATAAACGCTGCTAACATCGAAGCCTCTCCTACGGCACAGTACAACCGTCCATGAAGGTAAATCTCGTTTTAACTGTAAAAATATTTGATAGCGTGTAATTTCTTCTTTGAGACGAAAAGGATCTGGTGGATAAAATTTAATTCGAAAACTAAAAAGCACAGGATCCAGGTCTTTCACCTGTTTTGTAATAGATTTTCCCAAATCCAGCCAATGCTAGAACAAACACATGGAATTGCAAATACTGATTAGCCGAAGTTATCCTTACTCGTTGCTCTGCAGCATCAACATAGCGCAGTCCAAAATAGTCCTGTTCCACGAGATTTAGTTGTTGGCACACGTATTCCAATAAAATTTTTCCTTTATGGTTTGGCTAACATAAATTCTAAATAAACGAAAATACTATTCCATTTATGCAAATGTTTACCTTATATTCGCATTCTAATATTTCAGTATCTTCTAACAACCTCACTGTACACTTATAAACTACATTGCCGTCACCTTTTGAACCAAACCGTAACATTTTTGCCTTTGATCATGTGTTCAGCTATGTTCGAATATATTTCTTTTTATATAAATAACGAGCACATTTCACGAATTAAGTTTTGAAAATATAGAATACCAAAAATATTGTTAAAGCCATACCGTTAACTTTCACTGATTTGACAGCTCAGAGTGGTTGTCAGTTACAGAATATTTACGAAGAGCAGCGACATCTACTGACCGATATTTTACTATTACATAATTTATGCACAGTATATTTACACATTCTGTAAATATACTGTGGTGGTACTACATCGTTTGCGATAAACCGAGTTGAGGCGTTAAGTTGAAAGAAAAAGTAAAGAGGGCGCCACCTACTTTCTCTCACAGAATAAATAGAGTCTATTGAATAAGAAATAAAGGCATGGGCTTGGATCGACATCATCAAGAACCTGCCGTATTTACGATTAATTGCAATGTAAAGTACGGGAATGCCCAAACCATGGCGAAATTAAGTCTAGTGGCATCCAAAAGTTGGGGCGGGTTCAGAAAGCAAGACTCTGGAAATGAGGGATCTCAATTCCAGGAAGGTGTTAGCATCAATAAGTGCTACATCGGAAGAGATTTTTGGAGCCGGCAGGTAGCCCGAACCTGCCGGCAGATAATTTAATTTTAAACGCAGTATTTCCTAATAACATTCCTTTGTAGTAGAACCAGGCATGCCGCTGGAAGCTCCTCAAAATTTGACCCCAAATTTTACTTAGTATTGAAATATCCAGAAATAATTGGCTATGATTATTTTAGATTACTTTTTTCAGTAGATACCTGTATGCGAATTAATATTTTATGATATATATGCAACATATTTTAAATCTTCATTCCATTTAGGCACCTGACATTTTGCACCGGAACGGGCTTCTCAGGCTTCTGCCACTGCCAGCTAATTTAAGGAACTGAGTAGTACCTGTCATAATTTTGAGTACTATGGATGGCATTATACACTTATTTAATTTTAAAAATGTGGAACCAGCAGAATTTGAACCCACTTCTGTACACTGGTCAGACTCGCAAACAAAAACGTCTCCACAAGAACACAAAAGATGGCTTTAAACTACGTTCACAATCAGGGAGCATGTGATTAAAAGTAAGGTCCGAACAAAAAAAGGAAACTCATCCCTTCGAACACTTCCGACATGAGTCTTGACCAGCTACTTTGGACGTTTCGAAGACCAAAGTTCATTATCAACTGCCTAGTGGCATTATAATTGTTGTTTTGTCTGTGTCCTTAGGAGCGATGAGAATTTGGAAATATGCTTCTTTACTGTGATTTATGCACGTCTCCTGCATTTTAAGATTTTCTTTTGTGCGGAATTTGCACTATCAAATGAAAAAGTAGTCAACAGGGGGCGCTGGATGCCATAACATTGTAAATTGAAATAATTTCTGCCAAATTACAAACAATTATTTTTAAAAACAAAAGAATGGCGAATTTTTTAATATCAACTAGAAAAAATCAATATGCTTATAGTTTGGAAGGACTTTTTTCAATTTAATCATTTCAAAACTATGGAATAAAATAAGTTGATGTAATTAATCTTCAGCTTGTCCGCAGTAAAACAATGTAGAGAAAACTACTTCAAAATGCTACCAGTTTTAGAAATTTTACCAAAATAATATCGGGGTAGTCTACTAACCTGAAATTTCATAGGGTAGCATATAGTAGGCAACCCACATATCAGTAGTTAATTTCCATAGATTGGCTAGAATTTAAGTGCGCATTAGTTTAAATGCTTTGAGAGCATTAGATCGATGAATATATATATTCTGAGAGCCTTGTCAGGTCATTTTGGTATTTTAATTAGCTACCTAGGCTTTAGGGCAGCGTGCCCGTATGCTAAACCTTTTAGTTACTTATTTGGCTCCATCGCCTAATTCCATATAATGATTTTGCACATATTTGGCCCCAAACGCAGTATTTCTCGTCAGTTGGAGCACCCCTTTGCTGGTACTTTGGCAGCCGGGTGTTATCGCTCGCAAGAATTCCGAACCTTCTAGAAATCACGCCGTTGAGGCGCCTCGCCATTGGCTGTCTTTGTTACCGGAATTTATTTGTTTTATGGAGCGCATCGCCATTGGCTGTCGAGAGTCACGTGGGTAACGCCGTTTTGGCTCACGCCACTGCAGGGGTCGTAACACTGCTTGCTTGGGCAGTTCAGCTCACGCCGTGATCAAGGAAGTCGCAGAGTGTGGCCGTTTCGCGGCGTTCCCGCCATTGGCGGAGACGCCAGCCTGTTTTTCCCGTCTCGTGCTGTTTCAGCGAATGTTGTGTAAATTGCCGTTGTTTGTTAGTACCTACCGTTGCTGTGAAAGCCTTCCTATTTCCCGTGCTGTTTCAGCGAATATGCCATAACTGTTTCGCCTTTAAGAGGTCGCGTGTGATTGTGCGAGTGGCAAGTCTTTACGTCAAAGCGTAGGTGTGTGAAGGGCTTCACGGGGCCAGTTCTGCGTTTGTGAGAAAGGGGGTTATCCCTTTGCAACTTGCTGTTTTCGAGGATCTTTCTAGGCAGGACGAAGTAGGCCTCTTTGCCGCCGTAAGTGTGCTCTCAGGAGAGCGTCCTAACGCCGCCATCTTGGCGGATTCCAGCCCGTTTACCCCTAATGCCGTGTTTTGGCGATTGAGCTGCCACAGACTGCCGTCTTCTACCAACTGATTGCACGCAACTCTCATAGACCGTCTACGGACTAAGGTATTTGTAATTACAACCATTTAAACATATTAACTGTCGCTTGTGCAAGCGGTGGTGCTTTGTGCTCAACTTTGTGTGGGCGGATGCATGCCCCTTGCTTGCTTGTCGAGGCTTTTAATGCCGGTTTGAGGCCACCATGCTTCAAGACGCTACTTTGGTAGCCTACTAGTAAGTTCATGTGCGCGAGTTTCGCGGTTTCATCGCCTAAATAGCTGAAGAACTCTGCGCCTATGTTGTGGTGTTACGTTTGTGCTAACTTTTAATTCAGTAACGCTAGGTGCGCGAGCTTCGCTATATTGTACCGATTAATACATAAATGGAATCAACGCCTCGCCGTGCTGAGCCTGGCGCGCCCTAATCTGTTCGAGCTCTTTGTTTATGTTTGCGAGGGCTTGTGATCTGCTTATCAGGTGTTAACCGCAGCCAACGACTGCGTGGGCGACGTAGCAGGGGCTGGCAACTATTCCAAATTCGCATGCTTTAGTAAGGCTATGTTAGCCCCTCTTCCTGGTCAAATATTGCAGTCACGCTGCCCCGCTGTCTAACGAGTTAGGCCTTCAATTAAATCGTCGCGCATTTGTGCGGCGTCGTGCTTTGCTGCTAGCTACACTGCTCCCGTTGCCTTTGCAGGTCGGCGTCTGTTATCGCGAACTAACGCGCCCTTTTCCGGAGTGCGTATTCTAAACTGTACTCTAATATGTAAAGTGTCGAGCCCACTGCGGCCGGCCACCCATAGTGTGTTGTTTACTAGCATAGCGCGTCCATCAGCTGGTGCTTAACGTAAGAAATAACATAAGCTTGGCGGCAAGATTTGCTGCCCAGATGTAGTTATCGACCAATAGACGCATATTTAATTAAGGGACGTATTATTCCTATTCGACCTGTGCATGCTTTGTTTCAGATAGCGCCTTTTACAGTGTAAAGATTGGTGTACGGCGAGACGTGAGAGATCAGAGCGTGCAGGTAGGTCCAGTGGTTGCGCAGTCTCGGCCCAAAGAGTCCCATAGTACCATTCCAGTATTTGCGACCACGAAATTGTTATTTGAGCTTGCAGCTCATGAGAATTCTTATCGATGGAGTATCTTGAATACTTCGCCCCCGTCTAACCGCCCAGGCCCGGTTATTCGGGTTAAGACAGGCTTGGTGGCGCCCTCTTTATTTTTATCGTTATTTACCGACCCTCTGGCCGTTACCCTCAGATAATCTCGTTAAAGGACCCGCCCATCTCCACTGAAAGTCTAGCTCGGCCTAACTTGTTGCGGCGTGGGGGGCGGCCTAGGAGATATTTCGTCCCGATTTCGTCAGTTACGGCCCGCGCCGGCAGTTTCGTTATTGTATGAGCCGGTGCGGTGTCGTAAAGTCAGTCTAAGACCGTAACAGCCTTACTTATTCAATAAGTTGTGTCATACTTGCTTTTTCAATGTTCCGTATGAAATAATACCCATTGCGACTAGATTTCTGGTTACAAAAAATTGTCGTGTAATATGTTGGACTAAATTGAAAGTGACATCAAGCACTTGAACAACAAGGTTCTATGCGAGTGGCAACAACTTATTATACAAACCGAAAAAAATCTGTAAAGGGGTTTACACGGAACTTCCCTCGAGCAAATTAGATCAATTTGCACATAAAAAAATGTAGTCCGCTGGGATTCGAACTAAGTCCTCCCAGGAGACGATTTCGAGTCCAGTTTCTAGTCCGCCGCTTGGGTATGCCGCTTATGACCACAAGAATATCTGAACCACGAGCATGCTTAAATTGGACGAGCTTTTCTGCGTTATAAAAACAGCATACTATTCTGTACCATTTGTGATGTTTACCCTGTATCTGTTAGGGTTTATTTTCGCCATTTCTAAATCCTGAGCTATGTGCAAATTATTACTTTTATCTATTTCTCACTTAAAGCAAGAATTAACAACATTTTATTTTTTTAAGGTGCTCATCCTGTAATATTTCTCAGAAATTTTAACGGTTTCATGCCAGGTAGATATATAATAGGCATGCAAAATATCATCTTCCTCCAACAAATAGTTTTTGAGTTATACCGCCAACAGGCAGACGGACTTGAGAAAAACTGTTTTTCGTCATCTAGGGATCGTGAGATCTGTAGAAATCTCAGAAAGTAATTTTTCGGGATTACAATACTTCCTTCGTTTTTAGAGGAGGGAAGTAACAAGAACATCAACAGCAAGAACAACAAACAGAGCAACGATACACGTGCCTAAAGAAAGTGTAAATTTACTATCATAAACTAATTATCAAGGTCAGAAAGAATTTACATGACTTGGCGCTCATTTAAACTTCTATTTAAAACAACACTGGAACGAAATGGAAAATAAGTAATTAAGTTTTTAAAATCATCGTTGGTAGCGCTTTATTGCAGTTTATAGTACAGTCTATTACACAGTGGCTAATAAAATGTTTAATTAAAAAATTCTACTGTACAATAGACGGATTTAAAAATATAAATAACACCCCATACGAAGAAGACGTATAGATATACATTATTCATTAATTTCCATTTCCCACGTGACCATGTATTCACCCTAAATGCTAGGCAACCAAATTACACGATTGGCAGTACTCCCTAACTACAGTAACACAAAATTATTAGTGGCGTAGACGCGACACAGACTAAATAACGCTTGAAAACCTAATCAACAATCACCTGTTTGTGGTTCCTAAAGGTATCGTAAGCAATGTTTGCTGCCGGCAAAGCCTCCATAAATTGCTCAATGCATGACTGCAATAATAGCTCCAACTTCCATCTGTATGCATTTCTTGTACGTATGAAGTTTAGAGGTTAGATGTGACGAAAGTCTATGTCACGGCAGGTCAAGATTTGGCAATTTGTTTAGGGATAGTACCAATACCACCAATCTTCGAAAAACAAATTTATAGCGGCAAATTTAAATTTAGTCACGTGGGAAATGAGAATTAATTAAAACCCTGTATAATAAAGCATTCCACCAGTACGGACACAGTTCGCTTTAGCAATATTTTCATTAAAATTTCAGTTTACATGACTTATATACGAAAATAAGCAGAAAGATTCAAGAAATAGTATTTAAAATTTAGTTTATAAATCCTGGTATTGATTAAATTAAAATAAATAAAGTGCATTTTCATGTTTAAAAGAGCATTATATGCTCTTTGCTTTTAGGTTACATTTCTTAAGACTAATCGCTACCGTAACGTGATGTACGAATGAAGCAGCCACGGGAATGATTTTTAATTATGTTAGTAGAAGAAAACATTCTAGATCATTTGTATTGTCAAAATGCTCTATACGTACACATTGAACTCTATACTAGTAACTGGAAGCATTGATTAAATAACTGGAAGTCAGGCTCTGCTTAAACAGCTGAGGCAAATTCATAACTTATGCAACCCGCCGTTGTGTAGTATTTCTCCCTCTTTCTACGTCATTAACGTTCTTAGCAATGAATATCATAGACATTACTTTTACCTATTTATTTTTAAATATACAGAATTTTAACTATTAGATTATACTTCTTTATATAGTTACTATTTCTAATATAAATATTAACAATATTGTAATTCAAAATATATACTATGGTAGGTATATCAGAAATACAAATAAATAACATAGAAATTAATTAACATGGTTATTAGTTAAAACAATAATATAATAATTATAATTTAAATAACATAGAAATCGATTAACATGGTCATTAATTAAAAACAATAATATAATAATTATAATCTAACAATTTTTAAATTAAATAATTTTAGACATTTTAAACATATTTTTGTGTGTCTGTCAGTCTGTGTGTCTGTCTGTCTGTGCGTGAACAGAATATCTCAAAAACGAAGAGGTATGGCGTTGAAATTTCATATATAAGTTTTGTGTACTATCTAGATGCGACAGCAAGCTTTTGAAGAAAATCGCATCACCGGAAGTACAGGTTTACTCTTGAATAACTCTAAAATGAGTTTCTTTTGTTTGTTTTTTTAATTAACTCCTATTTTAAATAGAACACCCGATATATTATTACATTTTTGAATTCAGCTTAAAATTATAGAGAAAATTTGTCTCTTCAACTAACGCTCTATTTTGTACGGTTTCTGTAGAATTTGTAATTTTTAAAAATTTTTGACAAATGCTTAAAAATTAACAATCAAATTTTTGACTAATTATAAGATCACTGTAAAAAAGTTGTGTGAGTGTATCACACCAGATTTTTTGTCTTATGGTAGCTGATTTTCAGTGTAACTGTAAATTTACAAGAGTTGCTTTATGGTGCATTCTGCATTTTATAAATATATTGACAACATGTTTTATTAATTGAAGCTCATGTAAACTTTCAAATATGTGCTCTTCAATTCTTGGATGTTCTGACTGAAACAGACTTAAATCTGTTGCAAATTTATTTAAAACCTGGTTTTGCAATCGTAATTTAATGTTTGTGTTATTTTTCCTTTATCCTTCACTCTCGATTATATGTCCAAGATTCCTTTCTGTGAAATGGACGGGTTTCCGACCAAAATGTGTCACTGCGCAGGTTTTCTGAGCGGGGTTATTGCGCAAGTGTGCGCATTATTTTGGCGGTAAATTCAAATTCTGCGCAGGTTTGTTTTTGCACAAATAAGCATAACATCACTATCTTTTAAGCAATTAGCAATAATTAAAAGTTTATCATATAGGTAAGAAAGAGAGGTTACGCTGCTATTTGGCCACCCTATTTCGACTACCCATGTAGCCTTGCAGGCTACATTAGCAGGTAAACAGACTATTAGACAGGCGGACAGGTAAACAGACAGTTGGACTGGTAGACAGGCAGATAGGTAGACAGGTAGACAGGTAGACAGGTAAACCGGTAGAGACGTAGACAGGTAGCCCGGTAGACAAGTAGACAGGTAGACAGGAAGACCGGTAGACAACTAAACCGGTAGACAGGTAGACAGGTAGACAAAGGGTGACCTTGAGATGGTAGCCGAAATAGGGTAGCCAAATAGCAGCGTAACCTCCCTTTCTTACATATATGAGAAAATATATGAGAAACTTTCAATTATTGCTAATTGTTTAAACGATAGGGATTTTATGCTTATTTGTGCAAAAGAAACCAGCGCAGAATTTAAAGTTACCTCCAAAATGATGCGCACACCTGCGCAATAACCCCGCCAGAAAAACTGCGCAGTGACACATTTTGGTCCAAAACCCGCCTAGCTACGCATTTTTTGTCAATAATTCGATAATGTTTTTCATGTTCGAAATTTTAAGTGTTTTTCGGTTTACTTGTTGCTTCAACGTTTTCACTTTCCTTTGTAATTTATTAACCTGGTACGAGTTATTCGTTTGAGTAGTTACATCCACAAACATTTTTGCCTGCATGGCTGCAGGTGGTACATTGTTTAAATCAACATCCATTTCCTCGGTCGCACTCACAGTTGTCCTTCTATACTAAATGAATGGGGAAAAAATACTTGGTACAGCATCGGGATTCAACAATTTTATACTGGATCCTGGTTGGTTTTTATAATCCTTTTCTAAAAAATGTACTCCACAAAGTCTGCTTGTTTTAGAAGGATACCAATTATCTTTTCGAGTTGCATTTATCCACAGTTTCAAAATTTCAGGAGACCTTATAACAGAAAGTAATTGTTAATACATGTTATTTAAAAATTGTTATTTACAAGACATTAAAACATATATTGATAACGTTTTTTATACTTACGAAATGATATTTTCTTGGTCGATTGATGCAGATTATTTACAACCATATGCAACACAGTTAGGCCGATTACACACTTGAAAAACAAATTTCGTGAAACTTGTAGCTGAAACGAATTGCATGAAACTTTGTTTCTTGTACAATTCACACCAGTGAAACTTGTTACATTAAATTGTTTCGCAGATTTGACATTGTAGTATGCAATGATGTCTTCCGATGAGGATGTGGTTTTGTTATGGTGGGTAAACCGCGGAGAAAAATGATAAAGAAAAAAAGACGATTTTGGGTGCATCTTGCAACATGGTGCTTCTGTCGTCGCTAGAGAACTGCAACAGCATCTTGAGAAGTTTAAAGAATTTTACAGAATGAGCCAGCAAAACTATTACCGTTTACTGGAATTGGTTAAGCCGTTGATTGAAAAAAAGGGAACTCGTTGGAAAAAATCTGTAGGACCGGAAGAAAGACTTCTAATAACATTAAGGTAAACCAATTTTATGTTATTAAAAATGATTAATACAAAGAAACATTGTCTAAGGATATACATGGTGGTCGTGAAAGATGGGAACATATTTTACCAGCATTAACTACATACAAAGTAGTGAAGATTTTTTAAATATTTTTTGCTAAAGAGGCAAATTAAAAAGTTGCGGCTATGCAAAGTCAATATAATTTTGTTTTAATATGTTAAACCCATTAGAGATTTATTTTTAATTTTTACAAGGTGAATTTTGGGCTACTAATGTCATCATGATAGTAATAAGAAAGCTTAATTTGATCATTGCCGTAGTTATGGGAGTTTAAGACATATCTTGATAGAAGAAATATGAAAGCCACGTTCTCTTAAACACCCTGTGTCGCATTATGAATGAAAAATTCATTTTATGTAAAAAAGTTCTCTTGACATTTTTAGCTCAACATTGTTTTCCAACTTTTTTCAAACATGACAGATGATACAATTAGGAATACCACACTGGGAAACATTTTTGAGTGTATCTCAAAGACGACTACGTTGAGTTAAAAATACCAATAGTATGTATTTCTTTTATAATACAACACAGGGTGTTGTTAGCTGTGGTGTTTCGACAAATTCTTCTCCATCATTCGCATTGTCATCAGACTCAACATCTGGCTCCGGTGTTTCCCTTGACTGATCGTCCTGGCTGTCTGGAGATTGTAGTGGTGGCAAGTTACTCGGCAACTCTTGACTGTTTTTTGCATTTACATAACGTCTAATGAAATCCATTTCTCTTATCATATCTTTCGTCTTTTGAGATAACTTCTTAGCAGCAGTTCCGGATGGGGGTAATTTTATAGATCTTGCATATGTTATACGCAGTGTTCTCCGTGTATCTTTACATTTTTGAGCTAAAACAAAAATACAATCAATTTAAATAGAATACAAAGACCATATACTCCAACATACATACATACATACAAAGACTATATACTCATTTAATTTTAATTGTTTTGGATATTTAGCCAAAGGTGTAAAGTTCAAACAACTTGGATATAGTTTTATGAGGGGAGTTTAAACGATTGCACAGCTGATCGTAAAAACATGCAATGCCATATGGACTTGTCTCCAGCCTCTATATATGGCAGTACCTACAGAAAATAACTGGAGAAGAATAGCTGAAAGTTATAATTTGCTTGGAATTTTCCCCATTGTGAGGGATCTATTGATGGAAAACACTTTCGTGTTCATAAATTTGCCAATACAGGTTCCAGGAATATAAACTACAACGGCTATTTTTCTGTACAGCTTATGGCTTGTGCCGATGCTGATAGCTTTTTTACCACAATAGACTTTAAAGATTTAGGTAGTAACAGCAATGGCGGTGTTTTTCAATTGTATCGACTAGGCCGTTGGTTACAAAGGGGGGAGCTTCATTTACCACCAAGTGAACCACTACCCCACGACGAAACTGGACCGAATGTTCCTTACTTTTTTTGTGGAGATGAGGCATTCCCATTAAAATTATATCTTATGGGACCGTACTCCAAAAGAGTTTTAACAAACAAAAATCGCATTTTCAATTATAAACTGAGCAGGGCTTGAAAATCTGTAGAATGGTTCTTAATAGTGATGGGCATAACCGGACAATTTTTATAACGAATTATTTGCATTCGAATGATATTAATAACCGAATGATTATTTGAATAATCATTCGAATAAATTTTGGCTCTCCATTCGTTTCGATTAAGTCAGCCGGTTCACCGTCATCTGCATCGACATCGGTTCACCGTCATCTGCATCGACATCGTAACTTGCAGATAGCAGAGGAACCAAAACATAATATATACGGTCGGCGCCTTAGAAATCGAGACACTTAATATTTTCTTCTAGTCTTTGGAGTATTCTTGCTCCGGTTACTTCATTAATGTGAGATGGCATTTCATAATTGACAAACAATAAACAATCTGACGTAACAATTAAAACCATAATAACTGTAAAAACCCAGTTTATACACTTAAAAATACATGCAAAATATATCATAATAGTGTGTAGTGCCCGATTTCTAAGGCTCCGACAGTACATTATGTGTTATGTATTGGAAATTAAGAGGTATATATTAAAAAGTGTAGAAAGAAAGAAATATGCGGGACTGCTTGCTAATCGCAATAAGAACAGGGGTATGTAAACGTTTATCTTTATCGATCGGGCGGGTTAAAGGCGCCGCCTCTTGTTTTGAACCTTTGGAGATGTAAGCAAATAAAAAATTGTTTTATAGCTTGATGCGTTTGCAGTTTTTAGGCGTTCAGGTTTCAGGTCCCCAGAATTTAATATTTTGATATTTTTTATGATAGGAGGTAGGTACGCGATAACCAAATGGTGTTTTCAGTACAACCTGATTTGTTTACGAGTTATGACGTATTTATATTTACAGAATTTTGAGCACTGCGTAGGTCGCTGAGATATGGCACGTAGTACCTTTGAATAGAGGTTTTATATTCAAAGCGTAGTACGTATCAGCATGAGGTTATTTTTCATTCGAATACTTGGAACGAAAACAGAGTTACATAGGTTATTTCAATAACCGGATAACCGGTTATTTTTCATTCGAATAAGCCCATCACTAGTTCTTAATAAGAACCATTTTGTTGTGGTTTCAAAAGTTCACTAATATTTCAAACAAACTTCGAAAGAGAAGCAATACCCACAGCAACTTTTAATACGTTCAACAACTCAATTAATACACCTGGCGCTGTATAAACACATATGAACGCTGAACGCAGCAGATTCTCTCATACCAATCAACAAGTTGGAGAGTGATGCATATACTAGAAGAATCTCTGTCTGTTGCCCCTGACACACCGGTTTGCATCAACGGGAATTGCGCGGCTCCCTTTGAGTTACCTTAGTATGAACTTCAATGATCGTGCATGACATCAAGTGAGAAGATCACTGAGTTACTGAGTAACATGTAGAGCTATTTTTTGGAATTGCATTATACGCCTTAGCTGGTTTTAACCCAACGTGGTTGGGAGCCAAGGCCTAGAAAAAATTAGTACTGACTATTGAGAGATAGTACCCGAGGTGATTTGTACCGAAAGGCTTTCAACACAATTATATCTACATCTAATTGAAATTTAGTATGTGAGCGATTGCGTGCAGCGCTATCTTTGATTTTTCCTTGTTAACCTCTTGATTTGGTTTACTGCGAATTATTATTGTTCGGTTAATATAGCCTAGCGTTTTAGGTGCATAGTAGATCCTTACGAGTGAAGAATCTATTTTCCTTAGCATAGAATTTCGGCTTAGACCGCGTAGTATTGGTGTATGAACACCCAGCATTTTCTGGCTTAATGTGCCTTGCACCTTGTAAAGTCGAGCAAAAACCCGCGCAATGGCCATGCTCTCTGGTGGCTCGTGTTGTTTCAGTATCTTGAGAACGAGGATACTTAGGCAGATTTGGCCGTTTTGCTGTTTGTGCATCCATATTCACTAACGTTTCGCAAGACCTTGCAGCTTGCATCATCAGAGTGAAAGTCGCACTAAGAACCGAAGGTCGATGTGGAGCTATTTATAGTCCTTTGTGCCAGGCGCGCGGAGTGGCGTAACGCTGGTTGGTCATCCGAGTGCAACGTAATCCGTGGGGCGTGGCCGTATGACGCACAGTGGTTGTAATGCTTTAGATCGTGTATCACAGGGGTCCACGTTTTACTAAGTTTAAAGCCATCTTCCCTGTTGATATTATTTGGATGTTTTTCTATTTCTATGGCTTCACGTATCACTCTCGGGAAGTAATGAGGTATTCTGGCAAGTACTCTGGCATGCTCAAATTCTAAAGTGTGCCCATTTGTAAATGTATGCTCAGCTACGGCTGATTTTGTGATGCGTTTGTGTTTGCAATCGCCTTTATGTTCTTGGAGTCTTAGATCAACGGAACGACCAGTCTGTCCAATGTAACTCGAGCCGCAAGAACAAGGAATGCGATATACGCCAGCGGTTTTTAAACTTGGAATCTTGTCTTTTACCGATCTGAAGCCGTTGCCCAAAGTTTCCTTGCTCGTGAACACAGTTTTGACGTTGCATCGTTGCAGGACACGTCCTATCTTATCAGTTGAGCCTTTAACGTAAGGTAGAAATGCTAAGCCTTCCAGAGGTGGAGATTCTTCTTTAGCCTTCTTTGTCATAGTCTTGTCTAGTGCTTTACGTATGGCGGTAGTTGTGTATCCGTTCCTTTGTAAAGAGTCAAACAGATGTAGCTTTTCTCTCTCTAGATTTTCTTCGTCTGAGATACGAACGGCTCTTGTCGCCAGAGTCTGGAGAACTGTTGCTTTTTGCATTGGATGATGGTGTGAGTCAGCATTTAGATATCTGTCCGTGTGTGTTTTCTTTCTATAGACTGCATGTCCTAAACTGCCATCTGATTTACGTTTCACCAGGACGTCTAGAAACGGAATACTGCAATTTTCCTCTACTTCCATTGTGAATTGTATGTTGGGATGTACAGAATTCAGGTGTTTTAGAAACAGATTCAATGTCTGGCGTCCATGTGCCCAGATGACAAAGGTATCATCTACATATCTCAACCAGCAAGTCGGTTTTAGCTGCGCTTGTTCGAGAGCCTTGGTTTCAAAAGCTTCCATGTAGATATTAGCGATAACAGGTGATAGTGGTGAACCCATGGCCGCTCCTTCGACTTGCTCGTATATTTTATTGTTCCAACTGAAGTAAGTGTTTTTCAGGCAAATTGAAGAATCACTTTTAGAAAGCTGTCGAGGAAAAAACTTCAGTGCTACTTACACATGTAAACCAGTTTTGTTACTAAGGCAGTCCCGTCCAGTTCCAGAAGGGGGCGATAGAAGAGCTTAGGGAAAAAGCCTACATAGATAAGAATGAAAAAAGAAGATTTTTTTTCTAAATGAATCCCTTTCTCTTGCATATATTATAAATCACCACTATTCTCTTTTTGATCTACGCAATTGATCTTGAATTCAAGAAGTGAATTATTTTCGAATAACTCGCCTGGAAAGCACGCTAGAAATGGAATTATTTTATCTATTATTACATCGTTACTCTGTACAGTGCCCAACCTTTTTTTCAAATCAAGAGTTTCAGTTTTTAATCCATTTTGTTAGCTCTAGTAGCAGTAAAAGTAGAATATGATACAGATAAAATTGTTTGTTGGGTCTTCTTGTGGTACAAATGTTCC
The DNA here is from genome assembly GCA_940337035.1 of Agriotes lineatus. Taxonomy (NCBI): domain Eukaryota; kingdom Metazoa; phylum Arthropoda; class Insecta; order Coleoptera; family Elateridae; genus Agriotes; species Agriotes lineatus. The sequence continues at coordinate 57,114,287 of OW679202.1, forward strand.
CAAATTTGACCACTTTTTCGAATTTCTCTGTTCAACTGTAATAACTTTTCTTGAAATACTTTGTCCTTTTGATCTCTTTTGAGTAGCTTAAAAAATTGGTAAATTTCTATCTGTACAACTTTCTATCCATATGTGGAACATACTCTCTAGTCTCGAGGCAACAATGTTTGTCTGTTTGATATCCCTGAAAAGTAAAGTCAGTTAACATTTGTAAAAGAAGACTAAAGAAAATTACCTTTTATGGGAACCCTGGCATTCTCCCACTTTCCATAGAATTTTGCTCGGAATAAGCCTATAGTGTAATTTCTTCCAACTACATAAGTTATGTAGAATTGTGGCTACAAAATTTCCACTGGTATTGTATGAAGTAGCTGCTGTCTTGCATCTCAATTCATAGTAACCTAGTAGAGCAAAATTTAGTTCTTTTACACCAACAATTTGCAATTCGTGAATTGTATGTTTCACCCACATTAGTATCTATGTGATACAGTTTCCTAATATTTTTCAGTAAATGGAATATGTACAAAATTCTTTTGAAAAGCAATGTGTAATAATAATACCACTTGCTTCTAAATCAGGTACCAAAGTCTTCTGCAAAGCAATGAGTATCCATAACATTAGTAACAAATTATATGTATATACATAGGTCTATAGCGTTCTCCGACGCTTTCCGACGCCTAACCTCCTCTGGTCTCTATTGGCCCATAAATTATCTGGAATTTCTCGTGCTTTCATTTCCATGTCTACTCCTTTCTCCAGCTTTTCCTAGACCTTCCTCTTTTCCTTCTTCCACTCGGTGACCATTGCAAAATTTGTTTTGGTAATCTTTATTCTGACATGGGTTGTATGTGGCCATACCATATTAGTTGTTTTGCTTTTATGTCGTCTACTAGTGTATGTTTCACGTTCACTATTTCTCTGATTCTTTGATTTGTTACTTTTTCTCTTCTTGATCTTCCAGCAGCCCTTCTCCAGAAATCCATTTCTGCAGCTGTTAGTATTTTCTCTGTTTTTTCTCTTAGCTGCCATACGTTACTGCCATACCTATATTATTACACTTCTAATAATGTAATTGTAAATCCTCCTCTTATTTTCTTTTGATATATTTTGGTCCCAAAGAATTTTATTCAACATCGAGATTGCTTTCCTACCTTGTGTGTTCCTTTCTTTTATTGCTTCATCTAGTGTTCCATCGGTGGTTATTTTAAGGCCCAAATATTTATATTCTCTACAGCATTGTCTTGTTTGTCCATCCTATAATATTATGTTTTGATCTCTCCTCCTATACACATTTTTTTTCAGTTTTGCCTATATTTATCTTAAGACCCCATTTCCGATACTATTCTATTAATTTTCTTGTCATGTATTCGAGGTCATCATGATCTTGTGCTAATATCGCTTGGTCGTCTGCAAAACATAATGTGTATATAGTGTTGTGGTTTTTAAGAGGAATTCCCACGTCATTACATTTTCTCTTCCATATTTTGTGGGCCTGTTCTAAATAATATTTAAAAAGAGTTGGTGATAGACAACATCCCTGTTTAAGTCCCTTGGTAACTGTGAAGTCTTGACATAATCTACCTTGAACTTTCACTCTTGCAGTCGTATGTTCATATAGTTTTTTTACTGCTTTTATAATAAGTACCTTTATGAATGTTGGTTTTCTCTAATGTTTCCCATAGTTTATTCAAAGGTACGTTGTTGTACACTTTTTGCAAGTCCACGTATAGCATATGGATCTCCTGATCAAAGGCCGTATTTTTTCTATAATTTGTGTAATACAGTATAGATGGTCAACTGTAGATCTGCCAGCCCTAAATCCTGCCTGTTCTTTTGCCTCTAAGTTTTTATACTCTTCTTCGATTTTATTCTTTAGGATCTTTCCATACATTTTACTTGGTGTACTAGTGACAGGCAGTAATAAATTAATGTGTTTAAAGTTCCTCATCTTTCTTATTTTTCCTATACAAGTAGTCTGTTTTCTATATTCAACTTTTGTCATGGCATTTCTAAATCTACTTAGGGTGTCTTTGTAATTTATTTAAACATGGGAAATTTTCAATATTTTGTAACACTCGAATTCTTATTGATGTAGTTTCTTAGATGATTGATGCATTTCATTTTCTTAATTGAAAGCATTATACCAGATGGTGCTGCAGTAAATTAGTCTATAAGTTGCTGTAAACTGCTTCAACCCTCAGGTGATTGTGTCAGCTTCCAATGGTATAGATGTGTTATTCCAGTTTTTAAGCATTCATTGTGTTTCACTTGAGATGAAGACATCCAGATATCTTTTATATTTTTAAGAATAATGATTTGGAATTTGATTTACTTAAGGAAGAAGTCCTAATTTTAAAAACATTAATTTATTATGACACATTGCTTTTCGATAGAATTTTGTACCTATTTCATTTATTTTATTTTATTTTAGCGGGTTTATACTGCGGCCAACAGTACAAAACTAAAAATGGGCCACAGTTAAACAAACATAAACTGGCATACTAAATTAATTCACATCACACAAATTAAATATAATAATAATTGAAGTGCAACTAACGTGTTGCAGTGGTACACACCTAAATATATACATGTATGTATTCAACTAAATATATAATTTCATATTTCGATAAAACACCAAATGAACAAAAAAAATGTATGTTTACCACAAGTATTATAAATAAAACAGAAAAATTGAAAAAAAATATAAATAAATGTTATATAATAATTTAAAAACAATGGTAATGTCTAATCAGCAAACAGAGAATAACAAATTCTCCTGAACTTTATCGCAGATGGCATGTAAATATCTAGTTTTCTGGCGAACCTGTTAACCAGACTACACATTCTGTATATTGATGAATTTCGGAGTGTGTTGGTTCTGGTGCACGGCAAATAAAATACTAATTCATTACGAGCTGAAATTCTTGGAACAAAAAAATTTAGTTGTTGTATAATGTATGGATGAATGTCAACTTGAGAGTTTATAATTTTGTGAATAAATACTAGATCGAATGCGTTTCTACGATTTTCCAAAGACATTACGTCAAAATATTTCAAAATAGTAGTAGGTATATGAAATAAATTGAGGATTTTCTTTGGTCTTTCGAAAATAGAGACATTTTAAAAATCGTTTTTGTACGCGTTCTATATCTAATATGTGTATATTGTAACAAGGATTCCAAATTACAGATGAAAACTCTAATTTGCTACGTACGTATGCATTATATATTTGCAACGTTGCTTCAGTATTTTGAAATCCATATGTAGTCCTTAATATAAAGCTAATCAGTTTTAATGATTCGGTAGTAATTTTAGCGATATGGGGAACAAAAGATAATTTAGCATCAAACACAATGCCTAAATCAGTTATTTCATATTTTTGAACTAGTGGTTCCCCGTTCATGCTATATTGAAAATTTATTGGGTTTATATTACGTGTGAAGGATATACTACAACATTTGGTTATGTTTAAATATAAACGATTTATTTCGCTCCACTTATAAAGCGCGTTAATATCGCGTTGTAACAAAATGCAATCATCTGCATTTCTTATAGTTCTCCAGATTTTTAAATCATCAGCAAATAGTATGTGTTCAGAGTTTAGAAAAATATTCGATATGTCATTAATAAACAGTAAAAACAAAAGTGGTCCCAAATTTGAACCTTGTGGAACCCCCGAAAGTGCTTTATATTTATTAGATTCAGAGCCAAGAAATACCACATACTGCCATCTGCCAGAAAGATACGAGACAAATAAGTTAATCATAGATGGTGAAAATTCAAAAGAAGTCAACTTTACTACTAATAATTCATGATTTACACGGTCAAATGCCTTCGCAAAGTCCGTATAAATAACATCCACTTGTAAGTTGTTATCTATAGCAGTAGCTACGTCTTGTGTAAATGGCAATAAATTAGTAACAGTCGAGCGGTTTGGCATAAATCCTTGTTGAAAAACAGACAATTTATTTTTGACGAATGGAAAATTTTTATTATACAATACCGTTTCGAAAATTTTTGAGACAGCTGGAAGTAACGCTACAGGTCGATAGTTAGAGACGTCCTTTTTGTCCCCACTTTTATAAATAGGACATATCCTGGCTGTTTTCCACTGATCGGGAAAAACAGCAGTTTCCAAAATTAAGTTGAATAATATATGTAATGGATGGGACAGTAGAGTACCTACACGGGTTCTGGCGCACTTCCGGTGGTTTGGAACTTGGCTAAGTGTCACGTGGCGGCCTCTGGTTTGAAACTTGGCTAAGTCTAGTCGAAGGTCACGGGTCTAGCCGGGGTCAAGGTCACGGGCCCCGGTCATTGGCCTCTGGTTTGAAACTTGGCTAAGTCTAGTCGAAGGTCACGGGCGAGGTCACGGGCCTCACCTAGGTCACGTGCCACTTCCGGGAATTTTTTGGGTTAAAAGTGTAGTTTTTGAAATTTTCCCACGCTCGAGCATGTCTATTCATGCAGGATGTTATCAGTAACGCAGCAATAAGAAGCTACCTGGGAATTAATCCAGGAAATAAAAGGGTCACTAAAAGCGGATGTGGAGATGACTTTGTTTGGATAAGCATGGGGGACATAGTACTATACAACTGTTACTGCTCACCAAACATACATGACGATCAGTACAAAACAATACTAAACGATCTGCGGCAAAATATACACACACAAGGTAGTCGCAAGGTACTTATCGGAGGTGATTTTAATGCGAAATCAAAACTGTGGGGCTCTACCATAGAAGACAGGCGAGGGAAAATCCTAGCTGATTGGTTAGCCGCAGACGATCTGCAAATCCTCAACACGGGGGAGATACCTACATACCAAAAGGGAGACAGGTCCTCTTGCATAGATATAACATTTTGTACTTCAAACATTAGCAGAAGGGTGCGAAATTGGAGGGTGATGGAAATAGAAAATCTGAGCGACCACAGAAACATATATTACGAAGTGGAAAAACAAAGTAATGGAATGAACACGACTGGATACCAAGATGTTTCGCACGGATGGAAGTTGAAGCCGGAGGCAATGGAATACTTTGCAACAAAGTTAGATCAAAACATAGAGGAACAAGAACTAACACAACAGGAAATAACACCAGAAGACCTTGTTCAACAACTACAAACCACATGCGACCAGACACTGCCAAAAAGAACAAAGGCACGCGTGAGGAGATATGCCTACTGGTGGAATGACAGGATAGCAGAGGCGAGAAAACAGTGCGTGGAAAAGAGAAGAGAGATGACGCGGAAAAATAAAAAGCCAAACGTGACCGAGGAGGAAAAACTTAGGTGCAGAAGACAATACCAGGCCCAACAACAAACCCTCAAGAAAGCGATTTGGAGCGCCAAAGAAGAGGCATGGAAGAAGGTTTGCCAAGATATTGATGACAACGTATGGGGGGAGGGCTATAAAATAGCCTGCAATAAGTTGAGAACTCACCCGAAAATACAATTAACACAAGAGGAGATGGAAAAGGAGGCAAACAAACTGTTTCCAAACAAGCCTAAACAGAGATGGGAGGAAATAACCAGAGACCTGCCAGAAGATAACCCGGTACCATTTAGCGAAGCGGAGATTCTAAGAGCTGCAAGTAAAATTAAAGCGGGAAAAGCTCCAGGACCGGATGCGATACCCGGAGAAATAATCAAGGTTCTGATTTACAGACAACCGCACTACGCGCTAAAAGTATATAATAGGCAACTAAGCAGGAGGGAATTTCCAAACCCATGGAAAGCGGCCAGACTAGTTCTCTTAGAAAAGCCGAAGAAAAACCCAGACGAGTCACAAACGTACCGTCCGCTGTGCATGCTGGATACGGCAGGGAAGTTACTGGAACGACTGATCTGCGAGAGACTGCAGGAGGAACTGGACGAGAGAGGGGGACTATGTGACAGACAGTTTGGATTCCGCAAGGGACGCTCCACCATCGATGCCATGGCGATGGTTAAAAATATAGCCCAACTCGCAAACGCAGGAGGCCGAGAGGGAAGGAAGTTCTGTGTCATGGTAACCCTTGATGTAGAGAACGCTTTCAATAGCGCCCCGTGGCACGCAATAGTGCAGGAGCTAAGGGACAGGGAAATCTCTACATACCTAATACAAATAATATGTAGCTATTTCACAAACCGGAAGCTGAAAATAGGTCGAACAGCAGACAAAGAAGTAACCTGCGGTGTTCCACAAGGATCGCTAATTGGACCACTATTATGGAACATTTTCTATGATAGCATTCTGAAACTTGATATGCCTCAGGGAATAGACCTAGTGGGCTATGCAGACGACCTAGCAATAGTGGCCTGTGGACGAACAGGTGAAGTCATTACAGAAGCACTAAACACTGCAATACTTAGAGTACGGAGGGAGATGACGCGGAAAGAGCTACGACTGGCCCCACACAAGACAGAAGCGGTAGTTCTGATAGGAAGAAATACGCTACGCGAAGTAACCATAGATGTAAATGGAGTGCAAATAACAACAGCCGGAACACTAAAGTACTTAGGCGTGTACTTCGATAAAAACATGCGCATGACGAAACACATTGAGACCGCAGCTAAAAAGGCAGAAAACATGACAAAGCACCTCGCCAGACTAATGCCCAACCTTGGTGGAGCCAGGGCTAGTAGGCGTAGAATTTTGGCGTCAGTAACAGACTCGATTATGCTGTATGCTGCACCCATCTGGGCAGAGGCAATAAAATACAAAAAGTATAGATACTTGATGCAGAAGGTGCAGAGAAGGACCCTGCTCAGAATCTGTAGTGCCTATAAAACCACCTCAACGGAAGCCTTGCAGGTAATTGCGGGCATACCGCCGATCGACCTTCTAATAGAGGAACGTTGTGCGGCGCACAGGAACGGACACCAAGAGAAGAGACACCGGAGAGAAGAAACCCTCACGAAGTGGCAGAGGAGATGGAGCGCGATGCAAGATAAGGCCCAGTGGACAAAGAAGATCATCCCGGATATAAGAAAATGGGTGAACAGAACGCATGGCGAGACAAACTACCACATAACTCAGGTAATGGGCGGACATGGCTCCTTCGGACAATACCTGAAGAGATTTAAAATCCAGGAGGAAGAAGAGTGCCACTATTGCGGAGACATAGACTCGGTGGAACATACAGTTTTTCAGTGCCCAAGGTGGACAACAGAGAGACATACCATGCAACTAATAACTGGAGAGGTAATAAACGTTCAGAACCTGACAGATCTCATGGTACAAAGTAGAACAAAGTGGGATGCAATTGCTGACGGATTGAGGAGAATCATGGTAAAAAAGGAGCAAGATGAACGTGCTAGGCAGCAGCAAAGACTGGGGAATTAAGACATAAGTAACAGATGTTAGAATATAGAAAATGAGGACAGAACATCTCATAAGGTAATATAAGGGTTTCTTGAAGTTATGCTATCGCGATTCCGAGAAACCCATCTACGATACCCGAGGAGTGGTTTTAGTGGGTATACCTAACCCGAGAGAGTAGGGAGTCCCACACCCCCCCGCGAAGACGGGGGCGCCTATAAAAGGTTTCCCTCCTCAAGCCAAAAAAAAAAAAAAAAAAAAAAAAAAGGATGTTATCAGTAGAACACTCAGGCTCGACCGGATGTGAGTCATCGTTTGACAGACATGTTTATTCTTGCAGGATGTTGTTGAACAATGACATCCATTGTTTTAAAATCAGCACGATAATTGGACAATGAAGCTATTGTTGTCTGGAGGAATTTTTGCTGACAGCCACTATAATATAGGTAAGAAAGAGGGGTTGGGCTGCTATTCAACTACCCTGTTTTAACTACCTGTTTGAGAAAATGTGCAAAGCTGGTAAAAAATAAACCGAATTAATTGTGGTCTAATAGTATATATCGAATTATTTCCACATAAAAAAAGATGCAATATAAAAATCCAAACCATTTTAAATATCTTGTTAGGTTTTTGTTTTATTACGCGTTCGACGAGATGTATGTCTGGATATTTAACTTGAATAGGCCGATTGGAAGCATCTTTTAGTAGATAGGTAATGTGTTCGATCCCGCTGGAGGACTGTTTAAGCGGTAGACAGTATTTAACATAATACAAAAGTGTTGGGGTCTTAGAGACATTGTTTGTAAGCAATAGTTAATAGGGAGTTTTTGCATAACGTTCCGCTAAAGTGACGGCACGTTAAAGCCCATGTTACCTAGCGACGTCCACAATACAGCCAATCAAAATTAAATCTTTCGATTTTAACGTAACGTTATTTTAACGTGACGTTGTGCAAAAACTCCCTAATATTACGTGTTTTTTCCCGTACTTTATTAAATACACACAGTCTCGAGCCGATAGTTATTTATTTCGGTTGGATTTATGTACAGCATCCCTCACTTTAGCAGGAAGAAGTTCTTAAAGAAATATTATTATGCTGTAGAGATTTACAGGTTACAGTTTGGAGTGTAAACTGAGTTAAAAATTTTGGATATTAGCAACAGTACCATATAATTGCATATTGTTTTCTTTTACCAAATTTTAGATTCGATAGGTTCGAAAGCACTGCTGACAGACAGACAGAAAACTTGTAAACCGGGCCTTGTCAAATATCGAACAGCAATATATATTAGTAAAAAATACTCTTCCAGGTTAAAAGTTTGATGTAGTTTTAGCCAATCTTATACAGATTCCAGCAGTAAACTCTGGTAGGAAGCGGAGTCTTAGACAGCAGAATTTTTATAATACAAAACAGGAGCGATAAAATAATCGCCAGCATTTTTTCAGTTTATCCGATTCGGCATATCGCAAAAACAAACACCTTCTTTGTTCTTGTGTTAGCACCTTGGCTTTAAGAATGGTATGAATCCGACACCACAGCACTATATGTTTTAACTACATTTTTCAAAAATAAAAAGCAGCTTAAAATATTGCTCCTAAAAGGAGTGGTGGTGTAGTTTTATCATTGGAATTTCGATTTCTTACAACGGTAGTTCAGTTTTGGTTGCAACGAGCATAGTTGTAGCAGAGACTATAGAAGATATAAACAGACAGTAATATTAATCTAAAATTGAATTAACAAAGTTGTTAAACGCATGATACAGGCAGTTATTATCTACTTAATATATACAATTGTCCTATATCCGGTATTCATGGTTTATCTGATTTTAATAGTCGATTAGAGTCGAATAACTAAGGTTATTACAATGCTAAAGACTGTGCGCAAAAATTTTAAAATAAAACCCAGAGAATAAGAATTAAATAAAATAAAAGCCAAGTAAAAGCTATTAGATCACTGCAATCACTACAATAATAAGGATGCTATACTCAATGATGAGGGACAGTATAATTTTGAACTTATCTAGATTGGTTAAAAATCAGATGTATAAGAGAAAATCTCAAACAAAAACATTTTGTAACTAAACAATCACATTTGAAATTGTGTAAATAAAGCTAAAATTAGAAGGAGGCGCAGACTATAGAAAATACGTGTCAATACTTGTGGGTGTGCTGTCTGCTGCGCAATTAAACAACGAAGCCATTGTTTGAGAAATCTGCAAGGTTGCAAAAACTAAACCGGATGTCTGGAGTTTCTGCACAGGTCAGCGCGGAGGTCTGCGCGATGGTTTGGCGGGAAATTCAAATTACACTCAGGTTTTGACGGTAAATTTAAATTATGATCAGGTTTTTGGCGGGAAATTTAAAATCTGCGTGTTGTCTGGGGTTTCTGCACAGGTCAGCGTGAGGGTCTGCGCGGAGGTTTAGGCGCAGGTCTGCGCGAGGGTGTTTGCGCATGCTTGGCGGTAAAATCAAATTCTGTGCAGGTTTGGCGGGAAATTTAAATTCTGTTCAGTTTTTGGGGGGAAATTCAAATTATGCTCAGGTCTTACAGGTAAACAGATAGGTAGACAGGCAAACAGTCAGACAGGCAGTATGGTTTATGTCTTAATCTGATTTTAATAGACGATTAGAGTCGAATAACTAAGGTTATTACAGTGCTAACGACTGTGCGCAAAAATTTTAAAATAAAACCCAGAGAATAAGAATTAAATAAAATAAAGCCAAGTAAAAGCTATTAGATCACTGCAATATATTAGTAAAAAAAAATACTCTAATTAATAAGAATGGTGAGGGACAGTATAATTTTGCTGGATAAAAACTTGTATAAGAGAAAATCTCAAACAAAAACATTTTGTCAGACCTGTCCAGACCGGCGGATGTGAGTCATCGTCTGGGAATGTGCAAGGTTGCTAAAAATAAACCGGTTGTCTGAGGTTTCTGCGTAGGTCTCTGCGGGAGTCTGCGCGGAGGTCAGCGCGATGGTTTGGCGAAAAATTCAAATTCTGCGTAGGTTTTGGCGGTAAATTCAAATTCTGTCTAGGTTTTGGCGGGAAATTCAAATTATAATCAGTGTTTTTGATGGGAAAATCTGGGAGTGTACAAGGTTGCTAAAATGTATGGGGTCTTTGTCATTATCAGTGTCTATAAATTTGGTAGACAGACAGACAGGCAGACCGACAGGCAGGCAGACAGACAGACAGACAGACAGGCAGGCAGACAGACAGACAGACAGGTAGGCAGACAGACAGACAGGCACACAGACAGACAGACAGACAGACAGACAGACAGCCAGGCAGACAGGCAGACAGACAGACAGACAGACAGACAGACAGACAGCCAGACAGACAGACAGACAGACAGACAGACAGACAGACAGCCAGACAGACAGACAGACAGGCAGGCAGGCAGACAGACAGACAGACAGACAGACAGACAGACAGACAGGCAGACAGACAGACAGACAGACAGACAGACAGACAGGCAGACAGACAGGCAGGCAGGCAGGCAGGCGGGCAAGCAGACAGGCAGGCAGGCAGGCAGGCAAGCAGGCAGGCAGACAGGCAGACAGGCAGGCAGACAGACAGACAGACAGACAGACAGACAGGCAGACAGACAGACGGGCAGGCAGGCGGGCAGGCAGACAGGCAGGCAGGCAGACAGGCAGACAGATAGGTAGGCGGACAGGCAAGCAGGCAGGCAAGCAGGCAGGCAGGCAGGCAGGCAGATAGGTAGGCGGACAGGCAAGCAGGCAGGCCGGCAGGCAGGCAGGTAGGCAGGCAGACAACAGACAGACAGGCAGACGGACAGGCAGGCATGCTTAACACCATTTATTGTACAGATTGTGAGCAGTAATAGAAATAGGTGTGAGAGAGATGCCTGTACCAGTTAAGTATAAATGTCCAAAATGTAAAGGGGAAACCGATCAAGAAGGACGAAAATGTATTGCTTGCACATTGCACGAACATATGAAAGAAAACAGCGGTGGTAAACATTATCCTCAATCATATTTCAGACAATTCTAGCGAATAACTGAACTCAGCTTGGTGGACGCTATCGTCATGAATTTGATTCTTATATATACATCTAACAATTCTGATATCTATCATTTGATAAGAAACTGTTGACGTGTGAACTAGTTTGAATCTGTCAGTCTCTCTAACTGTCTAACTGGCTGTCTACCTGTCTAGCTGTCTACCTGTCTACCTGTCTAGCTGTCTACCTGTCTACCTGTCTAGCTGTCTACCTGTCTAGCTGTCTACCTGTCTACCTGTCTAGCTGTCTACCTGTCTAGCTGTCTACCTGTCTAGCTGTCTAACTGTCTACCTATCTAGCTGTTTACCTGTCTGTCTGTCTGGCTGTCTACCGCTTACATACTTGTGACAATAATGAAAACGAATGTAGCGACAGAACTTATTAAAACTAAAAATATTATAAGACAGAAAGTTCGAGCTCTTAAGGAGGGTAAGTTGATGCAACAACAGCTCCTCGGTAAATTTTTTAAACCTGTTACCGAACAAATACAAAGTGTTGCAAAAGAAATCAATACAAAAGAGAATCCTCCATCACAATTTAAGCCTTTCAAATTGAAAAAGAAAGACAAAGTTAAATACAATTATGATGATGATCTTAAAAGAAAAACTAAATACGATTATGACGCGGATGATGACGATGATGACTATATCAATATATCAAATCCTCCAAAACTAGAATTATTTACACCAAAACCGGCTGATGAAGTATTGTGTGAATCCACCGAAGATGATTCTAATACGACTATAGCAAACAAATTTCAACCGCAAGCTATAAGTTCTTTCTTAGAACAGTATGACGAACTTCCTAGGAAATATGTAAGCAATTATCTTATAGAAAGACCAAATCTAGGGAGGTACGGAATTAGATATGATTTTGATAAAAACCAATTTTATTTTGGTGGAGATGAGCTAGATATAAAGGGATCAGATATAATTGTTAAAAATGTGCACTATGAAGGTACGCCTGGTTTGTACGAATTACTATTTAAAAACGATCCTCAAATAACTCCAACGCTGACAGATAGAGCAAATTATAATGATATCATAAACAGAACAAATGCAGCGCATAGAAATTTTGATAAAAATGATCAGAAGGTAGGTTTCAACCAAGCGAAATACAAGAAATTTATAAAATCTAACCTGTCATCATCACCCTCGCCATCATCGATATCGTTAAGGACTACAAAGCTTACTGGTAAAGGTATGCAGCAGGTTAGCAATAAACCGTTGGATTATGTTTACTGGGATGATCCGAACGAATTAGTTGATCGATTAAAGTTACTGTATGCCTCTCAAGCATCTGGCCATACAAATCAAAGAAATGAAATTGTTAGTATAATAGAAGAGTTAAAAGAGGCAGGAATAATTGAATAAATCCAGTTTGGAAACAGCACGAGGAGATCCTCCAGACAGAGATGACAACAACACCTCTACCACAATAATTGACTAGTGTATAATATATTTGTAATAATTTTATACATGTACATTAGACAAATAAAATACAATTATATTTACAATTGTCGTTTTATTACACCGTCGTGCCCATAAAACCGTTACAGGAACAGCTGTCTACCTGTCTAGCTGTCTATCTGTCAGCCTGTCTGTCTGTCTGTCTGTCTGTCTGTCTGTCTGTCTGTCTGCCTACCTGTCTGTCTGTCTGTCTGCCTGCCTGCCTGTCTGTCTGCCTGCCTGCCTGTCTGTCTGTCTGTCTGTCTGCCTGCCTGTCGGTCTGCCTGTCTGTCTGTCTACCAAATTTATAGACACTGATAATGACAAAGACCCCATACATTTTAGCAACCTTGTACACTCCCAGATTTTCCCATCAAAAACACTGATTATAATTTGAATTTCCCGCCAAAACCTAGACAGAATTTGAATTTACCGCCAAAACCTACGCAGAATTTGAATTTTTCGCCAAACCATCGCGCTGACCTCCGCGCAGACTCCCGCAGAGACCTACGCAGAAACCTCAGACAACCGGTTTATTTTTAGCAACCTTGCACATTCCCAGACGATGACTCACATCCGCCGGTCTGGACAGGTCTGACAAAATGTTTTTGTTTGAGATTTTCTCTTATACAAGTTTTTATCCAGCAAAATTATACTGTCCCTCACCATTCTTATTAATTAGAGTTTTTTTTTTTACTAATATATTGCAGTGATCTAATAGCTTTTACTTGGCTTTATTTTATTTAATTCTTATTCTCTGGGTTTTATTTTAAAATTTTTGCGCACAGTCGTTAGCACTGTAATAACCTTAGTTATTCGACTCTAATCGTCTATTAAAATCAGATTAAGACATAAACCATACTGCCTGTCTGACTGTTTGCCTGTCTACCTATCTGTTTACCTGTAAGACCTGAGCATAATTTGAATTTCCCCCCAAAAACTGAACAGAATTTAAATTTCCCGCCAAACCTGCACAGAATTTGATTTTACCGCCAAGCATGCGCAAACACCCTCGCGCAGACCTGCGCATAAACCTCCGCGCAGACCCTCACGCTGACCTGTGCAGAAACCCCAGACAACACGCAGATTTTAAATTTCCCGCCAAAAACCTGATCATAATTTAAATTTACCGTCAAAACCTGAGTGTAATTTGAATTTCCCGCCAAACCATCGCGCAGACCTCCGCGCTGACCTGTGCAGAAACTCCAGACATCCGGTTTAGTTTTTGCAACCTTGCAGATTTCTCAAACAATGGCTTCGTTGTTTAATTGCGCAGCAGACAGCACACCCACAAGTACGCGCTGACCTCCGCGCAGACTCCCGCAGAGACCTACGCAGAAACCTCAGACAACCGGTTTATTTTTAGCAACCTTGCACATTCCCAGACGATGACTCACATCCGCCGGTCTGGACAGGTCTGACAAAATGTTTTTGTTTGAGATTTTCTCTTATACAAGTTTTTATCCAGCAAAATTATACTGTCCCTCACCATTCTTATTAATTAGAGTATTTTTTTTTACTAATATATTGCAGTGATCTAATAGCTTTTACTTGGCTTTATTTTATTTAATTCTTATTCTCTGGGTTTTATTTTAAAATTTTTGCGCACAGTCGTTAGCACTGTAATAACCTTAGTTATTCGACTCTAATCGTCTATTAAAATCAGATTAAGACATAAACCATACTGCCTGTCTGACTGTTTGCCTGTCTACCTATCTGTTTACCTGTAAGACCTGAGCATAATTTGAATTTCCCCCCAAAAACTGAACAGAATTTAAATTTCCCGCCAAACCTGCACAGAATTTGATTTTACCGCCAAGCATGCGCAAACACCCTCGCGCAGACTCTCACGCTGACCTGTGCAGAAACCCCAGACAACACGCAGATTTTAAATTTCCCGCCAAAAACCTGATCATAATTTAAATTTACCGTCAAAACCTGAGTGTAATTTGAATTTCCCGCCAAACCATCGCGCAGACCTCCGCGCTGACCTGTGCAGAAACTCCAGACATCCGGTTTAGTTTTTGCAACCTTGCAGATTTCTCAAACAATGGCTTCGTTGTTTAATTGCGCAGCAGACAGCACACCCACAAGTATTGACACGTATTTTCTATAGTCTGCGCCTCCTTCTAATTTTAGCTTTATTTACACAATTTCAAATGTGATTGTTTAGTTACAAAATGTTTTTGTTTGAGATTTTCTCTTATACATCTGATTTTTAACCAATCTAGATAAGTTCAAAATTATACTGTCCCTCATCATTGAGTATAGCATCCTTATTATTGTAGTGATTGCAGTGATCTAATAGCTTTTACTTGGCTTTTATTTTATTTAATTCTTATTCTCTGGGTTTTATTTTAAAATTTTTGCGCACAGTCTTTAGCATTGTAATAACCTTAGTTATTCGACTCTAATCGACTATTAAAATCAGATAAACCATGAATACCGGATATAGGACAATTGTATATATTAAGTAATTAATAACTGCCTGTATCACGCGTTTAACAACTTTGTTAATTCAATTTTAGATTAATATTACTGTCTGTTTATATCTTCTATAGTCTCTGCTACAACTATGCTCGTTGCAACCAAAACTGGACTACCGTTGTAAGAAATCGAAATTCCAATGATAAAACTACACCACCACTCCTTTTAGGAGCAATATTTTAAGCTGCTTTTTATTTTTGAAAAATGTAGTTAAAACATATAGTGCTGTGGTGTCGGATTCATACCATTCTTAAAGCCAAGGTGCTAACACAAGAACAAAGAAGGTGTTTGTTTTTGCGATATGCCGAATCGGATAAACTGAAAAAATGCTGGCGATTATTTTATCGCTCCTGTTTTGTATTATAAAAATTCTGCTGTCTAAGACTCCGCTTCCTACCAGAGTTGACTGCTGGAATCTGTATAAGATTGGCTAAAACTACATCAAACTTTTAACCTGGAAGAGTATTTTTTACTAATATATATTGCTGTTCGATATTTGACAAGGCCCGGTTTACAAGTTTTCTGTCTGTCTGTCAGCAGTGCTTTCGAACCTATCGAATCTAAAATTTGGTAAAAGAAAACAATATGCAATTATATGGTACTGTTGCTAATATCCAAAATTTTTAACTCAGTTTACACTCCAAACTGTAACCTGTAAATCTCTACGCATAATAATATTTCTTTAAGAACTTCTTCCTGCTAAAGTGAGGGATGCTGTACATAAATCCAACCGAAATAAATAACTATCGGCTCGAGACTGTGTGTATTTAATAAAGTACGGGAAAAAACACGTAATATTAGGGAGTTTTTGCACAACGTCACGTTAAAATAACGTTACGTTAAAATCGAAAGATTTAATTTTGATTGGCTGTATTGTGGACGTCGCTAGGTAACATGGGCTTTAACGTGCCGTCACTTTAGCGGAACGTTATGCAAAAACTCCCTATTAACTTTTGCTTACAAACAATGTCTCTAAGACCCCAACACTTTTGTATTATGTTAAATACTGTCTACCGCTTAAACAGTCCTCCAGCGGGATCGAACACATTACCTATCTACTAAAAGATGCTTCCAATCGGCCTATTCAAGTTAAATATCCAGACATACATCTCGTCGAACGCGTAATAAAACAAAAACCTAACAAGATATTTAAAATGGTTTGGATTTTTATATTGCATCTTTTTTTATGTGGAAATAATTCGATATATACTATTAGACCACAATTAATTCGGTTTATTTTTTACCAGCTTTGCACATTTTCTCAAACAGGTAGTTAAAACAGGGTAGTTGAATAGCAGCCCAACCCCTCTTTCTTACCTATATTATAGTGGCTGTCAGCAAAAATTCCTCCAGACAACAATAGCTTCATTGTCCAATTATCGTGCTGATTTTAAAACAATGGATGTCATTGTTCAACAACATCCTGCAAGAATAAACATGTCTGTCAAACGATGACTCACATCCGGTCGAGCCTGAGTGTTCTACTGATAACATCCTGCATGAATAGACATGCTCGAGCGTGGGAAAATTTCAAAAACTACACTTTTAACCCAAAAAATTCCCGGAAGTGGCACGTGACCTAGGTGAGGCCCGTGACCTCGCCCGTGACCTTCGACTAGACTTAGCCAAGTTTCAAACCAGAGGCCAATGACCGGGGCCCGTGACCTTGACCCCGGCTAGACCCGTGACCTTCGACTAGACTTAGCCAAGTTTCAAACCAGAGGCCGCCACGTGACACTTAGCCAAGTTCCAAACCACCGGAAGTGCGCCAGAACCCGTGTAGGTACTCTACTTGGGACAAAAACTCTGAACAAGCTTTATAAATATATATACAGGTATGTCGTCCGTACCAACTGATTTCTTAGGTTTCATTGCCTTAAGAGCTTTATTTATATCATCAATTGTAATGGGAAGCACATGAAAATTACCTGGTTCGGTAGATGTTATTGTTGTAGCATTACCTTGCGAGCCAACATACACAGACTGAAAATTATCTGCAAAGGCATTTGCCGTTGCTTGATTATTACATAAAAAGTTGCCTTTGTAATGCATATTATGCGCAACATTTTCTTTCCTCTTATTTTTAACAAAGGACCAAAACAGAGCTGGTTCGTTTTGCAGTCCATTCTCAATATTTTTTAAATATTCTTGATATGCAGCATTAATGTCATGTTTGACTTTATTTCTGAGTTGTCTGTATTTCTCAATAACGCTACCGTTACCTCTATTTTGTTTTATTTTTTTAAACAGGCGATTTTTCTTTTTTATTGCTTTAATAACACTCAAAGGAAACCAGGATGGGAATTTATTATGAATATATTTAATTTTAGGAACTGTAGCATCAAGGGCAGTTTTGAAAAGTTCATAAAATTTTGATATAGCTAAATTTACGTCCTTAAAATTTTCAAGTACTGACCAGTTAGTTTCCCTTAACCTATAATAAAGTTCCAAAAAATTACCTTTTTTGTAATTATACTGTTCATTGTTAATAGTAGGATTATTTGACTTTCCGTAATAAATATAATCGCATTCTAAAGGAGGATGATAAATATCTGGCTGGACAAGTGGCGATTCAGAACGCGTGACATCGATGTGCGAGTTAGCTAACACTAAATCTAAAGTTCTATTTAAACTATTTTTAACTTTATTATACTGAGTTAAACCATTAAAATTTATAAACTCTATAAATGCAGCATATAGTGGATTTGCAAAAAAAACCAGCTCCGGGTTCAAATTTGGCAAATTAAAATCACCTACTATAACTAAATGTTTTTGAGTAATTTCTGAATTTAATTCAACCATGCGAAATAAAACCTCAAACAAGTTCAAACCGCTGGCCGGTGGAAAATAAACTAAACAAAAATATATGTCAGTTACACCAACTCTTACGTGAATCCACAAGTTTTCCAAATGAGAGTCCAAATGCATCAACTTGCGCGATGGAAACTCATTCTTCACTGCCATTAAAACGCCACCACCCCTAGTCTTTCCAGTCTGAACAGCACTACGATCTTTACGATAGATAACATAACGATTATCTAGTAACTCACTATTAGAAACACTATCGTCTAGCCACGTTTCTGTTAATAATATAATGTCATAATTTTCACTAAGAGCGTTGTTATATAAAATACGTAGTTTAGATTTCAGTCCTCTTACGTTCTGATAGTAGAATGTAATTTTGCGTTTATTAATGGACATCTTTAAAATCGGATGTAGATTTGATTGCATACACTCTACTCTCGTCCTTTGCTCTCATGAAAATTTTCCCATTACGAGTCCAGAGATAACGAATGTTATTGCCTTTTTTATACTCCCGTGCTTTAGCCATTAATTGTTTATTTTGCTGGGTTAGTGACTCGTTGACGTATATGGGATTATTTACAGATGACAGTTGACGAATATCAACGCGTAGATCGCTAACTTGAAGGTTTCTTTTCACCCTTTTGGCCTTCAAAAATTCTTCCTTCACTATCCGCCGCGTAAATTTCACAATTATAGCCCTGGGTTGGTTAGGGCGCGATGGGTTTGCCTTTAAACGGTGACAAGCATCTATCATCCCAGGATCAACGTTGAGTCCAATAGCGGTTCCCACTGCTTGAACCACCATAATGGTATTTTCATTCCTGGCTTCCGGGACTCCTTGAATTTCTATGCAGTTGTTGCGAGAATACTGCTCCATGTCATTGATCTTTCCGCGCAATTCAACATTTTCCTTTTGTAGGTAACGCAATGTTATCAGTTTCTAACTTTTCTATTCGCTGCAGATACTCCTTCAGGGTTTTTTCTTGCCTCTTCAATGCTTCATTGCAATCATTTATCTTCTCATGGCAAAGATTCATAGATTTACACATTTCTGCTTGTTCGGATTTAATCAATTTGAGTTCTTTTAGTATTTCACTCAAAGTATTATTTTTAGAACAGCAATCGCTGCACTTCCATGCATCTAAATTTTGGGGATCTGCAGATGCATTAGTGCAGGCAACATGAAACATAATACCGCAACTTATACATTTGATCTTATCTATGTCTGTTCTAGACATGCTACCACCACATTTTCCACAATTACTAGGCATGTTGTATTTATTTTATCGTCCCTCTGCCTCCGTTTAGATAAAAATATTGCTTCAAATTTGCAAAGGTGTATGGAAATGGTGATAATTATTATCAACCTTGGTGCACTCACGTTAAGAGCAGGCTGTCAGAGGAGTGGGAGAGTTTGACGTATTAAATTGCCGTAAGATGGCAGTAATGTTCATTATTAAGAATATTTATTTTTGGCTCTACTAGTATGTTGAAATCTGCAGTATGATAGGTGGTTGCCACTACACAATAACAGATGGCACTTTCGCATTGCTTATTTGAAATTGCAACTTGAGAATTACTTGGGCCTGGACCCACAAGTTTGTTTTGCTGTCTGTGTTTACTCAAGGATTTCTGCCTGTGCAGCAGTTTCGAACGCAATTTGAAACCAAACGAGCCTTCGGTGCGTGTGAATAGTGAATAAGTGTTGATTTTATTGGTAGCAGTGATGTTGCGTGGAAATATAAGTAAGTGATTTTTGTGTGTCATTAGTTGCTATAACATGATATTGTTAGAATTTTAGATTGGTTTGTATCATCAAATAAAATCACATACACACAAAGATTATTGACAGAAAATATTAGTTATGAAGGGCCCAATAACACTGATGACATCACCAGTAATTATGGAAATTCTTTGTAAGTTGCTTAACAGGTATTAACTATTGAATAGAATCTATGTATGATCATTGTTGCAGTTTTAGGACTCCAAACCTGAAATCAAGGACATACGAAGCAGGAGTTAAGAAAGTTACAGGAAAAGGAATATGGCGTTATATCATCTCATCATCTTCGGAATATGGCCAGTAAGAGTACAACCATTGATTAATCAATGGTACAACAAAGCATGATATAAATACAAGGGTATGCTCGAGCGCAGCTTTTCTCAACGACCAATGAGAAAGCGTGAACCAGACTACGTCATCAATAGGTGGCAATTTGAAAGTTACGTTTTAAAAGTCTCCCGGAAAAATCGTATTTTGCATTTGTAGTGGGTCAAATTAATGGTGAAATGGAGGGAAATCGTACGCAATTGTAATAAATGCTATTTTTCGTGTGAATAATACGCGGTTTTATTGATTCTCGTACATTATAACTCTTTTCCGTACACAGGAGAAAAACCTTATAGTAATTCTAACGCGATTTAGTTGGACATGCAAGAATCCACACAGGAGAGAAACCGTATAAATGAGGTTAGGGTTATCGACGTGCAATACGTGCAACCATCGTCCAACATGCCGAAGCCCTCCTGATATACCCGAGACCATGATAATCATGCCCGAGACCGTACGAATGTGACGTCATGTGGTTCACGTGCGCAGTGGGTTACCATCTCTCGAGCATACCCTTGTATTTATATCATGCAACAAAGTATGTAAATTAATATTCTACTGTGATTTCTGATTTTAGAATTTGGAATGATCCATTAAGAGTGGAATGTGACACTACTCCAAAGCAACCTTGTCCGGTTACTGGAAACACAGTAGTAGAGTTGGGACCAAATTCAACTAAACTGTGTAGGGCAATTTGGATGAGGTGATAAACTTGAAAAAAAGTAGCATTTGTTTAGAAAAGAAAGGACCGATAATACGTTTGAAAAGGAATCATTCATATTAATATCAAGTGAGTATCTATTCAAATAAGGAAATTAAAATGTTATTAAGCTTTTTTTAGGTACAAGGTCAAGAGGAAATTCTAGACCACTGTGGCTCAGGACGATGACCTCAATCACATTGTATTTACTGTCAATCTTTAAAAATGATGTTTTCAAAGCCTACCTGTTATTTTAATTTCATACAAGAGACGCGGTAAAGCATTTTTCATCATTTCAGGGGTGGAGTTTTGTGTATAAGTAATTTGGGTTACATCGGCTTATTTTGAGTTCTATGTGGACAGCAATAACGGAGTTTTATAAATATTGGTTGCAAAAAAAAATTAAAAAGATCCTAGACAATTTTATTAATTTCATTTAAGTAATGATAATGAAAATACTCCTCAAATGTTTAAAAATAAAAAGGGAACGGTTGTTTTATGATAAATTGTGCTCATTTGTAAAGCCAGGTATTTTTAAATTGTTCAATATGTTTATTGTAAACTCAGTGTATTTTAACTATTTTGTTAACATTGTTTTACACCCTGTTGGTTCTTTTTTGTAAATAAATGAGCAGTTATCTATCTACTTTGTCAATTATTATGTATCTAAATAAAATACAGTTATATAGGTACAACTTCAATGTCGGTTTGAATTCAGATACTATATCTCTTTGTTTCATATTGCTTGTATGTTTCCGATGAATCAGCGAAGAAGAATAAATCTGTAATCATAGGTTATATCCCGAGTACTATGAATTTAATCAATTAAAATTATGCAAAGCTGGTTGTTAGGGAAATTTAAGGTTGAGGGATTTTATTTTGAATTAATAACTAAAACATTTGCTCAAAAGTAATATTTTGCTAACAATGTAGTTTTGCATAATTTTGATAAGATTGAATTAATTGTATGAGGGGTACCTATATTTAAAGATTATTTCTTGAATGAGATTAAATTAAATCAAAATAGCATATTTACATTTTATTTTGAATATAGTTTCCTGAGTAAGGAATAGTAGGTATTAATTATTTTTGGTAAAGTTTGTACAATAGATGAAGCTATTTCAATTTTAGTAAACAATTCATGATTGTCAGGAAGATTCTGGTCTTGCATGTTCTCCCACAACAATTTCACCTTGAACCCCCAGTTTTTCAATACAGTAGTAATATATTCCATTTATGCAGTCTGGTGCAAAGTATACTTTTTTTCTTCACAAATGCTGTGAATTGCCTCCATATTGGTTTGTTAGTTGTACCTGTATTGACGGGGACACTATTTTTGATTGCTTTGTCGATTAATGAACTACAAAAAATCTTTACTGGTACTCATTGTGAATGGTGCGACGTTTTGCAATTTTCAGACACGAAATGAATTTGTTTGTATTCGTTTACCATAATAACGCAATACAAGAAGCACTGCGATGCTCAGTAATTCTAAAATATTTGTCAATGTAAAAGTCAAAAACATCAGAAAATTAATTTCTACCAAGCAATATTTCAGAAAGTACCTAGTTCTGAAAGTCAAACTAGTGAAATACATCATACTCGATGCTACTATCACTTGGAAAGTGTTCTAGGCCAGATATTCCATTATCCTAATCAAAATTACCCTTTTCAAATTGGCGGGCTTTAATCGCCCCTAAGTTTTAGCAAGGATTTTATTCACTATGTAATGCCATAAACAACAGAAAATCGGACTTTATGATTGGCCAGTTTAGGTATGAAGGAAATAATCAAGCAAAAAATGTAACAAATTATCAACTAGCTATTAGTAGGTTTAATTTTTTACTTTTTACTATAAGCAGACATCTCCATTATGCCGACCCTTTTTTACAGTCCCGAAGGTGTCTGCTTATGAGAGATTTTACTGTATTACATAAAAAAATTCAAATCTTTATTGCAATTATTCCAGTTATTAAAAAAGATATGGGAAGTGTAAATTTTTATGCAACCTGTATAGCTATCCATATAATAGCCAGCGCCATCTCAGTGGCAATAGCTGAAACGTTATATGCACAAAGGCATGTAGAGGTCATGGAGTTGTAAATAATTTGCCCAAAAATTCCATTTTCTCAATAAAGACTGTATAGATTGATTTCAAATTTTAGGTAATTTATGTGGTTAGCCTTCTAGTGGCAATAACAAATTATTATGTTTGTAGGTGATTTTTTTTTTTTTAATTTTTATGATTTCAGACGATGAGTTACTGTATTAAAACAATCCATTTCGCATTGAAACTTTGTTATTGCCATTATAGGTATTTCTTCATGGCTTTAGTGTTTCCTCCAAACTTAGATATTCATTTAAATTTAAAATAATGACATTATTAGAAAGGTCTGCTTTTCGCTTATGGCGCCATCTGTTATTAATCGTGTCTGACGGCCCCCTCTTAAAGGTCAACCACTGTGACACGAATACTTTTAACAATTCTATGTGTTTAAGTAAGTTTCCAAATTTCTTTATATTGTTTATTAATTTCACAATAAAAATACTAGAATCACTTCAACTGCACTCAGCACTAATTGCACATTAAAACCCAGTAAAAACAGATGATTTTAAACCACTTTAATTGCAAGTTAAATGCAGAGCACTTTTTGACACTGCCAGTGCTGTGAATTTTACTAAAAAATATTGGAAAACTATATCAAATAGATACTAATGTCGGCGAAACATACAATTCACAAATTGCAAATTGTTAGTGGAAAATAACTAAATTTTACTCTACAAGGTTACTACGAATTGAGATGCAAGGCAGCAGCTAGGTACTTCATACAACACCAGTGCAAATTTTGTAGTCACAATTCTACATAACTTATGTAGTGGGAAGAAATTATACTATAGGCTTATTCAGAGAAAAATTATATGCAAAACGAGAGAGTGCCAGGGAAATTCCTATAAAAAGTCTTTTTCTTTAGCCTTCTTTTACATATTTCAACTGGATTTTCTTTTCAGGGATACCAAACAGACAAACATGGTTGCCTTAAGACTAGAGAGTCTATTCCAGATATGGATACGAAATTCTACGGCTAGAAATTTATCAATTTTTTAAGCTACTCAAAAGAGGTCAGAAGGAAAAAGATTTTCAAGAAAAGTTATTACATTTGAGCAGAGAAATTCGAAAAAGTGGTCAAATTTGGGAACATTTGTACCACAAGAAGATCCAAGAAACAGTTTCATATGTATCATATTCTACTTTCTTTGCTACTAGAGCTAATAAAATGGATTAAAAACTGAAAAGCAGCCACCCTCTTGATTTGAAAAAAAAGTTGAACACTGTACAGTAGAACGATTTAATAATAGATGAAAGAATTGCATTTCCAGCGTGCTTTCCAAGCGAGTTATTCGAAAATAATTCACTTCTTGAAACAAAATATTCAGAAAATTGAATACTGCATATACACCAACGGTAAAATAACCCTTGGACGTAAACACAACCACTTTTATCAAATTCAAGATCAATTGGGTATATCAAAAACAGAATGGTGGTGTTTTATAATAAATGCAAGAGAAACGGATTCATTTAGAAAAAAACTTTTTTTTTCATTCTTATCTATGCACGCTTTTTTCCCTAAACTCTTCTACCGTTCCCCCCCCCCCCCCCTGGAACCGCTTTTCGCATTACATCAGGGGGTGCGAACGTCACTTAAACCATAGAACAATACCTAATACTATCATGCCTTACCTAAGTGATAACCAGAGGGCCCGACCGGAAGTTGAACACTCTACCGAGCGCTCGAGTTCTCACTGTGACCTCGGCTGCGAGCGGTAGGACCGCTCGGCTATCGAGGCTATGTAGGCTTGCTGGTCTTTTTTTGTTACGAAATCTCAAGCTCAGTATCTACAGACAGTTTTCTTGGGCGACAAATACTTCTTCTGCTAACTGGTTTCTTCTTTAAAACAAGTTTTTCGTTTAATAGCGAAAAATGCAAGAATTAAAAGCAGAGGCTGTCTTAGTAACAAAACTGGTTTATATGTGTAAGTAGCAATGAAGACAGCTTTCTAAAAGTGATTCTTCACTCGTAAGAATCTACTACGCATCTAAAACGCCAGGCTATATTAACCCAACAATAATAATTTGCAGCAAACCAAATCAGGAGGTTAACTTAAAGGAAAAATCAAAGATAGCGCTGCACGCTGTCGCTCACATACTAAATTTCAATTGGACGTAGATAAAACTGTGTTAAAAGACTTGCTACCACTGTGATCAACTTTATTGGAAAAAGGTAAAAAAATACCTTCTTCCAATAATGGTGATCACAACAAAGCAACCACTAATAGAAAAGTTTCTTAAATGCACCTGTCAAATAATTGTTAGGGACTGGCCCACCCATCGGAGGGCGCTAGTGTTGCCACTCGGCAAGGTTGGGAACCAAACTATAATTAATGATGGGTCGGTATGTGAAGAAGCGTTGTTTCAAATTGTGCCGATTCAGTGTAGGAGACACAAATTTCCCAAAGGCATGAAAAACCTACTAATAGAAACGTTTTCTGAATGCATCTGTCAAATCAAATAATTGTTAGAGATTGGCCCACTCGTCAGGAGGCGCTGGTGTCACCTGTCCGCTTTTTGAAAAGTGCGTAAATAGTAAACTCATACGTCAAACTGACACCAACAAATAATTTAAAATGCGTGAAATTACTTAAAATATATTTGTTATTCGCAAATATTTTGTTTGAATTTTCCATAATTATTGTAAAATTCAGAACCATATTCCGATTTATACGGTTCTGATGAAGGCAAATTATGTATATGCAAAATTTGTATTGGTGTTGACGGCATATCCTTGATTAATCCAAATATCGTAGTAATGGCGTATTTAAATTTTGCCGCTTTGCTAGAATAGTTTCTGCCCCACCCGTTGTAGAGCCCTGAAACTTTTATACAAGCTTACTATGGAAGAAATCGCTCTATTAGTGGTTGCTTTGTGGTGGTCACAATAATTGTTACTAATTTTTTCCCGTTCTCTTAGCCCTCAGCTACGTTGGACGTATAATGCAATATTAAAAATCTGGTGTGATACACGCACACAACTTCCTTTTACAGTGATCTTATAATTGGGCAAAAATTTGATTTTAAATTTTTAAGCATTTGTCAAAATTTTTAAAAAATTACAAATTCTACAAAAACGGTGCAAAATAGAGCGTTAGGTGAAGAGACAAATTTTCTTTATAATTCCAAGCTGAATTCAAAAATGTAATAATATACCGGGTGTTCTATTTAAAATAAGAGTTAATAAAAAAATAGAAAAAAAAACAAAACAAACCCAGTTTAGAAGTATTCAACTGGAAAATCACCTATCTCACATCAATACACATTAAAAATGTAAAAAACTAGTTTTACATGTTACTCACAGTCTGAACTTTGAAGGATCAACTTACTTAATGTCATGTACGATACGTATGGAACAATTGACAATACAAATGATCTAGAATGTTTTCTTCTACTAACACAATTAAAAATTATTCCCGTGGTTGCTTCATACGTACATCACGTTAAGGTGGCGATTTACTCTCAAGAAATGTAACATCAAATTGCAATTTAGATGACTTCACTCGATATCAAACCTACGATAATACTGAACCAAATTAAAACTACAATATACGAAAATACTAGTGATGGGAAAGAATGAATGAAAACTATCGAATAGTTCGATAGTCACCGATTATTCGAATTATTCGATAGGTAAAACGAATGAATGGTTTTATTCATTCGTCATTTACGCTATCGAGAAACAATCGAAATGGCAAATGAGAGAACTGATAAGGCGATAGGTGGCGCGGTAGCACAAAGCCGAACGGAACGAATGAATATTATTCATTCGGTTTTCGCCGGTTGCTACCGATTGAATTACGATGTACAGCACTTTTGCACTTTTGCAGTAAATAAACTACAGCCCAAAACGAAAACCAAAAAAAATCGGTCACGCATACATGCCCCATTGTCTATTCTAAAACACATGAAGCGCACCGCTAAATCGAATTAGAAATCCTTTACACTAACCTATTATACAGGAACTCTAAAGCAAATTAGACATGGGATCTACAGTTTCACATATCGCAAAAAGTATTATCAATTATTATCTTATTATTTGTTGTTATACACCTTTAAAGGTATTTTGAATTCTAAAACGAATATGATATTCGAATAAATGCATTCAATAGTTAGGAGCATTCATTTAATATTCTTAAGCAAATGGTGCATATAGGGAAAACGAATAAAAATATTCGAATAAATTCATTCGATAGTTGGTACTAGTCATTTAAGCGAAGTCATGTAAACTGAAATTTTAGATTACATTTCTTGAAAGTAATTCGCCACCGTAATGAAAAGATTCCTGAAGTAAACTGTGTCCGTAACTACTGGCAGAATGCTTTATTATATCTATGCGTCAAGTAGTGCTGTTTTCTTCCTATGGGCAGTAGCGGTGCAAGACCACCTTGGGCCCCTAAGCAAATATAAAAATTGCCCCCCTTGTAAAAATATTTATATACTTAATGAAATGTATATTTATAATTATAGTATACAACGTTTAACAAAAAATAAATTAACATCCTGTTATAATCAACAGAAATAAAGTAGTAAATGCCCACCATTTAACACATTTCCTAACTAACATGTCTAACAAAATGTCAATTAAAAATATAAAACTAAATAAAATCTTCAAGTTGGTATAGGCACAAACACAAAGAAAACTGATGGATAAATATCTACCTATGTAACACTAGTAAAATAAAATATTATTCAGGTAAAGTCCTAAGAACCCACTTCAAAATAGGTAACAAATACTCAGTATTTATTTGTATCATTAATGATTTCGGAGGCTTTCACTGCCATTGTCATTAAGTAAAAACGACTTCCGGGATTGGACCGTGTCATTATTGAGGTCGAAGTACCTTACGAAAGTGGGCGAAACGTTGCGTTCTTCGACCTCAATAATGACACGGTCCAATCTAAGAAGTCGTTTTTTAAATATTGTATCAGTAATATCTGTAAAACGCCGTAAAACTAAATTAATCAGAAAAAAAATTATCTTTCTGGCCTTTCTGAACCCAGCAAATTTTTCCGCAAGATTGTTATGTTCATCGTAGAAGATGCTTTTTGCTCAATTGGTAAAACTGAATGTCATGTAGCCTATCTTGGCTCGTAGAATTTTATTATTTTCAACTTGCTAATCTTTCTGTTGTGGCTAATGTTACAGGTTGTCAAAAATAAAACTAATGCAGTAATAATCCCGCCAAAATTGCTTTCGAGAACAATATATTTTTGTAGGAATAAACTTGTCAAATCTGGAACACTCATGCTATCATTTCAATCCTCTTTTAGTAAGGAGATAGCGTCACAAACTGAATGGCGAGATTATTATTGGGGACATCAGAATACTTTTTCTGAAGCAAATCACATCGGACCTGTTCAGCTTCTTGCATTTTTAGGCGTTTTTCGGTACTAAAAATTCAAAAACGTTTGTTAGTTTTTCAAACCTCTTAAATGGAGTCTAATCATTGACGACTGATAACTGAGAGTGGAGACTGAGGTTGCAGTGCTATCAATCTATACCCAAATGAAGTAGAAGATATTTAATAAGCGAATACATAGCTTACCGCCCCCCCCCCCCCCCCAAAGCAGGGCCCTAAGCAACGCTTATTCCCGCTTATGCATATCACCGCCACTGCCTATGGGATGTTATTTATATTTTTAACTCCATAAAATTTTACTCTACAATGATTTAATTTGACATTTTATAAGCCACTGCGTAATAGACTGCACTATAAACTGCAATAGAGCTCTGCCATCGATGATTTTAAAAACAAACAAACATAATAACCTATTTATTTTTCATTCCGTTGCAATTTTGTGATTAATAGAAGTCTATATGAGCACTCACTTCATATAAATTTTTTCTGACCTTGGCAATTTAGTTTATAATAGTGAATTTATACTTTCTTTAGGCTAGTGTATTGTTGCTCTCTGTGTTGATGTTCTTGCTACTTCCTCCCTCTAAAACACGAAGGAAGTGTTGTAAAAAACAGGTTTTCTCAATTCCGTCTGCCTATTGGCGGTGTAACTGAAAAACTATTTGTTGGAGGAAGACGATATTTTGCATGCATATTATATGTCTAAGACCTAAGAGATAGAGTAACAAGATCCACACATCACCAAGACACTCACCTTAACACACAATGGTTGCTACGCAATCACGAAAGGCGCGCTCCAACTTTGTATCTCGCAACTCGGGGCAAGCTAATTACTACACATCCAGATGGTAGCGTACAGAGCACCAGCCTCTACACCGCTAAGGTGAAAAGAGGTTAACGATTACACATTATACATACATTATATGTCTATCTAGCATGAAACCGTTAAAATTTCGGAGAAATATATACAGACTGGGCACTTTAAGAAAATAATTTTTTTTAATTTTTGCTTTAACTGAGAAATAGATAAAAGTAATCATTTGCACATAGCTCAGGCTTTAGAAATGGCAAAAAAGAGACCTAACAGATTCAGTGTAAGCCAGGGGTAAACATCACAAATGGGACAGAATAATATGGTGTCTATAATGCAGCAAAAACACATCCAATTAAAGCATGCCCGTGGTTCAGCTGCCACAAGCGGCAGAGTCAAGCGGAGTACCAGAAACTGGACTCGAAATATTCGCCTGAGAGCAGCGGGCTACAATTTTTTATTTGCAAATTGATCTAATTCGCCCGAGGGAAGTTCCGTGTAAATCACTTTATAGATTTTTTTGGAAATATAATATGTTTATTTATTGCGCAATATGAACAATTTTAACGCGCATATAATCGATCTAATGCTCAAAGCATTTGCACTAATTCGCGCTTAAATCCTACCCGATGGAAATCAACTACTGCTATGTGGGTTGCCTACTGTATGCTATCCTATGAAAATTCAGGTAATAATGTCCCTCCTCAATATCATTTTTTCTAAAATGAGTAGCATTTTGAAGTAGTTTTCTCTACAATGGTTTATGTTGGACAAGCTGACGATTAAACACAACTTATTTTTTCCCATATTTTTGAAATGAAAATACATTGAAAAAGAGTTTTCCGGTCTAGTAGAGTATATTGACACAATTTGTTGAAAAACAAAACATTATATACCATAATCAAGAACAGATTAAGTTGAACCACTAGCAAATGCCTTTCCAAATAAATTTTGCTAACGCAAATTCTAGACAAAACTTTTATTTTTATTCCAAAATTGGCTGCACAGTGGGTTGCCTAAACCCTATCCTCAGCACTTCAGCAGTCTAAGATGATATTCTTGCAAATTTACAGTTGTAGTGAATCTGTTTGAAGGTTGTTTAACAATTTTTTAGAAAAAGAACCTTATGTTTTGAAAATAATGTTGTTATAAACTATAAAGTAGAGTGTATGCACATATTAATTGATTAGTTATTTGGTATTTTATTATAGGTAAAAAACAATGCACCAACTGCTACTAAAAGTTAGAAAGACACTTGTGAAAGTCACTGCCTGATATTGGTTGATGTGCTATACATTAAAGGGTTTAAAAAAATTATGGTGCACTAGAAAAATGCGGAAAAGTTAAATTATACGAAATGTTCACTCCCCAATATTTTGATTATTATTAGAGGTTTATAACAAGCGTATAGGAAATATTTGTAGGAATTTATAAGTACGACAGGAAACTAATATTTACATATTGACTTTATGTTTTACTACTGAAATATGTATAATAACAACTTACATTTTTTATGGAAACTATAGTAGGTTTTGCAGCCAGTATCTATGTCACAAAACTTTGAATACAATACTATTTTAACTATTACCTTAAATACGTATAGAGTGCCGCGTAGCGTAGTTGGGTAGGCACTAGGCTTGCATTAAGCAAGTCCTTGGTTCGAATCCCGTGGGGGCCGGAATTTTTTCGCAGCCTTGCCGATTGGAATCGGGCTCGGTGAGACCATTCAGAGTTGGGCACCAAATTAACGATGCTCTACTGAAAACCACCGACCTAAGCGATAGAGTAACAAGGTCAACACATCACACAATGACTGATGCGCAAGCACAAAAGGTGCACTCCAACGTTGTATCCCGAATCCGGGGCAAGTTGAGCATTGTACCGCCAGATGCAAGCTCATAAACCACCAGCCTCTACACCGCAAGGTAAATGAGGTTATCTATAATACATACATACATACCTTAAATACATAAGTAAATTCCATTTTCGTGATTAAACTTCAGCAAAATTTAAGAATTGCAATTTTATTACAGTTGTTCGAAATGCATAGTAAAAACAGAAGGCGCAGGCAAGAATAGGTTAATTACTAAGCGAAAAGCTATTGAAGAAATGAAAACCAAAGGTATGATGTGGGTAGAAATAGGTCTACCTAAATAAGAAGATATGTGTAACAAAG
The DNA here is from genome assembly GCA_940337035.1 of Agriotes lineatus. Taxonomy (NCBI): domain Eukaryota; kingdom Metazoa; phylum Arthropoda; class Insecta; order Coleoptera; family Elateridae; genus Agriotes; species Agriotes lineatus. The sequence goes on from OW679202.1 coordinate 57,145,628, forward strand.
GAGAAGATATTGACAAGATTAAGTCATTTTATTGAAACTTTCAGTACATCTTGGATGAAAGCATGTAAAAAAATACACCAGAGAAAAACAATTATGAAATTAAAGGCCAATCATTGATTACACTATGGCATAAAAATACTAAAACAAATTACAAACACGCGAGAGTGCGACCAGGACCAGATATTGGCAGCGATCGCTACATGCTGACGGCAGCTATTAAAGCTCAGACGTAACCGCCAATCTTGATGAAAACAAGAGGTTTAAGAGAATAAAAGATTGGAAAATTAAAGTTTATAAATTAAAAAGTGAACTATGCCAACGTGCATACGGGGAATGTATATTACAGTGATATATAACGAGACAAATGCTAAGAAACAACCAAGGGGATAGACTAGAAAGGAAATGGGAAATACCCAATCTGCTTTTAATAATTAGAGCAGAAAAACATGTGGAAAAATAAGAGAAGAGGGAAATAGAAAACTAACAGCTTCGTGGAAAAAGCAGGTTAAATTAAAAGTTTAACTGAAGAAACAATTATGGAAAAAAATATTTGAGTAAAAGAACACAAAAAATATGATTCTATAAATAACTAAGAAAAAAAGATAAAAACGAATAAAAGCAAAAGAAATGACGTTTTAACAGTACGTTGCAGAGACTCAGGCAAAATAAAGATAGTTTTCTAAAAGGGTCTAGAGATAAATATGGATATATTTTAAAAGAAAAGCAAATGTGCTAAATAGATAAAGGAATACTTTGAACAGCTTTTAGAATAAGATCTTTCACAGCAGAGAAAAAAACAAATAACCTAAAGATACAACTAACAATTTTAGGGCCATCAGTCTTCTCTTCCACGTTTACAAACTTTTTACCGGAGTTATTGCAAACCGCCTGGCGCCCAGATTAGACTTTTACCAGCCTCGCTTTCGAAAAGGCTTTGGTACTAACAACTTATTAAAACACTAACTGAAAAGTCCATAGAATACAACAAACCTCTTATTCTGGTATTCACGGACTACCCAAAAGCCTTCGACACTATCAACCAAGGTGCAATGTTCAAAGCATTGGCTGAATGTAGAGTCGACCATCAGTACATTTCAATGATATAAACATCTATCAAAATGCAACAGCAATCGTCAGAGTCCACCAAAACACTAACAAATTTCTTATAGATCGAGGTGTAAGAAAGAGAGATACAATCTTCCCTAAGCTCTTCACAACACTCCTTCAGTATGTGTGCAAATATAAAATATAACTGTAGCAAACATTCCCATTGAACAGGTTGTATCCTACAAATATCTAGGCCACGAAATCAAAATAAGCCGAGACAACCAAACTTACGAAGTTAATAGAAGAATTAGCCTAACATGGGCAGCATTCGAGAAATTGAGAGATATACATATTCAAGTTCAGTATTTCGATATACTTGAAGAGCAAAGTTTTTGATCGGTGTGTGTTACCGGTGTCGACATATGGTGCAGAAACTCTAACTCTTATCAAACAAACGGTAAACATATGTATCCTGACGTTTTGAGGAAAGAAGAAGAAACCACAACTACTGTTGGCATGGCAGGGGATACCAGCCAAAATGTATGAACACGATAAAAACCAAATTAAAGGTGCATGTATAAACCAATCTCAATGAAGAGCAGAGCAAGATTGTAACTCAAAGAGAAACAACGGACCACGTATTTGCCGCAAAGTAAATAGCAGGAAGAATTCAGCAGAAGGACAAGGCAATGTATTTATGCTTTATAGATATGGAAGAAGCCATTGAAAAAGCACCAAGAGAGTCAATATGCAAAGTTCTGCAAAATAAAAACGGCCACATGGATTCAAACTACGCCAGATCAAATAACAGCAAATTGAAGGAATTGAATCAATGTGAGTGACGCAGGGTGGAATTCTAAGCCCAATTCTATTTATCTCCCTTCTAGATGATGTAATAGAAAATGCGAATCTCAGTTGAAGACGCTTAAGATGGGATATCTAAACTGGAAAGCGGTAGAAATATCAGTTCTGTATATCTGATAAAAGTACGAAAATGAACACCAACAAGTTCGAAGTCATGGCCACGGCGTGAGAAAAGGAAACTGCACAAATGCAGCTCATGGTAGTCATAGAACAAGTAGATAAGTTTAAATAACTGACAGAGATAATAGGCGAATATGCAAAGATCAACGCCGAGCTAAGTAATATCCTAAAGTCAACAAGAACCCTACTAGCTTACTACGTTCCCTAAAAAAATGCGTGATTAACAAAAAAGAACTATCCTGACGAGAAAAACTGAAATGTACAAATCAGTACATGTAGCACCATTGAAATATGGTGGGTTTTATCTGAAACCGACAGCACTCAAGCTCAAGCTATACAGAAGCACACATAACATTTCTTATGAGAGGTGTTTAGAGGTTAGACTATATGGTCAACACAAAAACAAGAAGTAGATTCAAAGTGAAGAATATTACATCATCACCTTACATATTCAGTTACGATAGTTTGGACAAATGACTACAATGAGTTCGGACAGTTTAGTGAAACAAAGGTGATGTTCCATGCCTATTGGTAAAAGCGGAAGAGGAACAACCAGTGACGTTGAAGCAGCCCTAAAGGAAGAAGATATGGGCCTACAAGAAACGTAAATAGCTGTTCAAACCCTGAAACCTAACAGGATAAAGAATCCGGGGTCTGTACATAAGTGTGTATGTATTCCAGCTCGAGTTCGTACAATTTAAAGCCAGAAAGTAATTATACTGTTAGCTAGGCTGTCGTAGCGTCATCTATTTCTTCTGCTTTTTCTTCCTCTTATACTAAACCTTTTGGTTGTTTTTAACATTGTTTCGAGTAATATATAAGATGTTCTTGCTTTTGATACATGGTGCAAAAGTATGTTATTCGTGCGTCCTTGCTTAGTTGAAGAGTACTCGTTAGTTTCCTTTTTCTTTCAACTAAGTATTTTTGGTATTTATTTCTACGACCCGTATAGATCATGGTCCATGTCTTTAGTGTAGTTCAACTAATATTTAGTTTTTATTTCTATTATGCGGTTGTTGACTCCATTCCTTACTTATTTATTTGTTATATTTTCTGATGTTCGGTAGTTTAAGGTATTATAAATAGTTTTCACGATTTTGTTGGGCTAAATGTTTTACTTTGTCTTGTTACCGTACCGCTGACAGTAAATAGGAGAGTAACAAATGCAGCCGACTTCTTGGTCGGAGCTGGTCGTGGGTTACACAAATGACTCGAATCTTAAGCTGAAAAAGATATGAGCGCCAAGCAGCAAGCAACCTAGCACTTTGCTAATCAATTAAAAGGTACTCGTCGAAAGGCGCTACTAACCAATCTCTGAAAAAGAGAAATAACGGCAAGAGCACAAATAATATTCGCAGGCATAGATAACGAATCAGTATGATTTATAACTATCATGTCATCATGTTGCATGTTCTAACCTTATTTTTTGTTCTCCTATATAAACTTTTAATTGTTGCTATTAGTGCACTACCCGCTTTTTTGTTCTCTAAACTTTTCCATATTCCTTCTCTACGGACCATATCAAATGCTTTCTTCATATCCAAGAATGCTAGATACACGTTTTCTCACTTTGTTAGTGCCTTCTTTATTATTTACTGTATTGAAAATATGTGGTCGTGCACACTGTGTGCTGGTCTAAATCCGATCTGTTGATCTGCTAGCAATTTGTTTTCTAGCGGTTGACATTTAATTATTTTAAATTTTAGCTCTGGTTATTACGAGTATAAACTTCAAATGCGATTTTATAATTTGTTTTAACTAGATAGGTATTACACTGAGGAAAATTTCAGTTCTAGCCTAAGCATTTTAGACGAAGTTCTACCAACACCTAGAAAAAATATGGAAAATCTGTAAATTGGTGAAAAACTTTATATTTAGTGTACCGAACAACCTACTAAAAGTCCTAAGGTCTGTTATGCCGGCTTCATGGTGTTTGCGTGCAACAAGGGCGTAACCACCAATAGTACCAGAAATAAAGCGATGCTTTCTGGAATCATTAGGGGAAAGCTGACCCTTGACGAATTGTTAGAACACTATAAAGGAGATATTTTCTCAAAACTTCCCACCCCTCCCTCTTGTCCCCCCCACCCGTGCTGCTTAAAAGGGATGACGTCAGAAATAATTAGAAAAATTTGAATTTTGGCTAGTTGTAAGACCACTAAAAGAGATAAATTTAACCAAAACTGCCATCTCCCCTGCGCTTTTCCTAATTATTCCCGGCGTCATCTTTTTTATATGGCGGGTTGTGGACGGCGATTGATTACAGCGCTGTCATTGTGTAACCAGTACTGGGCTCTAACACGTAATCATTTTAAAGCTTATGAACCAGCTAGAACTTTTATACTAAACATATTTCCATATTCTTAGTTTCAAACAAACTAGAGCGTTAAAACCGCCAATATCACAACCAATACAATTTTTGAGTGTTCCTGCAAATTAAGACAAAATTATTGATTCCAGCGAAAATAACAAGAAAATACAACTTGCTATTACATAGAAACACAAAACACAAGCTTATTTTCTCTTTTTCTATAAATTAAAATGTTATATACCTACTTAATTAAAATCACTTTGGTTTATTGAAAATGTCAAGATCTCCCCCTTAGAACTGCTTGGGTTCTTGCAGTCATCTACTGTATAAACCTGTCTAACAATTTGTTTATATGAAAAATAGCAGATGTTAAGTTCTGCAGGAAACACATAAATGTATCTTGAGAATTTCTTAGTTGGGCGATATCTTAAGAGCCACAAATGTTATCATCTTCATCAATGTTGTTCAACACTTTCAATATAATACTTGATTTTTTTTTTATTTTCCCAAAACTTGTTGAGAAAACAACCATCAGCATGGCTGATGTTTGAAGAGACTCCGTTGAAACTAGGCAAACATGTTTAAAGAGTCTACCTTTGTAGGAAGCATTTGGGGTTGATTCTTTTCACCGTTGGTTTGAGCTGCAGAAATTTGGACTAAAAATATATTAATTTTTTCATCCTCGCATGATTCAAGTGATTCTTTATCTTCATTTGATTCAAGCATTTCTTTGTCTTGATCGTCTTCATCTCTTGCAACATTTTTCAAACGTGCATCATCTCCTTCCTGTTCACTTTGAGTTTCTCCCTCATCTCCAGAATCTGCTCCAGATACGCTTTCACCGCTTCGACATCGATTTTCCTTCGTCTTCTTCATTGTGTAGATGTATCGGAATATCTGGTGCATTTAGCATATCCAGAACTATATTGTTCACATTTTCTTCTACGTGTTGTACATTTTCAGCAGGGAAGTCCGTTCAAAACTTGTGCGCGGTCAAGAGGGTCAACACCGCATTTTGTAAACCTAGACTTTATATTTTTCTCCTGGTTCAGTCTAATGCTTTGCATTAACTTTTTGATCAAATATGGAAATTGATCTTCTGGTATGGCGGCTGCCATTCTTCTCTCACCCATCGTCCACTTTTCTAGGATTTTTCTCCACGCTTTTTTCAGGGATCTAAAAAAAGCAACGTCGAGGGCTGCGTCATGCGTGTGGAATTTTACGGCTAGAAAATGAAGGAAATATTATGGCGCAAGCACTCAGTTACAGTCTTCGAAAAAAATGACTCGAGAAGTTATTATCTATAAGAATCTTTCCCCCTGGCAAGTCTTTCAACGCTGAAATTGCTACATTTGAAACCCAGTCACCAAAGCTAACAGAATTGAATCAGCCGTTAAGACTTCGGTTATATCTGGCGGTCCTCACTCCACCAGTTGTCCACTATTCGTAAAGGTTCAGAGCTTTGTATACTATATATGGGGGTAACACTTTGCATTCAGCAGTCGTGCAGCTTTAGGGAGAGTTGCACACTTGTTCGGGAAAGCGACATCCCCGTTTTGTACTGATTCGTTTTCTCCCCGGGTCATCTGATAGGTTCGCTTCGTCAAAGTTGAAGTTATTTGATGGTAGTATACTTTCCAGTTCCTCACTCAGGTGGTGGAAGTATGGATCTGGATCTCGTTATGTTTTGACAAAGACGTGTCCGTATATCTGTTTTATATTGTTTTAGAAAAGAATGTATAACATCTTTTCCTGGTTATTTTTGAATTTAGATATATTTTTCCCGGACTATCTAGGTATGTTTTCACCATTACTCTTAGGCCATATTTATCGAGGAGATAGCCCCAATGAGCATACATTATCAGCTATTTGAGTATGATTTTTTCTTCTAGCTCTGTTAATGCAGCTTGTTCTCCTTGTTCCTTCATGTCTTTGTTTTGGTTATGTCTATAGAACACTGAATAGTTTATGCCACGTACTTTGCTGGCTCCGTATACGAGATTCCCCCTTCTATATTATTTAGGACCGTTTAAGAGTCCCACTTTGTGGTTGTTTGTAAAATTTGGATCCTGTATCGTGTACATTCTCGCTTGACATTGTTAGTCTGCAACTGAAAATTAAAAACATAGGATGAATCGAAACAGCGGCTGAAACAGTAATAAAATTATTTAATGTCAAATTAATAGCAATTAGTTTTTATTTTTTGTTTAGCATGAAATTCTGATTTTTTAATACAACCATGTACATCAAAGACGAAAAAGTTGAAATGTTACGTGGTATAAGAATGGTAGTAGCTTGAGAACTGTGACTTATTTTCAATAAAATATCCAGAAACTTGGTTGCCTACAGCTATCAATAATTAGCACTGAAACAAGGCGTTGACACGTTCTTTATAATAGTGTACAGAGCTTGTATATATACAAAAAGAAAAACATCCTGTATGTGTGAATTAATTTATGTGTGATTGTGTTTGGTATATCCGTTTCAGTTTCGTGAAAAAGTTTATTTCGAGCATCATGGGGGCTACTTTAAAACTAGGTGAAAGATTTCCCAAAAATATGAAATTGATTGCATGTTTACATTATGTCAACCCATGATATTCTTCCAAATTTGAGAAAGAAAGACCCGCGTAGATAGTTCTCCTACGAGATGAATTGCTGCGGTTTGATAAAATTATTTCTAACCTTGTCAAACAATTTAATGGCAAGAAGTGATTCTCTTTAGAAAGAGCCTCTACACCGTAAGGTAGATGAGGATGGATTAAGTAAGTAAGTAAGTGATTCTCTTATTGACTCGCTTAATACCTGCAATGATCAAGAAATTGATATGTCAGAAAATAAACCCTTATCAGAACAGTGGCGTCGCTAGGGGTGGGCCGGGTGAGCCATGGCCCACCTAAAATTGGCTTTGCCCACCATTTGGGCCACCCTGTCGCACTGTGATTATGTTAATTTTAAAATATATTAAGTAAACGACATTACAAAATATAAATCTTGTAGTGAATTACAAACGAAATTATTAACACACTTGGATGGTCTATCGAAAGCGTTTTGGAATTTAAATTTAAGCGCATTTTCTGAACTAGTATGTATAGGTACATATTCTCTGTTCACATCTTTTTGGTATAAAAGTTGTCCATGGAAGTTTCCCCAATTTAACTATGTAAAATTACTCTGTTGTGTTTAAACGAGGTTTACACTTGAGGTTATGTTTCCAAACGCATTTAGGTTAGAAAACATGACACCTTCAAATGCAAATTTGCCATATTTAAGCAGAACAGAAAATAGAAGTTTAATAATTTTGATGTATCTACTTATACAGTTTCAGTAACTGTGTAAAGACATTTTAAATTAATTACATGGAAAGTCTACTTTAGATTTTAAATGTTTCTCCGTATGTATTATCAAAATAAGCAGCCCATCTGGCAACAAACTTCTATTCTGTTAAATGACAGTAAATCTGTTGGAGGTTACACAACAAAATGAAAATTACGGTTCTTTTCATGTGCAACTTAACAACAAAAATCCATATGCAAAAAATGAGTGAATGGAGTATATAGTTCGTCCCATGATTTTTGCCTTGACGTCAAGTGCGTATGAAGCAATCACGGGATGATCTAAAATTGTGTTTGCATTTGTTTCACCGTGTTAGTAGGAGACAACATTCCATATCATTTGCCCATTTGCCCCATACGCACATGATATCAAGGAAAAGATCTCTGGGACGAACTGTAGTTTAAGTTTCTTGAGATTCTCGGTGGCGCTCGCATTGTATTTTATTTACGGTGACTATAAGAACAGAGCGGCCAATTCCAAATGGCAGCCATTTTGAATCGCTTCTTCTACAGCCAGCATACGGAAACCCCTCCTAGATGCCGTATCTAAGCGGCCATATGGAAACAATGCACTATCTCGGTTAAATTCGATAATACAGGCTGTTATTGAGGATAAATACCTATATTAAATGTGTAATAGAATTTTAAGTAATTATCCTGAGTTCAGATTGCGTTGTTTACGTACGTTACATACAAAAACAAATCAATCCGCTATATTTATTGTCAGGTCATTTTGGCACCCAACCGTAATTTAGTTAGCCACTTAGGCTTTAGGGCAGCATGCCCGTATGTTAAACCCTTTTAGTTACTTATTTGGCTTCATCGCATAATTCCATAATAATGATTTTGGACATCTCTGGCCTCCAAGCGCAGTATTTCTCGTCATCTGGGGCACCCCTTTGTTGGTGCTTTGATAGCCGTGTGTAAGCGCTCGCAATATTTCGAACCTTCTAGAAATTACCCTGCTAGTGCGACAAGGAGGGGTAGTGCCCATTCTCGCGCCAAAAGTCGCGTGTCTAGGAAATTCTGTGTTGGGATTGGCTGGAGCGTTTTTCCCATGAAGCTCATGGACACCGGACGCACGCGATTATCGCGGCAGTCGGCAGGGGCTCGCTAAAGAGTCTACACGTGTGAAACGGTTGGTGCTCTCGGTGCAACGAGTCGTCGCAGGAATACAGCAACATGCCGATTTATTAGCTTAATAACCGCAGTTCTTTGAGTAAGCGTGCGGGATAATAATCGCTGTGTCCATTTATTGCAACGGCGACGTCCTCAAGTTCTGCATAACCTAGGTAGGTCGTCGCAGACTTCTCCCGACAAGGGGACTCGTGAGTAACCCAGCCATTTTCGCCTTCCGCATCGTTTGAGCTTCGCCGCAATGCCAAGTTCCGCACACCATTTGCTGCCAGAGAAGTTTCCCCATCTGCAAGATGGCCGAGCTAGCCAGGTAACGCTTGAAAAATAACATTTGTGCATACTGACGCTTGCTTTGTTCAACTAATTTTGTGAGTACCGCTTCTCGCATACCAATTGCTGCAATGCGAAGCCAGAGCGTGGTACACTACTTGTAAAAATAGTATTTGTGCGTACCGACGCTTGCTTTGTTCAACTAATTTTGTGAGTACCACTTCTCGCATACAAATTGCTGCAGTGCGAAGCCAGAGCGTGGTACACTGCTTGTAAAAATAGCATTTGAGCGTACTGACGCTTGTTCTGTCCAACTAACTTTATGTGTGCCGCTGCTCGCTTGCGAGCTGCTGCAGTGCGGTGCCAGAGCGAAGTAACCCCGTGGTGAGACTTACTGTGGCGTGCCCACGCCGTCTCGAATCATAATCGCACGTTGTGGGAGGAACACTTTGTGTGAAAGAGTGCAGTGAAAGTACACTCTGCTGGAAAATTCAGTGGTGTGCGTCAGCTCGCGCGCCGTTAGCCCACTTAATCGATAGCGCCGTCAGCGCCTAAATTTAATATTAACTACCGTTGGTTTGTGCCGCCAGGCAATTTTATCACGACCTAGTACAGGGTGTTCAGAGGTTTCGGGCCCGAATTCAGGTTTTGTTTGCACGCGTAACGGCCACCGGCCGTTGGGTTTAAGCCCACGTTTACCCATTACACCTGGCCTGGATGAGGTACCCGACTCGACTGTACGCCAACCCCTTAGGCATTAAGCGTTTTTTCCCAGCTGGGCTTAACCATTAAGTTCCTTTTAATACCATGATGTTTTGTAACCTGTGTATATATGTATGTATTTAGATCACCCCCAGGGATCCAATAGACGTATTAATATTATCGCCGTTTTGTTTCTTCTTGACACTATTGTGTTGGTGTATACATATTACAGGGCGACTGTGTCTCTGTGCCACTTCAGCTGTGAGGCGAGGACCAGACGCGGAGGGTAGGCCTTTCAAGTAGGTGGTTGCGGCTGGCATTGTATCGCGTATTTTCTCGACATAGTTATTTGCGTATTTTCTCGACATAGTTATTCGCGTATTTTCTCGAAATAGTTATTCGCGTATTTTCTCGAAATAGTCATTCGTGTATGTTCTCGAAATAGTTATTCGCGCATTTTTTCGAAATAGCTATTCAGGTGCTACTCGAAGTAGTACTTGATTGTAACCCCGCCCCGTTCCGCCGTCCAGTTTCTGCAGAACGTGGAGATCCCGAGTCAGAGCTGGTGGCGCCCATTCTTTGATAACCATCAACACGTATTAAGTGACGCTCGCCCTGTGACGTATCGGTTTTAACCCCGCCCATCTCCCTGAGCGCATTTCAGCTAGGGCCTTTAGCCTGTTTTAGCGATTTTCCAGGGTGAGCGTGCCACATTTTCCGGATTCGTCTAGCGATCGGTGCCTGCCCATCGGCAGGCGTCGTAAGAACCGTTTGATACCGTAACAGGCTTATTTTGGCGCCCAACGTCTGGGGCTATGTATGTTTGTTTTTCTTATTAAGCCACCCGTTGTCTGCCTTATCTTGACTGTCCAACGCGTCGGGCCTTGTTGTTTTTTGTTTTCGTCAAGGCGCCCTATTTTGGCCCTCTAACGCGAGCCTTTTTGGTTGCGTGACAACGCCCGACCTCATTTTTGGGGTTTTCTTTTTTTTGCTCTCGTAGCTTGGTTTGTGGGTCTCTTTGAAGACCACCCCTTGAGAGTCTCGTTAAGCCATCCACTATCCCTTTGGCTATCTTTCTCCCGATTTCTCCCTTCTTGACCGTCTACGATTTGTTTCGGATATATGATTTAAGTAGCTTATCGGACGCAAACGCAAACGTCGACGCTAACGGTTACTATCGAGTACACTCGTGTGCGAAACCGTTTTGTTCCATGAACCGTTTCTTTCCTAATCGAAAAATGTTACTAAAGTTGCATATCGAACGTCTGCTCCGCGCAGAGGTGGAATATGAATTGAGAATCAGAGGCCACTGCGCCACCGGTACGGTCACCCTGTTGCGCTCTCGCTTCCGCGACGTAATAAGAGAAGAAAGACGCGCGGAGCTAATTACGCGACCGACATACCCGTATACCTTCGAGGAGGACATGACAGCAATAACAACGTTGATTAACGAATTAGAGGAGGAAATTCAGACGCATCTAGCAAACCCGACTAAGGAATTGGCGGCTACGATCCAAACGAAATTTTATCACGGAATGAACCGTCTTACGAATAGCTCCACCGTAACCGAGGAAGAGCAAGCGCTCAAACAAAAAGCATTTGCGGAGTTGTCAATTATACGCTCAACCCAAGAACTTACGCAAATTAAGCTAGGGCCGTCTACGACTACTGTTGAGGAGAAAAGTCCTATATCGCTACCATCGATATCCGGTGTCGCACCTATTACTACGGTCGCGATTTCGACTACGACTACGACGTCGGCAACTATGTCGACTCCGAGTTTCGCCTCGCCTGTGTCACGCACGATCGCATTTAAAGCAACCCCTGTTTCGAAATGGAATGTACAATTTTCCGGTGACCCTAAAGGTCTATCAGTCAACGCTTTCATTGAGCGTGTTAACGAACTCCGAGTGGCCAGGAACCTTACCAAAGACGAATTATTTATGCAGGCCATCGATCTGTTTTCGGGCAACGCATTACTATGGTAGCGCGCTAATAGAGCGACCCCTAACATTTGGCAACAGTTAGTCAACTTGTTACGCTTAGAGTTTCAGCCTACCAACTACGATGAACGGTTGTTGGACGAAATTAAACGTGGTACGCAAGGTCCTACGGAAACTATGGGCATCTATATCGCGATCATGCGCACAATGTTTTCGCGGTTGACGGAAGCACTATCCGAGGAGAGGCAATTGCACATTTTACTGCATAATATTGCACCACTACGGTACGTTAGACATAAGATCACTACTGATGCAGCACCGATTAAACAACGATACTACCCGGTCTCTCCCGCAATGCAGGAGCATATCGATGCTGAGTTGGATAGTATGCTCAAGTCAGGCGTCGTGGAACGATCCCGTTCAGCCTGGTCGAGCCCTATTTTGTTGGTTAAGAAAAAAGATGGAACCTATTGTTTTTGCGTTGACTTTCGCAAGTTAAACAGCGTCACCGAGAAAGACGCCTACCCGATACCTTACGTGTCGTCAATTTTAGACCGTTTACGCAATGCTCGGTTCATAACGTCGCTTGACATCAAGTCCGCGTACTGGCAGATTGAAATGGACCACCAATCCAAGGAACTAACAGCCGTTACAGTACCCGGTCGCGGGTTATTCCAGTTTACTCGGATGCCCTTTGGGGTTCCATAACGCGGCAGCGACTTGGCAACGTTTCGTCGACCATGTGTTGGGTCCCGAGTTGGAACCTTACGTCTTTGTTTACTTGGATGACGTGATTATTTGAAAAACACGTGGAGATACTTGAGGAAGTGCTACAGCGGCTAAGTGACGCTGGTTTAATGTTGGGACGTGAAAAATGCCATTGTTGCCAACCGGAATTGCGGTACCTGGGCTACGTCGTTAACGCCCAAAAACTCTTAGTCGATCCCGATAAAGTCTCGGCAATTCTCAACTTACCGCAACCTAAGAACGTTTCGGAGATACGTCGTGTAATTGGCATGGCGTCGTGGTACCGGCGTTTTATACCAAATTTCTCAGCCATTATCGCCCCGCTAACGTCGCTATTGAAAAAGTTTTAGAAGTTTGAGTGAACCGAGTCGTGCGAAGCCGCCTTCGCCACAATTAAAAATTGCCTAGTTTCGGCACCTATTTTGTCGTGTCCCGATTTTTCTCTCCCGTTTGCCGTACAGACAGACGCTTCAAATGTTGGTATCGGCGCCGTGTTGACTCAGACCATTGATGGCCAAGAACAGGTCATCTGTTACATTAGGCGAACTCTTACGAAACCCGAGCGTAATTATTCGGTTACGGAACGCGAATGTTTGGCCGTCCTTTGGGCCATAGAGAAGTTACGCCCTTATTTAGAAGACACCAATTTCACAGTCATTACTGACCATCACTCACTTGTTTGGCTTAATAACCTTAAGGAACCCACTGGGAGACTTGCCCGATGGTCCGTCCGTATACAGCAATACGACTTTACGATCAAGCACCGTAAGGGAAAAGACCACCTCGTCCCGGATACCCTGTCGCGTGCTATACCCGAAGTAGACGCAGTCTAAGTTGTCGAATCCGAAGGACCCGAGGAGGACGCTCAGACGCCACGTGATAGCCAAACTGACCGTTGGTATAGGCGAATGTGCAGACGCGTTGTAGAGAAACTCTTCAAATACTCAGAGTGGAAACTGTCCCGAGGTAAATTGTTCAAGCATGTTAACGTAAAGTACCCCGAACTTGACGGTGACAGCAGTTGGAAGGAGGTAATTCCGAAGCCTTAACGTGTCGAGATTCTTCGCAAAAACCATGATGAACCTACCGCAGGCCATTTGGGCATCTACAAAACTTACGGTCGGATTGCCCAACAATATTACTGGCCCAAACTTAAGGCGGATGGTGGCAAATGATATCTATCGACATCGTAGGGCCGCTGCCCCGTTCAAAGAAAGGCTACGTATATATTTTATCTGTGTCTAACTATTTTACCAAATTCACCCTTTTCTTCCCGTTGCGTGCCGCCACTGCATCCGCTGTGACTCAGAAAATTGAGAACGACGTTTTCTTGCTCTTTGAAGCCCCCCAGTACGTCTTGGTTGACAATGGCGTACAGTTTCGCAGCAGAGAGTTCCGACAACTCACCGATACGTATAAATCACGAATTATTTTTAATGCACATTATCATGCGCAGGCCAACCCAGTAGAACGCGTAAATCGAGTTTTGAAAACTATGCTAGCTTCGTACGTCAAGGACAACCACCGGGAGTGGGATAAATATTTGTCGAAGGTTGCTTGCGCCGTGCGCACCGCAGTACACGAAGTCACCGGCATGACCCCTTATTTCGCCAATTTCGGTCGAGAGATACAGTTACAGGGGACGCGTGCCGACAACCCCGAGGAGGTAGATGTTTCGGAACAAAGACGGGTAGAGAATCGCGAAGACTTATTGCGACGGACCCCCACGTTAAGGTCGGTATACGAAGACATTGTCAAACGACTCGACGCAGCATACAAGGCCTTAAAGGCTACCTACGACTTAACGACGGCGTCCCGCCCAGTTTGCCGTTGGCGATACCGTTTGGCGCCGTAATTACGTACTTTCCGACCCGGCTAAGTATTTTAACGCCAAGTTGGCCCCAAAATTTGTAGGGCCGTTCTACATTAGTCGCAAAGTTTCGCTTGCCACTTACGAGTTGTCTGATGAAACCGGTGCCCCAAGAGGCACTTGGCACGCGAAGGATCTTAAACCCAATCCTACGGACGCTTAGCTTGCTAGTGCCCGACACCCCTGATACCCTTTGGCGCCCCCATTTTCGGCCTCGGGCCGTTACCGTGGTTGTTCTTTTCCGTCTGGACTGCGAGCTTGCTTGTTGTGGGAATCCCACAATGCGCTGATCCCGTGACGCGCAGCGTGCCCTCTTCAGGTGGCCCGTGGGACGGATCGACCGGGAGTCCATTCTTGCCCCCCAAAATTTTTCCCTGTCTTCTATTGGAAAGGTTGGTTGGAAGAGTGCATGGGCGTAAGACATTTTTACTCAATCGATTTCGACGAGCGCTGGCCGCGCATTTTTACCGGCTTTTGTTGTTTTTGTATAAAGCCCCAAACCCCTTTTCTCTTTGTTCTATCTTTACCTTTCTTTTCTTCTCATCAATTCTATCTACCGTGTCCCGGCGACAACTGCCCAACCCCTTTGTTCCTTGTCCTTTTCCACCCTCCAAAACCGCACTGTTAGGCGACCGTCATGGACCCTGTGTTAAGGTCCAGTCGGCGTTTCGTGGCCGTCACCGCAGTGCGTGCCACGTCCGTTTCGGGCCTGCCGGATAATTGGTCTATTTTACATGTATACTTACATGGCCTTTTGGCGCGTTGATGTAGCACTCCTAATTTGGAGGGGCGGTCGCGCCGGGTTGGCAAGACCGTCTTTGGCTTCTATTTAGTTATTGCCCGTCTGGTTCCCCGAGGGAGCCAGACATTGAGTCGTTTTGTGGACCCCTGGCGGAGTACCACTCCTTTGGGACATCATGTCTTTCGTCGCCCGTCTTTCGTGGTCCGGGGAGTGAGTACTAGCCGTCAGCGAACTGCCAGGTCCTTACCCAAATTTTCGTATTTCTAACTGGCGTATCCAGTCTATCTTCTTCCTCTTCACCTTTTGCACCCTACCTGGTGACCAGCGTGTGTAATTCCTTCGGGGGTGCAGCCTATCGTATGTGTGTTAGTAGGTCGTCTGAGTTCTCGCGGCGCAGTAACAAAATGCCCCGTTGATTTTAAGAGACCTCGGGGAACTCTCTTTCAAGTAAGGGAGTGTCAGGTCATTTTGGCATCCAACCGTAATTTAATTAGCCACTTAGGCTTTAGGGCAGCATGCCGGTATGTTAAACCCTTTTAGTTACTTATTTGGCTTCATCGCATAATTCCATAATAATGATTTTGGACATCTCTGGCCTCCAAGAGCAGTATTACTCGTCATCTGGGGCATTCCTTTGTTGGTGCTTTGATAGCCGTGTGTAAGCGCTCGCAATATTTCGAACCTTCTAGAAATTACGCTGCTAGTGCAACAAGGAGGGGTAGTGCCCATTCTCGCGCCAAAAGTCGCGTGTCTAGGAATTCTGTGTTAGGATTGGCTGGAGCGTATTTTCCATGAAGCTCAGGGGCACCGGACGCACGCGATTATCGCGGCAGTCGGCAGGGGCTCGCTAAAGAGTCTACACGTGTGAAACGGTTGGTGCTCTCGGTGCAACGAGTCGTCGCAGGAATACAGCAACATGCCGATTTATTAACTTAATAACCGCAGTTCTTTGAGTAAGCGTGCGGGATAATAATCGCTGTGTCCATTTATTGCAACGGCGACGTCCTCAAGTTCTGCATAACCTAGGTAGGTCGTCGCAGACTTCTCCCGACAAGGGGACTCGTGAGTAACCCAGCCATTTTGGCCTTACGCATCGTTTGAGATTCGCCGCAATGCCAAGTTCCGCATACCATTTGCTGCCAGGGAAGTTTTCCCATCTGCAAGATGGCCGAGCTAGCCAGGTAACGCTTGAAAAATAACATTTGTGCATACTGACGCTTGCTTTGTTCAACTAATTTTGTGAGTACCGCTTCTCGCATACCAATTGCTGCAATGCGAAGCCAGAGCGTGGTACACTCCTTGCAAAAATAGCATTTGTGCGTACCGACGCTTGCTTTGTTCAACTAATTTTGTGAGTACCGCTTCTCGCATACAAATTGCTGCAGTGCGAAGCCAGAGCGTGGTACACTCCTTGTAAAAATAGCATTTGAGCGTACTGACGCTTGTTCTGTCCAACTAACTTTATGTGTGCCGCTGCTCGCTTGCGAGCTGCTGCAGTGCGGTGCCAGAGCGAAGTAACCCCGTGGTGAGACTTACTGTGGCGTGCCCACGCCGTCTCGAATCATAATCGCACGTTGTAGGCGGAACACTTTGTGTGAAAGAGTGCAGTGAAAGTACACTCTGCTGGAAAATTCAGTGGTGTGCGTCAGCTGGCGCGCCGTTAGCCCACTTAATCGATAGCGACTAAATTTATATTAACTATCGTTGGTTTGTGCCTCCAGGCAATTTTATCACGACCTAGTACAGGGTGTTCAGAGGTTTCGGGACCGAATTCAGGTTTTGTTTGCACGTGTAACGGCCACCGGCCGTTGGGTTTAAGCCCACGTTTACCCATTACACCTGGCCTGGATGAGGTACCCGACTCGACTGTACGCCAACCCCTTAGGCATTAAGCGTTTTTCCCCAGCTGGGCTTAACCATTAAGTTCCTTTTAATACCATGATGTCTTGTAACCTGTGTATATATGTATGTATTTAGATCACCCTCAAGGATCCAATAGACGTATTAATATTATCGCCGTTTTGTTTCTTCTTGACACTATTGTGTTGGTGTATACATATTACAGGGCGACTGTGTCGCTGTGCCACTTCAGCTGTGAGGCGAGGACCAGACGCGGAGGGTAGGCCTTCCAGGTAGGTGGTTGCTGCTGGCATTGTATCGCGTATTTTCTCGACATAGTTATTCGCGTATTTTCTCGACATAGTTATTCGCGTATGTTCTCGAAATAGTTATTCGCGTATTTTCTCGAAATAGCTATTCAGGTGCTACTCGAAGTAGTACTTGATTGTAACCCCGCCCCGTTCCGCCGTCCAGTTTCTGCAGAACGTGGAGATCCCGAGTCAGAGCTGGTGGCGCCCATTCTTTGATAACCATCAACACGTATTAAGTGGTGCTCGCCCTGTGGCGTATCGGTGTTAACCCGCCCATCTCCTGAGCGCATTTCAGCTGCGGCCTTTAGCCTGTTTTATCGATTTTCCAGGGTGAGCGTGCCACATTTTCCGGATTCGTCTAGCGATCGGTGCCTGTCCATCGGCAGGCGTCGTAAGAACCGGTTGATACCGTAACATTATACCACGAGTTCATTTAGACGAAGCGAATTATTTTCATCATTTTATATAGTTATTAATAGCTTTTGATTTGTACTAATGCGCAAATAGTAATTTATATTACGAGTGCGGTAAGTTCTATTTTACAGAGAAAGGTGTTGAATTTTGAAGTACGACGCTAAGCGGAGTACTTTAGTAACACCGATTGCAGTAAGATGCTTAACGCAGACGTATTGTGTTAAATTTTTTAGCCGATATATTTTTCTTAACATTTTCTATAAATTCGAGATTTAGCTTACAAATATCAAAACCACCATTGTAATCTGTAATGCAGCATACAGGATGTATAATATATTTTGTTTAAATATTTAAATCCAGATATCTAATGGATATCATGTGATATAACCATTGTATGTTTAACTGGTGGGGTAGTAAGGCCAACCACAAGGTTGTTTGTTTTGTGAGTAATAAAATAACTTGAATTCAGAATCTACGAGAAATAGTCACGTTAAGGCATTAATTGTGATAAAATAATAATTGCTGATTTGATACATAGTAGTAATAGAGCATTCTCTACGATCAAATTTGACTTGTAGTCACAAATATTATTCAAGTACATAATTCAAGATTATTTGATTCCATTTAACGTGGTATATTCTACTTCAAATAGTAGAATACTGCGAAACTAGTAAAACCAGTGAAAGTGAGTGTTGTGGTATGCTGTAGACCTGTCTATTCAAGTAATAGAGTTTTCAAAGAGCTACAAAGAGCTTTTTATTTGGTCGGGAACAACCAGGAGGTGTTTGCTGACTAGAATCTGTTCAGTTAGGAACTGAGGTAGAGCATTCAGGTACTACAAGAATAAACATTCAGAAGGTTAGTGACAATTTCTTACAAAAAATAAGAAATTATAAAGTAACTTTGGTGCGGCAAATCTTTAATCTATTCTAATTATATTTAGAAGTTAATTTTGGGAGAATTCTTTTTCTAAATTCAATAGTAATTTGAGTACTCAACGTCTTCGACAATTATATTTTGAAATTTGAATATCTTTTATTTAGGTTATATTTAGAACCTTCATTTATTAATCAAGTTTCGATACGTTTAACATTTGATAAATTACTTTTTAACAATCTGGATTTTATTTTGTAATGTGAGATCAAACTTCAATGTACTACTAACAAACTGAACGTACGAATTTAACACTATCAAGTACCTGAAACTTGTATTTGATTTATAAAATCAAATGGTTATTATATATTAAAAGGAATTCAGTCTTTAAATAATAGAGGAAGTTGTTAGTTGAAGATTAATCCATTCAGCTGGGAATCAGGAGTCGCATTGCTTATAAAACTGACTAGTCGTGGCATAAACAATAATAATTATATGTTATAATTTGAAATGTCAAATTGATTTAGGAGTTACGTCAATTCATACTTATTGCATTAAGAAATAAGGTAGGTACATAAATGAACTATAAATGATAGTATATCTTTATAATAATTAGTAAAAAAGCATATTTCATTTGATAGTGTAGCTTCGATATATTTCAATTGGCAACTCAAGTAGGGCTCAAAAGGGGGTGCTATATTACACACCAAGCAAGCTGTCATCAAATTTTGTGGTCGGCTCTACATCAAAGCAACTTCTGTTCTAAGGAGCTCTGAAAGCTACTCCGGGGGGGGGTATGAAACTTCTGGGGAGTATCTTTACCTATTTCCTTGCAATTCACCCATTCTTTTTGTAAATAAAAAAAATATGAATATGATGTGGTAATGTCTCCGGGGGGGAATACTGTACTGTCCGGGGGGGGGGGATTTCCCTCCCGGGCACCTCCCTGGATTCAACACTGGCACCGGGGTACGTAAAATAGTAGTTACGGTGAAAATCAACTTTGTATGAATGTGTTGTTTACATGTCGAAATGCTAAAAAGGTATTTTACTTTAACTCGTTGGCATTTAGCACTCACTTATACATGAAACTGTAGAATTTTTTGAGGAGTGTTTCGTTATATTTGATAATCTGCCTATTCTTAATAATAAAGGGGAGAGAAGCAATTTACCGTGACCATGTGTAGTTTTATGAAACAAACATCAGTTGAAGCAGTAAATTCATTCGATATAAATATAAATGAAATTAACAAACGCGTCCGAGAACTTTAAAAAATATATCATTACTATCAATTTAAATGTGGAAAACATAGGACCGCAGTCAAAGAATTATTCAAGATTCAGTTATACATTTTTTGAACTGATATAATTTTTAGTGAGCTAAATAATCGATTGCCGTCTCATAAGGATGTATTCATTGGGATTCAATTGCTTTAACTTTAATTAAGGGTACATTTTAAATGTTTGAAAATATCGGTCCCTTTGCCAAATCTAGCACTATTGCAATCCGAATTAAAAATATTACTAAGTACTATAAAAAATACAAAGTTGAGATTAAATTAAAAATAGAAAACAAAATGCAGGGCCTAGATATGGTAGAAAAATACAAATTCCAATACCCAGTGTCGCTTGCGAAAGAGCACTTTCATGCTTAAGGTCCTTAAAAATTATTTAAGAAATACGACGACCAATGAACCGCTTTCTACTTTAATAATAAATATTGAAAAATAAATAGACAACATTTCCTTTGAAGAAGTTGTGAATGTATTTGTCAAGAAGCATTTGAGAAGATTGTTAGAATTTTGGAGTCCGAAATCTAAAGCCAAAATATTGGTATTGAAATTGGTTGTTAGAATTTACCTCATACTAGTATTATTGTTCAAATGTTTTGTAGTTTTATAGGGTTACCAACATTGAGTGGATGCTGACCCGAAGGAAATAATTTTTGGGGGAGAAAATAAGTGGGATAAAATTAATAAAAAAGTTTCCTAAAATTATTTTATATTTTTTTAGTAGCATATGAAATGCAGCATTTTTTACCGTTCGTGGCTACATTAAGTTTAAACAAGACGTCTCGTACGCCTTAATACGAAACTCTCTTAATATCTCAGTCAGTAACTTATGCAAGATCACTATCTGTCACAACAGAAATTTATTTATTTATATATATATATACATACAGATTGAGGCTAATCGCAGGCGTGTTGCAAACATACATGAACAGCGTAAAACATCACCAAAAATAACCTTAAAATAATTATCTTTTAAAAGAACACAAATGTCAAAAGGTCTTTAACAAAACTGAAATGTCAAAATTGGCTGAAGCTGGTACTTATTTGAGTCGCTGGTTAAACATATTCCTGCGCGTTTGAAAAATCTTGGGGTTAAACGCAACTTTATCAGGCTTTGCAAAAATATTACCTGAAACTGGCTCCTGCATACCCTTGGAAACGGCACGCCTCGGTTGCATCGCCCGCTCCTGGCGGACATTATGTTGGCAACCACTGATAGCGTGCAGGTCTTGTAAAGACAGTTGAATTGGCGCCTCTCAAAACTGACTCTTCAAATAAGGCTTCAAATATACCACAATGGGTGTACTTACATGCACACTCGGAAAATGCGTTTGTGGAATTGGAAAACGCTGCCTCGCTGCACTTTAACACAGTTTGAAGCAAACGTTGGCCGCGAGGCTCTTTTAGGCCGCTTCAATTTAACTTATACCTTCCTGGGATAATTCACGTACCATACTTTCCAATCTAACAAACCCATGCAGCTCTCAGAAGAGGCTGAGTGCGGTTGCTGCTTGTTTTGTCAAATTTGCATGAATTGACAATCCCCGCATTCCGCGTACAGTGTGTTTCTTGCTGCACTCGCGAAAACCAAAATTCACAATACACGTCCAGCGCAGAACCGACGTTGCGAGCATTTGCTTACATAAAATACAATATTAAATTCAACAATAGAATATAGGAAATATAAATTGGCTTCTACATTTATGCATGAAGATAAACATTATCGGTAAGGGATCCAGCTGGCTCGTTAGAAAAATCATAATTTTTGGTCTTTGTAAATCATAGGAATTAAAGAACAAAGCTATTTTTACATTCCATAAAAAAATCAAAATCCATCTTAGAAGTTATGTAAACTATTACGAAACTACATTTTTCTAAAAAAATGTTAAGATATTTTCTAAAATTATATTTTTTTCTTTTGGATCATTTTCTACCAATGACTTCTGCTCTGGAGCAGGAGTAATTTTTTCGCAAATTCATGTATGTATGAACCTTTAGTTAACCCGAAGAATTTTATTGAAAACCCGAAGCCCGAAGAATGATTACCAAACCCGAAGTTTTCGGGTCAAAATGACAGTGTTGGCAACCCTAAGTTTTGATATTGTACTTAGACTACCTAATATACCTATTCTTAAATATAAGCCTGCATATGTGTAATTGATACCTATGTCCTAGTTTTAAAAAAATACTAACCCTAAGATAACGTCGGTCCACCTTCTAAACTGGGCATGGTCAGTACTGGCCCACCCGATCGAGAAAGTCTCGCGACGCCACTGTAATACTGTATCAGAATAAGAGGAGGTTGAGCAACCGGAAGAAAAAAGAAGTACAGAAACTACAAAGAGCAGAAGAAATGTAATAATTACGCTTGGCTTGTTTGCTACATTTTTGTATAGGTATTTAAGTGTTGTTATGTTTATCACTTGATGTGCTGTTTTCCAGTTCTCTTGTGTGGCCCTACGTAAAGGTATTTCTACACCGTGATCACTGGTGTTATCTTCCTGCAGTAGTATACTGCCTGGGAAGTGTGCCTGTAGTAGAACTGCCAGTGTTTCTCTCCCAGTTTCCGTGTATTCTCCTTCAGGTTTTTTCAGTGTTCCCACTATCTGTGGTCTATCTTTCGCTAGCGCTTTTGGAGTTTTGCACATTCTGGTGTCTTGTCGACTCCCTTGCAGTACTCCCTCCATGAGGATCGTTTTGCTTTCCTCACTTCGTTATTGTATTGTGTAAGGGCTTCTTTATAAGGTTCCCACTTCCCTGTCCTTTTTGCTTTGTTAAATAGTCTTCTTGTCTCCACCCGCAGCTCTGAAAGTCGACCGTTCCACCATGGAACATCTCTGGTTTACCTTCTGGAAATTGCAGTACAACTCGATTCGAAGGCATTTATCAGTGATTCAGCGATGGCATCTGCCATTGTTTTTAATTCAGCAGTGTTACAGGCCCTGGAGGGGCAATCCTGGAGTGCCTGCTTGAGGTTCTCTTTATATGAGCCCCAGCTGCAGTTTCTGGAATGTCTGTACTCCAGGTCGGTTAGGACTGGTGTTTTGATGTAGATTCTGATGTATCTGTGGTCCGAGAGAGATGGTTCTTCAGATACATACCATTTTTCTACCATGTTTGCTATAGCTGTGGTGGCTACAGTTATATCAGTGACCTCCATTCTAACACTAGTTACAAATGTGGGTTCATTGCCTAGATTCATTGTCAAGAGCCTACTTTCTAAAAAGAAATCAAGGAGTGACTCACCTCTGTGGTTGGTGTTGTTGCTTCCCCACGCTATGTGGTGAGCGTTTGCATCACATCCTAGTAGTAGCTGCAGATTCGCTCCTCTGCAATGTCCTACTAGCTTCCTCATCTCAGGAGTTGGTGGACAGAGTCCAGCCCTTGGTCATCTCTAGTCCCATTATTTTATTACCCTTAATCCAAGGTTCTTGAATTAATATAATATCTATATTATTTTTGATGGAATAAGCCTGTAAGACCGCCGATGCGTTCTTACAATGGTGTATATTTACCTGTAGCAGTTTTAGCGCCATTGTAGCTTCTACTCAGGTTTCGAAAGTTACAAAATATTTAAAATTTCCCATGTTTAAAAAAATTACAAAGACACCCTAGGTAGATTTAGAAATCCCATGACCAAAGTTGAATATAGAAAACAGACTACTTGTATAGGAAATATAAAGAAGATGAGGAATTTTAAACACATTAATTTGTTACTAATGTTATGGATACTTATTGCTTTTCAGAAGCGGTACATTTGATTTGCTTAAGAAGAAGTCCTAACTTTAAAAACATTAATTTATTATTACACATTGCTTTTCAATATAATTTTGTACCTATTTCATTTACTAAAAAATATTGGAAAACTATATCACATAGATATTAATGCGGGTGAAACATACAATTATTCACAAATTTCAAATTGTTAGTGGAAAATAACTAAATTTTACTGTAAAAGGTTACTACGAATTGAGATGCAAGGCAGCAGCTACTTCATACAACAGCAGTGGAAATTTTGTAGTCACAATTCTACATAACTTATGAAGTTGGAACAAATTACACTATAGGCATATTACGAGAAAAATTATATGCAAAGGGAAGTTCGTATAAAAAGTATTTTTCTTTAGTCTTCTGTTACATATTTCAACTGGTTTTTCTTTTCAGGGATACCAAACAGACAAACATGGTTGCCTTGCGACTATAGAGAGTCTATTCCAGATATGGATACGAAATTCTACCGCTAGAAATTTACCAATTTTTTAAGTTACTCAAAAGAGGTCAAAAGGGAAAAGCTCTTCAAGAAAAGTTATTACAGTTAAGCAGAGAAATTCGAAAAAGTGGTCAAATTTGGGAACATTTGTACCACAAGTAGATCCAAGAAACAGTTTCATATTTATTTATTTATTTATTTATTTATTTCGCACTCAGCCAACTGCCGTTAGGCCAATTATAGGTGTCGCTGTGCATTTATGGGGACTTCCAACCCCACTAACGACTGTCATGATGTTGTTATGACAGCCGGGACCAACTATTTCCGTGACAGCCGTATCACGAGGCGCCGAGAGATGCAGCCGTGGAACTCCCATCCAAGTTCTGACCAGAAAGGGCGTTGCTTAACTGTGCTGATCGAACGTGAACGCTTGTTCAAGTTACACCACCCGGGACCTATATATATGTATCACATGTATCATATTCTACTTTTTCTGCTACTAGAGTTAACAAAATGGATTAAAAACTGAAGAGCAATCGCCCTCTTGATTTGAAAAAAAAGTTGAACACTGTACAGCAGAACGATTTAATAATAGATGAAATAATTCCATTTCCAGCGTGCTTTCCAAGCGAGTTATTCGAAAATAATTTCCTTCTTGAAACAAAATATTCAGACAATTAAATACTGCATATACGCCAACGGTAAAATAACCCTTGGACGTAAACACAACCACTTTTACCAAATTCAAAATCAATTGCGTATATCAAAAACAGAATGGTGGTGTTTTATAATATAATATATGCAAGAGAAACGGAAGTTAAATGATTAAATCGGAAAAATAGCTTTTTAAAAATAAACTTTATTTTGTAATTACAGGTAAAAGCAAAAACCGTCTTAACTCTGTTACAAACAAGCAAAGAATGAATCTAACATTTTACATAATTCGCAATGTGGCAAAGAGATAACGATGAGCTGGGATGTGCCTTATCAGCGTGGCGCCGTGTTCTTGATAAGCAGGTGCACGTAACTCTTCCCTCCTTAAGATGAAAAAATAACGGAGTTGTTTTTTGGATTCTGGTTCATTTCCACTTCTTCAGTTTCATTTTGATTTTCCTTTTCGGCTGCCTTTGGACTTTCCAATGATTTCTTGCATTGTTTTCTAAACGTTAACATAAGCAGCACAATGATTGCGAGAATTAGTAGACCAATCAGGGTGCTAATAATTGAGGTGGTGCTTGCCGGATGAACGATCTGCTTGATTGGTGTTAGTTGTCTTGCGATTTCACTAATTTGGTAAATTTCTTCTATGTCCAGTTTTGTAAAATTTGAAGTCTTGTGTTGCTTCAAAATTTCAAAGTGTCCTATGCCAAACTTCGGTAAAATGAGAGGTTTGCCTTGTTGCAATTTAACGTCATTTATAAATTTCTTGCCGTCCACTTGGATTTCGCACAATTTGGGAATCTTTATTAGGGATGGAAGATTTATTTCTAAATATTGGTCCGATTTGCATTTGGAAACAGCCTTTCTTGATTTGCAGGAATTATCAACACTTCTTCTTGGGTGACTTGCTTGATGACGGACTCTTCTATAAATATTTCGAGGGCGTGACAGTTTTTCGCTGGATTGCCTTCGAGAAGCCTAAGGGTGCAGTTGTCTTCCACAATGAAGTTTTCGTTGCAATAAAATGTTTCTTCCAGTACCGGGCATTCTTCTTTCTCGAACTGGGCCTTGGAGTTTTTCAGTGCCAAATATCGGTGTTTTGGAATAATAATTTGGTGGGTTTGGATAAAGACGGTAGAAGTCCAGGACTTCGGTTCTTATTATAGGGACGTGTATAGCAAAAACTAATTTAGAGTTTACAAAAGTTACTTGCGTTTCCAAAAATTGGTAGTAGGTGAGGAGATTTTTGAATTTCGGAATTTCTGTTTTACTGTATATTTTTTCTAAGTAATTGAGCATCTCTCGGAGTTCATAACTTGATATTATTGAGTTATGCAGGGTATTCAATTTCGAGAATACTATAGCATTTTCTATATTGTCTATGAAAGTTATTAAAATTTGACAGTCTAAATTCAATTGAGAGATTGTGCCTTGAAAAGTAATGTAAGTACTGAGGTCATTAATAGTATTCTGAACTGTTGCCTGGAAAGTTTTTAAGTCACTTTCAAGTTTTTCTTGGTTTTTATTTAATATTAGTATTGTTTTATTGCAGTTGGCAATTAGTTTTTTGGATAAAGAAATTTGTAAATTTATTTCATGCGTTAAGTCCTTCTGATTTTGTTCTAGTACATTAATAGCGTGATCATAACGTTTTCCGTCGTCTGCATCAAGATTGCCAAAAAGCCACTTATTAATTTTGCTTATGCCATTAATTGCGCCTCTTTTATTTCGAATATGAGAGTGCAGATTTTCGAATTTCTGTTGAGTTGTTTGAATTAAATATTCTGATCTGAGTAACATGTCTTCGGCTAAGCCGTGATAGGATATAGGGTTTGTAATATTTACTTTGCTTATACTATCTCTAACTACGAAAAATTGTTTCTTTAAGTTATTTAACTGATTAATAATTACGTTTAAATCTAAGTAATGCAAAAATGTGTGCTTACTATAAACTAATCTAGCATTTCCTAACTGTATAGGAAGTATAGGGTTGTCAATTGTTTTGATTTTAATATCCTCATCTATACTACGTATTCGTAATATTTGAAGGACCAGGAATAAGGTTAGTAGCCTCATTTCGCTTAGGTTCCTGTAACAACGAATTAATTTTAGGTTTTCTAGCAATATTTTTATGGTATGTTCCTTTGTCCGTGATTAACTTAATGTCAGTTTCTTCTAGTATTTTAGCCTTTTTAAATTTTGGTAACTTTTTATCTCGAAATTTTGTTTTCAAATATGCAACTTTTTGATTTGCGAAATTTGGAGGAGCATTTCGATTTTCATTGTGTTTGGAAATAATATTTTTTAAATTCTTTGGTGTGTTCTACCTTTTGATTTTTCTTAAGACATTGCGTCATTGGCTTGGTTAATTTAGCAAAATTCTGTATAAATTTACGATAATAACCTAACAAGCCGAGAAATGATTTGATTTCTTTTTGTGTACGTGGAATGGGAAATTTTCTGATAGCTTCTATTTTCTTTTTGTTTGGTTTGATGCCATCTGGTGTCACAACATGCCCTAAATATTCTACTTCTTTCTGCAAGAATTCGCATTTATCTAACTGAACTTTTAGTTGTGCTTCGCGTAATTTGGAAAATACTAATTTTAAATTTTGAACATGTTCTTGCAAACTCGTACTAAAAATAATCATGTCGTCCATATAAACCATACATATTTTATTTTGTAGATCTTTTAAAACTTCGTCCATCAATCTCTGAAACGTTGACGGCGCGTTTTTTAATCCATATGGAACTCTTAAATATTCAAAATGTCCGTTTTCGACGTTAAACGCGGTCTTTTCAATAAAACATTTACTCACTTAATATTAGGAAGGGGGTACCTATCATCAATGGTTTTTTCGTTAATTTTGCGATAATCCACGACTAGTCTCCATTTTTGTTTTCCCTATGCGTCCATTTTTTTCAGGACTATCCAAATAGGGGACAACCACGGGCTATAAGATGGCCTAATGATTCCTTTTTCTAACATTTCCTGAATTTGTCGTTGCACTTCTTGTTTATGTACGTATGGGTATCTATATGACTTGGTGTGTACTGGGATTTCGTTTGTAGTTTTTATCGCGTGCTTAATTTTAGAAGTAAAAGTTAGTTTATCGCCTGGTTTAAGAAAAATGTCTGAGAATTGGTTACAAAGATTTATAATAGGAATTTTCTCTTCTTGAATCATGTGATCGGTACGTATTAGGTCTTTTATGCTACTTTTGTCAACTTGGGAGTTTGTTGTTTCGCAAGGGTTAGTGAATGATTCGAATTTATAAGTTTCGTACAAAGATGGTTCAAAGCGAATTGTTGATAGAGGTTCGTTTAAGGTTACTGAAATTGTTCTTTGCGTTGGATTTTGTATTTCTACGGGTGTATAACCGTTTTTTGCAAAAGTTAAAACTTGTGGAATGAAAAGTTCATCAATATTACGTGCGTTAACTAAAATTTCTCCATTATACACAGTAACTGGGAGATTTTTAATCATTTTCTCTTCGGGATTTACCGAAAACGAAAAATTAACATCAACAGGTTGTCGAAATTTAAACGGAATTTGCACATGCAGCCCTATTAATTTTTTGTTAACTAAATCAATATTAATATTCATTTGAATAAGATCTTCTAAGCCTATTACTCCGTCAAAATAATCGTGAAAATCAAATAAAATGAAATCAATTTCGTGGTCGCTATGGAATTCCGAAAATGCTGGTATAATTGCTTGATATCTAACATTTTTGCTCCCAATAGCTGTTTTTATTACGGTATTAGCGTGATAAATTGTTTGCGGATAAAAATCTTTTACTACAGATGGTTTAATAATTGACCTAGAACTACCTGTATCGATCAATAATTTTAATTTTGGGTTTTTAATTTCTACGTAAGGTAACGCATTATGGGAGGAGATATTTATTTCTGCTAGGTTTGTTTTTGTGTTCGGCTGTCCCAGGGAAAATTTTCAGTTCCATTGGTGTCCGACTCAATGTTATCTCCGTAGTATTGTTCATCATTGTAATCGTTTTCGCAAATTTGATACTGATCCTCTAAAGGGTAATTTTGTGTCTCATCGTAATGAATGTTGATTCCAAAACTGTGGTTTATTAAATTGTTGCGTAGGGGATCTTTTCGAAAACGTTGTTGGATGTCTCGATGTCGTTGACATGGACTCCGGTTTAGGCAATTGGTTTGTTGGAATTTGGTTTGGTCTAAACACATTACGAGGTGGACCAAAAACTTCCCGATTAGTGGGGTATCTTCTAGGAGGTTGTTGTTTGGGTTGAATATTTATAGGCTGATTGGTCCATACTGGCTTTACTGAGAAATTTTGGTTTTGTAAATTTTGAGGGACATTAAAGTGCGATTGAAACCCATTCGGTTGAGAGTATGAAGCATTGTTTTGAATGTTCGTTGGGTACACATTTCCATTACTGCCAAAATTAATTTTGAAGTTTTGTTTACTGTTATCGCTTAAACTACCGTGAAGTCTTTCAAAATTCTCAAATTCATTAACGTATGCCATGGCATCTTCTAAAGAAGCTGGCTTTTTTAAATGCATGTTATTTTTTAAAATACCAGTGCAACCTGCAATAAACGTATCAAGTGCAATTTTATCATAATGATTGATTCGACATAATTTTCTGATTCACTAAGTTTAACATGGTTGCTTGTTCTTTGTGCAACGTTGCTTCTTAGTAATTGGAGACGGCTACCGAAATTTAGTAAATGTTCACCTTTATACGGCCTATTTCTGGTTAATTCCTGCACTAAGCAATTCAAATCCCTACGGTCCGAAAAACACTGCACTAAAGCCTCTTTTAAACTCGACCAGGTATTCAATTCTACTCTATTACCTACCATCGCTTCAGCCCTACCAATTAACTTTTCTTGGATGCATTCGAAAATGTGTTGATCAAGCTCTGGGTCTTTAAATTTACTATAACTTGCAATTAAACTTTCGCAGCGAGTGATAAATTTATTCAAAGTATCACTGTCGCCATCAAAAGGTTTAATAATTTCTATTTTAGACTTAAAAAGATTCCAGTTCACTTGTGCCGGTTGGTTTGGTTGATTAGTTTGATTAGTATTCGTCATATTTAATGCTGTATTATTCTCACTATTAGAATAACCTGCCTCAATTTGAACAATGTCAGAACTTGTTGGATTTTCTTGAAACGTAAGGTTATTTAACTGATCCAACAGCTCGTCAATTTCAATCATAAAGAATATTTTATCCATAATAATTATAATTACTTTTTATTTGTTAAATATTAATCGAATGTTTTATTCAAAAATATCCTCTTAAATACTAAATGGTCTGCAATAGACTGCACACTACCCTATCTTCCCCAAAGTCCTTAAACAGAGGGTCTGGGAAAGGCAAAAAGGAATTTGGCACCTACTTGGTTTGTAGACCTTTGTGTACCTTTTCCGATTCTTTGCTGCTCACAGAGATGCTGTTCCCGATGTCCTCGAAGGAATGGTTCAGGATCTACGCTGAAGGGGTTGAAACTCCAAAGTCGCGAAAAGTCTCTAATTTTCCGACACGATGCGAAAGAGATTTTCCACAACCGCGCACTATCCTACCGACTGCGCCAGTTAAATAATTAAATCGGAAAAACAGCTTTTTAAAAATAAACTTTATTTCGTAATTACAGGTAAAAGCAAAAACCGTCTTAACTCTGTTACAAACAAGCAAAGAATGAATCTAACATTTTACATAATTCGCAATGTGGCAAAGAGATAATGATGAGCTGGGATGTGCCTTATCAGCGTGGCGTCGTGTTCTTGATAAGCAGGTGCATGTAACTCGGATTCATTTAGAAAAAATCTTCTTTTTTCATTCTTATTTATGCAGGATTTTTTCCCTAAGCTCTTCTACCGTTCTCCCCTGGTACCGCTTTTCGCATTACATCAGAGGGTGCGGGCGTCACTTAAACCATAGAACAATACCTAATACTTAAACCATCATGCCTTACCTAAGTGATAACCAGAGCGCCCCGACAGGAAGTTGAACACTCTACCGAGCGCTCGCCTCGGCTGCGAGCGGTAGGACCGCTTGGCTATCAAGGCTATGTAGGCTTTCTGTAGGGTTGCCAGACCTTCTATATTTAATAGGAGTCTTCTATATTCAAGGGAAATCTTCTATCTTCTATGTTCCTAAAATATAGAAGCAAAATCTTCTATATTTCGACGTTTCAGAATAATATAGTAATAATATTTTGATTTTTGGCACCACCTGGCAACACTGTAGCTCATATCTAAGGTTGCCAGACCTTCTATATTTAATAGGAGTCTTCTATATTCAAGGGAAATCTTCTATCTTCTATGTTCCTAAAATATAGAAGCAAAATCTTCTATATTTCGACGTTTCAGAATAATATAGTAATAATATTTTGATTTTTGGCACCACCTGGCAACACTGTAGCTCATATCTAGGGTTGGCAGACCTTCTATATTTAATAGGAGTCTTCTATATTTAAGGGAAATCTTCTATCTTCTATGTTCCTAAAATATAGAAGCAAAATCTTCTATATTTCGACGTTTCAGAATAATATAGTAATAATATTTTGATTTTTGGCACCACCTGGCAACACTGTAACCCATATCATACATATGTATAGTCCATTTTTTAAAAATCAGCTGTCAGTGTCAAAACTTTATAAAAAACCAGACTGTGTTACCCTAAATTCTGTACTTACCGACCAACTGTATAACAGTTTCCCCCATGTCAACATTGAGGTTATGTCTGTCTAACGTAATTGAAATGTCAGCGCCAATGACCGTGAACGGTTCGACGCTGCCAACTTACTTTTTGCAATGCACTATTTGCTACTTTCAATTTCTCATACCAACTTGACAACACTGACAGCTGATTTTTTAAAAATAGACTTTAGTATATTCAGAATGCCAGTTCGGGAATCGTGGTGTCTAGTTTCGGTCTTGGTTTTATCCATCCGGATCCTAATGTAACAATTTGTTACTGCATAGCAACAGTAAATAATAACTTAACCTAAAATTTCGAACCGGTTCGTTCTTTACAGGTTTATTTTGTTTCTATAGTGTAAATACTCTACTTATTTGTACTTATTAACATTAATAACAATAATATCGCTGATTCTGGCATGCACATTAGCGGTGGTGGTGGTGGTGATGATGATGATGATTACGATTACAATTACAATAACAATATAAATAGTAGTGATAGTGGTGGTGCTGACACCGACACCGACAAAGGTCTCGTTCAAAAACGAAAACGGGCAAATTGTAAATGCACTTCTTCATACAAAAAATAATGGGAACATATTTTTTGAGTTATTTTTATAGTTAGAGGTAGAGGAAGAGGATAGAGCTGCAATGTTCAGTTTAAAGCGATATTTTATGTTTTATTTGTTGGGTTGGATTTAAAATAATGTTTAATCCTTATTATTTTAGTCTTTTTTAATTACATTTATCTGGATAATTTTAATGTGTTTATTTTTAATACCGTTAGTAATTATACCTAGTGTAATGATAGTAATAAATGATTTATTTGTATCTTCTATATATTTTTTGAAACTTCTATATTTTCAAGTTAATTCTTCTATTTTCGACATTTTGATTTCTGGCAACCCTAGCTTACTGGTCTTTTTTTGTTACGAAATCTCAAGCTCAGTATCTACAGACAGTTTTCTTGGGCGACCAATAGTCCTTCTGCTAACTGGTTTCTTCTTTAAAACAAGTTTTTCGTTTAATAACGAAAAATACAACAATTAAAAGCAGAGGCTGCCTTAGTAACAAAACTGGTTTATATGTGTAAGTAACAATGAAGACAGCTTTCTAAAAGTGATTCTCTACTCGTAAGAATCTACTACGCATCTAAAACGCCAGGCTATATTAACCCAACAATAATAATTCGCAGCAAACCAAATCAGGAGGTTAACTTAAAGGAAAAATCAAAGATAGTGCTGCACGCTGTCGCTCACATACTAAATTTCAATTGGACGTATATAAAATTCTGTTAAAAGACTTTGTACCGCTCAGATCAACTGTACTGGAATGGAGGTAAAAAGGCACCTTTTTCCAGTACAGCTGATCACAGCAATCGTTACTCATTTTTTCCAGTTGTTGGCCCGCAGCTACGTTGGGTTAAAAGTGGCTAGGGCGTATAATGTGTAGTGGGTGGGTGCGCCTTGCGGATAGGCAACACACTTGCCAAGTAAGTGACGTCATAGCATCAATGCCAAAGTACAGGGTGCGCACCCCAACGGCGCAACCCTCAGCGGCGGCAGTATTATTATGAACGACATGAACATTATGTTATGTCCTCCACGTCTCTGAAACTCATTGTGAAGACAGGCGCCGTTGAACAATTAATTGACTGAGCCGCTTCCGGAAAATCCTCCTCAGCATCTTGCTCCGCGTTTACCAAAGAATCCAAATCCACCAAGTGCGTACAAATTCGTTTGACGATTTCTTCTTTCTCACCATATTCAATTCCCAAGATATTGCAAATTGCAGTTAAATCGCCTAAATTAAAAGTAGCTGCTGCCCATTAACTTTTGATTGAATGGTTCCGATTCAAGTTCGAAGTTGTGCACGCCTTTGTCTAGCATTACCATCTTCTTCATAAATAAATTTATAAAAAGCGGCAATAGATTTTACCGATGCTTTGGTAATATTTTCCTTTAATCCAGGAACTTGGGCTAAACTTTCCATTTCGTTGTTCATTTCAATCGCGACACGTAAAATTTAAAAAGCACTCCGATTTAAATATGATTAATATACTGTTTCCTTTATCTTTATCCCACTTCTGAAGCTGTAGTGTTTATTAATATATATATATTTACAGTTATTTACACGGTTTATTATTAACTAACATAAGGACACAACATAAAGCACATAACATAATAACATAACGTTCATAATAATAATGCCGCAAGTCAACTCGAACTGCACTCTAGTCTGCGGGGCGAACCGTCAGGAGCACATTTCCATCAAAATTTGTGAACATGCGCAGAAAGCTACGATTATATTTGAAACCAACCGCGCTATTTAAATTAGGAAATTCCAGCAAACTCACAGTAGTATTTTATACATCAAGGTAGCGAAGCCCACCCAGTATTTATA
>OW679202.1:57179515-57285039 GCA_940337035.1 Agriotes lineatus
CGTTGCTATGTTACCGTGAATTTTCCTTTGCTTATAACTATCATTGTTCCTTCCGTTACGCACACAAATGTTTTAAAATCACTGCTCTGCTTTTGCACTTTGTTTTATTAATTAAGGCGCTGGTTTGAGTTCATATCTACACACGTTCCTAGCTTTTCTTTTCTTCAGTTGCCTAATTCTGGATTGCTCTTTGCGATTTTCTATATTATCCTTTATTCCGATCTCATTTACCTTTCAGATTGCTTGTCTTTTCACTAGCCTTACTTTTATTAATAATTACGCTCATTTAGTATGCACATAACAAACCTTTTGTGTCAATTAATTTCGTTTCGTCTGGCTTTAAATATGCACACACCTATCATTTTAATTATATCATCTTATTCCAACTTCAAACTCAAACCCTCTGAAATCTGCTTTGCTTATGCATGCCTTTATCCGTTTAATTACTACTTCTCGCATCTCATTACCAATCCATTTAATACTTTTATTATTGTTTTAAATTGCAATTTCCTAAAATATCTTAACTCTGTGCTTTACTGACTTGGTTAAATATTTTGCACTGCAAACAGAGCCAAGTTGTAGGCTTAAAACCACCTCAATATATGCAAAAACTATGGTGGTGCTACCGTAAATAATCTTATTTGAACATAATGTGTTGATGAACATGGCCGCCAGTGAGTAGTTGAGTGCTGTTCTGCTGTGGCAAATTTGTTGTTATAATCGCCTGCGGTTAGCCTGTATAACGTATAAGTTAATAAGTTCTTTATTATTGTCACCTGACTGTCGTGTGTACATAAGAAATTGGTCTAACTCGAGAGAATAAGGCAGATATTATTAAGGAAACTATTAATACGCTTCTCGCGGATGATGCTTTTTTATCAAAAATTACGCAACGTGTATGTGATCAGTGGAATTCTAAAATGGAACAAGGAATGTGAAAATAAGGTGCAGCAAATTAAGAACGAATGCGAAGTAAAAATCGACGTATTGGAGCAATACACGCGAAGAAACAATGTACGTATCTTTAGAGTCTTAGAGGAAGACAATGAGAATCTCGAAGAAAAAATTATACAAGTGTGTAAAAACAAAGCTATTACTATAACTTCAGATTCTATAGATCGCTGTCACCGTTTAGGAGCACATCAAGAAGGTAAACATCGGCCAGTAATCGTCAAGTTTACAAGCTACAGATATAGAAGTTCGCTGATTAATAACAGAAGAAAATTTGCGGGAATGAAGATAGTAGTGAAGGAGGATCTAACCAAGACGCGGTATCAACTTCTTAGAGCCTGCACGGAAAAATTCGGGTATCGAAATGTTTGGACAACAGATGGGACCGTCAAGGTGAGAATGAGGAACAAGATATGGACGGTCAAGGATACGAAAGATATTAATGAAATAAGTGAGTAAAGTAGCAGGATCACTTTTTGCGTTATACCTATCTAAGTATCCTGTTTTTGTTTTTGTGTTCTCTATTATTATAATATCATAAATATCTAGAAGTTGATATGCGTATTCCTAATAATAATATTGCTATACCACATGCAGTAAAGCAAATTAGTTTTATTTTGGCCTTATAATTTAATAATTATTTTAGTAGTAGGTACATGTATTAAAACCTTTAATTTTAGTTTTTAAGTAGTTTTAATGAAAACAGATGAGTTTAAGTTTGCGCATGTAAATATTCGCTCTTTAACAAAATGTATGGATGCGTTGAGGTATTTAGTATTAACTAACCATTACAATATAATAGCTATAGGAGAAACTTGGTTAAAAGATGAAATTAATGATAGATCTATTAAAATACCTGGTTATAAAGTAATACGTAATGACAGAGCTATGAAGCGAGGGGGAGGGTTGGCATTTTACTTCGAAAATCCCTAGAAGTGACTTTGTTACCTTCTTCGGAATCTATCGAGCAATTGTGGATTAAAGTTAAAATACATAAAAAACAATATCTTTTTGGAGTTTATATAGACCTCCAGATTTGAACTTTAATGTTTTTCTAAATGAACTCGAGAATTCGATTAGCTCGTTCGTCGGTGATTGTAATGAGTTAATATTCATGGGTGACTTTAATATAAATATGCTTAATTTAGCAGATCGGGGAACAATTCAGTTGAAGTCGTTAATTGATAGCTATAATTTGAAGCAAATTATTGAGGATCCCACAAGAATCGCCTGTGACACTGCCACACTTTTGGATTTAATTATATTATAAATACTATTACAGTGAGTGGCAGCGGTACTAGTGAGCTTAACATAGCTGATCATCAATTAATTTATTGCATATTGCTGATTGAAAGGGATGTCTACAAACATAAATTTCGAGTATATCGATCTTTTCAACATTTTGACTTAAATGCCTTTGATTCAGAATTAAAATCGTTACCATTTTCAGAAATTTGTAATATAACTGACATTAATTCTAAAATTGAGTTTCTGGAAGGTTTACTAAACTCACTTTTCGATAACCATGCACCAGTAATTGTATCTAGATTTACCAAGCCGTTTGCACCGTGGATCACTGACAATACTAGATTGACGATGAGGCTA
Source organism: Agriotes lineatus (assembly GCA_940337035.1). Lineage (NCBI taxonomy): Eukaryota > Metazoa > Arthropoda > Insecta > Coleoptera > Elateridae > Agriotes > Agriotes lineatus. The sequence goes on from OW679202.1 coordinate 57,182,072, forward strand.
AGGGATAATGCACTAAAGAGATTTTAAAAAAGTAAAAGACAAGCGCATTGGGATTATTACAAGCAGATTCGTAATTTAACAACACAAGCAGTACGCAATGAGAAAAAGGCATTTTTTGAACATGAACTACAAACTTTTGATAGTAAATCACTATGCAAAAAACTCGATAAATAGAATATACAGTCCAAATCAAAGAAGAGCATACCGATATCATTAAGGGATCCAAATAAATTCAACGACTACTTTGTTAGCTCTGTTCCAGTACCAAGCAATAGCACTGATAAACTCGTGACTTATTATAAAACTAATAAACTTCTGGCAAATAACTCGACATTCAATTTCGCTGAGGTTGACGAACAAATTATTTTAAAAGTAATTAATACAATAAAAACAACATCTGCAGAAGCCGATGGTATCAATATCAATATGATAAAATTATGTTTGCCACATATATTACCTTACATAAATCTGAATTTCTGTCTTAATAAAGGAACTTTTCCTGAAAGATGGAAGTTAGCAGTAGTAACACCACTGCTAAAGACCAGTAATCCGACTGAGCTTAAAGATTTTCGGCCTGTTAGCATTTTACCAGTGCTATCAAAAGTGTTAGAAAAAGTTATGGATTTTCAAATTAGACAGTATCTATGCGTGTGAAGATAACATCATTCCCGAAACTCAATCCGGATTTAGACCCGGGTATAGTTGCAGTTCTGCCCTATGTACGAGTAATATATGTGATGATGTATTAACGCAAACAGACAGTAACAGATTGACGCTGCTTGTGCTCTTGGATTATAGCAAGGCCTTTGATACGCTGAACCACGAGGTGTTGCTTGCGTTACTGCAGTACATTGGGTTTGGAGAATCTTCGATTAAGGTATTTAAATCTTATTTGAATAATAGAAAGCAAATGGTTAAAATGGAGAACGATAGGTCTAACGTACTTACTCTGCAATCAGGTGTCCCACAGGGCTCAATATTGGGACCTTTGTTATTTACAGTTTATACATCTAATTTTAATAAAAATTTTGAAATGCTGTAATAGTCATCAATATGCTGATGATATTCAAATATATTATTCATTCAGTGCAGATGAGGTAGCGTTGGCTTGTTCCCATATTAACGAAGATATAAAATATATTGTTGAAATTTCGAATAATCACCCTTTAATTATTAAATCGCAAAACCCAGTGCTATTTTGTTTGGACCGAGTAAACTTCGTGATTCAGTGCTTCCTTACATTAATATCTGGATTGGTAATCAATTCATTGTGCTTGCCGATACAGTAAAAAATCTAGGCTTGACAATTGACTGTGATTTAAAATTTAGCGAACAAGTAGTGAAAATATTAAAAAGGGCATATGGCAGTTTAAGAATTTTATATCCGTATAGAAGTTACTTAACGACGAAAATAAAGACTTTTTTTTGAATGACACGTCGTCTCTTTCAGAAAGTTAGTGTACTACTCTATTCACATAGAAACTTATTTTTTTATAAATACCGGGTGTAACAATTATAACGTGTTTTTTCCATAAAATTTTTAATACCCTGTGGGGTTCAACAGCTACAATATCAAGTTATAATTCATAGCAAACTCTAGCCTTATCATTTTATAACATTTTGTTTTTTGATTTTTACTCTTTTATCTTAGCTACTGCAAAAGAAACACAATTTTATAGCATAACATGTGTTAATGGAGACCTAATTTAACAACAACAAAAAAAGAAACAAAATGTAAAGAAAAAAGGTAAACGAAAGTCTCAGTAGCGAGTATTTTCGCCTCTGGCCAGAATAACTTCTAACCTTCCTCAAACAGAACTAATGCTTGAGCACATTCTTCGCGAATAAGATTTCGTGTTTCACGTTGCATACTGAGAAAATTAAAGATTTTGCAAAAAAAACGTTAAGGACTAACACCGAAAACACACTTCTATCAACTACTGCTTTTTGACAGTTGTATTTATCTGATGACAATTACTGTTTCTTTCTGTTTCTCCATAGCCTGCTACTTTAGTGAATTTAATGCAAATTAAAGTCAATAAAAACATGTTATGCTATAAAATTGTGTTTCTCTTGCAGTAGCTAAGATAAAAGAGTGAATCAAAAAACAAAATGTTATAAAAAGATAAGGGTAGAGTTTGCTTTGAATTATAACTTGATATTGTAGCTGTTGAACTCCACAGGGTGTTATACATTTTATGGAAAAAATACGTTATAATTGTTACACCCGGTATTTATAAAAAAATCAGTTTCTATGCGAATAGAGTAGTACACTAACTTTCTGAAAGAGACGACGTGTCATTCAAAAAAAAAATCGTCCAAATCGGATAAGTGGTTTCGACAATAATTAACTTTAAACTTTTGGCTACCTTTTTTTGGTGCGTTAATTTATTGGAGAAGTGTATAATAGTGGTGCATTAATTTTGTCCTGCAGTTTATTAACGCTGTGTGTCTAAATAGCATATTCATTATTGATTGGTCATAAACAACATCAGAAAGTCTGAATCAACTCCCTGAACTCAATAAAGTTGACGGTAAAAAATATTATCCCTGGAGAATCACCTTTTTTCTAAAATATCGCTTGGCCTGCATTTATGTTTTTGAGCCACAATTTTCAATTTTTACTTCCGTCATCTAAAAGACGAAGGAGGTATTATAATTGCTAAAAAATCACCTTCTGAGATTTCTTCAGATCTTCACGTTTCAGGATCCCTAGATGACTAAAAAATGTTTTCTCAATTCCACCTGTCTATCCGTCTTGTCTGTTGGAAGTATAGCTCAAAAAGTTTTGCAGGAGGAAAATGATATTGTGCATGCCGATTATATGTCTATCTGCCTCATAACTAGGGATCGACCGATACCGATAATCGGCATCGGTCACATCGGCCGAATTAGGGATATATCGGTATCGGTCATATCGGCCTTCCTTTGTGCCGATATATTGGCAAAAATGAATTTCCTTTCAATATATTTAATATTTTAATATTTATGATAAGAAATGAACAATATAATGTAAACAAACAGTGTGGAGTATAAAATATAACTACTATCTAATATTGAAAATTCAATTTTTGTAAATTACCTATTATGTAAAAATATTAGGCTCTCGATCAAGTGTGTTGCATCATGCAGCAAAATATCTTCGTACAGCTTCTGGAATGCACTGCATCAGCAAAAAAGAAAAAGGTAAAGGTTCAGGGTCATTTCAATTCCCCCAAATGGGGGCGGGCTGCTATAGGGACCTTGCGCCCCTCTTCATCCAATAACGCGAATTTCAGGATGGGTGAAGAATGCAAGAGAGGCCAGGAAAGGTGGAGAAGTACTGCCCCGACATTCGCTTCAGAGAAGCTACTCCCGAATGCTAAGCAGACGTGGTAACCACAATTCAACAGAGCTCGGTTCATCAGCAAAAACATTCGATCAGGCGATGCCATTTCAAGGTCTTGCATCATCAGAAATTGTTAACAATACTATCTAATAGGTCACGAGTAAAAAAATGAATGTGTTCAACTGCGTTATTAAAACGAAATGACAAGAAGATACCCGCATAAACAAACCTAAGCATGAGTTCGTATTTAGGCGATTACCCCGCCCAAATCCAGCAAGCAGCGGCGCACACGTGCTTGCATGTAGTCAAAAAGTAGTGCGAGAGAGCAATGAGAATATATCGGCCGATATATTGGTGTATCGGCCTCGATTATATCGGTATCGGCCAAAAAACCCGTATCAGTCGATCCCTACTCATAACTGAATATACTTTCGGTCAAATCAGGGTGAGCACCTTAAAAAAATAAAATATGGTAAATTTTTTGCTTTAACTCAGGAATAGATAAAAGTAGTATTTTGCAAATACATCAGGTTTTTACCCTAGATGAAAATAGGACCCAACAGATACAGCGTTAATGTCATAAAAAGGACAAAAATGTGCAACAATCCGTACATCCTATATAAAGCAGTCGCAAGCGAAAATAAAAGGCTCACTGACGTCAATATTACTAGGAACGTTAAGATATTTTTACCCTTACGTGGTGTTCTCTTGAAAGGGAAGTACCATGTAAACCTTTAAAGATTTGTTGTTTTGCGGTGGAGATATTTCCTTGATAAAATCAATATTCTTTCCATTGCTATTGGAATTCCTTTTTATCATAATAGCTTCAGTTTGCAATTGTTGAGGATTCAAGTGGTTTGAAGTGTTATACTACTCTTTACAGTACTAAACTGAACTCTTTAAGCAAAGTAAGCATCCAAATAACAAGTCACTATAAGTCAGAAATAGATGAGCCTAGGTATTGGTATGTGTTCAGCGAGTCGTTAGCGACCCACTTAAATATCGCACTTGTTTACTTATGCTGTTTCTTTTATAATTTCCACCTATTAGGTAGATTGTGTTGGTATTTTCTCCCAAATTATAAACGAGCAGACAGTAGAAATACGAAATTATTCCTACTACATTACACAAACGTTACTTTTTTCAAATGCCGACTCAGTAGGAATAAAAAGCAAGAAAGAATATGAAACATTTATTGTATAGAAAATGTAAGTACATCTCTCAGCTACATTTCTACATAATCGCCATTTCAACAAAGCACTTATACCTTGGGACAAGTTTCTCTATATCCTCTTTAAAGAAGGTTGCCGCCTGGTCATTCAGCCAACTGTTCACGTTTCAGCTTCTTCTTTAAACTGTCTGTACCATTCTCACAAAGAGTCGTCGCTCATTAACTGTGCTCACCTGACAATGCCATTTGGCTGCATTGCGCTCATCAGAGTTGGTAATTTTCTTTCTTCTGACTAAAGGCATAAACTCTGAAGGGCATAATGCAGCCATAATTCGTTGTCGGATCAGCACAGCTTATGAGCGACGGCTGTGTGCGAGAATGGGGCAGAAAGTTTAAAGAAGAAACTGAAAGCCAACGTGAGGAAGGATAGAAAAACTCGTCCCACAGTATGAGAAGTTGTTCTCTGAATGATGTCATCTTTGACAGTGGTCTATTATGAGATGTTTAATCGGACTGTTTCCAGTGTCTTGGGTATTTATCACACGACGTGTCGGAAGTTTTTGATCTACTCCCGTCCTCAGGTGAACGAACTAATGGTTAGTCCTAAGAAGGACTCATTATTTGTACGTCTTTTCACGTACATTCGTGCCTACCCCAGGGTTTGAACCCGGGACCACTGATCGCTGTGATTACGAGTCTGTCACTCTTACCACTAGGCCACCAGCGCAGTTATATATTTTAGTTTTAGTTAATTTCAGTATAATAGGTGGCATCATCGAAATGGCGATTATGTAGAAATGTAGCTGAGAGATGTACTTACATTTTCTATACATTACATGTTACAGATTCGTTCTTGTTTTTTATTCTTACTGAATCAGAGGTTAAAAAAATATCATTCATACAATTTATTTGGCAATATTGTGCGTCTGCCAGCACTGATAGTAATATTTTAGAGGTTCTTGAGGTACAACAAAATAGTAAATAATACCCTAGAAAGTGCAACTTAACAAGCCATGTATGTAAGCTTCAAGGTCACATTCCTGAAATCTGCCCATATCAATCGTTGAAATAAAGACAGGCGAGTCATCACTTTCTTTGTTACGTTGTTTATTCAACCACTGGGACAAAGGCAACACAATCTGTTTACCTAAACAATTCACTAGCCATAATAAATTTGGAACTTCACAGCAGTTCTTGCAAGTAGGTTTGCTATAAAAGGAAACTTTTTCTTTTATACGTAAAAATGGTCCTTTATAAGTAAAAGTTCGTTATATGTTATATGCGGGTTCGGTATAATAGAAAAATTTTAGCATTATTATAATGGGAATTTTGGCGGGACTTTTAATTTAGTTCCGTATAACCGGTAGATCGTTACAAGCGGGTTCGGTATAAGCGGTCTCTACTGTATGTACTTTTGCTTGCATAAAATGCTTTCATTTACATCGTTCTACTCAAGTTATTTATCAACCTAGATTAAGTACCTACTCAGTTTTGGCTATTAATAATATAAACACCCATATCTATTCAAAACACTCTGAAGTTAGTTGTAGAGCTACTATCTGTACTAAGAAATGAGCCCTTGGAACCACAAATCAAGGACCGTGTGATTTCCCAGCAACGTCAACTGACAATTTTAAAGTTTGTTGCAGTTTGCTGTCAGCGGTTCTGAACAAACATGAATATCGATTCAACATAGAAAATTCAAATGGTTACTTGGAATCTTGGTGGTAATAATTTGAGATAGACTGCAGAATTATTCAGTGTGTTCAACGAAAACGACCAATTCCGAACATTATACAGGGTGTTATGGAAATGAGTGCAAATATTTCAACCCGTAATAGAACTCGCTAAAGTGAACAACTTCTCCATTTATTATTTTTTTGAAAACGCCCTCAAAACTGTGAAACAGGCAACCAGACCGGATAAAGTCACAAAAAAGAAACGTGTTGCAGCTGGTGCAGATGTAATCACAACTGATGAAGCTGTAGAAAGAATGGAAATTGAACGTAGAGAGAAATGTCCAACCAAAGCAAATAATAATCAGAAGCAGAATAAGAGCAAGAAGGAAAGATGGATGCGAAACGAGAGTAGCAGCGACAGTTACTAAAGCGACATTGAAAATTTATGCGAAGAGTCTGATAATGATTCAAATTTTATACCTGACGATAATGACGAAGAAGATCCTGTATTGAATAAACTCCCAGAAATTGACAATTTAAAAATAAATAATTGGGTATTGGTCAAGTACTGTCCCAGAAAAAAAATTTGCAGGGAAAATCATTGAATTGTTGCCAGAGAAAAATGAATGGGTTGTTAAATTCATGAGATTTAGTAACTCTAGCCAAAAGTTCTGTTGGCCAGATATTGAAGATACAGATATTATCATCCGTGACAATATTGAAATGATTTTACCAGAGCCTATAGAAGATCGCCGAGGTTTATACACGTTTAGTATTGAATTTTTCGGAATTAATTTGTCGTAAATAATCCTTTGTAACTTTTTCTTTTATGAAATACATGCGTTAACTACTTACAATTGTCTTATTACTTATGTTGCCTTCTGAATGGTAAATTAGAATATTTTGACCAGGTAAATGCAAATTTAAATAGATAAAAGTGTGCTTACTTAATTTTTGGGTGATGTAAAATTAATCAAGGGAAAGTTCGGAATCCGGTCTAGCCCCCGAATCTTTTCATATGAGCGTCATATACATTTCAGTCACAAAATTCGATCTTGCCCCAATACATGGGGCAAGTTCGGAAACGTGACCTCTGTATACAGGGGTTGTTGGGGACTACTAGCGGAGTACTGGAAAAATAACAAAAAAAATCTTTACGATCATTCCTCTGAAATACCAACAGCTGAAGATGCATTTTGAAATAAGCTATTTACCAATATATTTTAAAAAATCAACGTTTGTATCGAAGATTATTATTGTTATTAAACATCCCAATTCAAAAAACTGACAGTTTCATCAAACTTACACAAATTTTAGTTTTCAAAAGTAGGCACCAAAAACTAAAGTTTTTGATATTTTGAAAAAAACAGATGAGTTGCAACATCGAATAGAAACATTTAAATTTTTATTTTACTGTAGCTCGGAACCCAAAAAATATTCTGGTGAACGGAAGTTCACCATCGTGTTACCCTCGATAAGTTGACCGCATAAGGAGTAAACTATTTTCATGTATTCCCATCAAAAATGAGACACCCCTTACAGGTCTCCCAACCATGTCATTCTTTGGTGTTTAATTGTGGTATTGGGTTCTCCCAGCAGATTTTGTAGTTTGAAATGTATTCTTGGTCTCCATTCATTTAGTGCTGATCCGAATATTTTCCTAACGACTTTGGGATCAAACACGTGAAGTATTTTTCCTTCTTCATTACTCATAAGCTACACGTGTGAACTGGTCATGTTAATGTTTAGAAAAAATGATTTTATGACTACCAGTAATTTAGCCTATAACATATTGGGATAATTTATTTCTGAAATGTGGGCTGCGGCAAATGAGAGTTTTCCTGGCGGTTACTTAAGTCTCTAAACGCACCGCTGTGGTCTTTCTATATTTCGCCAAACAATATGTAATTTACTTGATAAGCAATTCCATTGTGCTGGTCATGGTACACAAATGTAAACATGATTAGTGTGTTTTTAAGAGCTCAGCATTCCCTTAGCCTTTGTTTTATATAGAGCTATACTGTTTATTGCACTGTTGAAGCGTGTCATAATGATTTGAATTGAAATTTCACGTACGATTTTGAATGTCATTGAATAACTTCTTTAATTATTGTATTGCGCTGAGCAATACCTGCATGTCATTTTCCAAAGACAACAGCACCCTCATTAAATTAGGTCTATCTTGATCCTGCCAGTAGCTAATATCAAATTTTCGTATTTTACTGTAGTTACTTTGTTCTTATTATAATTCACTGATGTGGTTCTATTTCACCTTGACCAGTCAAGATTACAAGTCATAATTACTGGAATATATTTGCTGTTATCAAAAATGTTGAGAAACTTAAATTAGTCATTGTTTAATTTATAGTATCAGTACATTCTCTATTGTCCTTTAGGGTAGAATGCCGGTTTTCATGGTCGTTTATCGGTTGATAGGTGGTGCTGTGTTTATCGAAAATGTTGTTGTTTGCGTTGCCCGTTTTTGATTAAATACCTGTATGCCCTAGCTAGTTGGTTATACTTATTGATTTTAGTTTTCTGCATCGCTGCAGTTGAATGGTTAGCTCTTGTGTGTAGAGTTAGATTTGTCAGTAACCATCTTCTTAGTTGAAGCTTCCGTTGCCGTTCGGATATTCTGTACTAGATACTTCACTCTGTCAAATGTAACTTTTCCCGCAGTGGCGCATTACAACTGAGAGACCTACCTTCCTTTGTGGTTGCGAGAAAAATCAATTGCTCTATTTTGGTGACAGTTTCTTAATGTATTCCAATGTTTTTCTTTTCTAAGGTTTGTCTTAACCTAGCGGTTACTTCAGGACACAGGGTGCGACAGCGAAACTTGTTAATTTGAAAGGTCACTAAAACAAAAAGTTTGATATTTATCATTTTAATTCTTTTTTCTCGTGTTTCTACACAATTGGAAATTTAAAATTATACGGTTTTGAAAATAATATCAGTCAAGTAATGCCCCTCATTGTCAATACAATGATTTACTCGATTTCTGAAGTTCTGGTCGACTCTGTCGAGCATAGCGACGGGTATGCGGGCTATTGCTTGGCGAATATTCTCCTTCAAGTGGGCTAGGGTCTTGGACGATTGGGGTAAATAATGGATTTCAGATATCCCCATAAAAAGAAGTCGCAAGAGGCTAAATCGGACGATAGCAAACAAACTTCCCGACCCACCTCTTCGAATGAGACTACCCCCAGCCTCGGCCTACCACGCCTCCCTGTTCAAATCAGCAAGTTTCGTTGCCGCACCATGTATATGGAAGTAATGGGTTAATTGATCTCATGTGTGGTTGAAAGCTGAAGCAATTGTTCTTTTCCTTATATTTTTGCTGTTGCTGTAATAAATTCAATTTTATGCCAAATGTTTAAATGCTGCGTAATGGAAATTTGAATAAATTTAGTCAAGTGATATATTGTAATATTCAGAAATCTCTTTACTCCTTATAATTCTCCTTATAAATATCTTCTGCCTGAAAGAAAAATCCTTGATAACTACTTATGTACAAACGGAATGATCAAGTCTGTTTTAAGTGTCTTGATTGATAAGTACGCAAAAAAAGAAATAAATTAGATTTGTAAGTAATTGTTTGATAACGAAAAAATGAAAATTAATTAACTTTTTGTTAAAACAGGAAAAGCTAGTTGATGCTCAAGATGATGTATGGTTGGAGTTTAGTGGTAAGCAGCAAACCATGTCGAAATGCAGAGATTTATTAATTGTCGGAGCTTTGGAATCGGCATTTCAAGAAATGGTTAGTACTATTTTTAGGTTTTCTTAAAACATAACATGTTTTCATTTACAGGATCAACTAATAGCAGAAGATCGTAATAAATATCAAGCTGCAGGAGGTTGTACAGCTTTAGTTGCATTAATTATTCTAGGTAGATTATACGTAGCAAATGCAGGGGACTCGAGGGCTGTTATTTGCAATCAGGAAGATTATCAGCCAATGTCTGTAGATTTCACTCCTGAAAATGAAAGAGACAGAATAAGAAGACTTGCTGAAGAACAACCTACCCTATTAGGCAAGTGTAATAATTAAAAAAATGTTGGTAAGTTCATCTATGTTTGGTTTAGGTAGAGAATTCACATTTCGCGAGTACAGCCGACAACCAAAATCAGTTGATCTGGGTAAGCCTATTATGTATCGTGATGCTCATATGAAGGGTTGGGCTTACAAAACCCTTCAATTGGAAGATCTCAAGATGCCCGTTATTACTGGACATGGAAAAAGAGTATGTGGAGTGATTAACGAAAATAATTAGAAATTATATTTCTGTTGTTACAGAGTCGAGTTATGGGAACAATTGGTGTGACGAGAGGTTTTGGCGACCATGACTTACTAGCTGTATATCAAAAAATTCCTATTAAACCATTCCTTTCGCCGCATCCAGAGGTTCAAGTGCATAGACTTGATAAAGTAGAAGCAAATGAAGTATTAGTCATGGGAACTGATGGTTTGTGGGATGTTATACATGGAAGCAAAGCTGCAGAAGTCGTTTCCAAAGCTTTAAATATTTTTAGTGAAAAAGAACGTTACGTTAGTGCTGCTACCTGTTTAGTTGGTTCGGCAAGAGGTAGTTTAGTTCATGAGCATTCCTGGCAATTAAAAACTGGTAAACAGGCATCTGTTGATGATATTTCTGTGTTTGTTATACCACTTTTGTGTTACAAAGAAGAATATGAGGACTGGAAAAGTCTTTATTTAGCAAATCCGATGGATTGTGATGAAAATTAGTTTTAACAATCTCTAGGTAAAATGAGCTGGGGTAAAAGCCCTTGTGTAGTACTTAGTCAGTACAGGAATCATAGCAATGATTCTTTTAAAGAAATTTTATTAGATATAACCGTATTATTTGGCACTATTGGCAAATTTAAATTTTAAAAATATAATTACGATTTTTTACTTTTTTATGTACACTACAGACTTTTACCCCATATGTGAAACATCCCATATTGGGATAAGGATCTGTCAACTCTCAGTTTCTCGCATTTTAAAACTATAGCATAAATACGTAGCAAATAGGTATAGTTACTTTGAGTACAAGTCTCATACACACATTTTGCCCACCAAATGACATTCACGCTACCATTATTTGCAAATAGAACAAAATATTAATATCAATAACTCACTTGTTGTGTTCTGCAATATATTCAAGATAGCAATCTTTACTGAACCTCGTTTATTTCATTGTTTTAACCTTTGCCATGCAATGGCGTGATATTGACTGTTTTTTAGAATAAGTTGTAAATTTGTCATATATTTTTATAGTTACGCAGTTTTTTATTTATAGAACGTTAAGTACCTTCAGTAAGATGACATGGTCAGAATAAAATAAAATTTATATGATTAACCTTACCTCACCAAGTAAAATGACGTATCTTACCTTTGTTATAATTTAGATTCATTTTATTTTGTGTACAAGTTGGTGTAAGGTTGATCAAGTTCATAGTATTCATCAATACTAAATATTGTCTGTATAATAAACTCAATTTCAATATGAGAATAAAAGAATATGTTAAATTCTATAACTCTTATTAAGCAGCATTGTTTACATCGTCATTGCGAGTAGTAAATATATATTTCACATTGTTTAGCCCCTACAGTTCTAGTAGGCAAAACATGTAAAAGATCTGTCATTTAAAGTGTGAAAATACCTCCAACCGAATCGATCCAAAACAAATTCTCCATCCTGAAATTACTACTGTTTGTTAAGTAAATTGCAGTTTCAACTCATGTCCTCATCAGATGTGCAGAAAATTCCATTTCTTGAAATGCACCTCATTACCTCTACTACTGTGAAAATTAAAAGTGGAATTTGTTTTGTTTATAGATCTACCTTCGAAGTTTGCTCAAATATCATTGGGTAAGAAATTGATTAGGGAGATATGCTTTACATACAAAACACTCGGTTGGGGTTAATGAAAATTCAATTAACAGCACATTGAAACTCAAATTGGTGATTTACTAGCTTGCCTTTCCAGGACTAGTGTGTACTAAGAATTTTTATCGTATTGTAGGTAACGCATCTGTCTTTAAACAAAGGCCTGTTTTCTACAACACTCATTAAAAAAATCAATTCTAAAATATTCAAAGTAACGTCTACAACAGTAAGATCACTACGTTAAAAGGGTGCAGATGCTTATGTTCTAGTTTACAGTCGGAATGGAAGAAGTAATAATTATTTGGGCACAAATAGAATTTTGTTAGATGTACATTTAACTGCAATTAATATATTGACCGCAACAATATATTTAGAATCCTGCCCTTTGTCTCAAAATTGACTTCTTAATAAAGTTTTAAACAAGTGGTACAAGTGGTAACATAACAAATAAATTGTAAAAATACAGTTTTAATCGGATAAAATTTATATGTTTTTGCAGCATACGGGTGTCACGAGGTACAGGTCATTTTCTTCAGTTCTTATACAGAGTGGTAGGGAAGTCAATACCATAAATTGTAGGGTTGAAAGAATGACAAACATGTAGTTGAAAAGTTCCGAGACATTTTTTGGTTAGACGCAGAGATTCTTCGGGAATGGATGTTAAAAACGGTGCCGAAAATTTTTGGAACTGCTGACGTAATGAGCATCCCTTAACATTGTATGACTTAAACGACAGAATAGACACCTAACAAACTCAGAAGCGACACTCGCGGCGATGCCGAGTAGCCGATTTCAGCTATGGCGGCCATATTGAAAGAGCAGATCAAGAATAATATGTTGGTGGCACTGTAAGTCTATGTCAAATTCGAGGTTAACAGGTTAGGTTTTGCGTCAGTCTGTGTCACAACTGACGCAAAACCTAACTTGCTAGCCTCGAATTTGACATAGACTTACAGTGCCACCAACATATTAGTCTTGATGTAATCTCTTTCAATATGGCCGCCATAGCTGAAATCGGCTACTCGGCGCCGCCGCAAGCGTCGCTTCTGAGTCCGTTAGATGTTTATTCTGTGCTTAAACGCTTAACGTATAAAATAAACATTAACACTTCAAAAGCAACTATCAATTTTAAAAATGAGAATTATTTAATGTAAATAGAGTATGAACAAATTATAACAAATCAAACAAATGTTATCATATAAACGAAAATGAAATTATTACATTAAAAATGAAAATTATTTACAGTAAATGCTCAAGTGTGAGCCATTTGCTCTAATGCAAGCTTCGACCCTGCATAACATAGACCCTCGTACTCTTTCAAATACTTCCGGATTATTGCGAATGCTATCAGCTGCATTTGTCATGCGTTGATGGAGATCTTCATAATTTATTATTGATGTTTTATAAACAATTGACTTCATTTCTCCCTACAAAAAGACCAAGGAATTGGTCCACCGCTCCCTATCCAACGATTCGTGTATGTAGCATTCAAATACTCATGTACTTCTCTCCTAAAATGAACTGGAGATCCATCGTGCATAAACCACATATTCTGGCGTACAGCAAGTGGGACATCTTCAAGTAATTCTGGCAGGCGGTCTCTTAAAAATTCTAAATAAACTTCGCCATTTAATCTACGTGGTAGTATATAAGGGCCAATTAACAAATTATCGACTATTCCAGCCCACACATTAATCGACACTCGATGTGGAAATTGCTTGGACGGATTGCATGTGGGTTTTCATCTGCCCAAACATGATTGTTGTGGAAATTAATTATTACATTATTTGTAAAACAACACTCGCCTGTAATGAGCAGATTATTACTAAATTGTTGATCTGCTTGAGTTTGCGACAAAAATTGATTCTGTGGAGATAATCAGCAGCCTCCAAGTTTTTAACCCGTTGTATATGGTAAGGATACAGGAGATTTTCTTTTTAAATTTTCCATACTGTCTAATGACTAACACCTACTACTTGAGCTAGTTGCCTTGTGTTAACTCCTGGGTCAACATCGACATCGTCCACTATCTCTATCTCCGCATTCAGTACATCTACCTGGCGTTCTCTTCCCACCTCCCGAGGTCTAGGTAGCACAGATCCTGTCTCCCTCGGCCGTTGGTGAACAGCAGTGAATGTTCTTCTATTGGGTAATCGATGTTCGGGAAAGGCTCTCTGCAACGTCTTATAGCTTCTGCGGCATTTCCTCCATGTTCCCCATAAACAAAATGCATATCAGCATATACTTCAAAAGTAAATTCAAGCATTTTTCGTTTGACAAGACCAAACTCAAATTTTGTGACAGTAAAAATAAAATTATATTGAATTTCAGCTTGTGACAACAGCACACTAAATTCCAAAAATTGTATGAATATGCATTTCAGCAGTACAAAAAAATGTATGGTGACATTTTTTAACATCGAGTTGTGGAGAATCTGTACATCTAATCCAAAAATGTCTAATGAACTTCTGACTCCATTCTTAGAGACTTTTCATCCCTACAATTGATGGTATTGACTTCCCTAACACCCTGTATGTTAATAAATAATTACAAAAGTATTGATTTTCAGTTACACTACACTTCGTGTTTTTAGAAAAAAAGATGTAGAGATCTTATTAGATCTTTTAAAGTTGAACTGTATTATAAGCTTGTATCAAAAATAAATGAATGAATTCATTTTAGCCCAACTTCGAACAAATCTATTAGCATCCAAAGTTGCAATTTCCACAATCAGCAATAGCTTTAAAAAAACTGTTAAACAATCGCATTTTAAAATACGCATGTTAATGACGCAAGGTAGATAGTGTAAGTACCCAAAGACTTTATCAGTGTCAAAATCTACATAAAATTTAGAAATCTTCCATTTTGTGCAATTGTTTTCTAAGTTTAAAATCCACACAAGAAGTAGACGCACCGAAACCGGACATTTTTAGCAAATTGAGTTCTCATAAAAGGTATATTACACTCCTAAAGTGTACTTTTCATCAAAATGAATTCGTAACATTTAGGACATTTTAAAAAAATTATGTGATCAGTTAATCTTAGGCATCTTCATGTTAATAACAAACCTTTTTATTAAAAAACCTTTTCTAAAATGTTGAAGTTTTATAAAAACATTAAAACGTCATTTCTAATAGGGACAACTAAGAAATTAAGCTATCGATGATAGTTTCATTATCTCTGGTCATTAAGCGCTTTATAAATTATTTTGATGACTTCAAGCTGCTTGTGGAAATACATATATTGAGGTCTACAAATGCTTTAAATAATATGTATTTGTGGTGTTTCTTAAGCTTCGAACTTTAATAAAATAATGTGAAGAAAATTCATATCAAATTTCAAGACTGGTTGTACAAACGCTTATTATTCAAGATTCTACAGGAAAATTAAGATCTATTCAACTGGCGGTAGTTGTGCGGTAATGAAACCGCTCTGCACCTTGTTTAAATGATATAATTCAGAGTGATAAGTGGTGAGGTAACTGCAACCCGGCGGTATGTTTATGGCGGGTTTGTAACGATCAGGCTGCGATTTTTTGAAAAAAAATAATTTAGAGTGAAATAAGCAGTTCTGTACCGTCCGTAGGTGCACTCAGACGTGATTTTGTAATAAATTGGAAGAACTGATTCAATTTATTTTATAGCACATTGATAATTGATTAAATGTATCTATCAACAAACAAAAATATTCAAAAAAAATTGATTTGTCTTTTAGATGTTCTCTGAACAGTGTGGCGAACTACATATCTAGTGGTAGGAATGTCATGTCTGCAGATGCGCTTCCGTTTTCTGCTAGTATCATCCTCGGAGGATAGCACAACTAATTCTAACTCTTCATCGGAAGTATCTAAACTACTTGTAACCATTTTTTAAAAACGTATGATCATCGTCCCTAGCAAAGCAAACTTACCGTTGAACTATCGCACTGTGTGAATGCCTACTAATCTAAAAACCGACAAGAATCCGTGCCGCCAGTCTGAATAGACCTTTACAGTGTAGAGAATTATTTAAACACTTTGATGTTGATTTTTTATCAAAAGATAAATGACGTTATTAACATACGAGGGTCGATTGATAGCTAAGGTCTCCAATCCTATAAAATATGTTTGAGACAAGAGGAAATAATAAAACCAGTGTCAAAATAAAGTAAATTTATTGTACTTCAAACCTACATTTTTATTTTTCTACAAAATCGCCATTTAGTGTCATACATTTTTCCCAACGCTGTATCCATTTCCACATTCCGAGCATGAAGAAACTTTCTGGTTTACTCTTGATCCACTTGCGCACAGCAGCCTGAACTTCAGCATCTGACGAAAAATGGTGACCTTTCAATACCTCCTTCAACTTTGGGAACAACCAGAAGTCTAAGGGTTCCAAATCGGTGCTGTACGGAGGGTGAGAAGCAACCGTGAATTTCAGGTTCGTCATTGTCTTTGTCTTCCCCTATTGCAAATTTTTGCACGTCGAACCCAATGGCAAACATTCTTCACATCCATAGAAACATTGCCATAAACAGCTTTCAAACGCATGTAAATTTCGATGGGCGTGCAATCTTCCAGCGTTAAAAATTCTATCACTTAGTACGCAACTCAGAAGTTGAGCTCATGGTAAATGACACTATTACGCAACGGCGCGACACAGGAAATTGAAACTTTGCTCGTTTAGACTAGACAGGCTAGAACTTGTTTCTATCCCCACTACTCGCACCACGGCGCTGTTGGAGACCTTAGATATCAATCAACCCTCGTAGAATAAACTGAAGTTTTCTGGTTTTTATAGTTGTGTAGTTTGTGATTGCATTGCTATATTCAAAAATTCTATTCCCTTTTGTCGCTTTTTTTTCAAAATTTGTATGCACAATTTTTCTCGTTTTCTACATTAGAAACATGTCATACTGTACAGGCTGTTTTGATCTAATTCTAAAATATATTGTGCATTATCCTCCCACCAGTTTTCAAACCGTCAACGTTTTCAGTTACAAATTAATATTGCAAAATCTTATGTTAAATTACTGCTATCTGGCGAGGCTCAAACCTTAATGTATCTTAATAGTATGTGTGTAAAATTACAAAAATTGTTGAGACTGAACTATCCATCCATTCCAACTGATCTCTACTAACTGTTATATTTATTGATATTTCAAGTGCGTTGTCTATTACTTTATCTTCCTTAGTATTTATGAATCATTCCGAATCTCTTAAAGACTCATTTCGTTTACTGTTACTCGCCCTAGTTTCAGACAGAGCATACTAGTACAACCAGGCGATATTTTTTTGCATCTTTTGATTAGATTATTATTTACTACATTACTGATGTAATCGGAAGGGGCTTAGGGAATCTCCCTAGTTTGTTCCTTTTTCTATTTGAAACCTTCCAATTATGCCCCCTAAAATTTTTAAATAATTTTCTGTACCTACAAGGCGTAATTTTTAAATATTTCTTTAGGTTGCAATTATGAAACTAGAAGCTTCAAAACAAATTATTTAATGTGTGTCCCTTTCTGTGTGAAAACTCAAATACGTTTTTCCAAAAATTTTCGTATTAGTTTGAAAAACTAAAAAAGTAAAGACAATGTGGCTAAGGTGAGTTTTACTTGATGAGTTAACGGCTCAAATTAACAACACTACCTCATGAGTCATGAAGTTACTTACCAAAATTGTGGCTCAGGCAGTATACGTAGTAGATAACTGTAAATTAAATAAAAAGCTAGGCAGTATGTAGCTAATGCCTAAATAGAATAAACTAAACGGGAAAAACAAATTACCACTCCACAATTGACTCGTGTCACACGCTACTTCGCAAATACTTCCACTTTCTACCACAAGGCAACACTTATATAACCCAATTCATGAATGGGTGTTGCACAGGTACAAGGTTTTTTTGTATCAATAAATAATACTGGGCGACACAAAATGTATGACCTAATTCCAAATGTTTACAGCATTTGAAGTAAAGAAAAATACCGTAACTTTATTTTGTTATATTTTTATTAAAGACTTTCAAATTTAATTTAAACAAGTGCGGAAAATAATTTCGGCCAAATGTCCTTCAGCGTTAATACCAATTGAGCCTTCCCACATTTTTCATAACTTTTCTGGTCTATTTCTTGCCTTCAAGGCCAAGTCCGTGGCTGGCTTATATAAATAAATGACTTCAACTAGCCCCAAGTAGCCTAGAATGTGTTGGACACGGCAAAATATCGACACGAGTCGGGCGGAGAAAGTGTGCCTCGATAAATTAATGGTCTTATGCGCTGTGTCCATGGTGGCACTGTCTTGCTGTATCCAAGTAACGTAGTATGGCTCTGTAAGGCTCGCCAATGTAAGCTTTCACTGCAGGAGGCTTGGAGGTCTCTAACAAGCATCTGTTGCACTATCTGGATTTTATAGGGGAACAACTTCAGGTCTGTCACTAAAATGTACTGAAGAGACTGCTTTGAAATCCCCAATTGTGTAGCTCATCTCTTTGATGTTCTCGTTCATGGTGACACTGTCGTGTTGAAACCACGTGTGTTCCAACTCCAACTCATCTAATTGCCATATCAAAGTCACGTAGCATGGCTCTGTAAGGTTCACCAAAAGCTTTCACTGTACTGCAGGAGGTTTGGAGGTCTCTAATAAGCAGCTGTTGCACTATCTGGATTTTATAGGGGAACAACTTCAGGTCGGTCACTAAAATGTACTGAAGAGACTGCCTTGAAATGACCAATTGTGTAGCTCATCTCCTCTTTGATCTCGTTCATGGTGGCACTGTCATGCTGAAACCAGTGTTCCAACTCCAACTCATCTAATTGCCCTATCAAAGTCATGTAGCATGGCTCTGTAAGGCTCACCAATGTAAGCTTTCACTGTACTGCAGGAGGCTTGGAGGTCTCTAATAAGCAGCTGTTGCACTATCTGGATTTTATAGCGGAGCAAGTTCAGGTCTATCACTAAAATGTTCTGAAGAGATTGCTTTGAAATCCCCAATTGTGTAGCTCATCTCTTTGATGTTCTCGTTCATGGTGGCATTGTCGTGCTGAAACCACGTGTGTTCCAACTCCAACTCATCTAATTGCCATATTAAAGTCACGTAGCATGGCTCTGTAAGGCTCACCAGTGTAAGCTTTCACTGTTCTGCAGGAGGCTTGGAGGTCTCTAATAAGCAGCTGTTGCACTATCTGGATTTTATAGGGGAACAACTTCAGGTCGGTCACTAAAATGTACTGAAGAGACTGCCTTGAAATCCCCTATTGTGTAGCCTTGAAATCCCCTATTGTGTAGCTCATCTCCTCTTTGATCTCGTTCATGGTGGCACTGTCATGCTGAAACCACGCGCGTTCCAACTCCAACTCATCTAATTGCCCTATCAAAGTCACGTAGCATGGCTCTGTAAGGCTCACCAATGTAAGCTTTCACTGTACTGCAGGAGGCTTGGAGGTCTCTAATAAGCAGCTGTTGCACTATCTGGATTTTATAGCGGAGCAAGTTCAGGTCTATCACTAAAATGTTCTGAAGGTACCGCCTTGAAATCCCCAATTGTGTAGCTCATCTCCTCGTTCCACAACACTTTCCCATGCAAAGTCTATATTTTCGGCTGACCAGATTGTTCGAGGACTGCCCGTCCTCGCCCTAACTGCTGTTGTTCCTGCCGTCGAGACGGAACGCAGAACCACACTCACCTTGTTCCGCAAAAACAATTCAGCGCTCTTGAGGAGTATAGCGCTCCATGATTTATTATCGCAATTTTACATTGCCTGTTATAAAACTGTCACGATCATGATGACATAAGTTGTCATTTGTCAAAATAGCCGCCTATTCTTATTAGAGCATACATTTTGAGCCACCTAGTCTTCTTCTTTAACAGTCCTTTGACATCCACTCCTAAATATAGGCCTTTTCTTTTCCATTCCTCTCTGTCTATGCCTTTTGATACCAGTTCCGACCTGCCACCTCTCCGATGTCATCCAACCATCTCTTGGGGGGTCGTCCAATGCTCCCCTTATGCAGTCGTGGTCCCCACTGTCTTGTCCATCGTGTGGTGTCTTGTCTGGCAATGTGCCCTGCCCAAGACCATTTTGAGGTGGCAATACGTTTTATCACATTTTCCACCTAGTATATTTAAACGTTTAAATTGAACCCAGACGTGTTCAATCAGGTTGCATCAAAATGTTCATGTTAAAGCGTCCTAAATTGGTAGCAATTAGCAAACGGATTCACCAATAAAGTTTTAAGAACGTGTGAACTGGTTGGCCAAAAAGAAATATATCGTTTTGACCATATTAAGGAATTTGTGGAATTTAAAATACTTATAGTACTCTTAATATGTTCTGCAACTACTTAAAGTAGATGCAAAAGTGATGATGTAATTTGTATTTTTCAAGATTCTTGTCCTGTACGACTTCTTACCCCAGCTCACGCCACAATAGTTTTCACATTTTAATTTTCCAATTTAGTTCTCAATCAAATTTAATATTCCATGTTGAGATAAATTTAGAATTTTAGGTCGTATTTATTATTTATTTATTTACCACAGTCATAAGTACGTTAGTCAATTTTATGCATTTGACTGAAGATTTGTGATTAATTCCTAAGTATTTTTTAAAACCACACTGTTATTTAACTGATAATTAAAATATCTTATGGAATTTGTATTTGTTTACTAGCGAAATTAATTTTAGTTTTCTATGATTTAAGTGTTCAAATATGTTTAACGAATTTATGTATTATTGTTTACTGTTTCAATTAAAATTTAATGTTATTTAGTACACATGTATTTTATTCTACACATGCCACTGAAGTCAGTCAAAATAGAATATTTATAAACTAATAAGTTTAATAGGAATATTCTTAACATATACAAAATATACAAAAATAAATACTTAAAAAGTTATTTATAATATTTACAGATTGTCCCCTATATGCCGCAAAAAAGTCATTAGCATTATTATTTTTTCTTTCTTTGGCTTAGTTTCTTCAAGAGACATTGTTAACATACATAAAAGCTCTTCTACCTTGGTAATAGATATCATGGCCCACATTGTGATTTTTATGTTAATCAAGCCTTTATTACATTTGGAAAATATGTCACGTCAACAGTGAATTAATTAGACATTAAACAATTGTTTCACCCATGAACCATGCGTTCAAATTTACACATATATTATAGCTTAATTTAGCCTTTGATTATACCTTAAAGTACGATCAAAATCATAAATTTTCATGCAAAACATTGCATTGCACTTTTTATATGGTAGACAGGGGACACCCTGTGTGTGTACATAGGTGTATGTACATAATGTATAAATACGTACACATATACACACACATACAGCTATATACACAGATAGAAACACAAAAATCCCACCAATGAGATTTCAGACAGGTAAGCAATAGACAGCATGAGAATAAACATCTTCTATTTTAAGAAGATTAAGCGTAACTTCTGATTTTCCGCAAAGGCATCATACTGGACTTGAATTTTGAACACGCTGTACATAGAGATGCTATTTCATATTGTTTAAGTAAAAAATGTACAATATTTTTGAATAATTACATAATTTTTTCCAGTTCAGCTCATTTATCTCTTACTGTTTCTGAAATTGGAGTGGTGGATGATTAAAAGTGGCTCATCGTGTATGCATATATAATGTGGATGATTCTTGAACTAGAAAAATCCTGGATTAGTGTGTTCAATAACACATCGTTTACAGTATTTCTTAACAGCTCGATATCCCTCCAATGATATTTGGCAGTCTTGAATATTGAGCTGTTGAAGACCTCTACAATAATAAGCTATACATTGCACTCCTCTATCAGTTACTAAATCACAATTTCTTAAGCTGAGTTTCTTCAAGTTTGGACAGCTTTCTGCAAGTGCGCGAAGTCCTGCATCACTTACATCACATTTACCGATATCTAAGGCACGCAATCTTGTACAAGACCTTGCTAGAACAGTTATGGCATCATCGGAAACTGCTTCACAACCCCTTACATTTAAATATCTCAGTTTGTAGCATCTTTTTGCAACCACCTTCAGGCCTGCATCACTAACTTGATCACATTTGGCTACGGAAAGATATCGCAGTGTAGCACCTAGTTTGGCAAGTTCGTACAGACCGAAGTCCGTTATGTTGGAGCAGTCGCTGACACTAAGTTCCCTCAAGCCCGAACAAAAGCTTGGAACAAATTTTAATCCGGCATCTGCAAAGAAACAATATAAATTAGTAAAAGTTAAAAGTGAATAATTAAGTATTAAATAATTTATTAGGAAATACTACCTGATTTATGCGTAAAATTACAAAAAATGTTTGGAAAGATTCTTGAAAAACATCAAATTGCAATACAAGCAACAAATCAATACGGGACTCCAGACTAAAGTTTAGCTTTACCATCTAAAAAAACTATTGCTGAAGTCATAATTTCGGCAGTAATAATACCAAGTACACATACAGTGTGTCCCATTGGTGTGTAGACGGAGGATAGCTCATTACTCAGGCAATATATTAATATTTTATTTTGGCTAGGCAATAGGTACACCTTGTGTGCAATTTTAAAATTATTTTTGTTTATACAGGGTGTTCACATACAGAGTGTTGCACTAAACATGTTTTTTCAAATGGAATACCCAGTATATTATGGCAGTTTTAGAAAGCCAATTCAGTACCTACTAATCAAATTGATATGGGGCTATTTTCAATCATTTTCTCGCTAGAGGGAGTAAATTACAAAAAAGTGGCTCACTTTAAACACTTGTAGTGCACAAACTGAGATACTGATATATTTTCCACAGAAAAGTCTTTTATCTACGACCACCATTAAAAGTAGGCCTTTTAGCGCTAGCTTGTTTCACTAAAAGTGACGTTTTATAGTTTACCGTGGTTAAAGAAATCAGCTGTTTACTTTTAGCCCATGTGCTAAAAGTGAAGTGAGGTTATAAAACTACAATTCCGAACTGGAAGTGAAGTTGTAAAGTTATTCTAGTTGCTTCTTGCGTAACAGGTAAAGTGTTTTTGAAATAATTAAAGCGTTATGTAATGAATACAGTCAGATGTGGAGTATTAATAATTACATTTCGTAACTGACCTTGACAGTACTGGCTTCGCAAACATTCGCCCGCGCTCCAAGGCCTACTGTTTATTATGACATCAATTAGAAGTGTTGTAGATGCAAACCTTTGTTAAATCGATATTTATGGATTAATAACAGTAAAATTAAGGTCGTAGATAAAATATTGTATGCAACGCGTGCTAAAAGTCGAGACATGTTGCATTCGTATTTTTTGCCCTGAGTGAGGAGCTATCCTACGTCCACACATCGATGAGACACCCTGTATACGTAGTCATTATTCAAAAACCTTTGATACACCCTGAAAAGCTACTTTCAATTTTACATTTTGTTGGATCAATATCTACTACTTGAGTGGATGATGAATTCAGAGACCACCTTTGCCTTTATAGGTATCTGCATAATGGGTTCACACTCATGAAGAGCACCAAGGTTTAACAATATTGGATCTGTTGCTACGCTATACACTACTTCCAATTCATTACAAGCATACAACTATTGTTTACTTGCTGATGATAATTATTCGTATCTCTTTAACTAACTTCAAAAATAGGTCTATCTTCTACCGATACAGTTGCTTGTGATGCCCATTTAATAAAACCAATGTAAATATCTTGGAACTTTAAAATCTTATGAAACATTTGAATTCAGATACAAAATTTGCATAAAATGTGTCTAAATAATGTCAAAACTGCTTTGTGTTATCTTCGATAATAACTGAAGTATACCCAAAAAAACTTCTAGTGAAAATGAAGCATTAGCAAGATAGAAGATGTAAAGCAAACCTGGAAAAATTACTTTGAAGAACTGTTGAATACTAACAACATTAGAGAACATGAACAACAAACAGTGTTAATACAACAGAACTGGGAAATGGAGAACCCTTAGACCCATCGAAAACCGAAGAAGTCACGGAGACAGTCAAAAGCGATGAAACACAATAAATGCCCAGAGATCGATGGAATACCAGCAGAAATTTACAAGCCCGGTGGCAAAACTTTACAAAATGGCTTCACTCCTTATTAGTTAAAATATGGGAACAAGAAAAGATCTCCGGTGAATGAAAGAATAGTACTATCTGCCCTATACCGAGTGACAATGAGACCAGGGCTGTCTCTATCTTCTTTACTTAGGAACGGATTTGGGTGAAACTTGTTGCAAGGATATTACACACATAATTTTGGATTGAGAGAAAAATATAATCAAAATGACCGACTTCCGGTTACAACGGAAATGTCATTAACTAAATTTGGCGAGACTATCATAGGTATGCATTTTGAGCTGTAAATTCCAAATAATATAAAATATATAGAGTGATCCTTTAAACAATCGTAGTTAATGGCTCTTCCGGTGAAACCGGAAGTCGACCATTTTAACTGTATCTATAAATTATCATAAATTATGTTTAGTATCCCCGTATCAAATTTCATCCAAATTTATTCATAAATAAAGGAGATATAAGCATGGACCTGGTCTCATTGTCACCCAGTATATAAAAAAGGAAGATTAGAACCCTTCGCTAAGTCAATCATTGGTGAATATAATATCAAGCAGGATTTAAGCAAGGCAGGGTGACAGATCAACTGTTTACGGTCAACACGATATAGAGGTCTACAAGTCTTTGTGGATTTCCGGTAAGCATACGACTCCATCGATAGAGAACAGTTATATACTCTCATATATGAGTTAAGAATACCTGGAAAGCTGGTCAGATTAACCAAAGCAACAATGGTAGACTCAGTGGCTCAAGTGAGTATAAAAGGGCAACTAACAGACCCATTCAATATCTATCTCACAAGATGTAAAATAAGAAGACGGATTGGCACCCACTCTGTTTAATATAGTTCTGGAACATGTGATAAGGAAAATGTTGCTGGGCTGGTCAAATCTACTAACCATCAAAACCATACAATTAGTTGTCTACGCAGATCACATTAACATCATGAGTCGAACTTTAATGGCGGCAGAGGAACATGCTTCCTTAAGCTTAAGCTTAAAAATCAACGCAAACAAAACAAAAATGGTTAAACAACAGAGAGCAAACAGAGCTGTCCCATGTACGGTCACAAATAACAAACTGGTTTACCTACTTAGAAGTCGAATTCACAACAAGGGGCAAGAGGCCAAAATAAGTAGACCAATCATCTAGGCAAACAAAGCCTATGTCGCCCTATCATATATCTTCAAATCACGAGACGTACATCAAAACACAAATGTATGAATATATAAAACCATTATTAGACCAATTATAACCTATGGCTGTGCGGTGTGTGGGTCATAACACTCATAACACAGAAAAATGGAAACAAATTAGACACATTCGAAAGGAAAGTCATGAGACAAATACTAGGACCAGTATATGAAAACATTTGAACGGCGAAATATAATAAAGAATTCTACCAGCAATTAAAGAAACCACCCTTGCCAGAATTTGTTAAAATATTACGGAGAAGCCGGGTAGCGCAGTTGGGAAAGCGCTAGGCTTGCATCACGCTAGTCCTCAGTTGGAATTCCATGGAGGCCGGCATTTTTCCGCATCGGGCTCGGTCAGACCATTCATAGTTGTGCACCAAATTAACTGTGCTCAACTCAGAAGCACAGACTTAAGCGATAGAGTAACAAGGTCAACACATTACCAAAACACACACCTCACACAATGGTTGCTGCGTAATCACAAAAGGCACGCTCCAACTTTTTAACTCGAATCAGAGGCAAGTTGAGCGTTGTACTGCCAGACGCAAGCGTATAACGCACCAGCCTCTACACCGCAAGGTCGAATGAGGTTGCCGACAATACATACATACAAATATTACGGTGGGCAGGACACATGGTAAGCATGAATGACAATTGATGACAAATGTAAGAAAGAAGACCAGTTGGACAACCAAGAAAAAGGTGGGAGGATGCTGTGAATGGAGATGCGAGAGGTTTGCCGAGGACAGGGGGTTGGAAATAGCATAGGATAGAGGAGTAGAGGCAAAAACTGAAGGAGGCCAAGACCTAATTACGGCTGTAGTGACTTAGGAGAGAGTGATAATGAAGCAAAAAAAAAATCTATAATTTGAATGCGGATCATAGCAGCATTTCGGTTGCTGAACATTTTATCTAAATTAACTTAATTTCTATCTTTTGTGTAGAGCATATTCTTTCTGGACACATTATAGTTGTAATTTCACATGTAGATGGTGTGAGATAAAATTATAAATTTTGGTTGGTAACTGTAAGTTTCCCGGATCATATTGCTAGCTAAATCCATAAAACAGAGCTGGCACTTTTAAAAACGACTAAACAAATTTCTTATTACTCACAACAGAATGCCACCGTTATTACTGGTTTTAATTCTTCTTAAACAGTTATTTAAAAATTATTGTATATGATGCTTTTAAGGTATCTCCATAAAGAGAAATCACTTAGGCGGATTCTTCGTCAACTCAAAGAGGAAAGAATCTCTTGCAGCAATAGTATATGACCTCATTCTTGTTAAAATCACTTTCTCATGTGTATGCAAATATGTATTTGTTTTCTAATCTCATATTTTCCTCTACAACTAAAGATATCTAAAACCATTCTTAGTTATAACAGTGAAAACCTGTTCCAGTTCCACTCAAGTGACAGTGACAAATGCCTGTTGTGTGATAGCTATTACTACAACTGTTTTTTATAATTTATGGCTTAAATAACTTCTTCTAAAATAATTGATTACTACTTATTTATTTTAAAATGCTCCCGAGTAGTGGTCAACGGAATGCAAACGGATACTGGAATTATTTCATCGATGCTTGTAAATAAGAATTTTGACAAAGATTTTTTTCGCTGGATAGGAAGACATCGTCGAAGAACTGAAAATGTTGTCGACATGCAAGAAATAAAGTCCACAAAGATCTGACAATTTCAGTATGACAGTTATCTCAACAATTAGATTTAAGCATAGGATCGGCTCACAGTCTTCTCTCACATGACCTTCAAGCCTTCAAGTGCACCCTTATAAATTCAAATGTGCCAGGAATTGTTACCCCCAGATTATCCAAAGCGAGTTACATATTGCCAATGGTTTCAGGAAAATCTTAATAATAAAGTTTTGAATAAAACATTTTTTTAGTGACGAAGCATGGATTATCTAACTGGCTATGTCAATTCTAAAAACATGCACATGTGGAGCACTGAAATTCCTCATTTACATTTGTGAATCTGGTTTACATCCTTTAAAAATTGGAACACGGATGGCTATATCCAGAAGGGGAATCATTGATCCCATCTTTTTTGATGGAAAAACTATTTCAATATTCTTTAGAAAGCAACTTCACGATGACGAA
Source organism: Agriotes lineatus (assembly GCA_940337035.1). Taxonomy (NCBI): domain Eukaryota; kingdom Metazoa; phylum Arthropoda; class Insecta; order Coleoptera; family Elateridae; genus Agriotes; species Agriotes lineatus. The sequence continues at coordinate 57,209,507 of OW679202.1, forward strand.
ATTCAAAATGGCATTTCCAACAAGATTCTTGTTAGAGAATCTGAGAGAATTTTATGATGATAAGGCTAATTTCATTAATTTGGTAAAAACTGATTTTCTCCAACATCGTGCGATTTAACGCTTTTAGACTATTTTGTTTCAATATCTAAAAAATTCAAACTGTTATTTTAAAGTGATATGTTTTATCGGACTTTTTCCACTGTCTAGGGTGTATATCACATGACGTTTCGGGAGTTTTGATCTACTCACGTCTTCAGGTGTTCCTAGTTAGTCCTGAGGACTGATATTGTATGTCTTTATATGTACATTCGTGCCTACTCCGGGATTTGAACCCAGGACCGCTGATCGCTGTGATTACTAGCCCGTCACCTTTACCACTAGGCCACCAGATCGGCGAGTGTAAGTATAAAGACACACAATATCGGTCCTTTTCAGGACTAACCAGGAACACCTGAAGACGGGAGTAGATCAAAACTCCCGAAATGTCGTGTGATATACACCCTAGACAGTGGAAGAAGTCCGATAAAACATAATAGACCACTGCCAAAAAATGACATTCAGAGAACAACCTGTATTTTTGAAATCAGAATTAAAATCTATCAGTCCGTTGTTTTAATTCTTTGTGTATCTCTTTATAATTCAACAAATTGATAGCAAAATTTCACCAGAACAGTTCTACAAAGGTATCAAAAGTGCCTGCAACAAGGAGGTCATTTTGAACAACTTCGGTAATAACTTGTTAGAAATATTAAAATTTTATTTTTATTAGTTCAGTTTTCCATTTTCAGTAAAAAATAAAATTAAAAACAATAAAAGCTGTTAATTCTTATTTCAAAAATATATATTACATAGTAAGAGTTGCTACAATGCGGGGCAAAATAAAATTTTCAAAAACGAGGAATTCCTCTGTACCACTAAATTCAAGACCACAGCTGGAACAAAGACCACTGCATATCAATAGTAGGTAAAGAAGGAAACAATTTCCGTAGGAGCATAGGAAGCTGAAAAAAGTTACATACACAGCACGGCAGAAGACTCGATTAGCCAGGCTAGCGCAGAAATCGATCCCATTTGAATGCTACTACTGCGCAGCGTAATACAAAAATAGCTCACTGCGCATAGGTTACTGCACATATAGCAGTAACGTATATATATAGGTTTAAAACCAAAATATATGGCCGAGCTGGTGGCTCAGTGACAAGCGTGACAGACTCGCAACCACAAGTGATCAGAGGTCCTGGGCTCAAACTAGCGATGAAACGATTACAATTAGGTTAATCGTTAATGGTGGATTATCGGACAATTTACAATTAATCGTAATTGCCAATTAACATTATGATTATTGTCTACGCATATGGAGAAACTCGGGGAATAGATAGACCATAACTATACTGTAATAGTACGAGGGGAACTAGAAAAGTTATCTACCTAACTACGAAACGAATTACATACGGGTTTTTAAATACATTTATTTTTCAATATAATCTCCCCCAACTTCAACGCACTTATGCCATTTGTCCTTCAAAGAGTTAATTCCCGTCGAAAAAAAATATTCTTCTTGGGTTTCAAAATAGTCCTTGATTGCTTCCTTCAAATGCTCGTCTGTTTCAAAATGACGCCCTCTGAGATTCTTTTTTAGGTTTCTGAATAGATAGAAGTCGGACGATGCCAGATCCGGACTATAAGGTGGATGGTTTAGCTCAATAAAGCGGCATTCCCGCAGAAAGGGTTCACCTTGTGTTAAATTTGGACGTTCTTTGACAATAGCTGTACGCAGCTTTTTGAGGGTGTTACCATAAACCTCTGCAGTGATTGTAGAGCCTCTAGGCATATATTCAATCAAAAGAATACCTTGCATGTCCCAAAAGATGGTTGCCATGAGTTTTCCCTGCTGAAGATTGCGTGCGGGCTTTCTTTGGGGGAGGAGACCCCTTATGCACCCATTGCATAGACTCTAATTTCGTCTCAGGGTCCCAGTGCTGTACCCAAGTCTCATCACCAGTCACTATCCGCATTAAGAAGTCGGGGTCCGCTTTCAAAGATTCCAAATTGTTTCTACAAATTTGCTGTCTACGCAGCTTTTGCTCAGAAGACAATAAAATGGGAACCCACCTTGCTGAAACTTTACTTATGCCCAGTTTGTCGTGCAATATTGTCAAAACGCTAGGTTCGGATATTTCCAATGCTGTAGCAATGGTGAACACTTTTATACAGCAATCATCAAGAACCATGGCTTCCACTTTCTTGCACATTTCAACATTTGTCGCTTCTGCGATCATCTTCTATAGATTCCCGTCCCCACCGAAATTGTTTTAACCAAAATTTAATTGCGAAATATGACGGAGCATCGTCTCCATACACCGCAATCATTCGTTCGCGAATCTTTTTCGGATTGTTGCCTTCCCTTGTAAGGAATTTTATTACACTTCGATGCTCTAATTTCAAGACTCATTTTTAGACACAAAACACTCCACAAAATATAAAATGACTGGCGGATATGAATCAAATTTTTCATGCAACAATGAAAGACTTGTCACTGTTTGACATTACAAGCTGAAGCTTTTCAATTGTTTCTATCATGGCTAGTAGATAATTTTTCTAGTTCCCCTCGTACATCTACAATTTTAAAGGAATTTCCCGGAAAACCTTTCTAAATGAGGTAATCATCAAACTGCAAATATAATTGCACCAGTTCCCTATAGTTTAGTAAGAGAAAGTGGAAAAAAAAGTGAAAATTAGCAAGGCACAGTAGAGTTTCTAGAAGCCATTTAAATAGATATTAATTAGAATTGAAAAATATTTCTCCTAATAAGCACCTTGAATAAAAAACTTAAAAATTATGCAAACATACTACTTTTCGGTAAATAATAAAAAATCTAAAGGAGTAATTAACATTTTATATTAGTTTTTCCAATTATAAATCTTTAAAGTCTTCACATAAAAAATTTTGAATTTTAATATTAAGTTTTGGTATGTGAAATTTAAAACATATTTAAAAAATTGAAAAATTAATTTTTAGCTAAAGTTAAAAAATAGGTTTTTCTGGGCTTGAGATTGTTCAGTTAGCTAAAAATAACACACTAAAAAAATCGCATTCAAATCTTACTTAATTTCCGAAAAATAGCACTTTTAGGATTTTGACAATTTCGAAAAACACCATTTTCTAAATAAGTAAAAATCACTAGGTATATATGATAGGGGCTAAATAGGTTTTTAGACAAGCACAAATTATTACGTAAAAAGGTTTTTTGAAAAATCAAAAATAAAATATTTTCCCGTATTATGCCGACTTTTTGGCGGACACTGTATGCGCGCCGACACTAAAATGTCGACACTAATGTCTAGACTACTCTAACTTGTGTTTACATCTTCAAGGAAATTTTTTATTTAGAACTATGTCCAGAGCTGAGTAGAGCAATTCTGTAGATTAAAGTTGCTAGACTTCTCTACCAATTGTTTACACATGCGTGACTTGTCGAGTCCTATCAAACATCGGCAATTTCAATTTTGGTGTCATGTCTACCTCAAAATGTCGATTAGTGGCCTGGCCACAGGGGTTATCAATTGGGATTATAAAAAAAAAAAGAAAAGCGTGAAGTTGTTGGGTTAAAGTTAAAGAATGGTTTAAGAAGAAAGCTGAGTTAGAAGTGTTTTCATAGTGACTGAAAGAACTGCAGGTGTAAGATTTACAACATTATAAAAATTTCCTACGGGTGATTGCTTCTGATTTTGAATTTCTACCGAAAAGTACTCATTTAACTAAAACACAAACAATTAACATAAATATAATGAAAAATACACTAAAATGGTCAATAGTAATGGTTACTCTAACAAGAAATTTCAAACTACCCCGTACATTTAAATCAGATCTACACACGAATTGCTTTCAATGTTTATACAGTAGTGTATTCAGTTCGTAGAGTGGTGTTGCTAGATCGAATGGCTGGTCTAGCAATAATATTGCTCTTGCCAGTGTACATACAGACCCCGATATCTGGTCTATAGACTTTCTCTAGACACATTCAATGCAATTTGGCAGAAAATGTTTACAGACCCATGTTTTTTGGCACTTTTTTCTTGCTTTGGCCCATACAATACACACCCAAAATATGATGGTGATACTTTTGCACATTCTATACAGGGTGTCTCAAAATTGATGCCCGTGTGCTTCTAGGATGTGATTCAGGGGGCTAAAGGAAATCAAAAATTTTTTGTGCAACATAATTCAATAACGTGGCTATGGCGATTACAAAAATTTATTAATCGTTCTGCCATATTGATAAGTATCATTTCCTTCGGTTTTGTGTGTTTAAAATGGAACGATACTAGTGTAATCATGATTACGTCGATATGTTGAAAGTATTAGATGTGTGTAATGACAATGCCAGTGCTGCGGCTCGGGCATATGAGGAAAGATTTCAAAATTGTAGGTACCCTGATGCAAAAACTATACGACGAGTAGAACAAAGATTACTAGAAACAGGTAATTTAAATCCTCGACAAATTCAGGCAGGACGTCAATCTACATTAAGCGTCGATCAAGAAGAGCAAATTCTTGAATTAGTTGAAGCGGAACAAGTACAAGCCTTTGTATTGTAGTGTCCCAAACTCATATTCAAAAAACTACAATTCACAGATTATTAAGGAGAAATGGTCTTTATCCATTTAGGCCTCAAAAAGTTCATGTTCACATTTTATTGAAAAAGTTATGTGGAGTGATGAATCCACATTTACTAAGACAGGTATCATAAATACTCATAACCTGCATGAATGGAGGGATGAAAACCCTCACTTAATACACCCGAGATCTTATCAAAGACGATGGTCAATAAACATTTGGGCCGGGTTATTACATAATAATGTAATTGATCCACAAATTCTACCTAGCCCACCAAATTCATATGTGTATCTTCAATTTTTAAATGGAAATTTACCACAGCCATTACTCGATGAAGTTGCATTAGCAGCTAGATTCAATTATTGGTTCCAACATGATGGTGCACCGGCACAATATGGAATAGAAGTGACAAATTTCCTTGAGAGGTGGATGGAAGAGGTGGACCCATACCATGGCCTCCTAGAACACCAGATCTGAATCCTATGGATTGCTTTTGCTGGGGCTATTTGAAAGAAGTTGTAATAATCTTAATATATATAAAGAAAAGTGCTGACTCACTCACTGACTCATCAACGCCCAGCCAAACCCTTTTGTTATTACTAATAAAAATAATTTTGTCTTTAAAAACTGTAAAGCTCGGTGCTATTGAAAAGAAGAACTTTTAGATATAGATAAGTTTGATTAAACCTAGAGATTTATAACTTTTTTTCGAGACTTTTTAGAGTCACTCTGTAGACAAAGTATTTCATAACTAATGGTACAAGAATAAACTGTCATTTTAGAGATCAAATTATTCAGTTTAGGCGGCTAGTAAAATGTTGCCAGTTACTGAGATACAAGGGGTTAAAAGTTAAAATTAGTTGTAACGCTTTTTGAGAAATGGCAACTATTAAAGGTCTCTATCTCAAAATTGATGAAAGTAGGTTTTCGAACTCAAAAAAAAATTATATTAGTTTTTTTTTATTGCTTATAGTTTATAGAGCACACTATAGAGGACACAACAGAGATCAACATTCAGACCAAAGTTGTTTATCAGTAACTGTATAGGTAGTCATTTTGATGTAAAAATATTGCATATTTATTATTTCTAAATAAAAAAGATGTATAATTCATAGAAGTCGCTAAAGTCAACTATACTTTTAAGAACTCTGCAGATTAAATTTTTTATAAAATACTCGCATCCTTTGAACTACAACACAAGTGCCAATAAAAATATTTTATATCAATTTTGTTATTTTATTTATTTTTTATTTTATTCCACACTCTGCCAACAGCCGTTAGGCCAATTATAGGCGTCACTGTACATTTTATGGGGACTTCCAACCCCACTAATGACTGCCATGATGTTATTATGACAACCGGGACCAACTTTTTTCAGTGGCAGCCGTACCACGAGGTGCCGGGAGAAGCAGCCGTGGAACTCCCATCCAAGTTCTGAGCAGAGAGAGCGTTGGTTAACTCTGCTGATCGAACGTGGACGCTTGTTCAAGCTACACCACCCGGGACCTGTTATGATTACACATGTCTAACCAAACTGTTTTGACAAAGATGACATATGCGTACTGGACTTGATGTAATTCTTATTTACACTTGTGCATCTTGTAGTTGAAATAGATCGCAGTAACACCTTACATTGAAAACTTGAAAATCATCGACTTTAATGACAAGAGACAATAGAAAACTAAACATGAAGTGGTAGGTATGGGAGTGCAAGTTCATCAAGTTCATTTTATTTGACAAATGGAAATAAAGTACAAGCTATATATATCCTGACAGTGGCAACAATATTATGAATAACAGTACTCGAGCAAGCAGAACCGATCAGGAGAATGCTTAACTAATGAGGCTGATCAAAACAGCGAATGGGCAGAAATACGAGAACTCACGCTTCCAATAAACGAACTGCAAAAAGATACGAGGGTCGTCCGTAAAATAAGGTCTCCAAGGTGCTAGAGTCGCGAGGAACGCTTTAACGCACGATCCGGCAATACTGGCGTATACCTTGGTTCTTCGTTTATAAATCCCCACCACTCGGACTCGGAGCTGTCTCTGACGCTTAGTCTTGGTTTAGTCGCCGTTAGTGATGGAGCTTCCACTCGCCGCTACCACCAGGTGTGAGTTACGTTCTGTGATTTATTTTTTGTGTGCTAAGGACAATACGCCGCAATTTATCAACAATTATATGAAGTGTATGGACAACAGCGTATGGACATCAAAAACATGCAAAAATGGTGCAGAGTTTAAAAACGGACTTACAGACGTCTATGATGAACAGCGTGTCGGACGGCCATCAGTTTCGGACGAAACGATTGCAAAAGTGGAGAGGGTAATGCTGGAAGATCGACAGATGACGATTCGAAAGCTGTGCGAATTGATCCCTGATGTCAGCACGACCACTATTGACAAGATTTTGACAGAACATTTGCATTACCACAAGGTGTGTGCAAGGTGGGTTCCCAGAATGCTCACCAAAAATCACTAACGGCAATGGGTTGAAACGGCCCGCAAATTCCTTGATTGCTACACAGATGAAGGCGAGGAATTCTTGGATTATCACCGGTGACGAAACCTGGGTTCATTACACGACACCAGAGACAAAAGAACAGTCCCGTCAGTGGCGGCATTCAGGATCGCCGAAGCCGCGAAAGTTTAAACAAACATTGTCTGCCGGCAAAGTGATTGCGACTGTGTTTTGGGATAGGAAGGAGATATTGTTATGCGAGCACATGCCTACCGAGACAACCTGTCAAACCTTGAAGAACCTTCGTCGTGCAATTCAAAACAAAAGAAGGGGCATGCTGACGAAGGGAGTGCATTTTCAACAGGACAACGCTCGTCTCACACCACCCGTGCAACAACCGTCCTCATCAACCAATTTGGATGGGATAGCGTCACACACCCCCCCTACAGCATGGACTAAGTGCCAAGTGATTATCATCTCTTTCCTGTGTTCAAGTCACACCTGGGTGGGACGAATTTCAGGACTGACGGGGAGTTGAAAGAAGAGGTCGTACGCTACCTGCGCGCCGCGGCGGGAGAGTTCTATGACATGGGTATACGGAAAATGTTACACCGCATGCAAAAATGCATTGATCGAAACGGGGATTATGTAGAAAAATAGCAGAAAGTCCAGGCTTTCCAAAAATGTATTAATCAATGCAAATAAACGTGTTTTTCTATGAGAAAGAAAAATGGAGACCTTATTTTACCGACAAACCTTGTATTAAAGATCTATTTTTATATTTTCACCTCTAGAATGCACCATTACTTATGAAACACCCTGTGCATATTGTTATAGAAAGAAAGTAACTACCTTTAAGGGCTCTGCTGAATTCAGACTGCTAGAAAGCCGCATCTTAGTTAGGGTCTTTATACAAAGTGCAATAATTGAGTTGATTCCCGGGTCACAACAAAATTTAAGAGACAACCTCTGTATACGAGAGTAAATGTTCCAACCATGTTATATAATTATATAATTGTACAGTAAATTTTAAAAAATTGCAGAAACCGTTAAGAAAATCAAAAAATTCAATGTTTATCGAAGACTTGACAAATATTTAGACCAGGTATGTCAGACATGCGGACCTTTGCATGCACACCTGTGGCAAGGTAATTCTGCAATAATTTTTATTACATGACTTCAATTAGTTGTCGTGTGCGGCCCTCATGACAACACAAATGTACCCATATGGCCCTCGAGGGACCCTCATTTTAACATGCCTAATTTAGATCAAGAGCTTGTAAAAAATTATTATTTAATAAGATATCACAGGTGTAACTTCATGCATGGATGGAACTTTTTATTCTAAATAAAAACAGGTTGAACTGCCTGATGCAAGCGATCGTTTACGGTGATATTTCCAAAAATGGGCATATAAATGTGCTACAACTTGATTTTTGCTGTAAAAGGAAAAGAAATATTAATTTAAAAAATTGCTTAGTCCACCCATTCCGAAACTCTAAAAATGTGTACAGTTTAGCAAATTATCTCGATAACATAGTATTTTGCGCATGAACACAATACTTCGTCTTCCTGCAATAGCGAGTATAATAACAAAACTATGGCCCTAAGGAGTTTAAACAGTGAACTTGGTATAATTATGGTATTGTTACAATTGCAACATGCATTTGTACATAGTCAACACACACAATAAGTTTTTGTTTATTCTAAAAATAATATAAACAGTTCTATACACTGGAATCGTTCATGTACCAAGCATCACCAGTCAGTAATAGCTAATTAAGACTTGTTCTTAATTAAAATTGGATGTCGGTTAGTAGATTAATGATTGGAATAGTGGTAGATAGTAGGGATGTCGTACCCGGTCTACAATCAAACCCAGGTATCCGAAAACAGTACCCGGATACCCTCAGGTACCCGAAGATTTTACATTTTACCTTATTATTGTCTGGTGAATGAAAACATTTCCATACAGGCAATTTTTTTGATGCCATTGTTTTCTTGTTTGTACTTTTGTAGTTTCATACAATGTTCAGGCTCTATGCTCTACGCATTTTAACGCCACGAGTTTTAAACTGAATTAATTTGAAATAGTACCTACTCGCCAATTCAAACTGAAAGTCGTCTGTCCTCGTAAATATTTTCACACTTCCAAGTGCTATCAAATTTAAATACGTGACTTTTTATCGGAAATTGGTAGCAGCATCAACATCACACAGAGGATGTTTATGTTAATTCAACCCATACTGACATGATTTAATGGTACTATTGACGAGTTGAATATTTCCGTGAAGCGGATTTATTGCCTTATATGAAACAAGAATCAACATTATGTGGTATGGGATGGGTTGATTCTTGTTATTACTGCATTGTTGTTTTTATAGAGCTTATTCCTATCGTTTTTAAGTTTTTATCATCTTCGAAAAAGCCTGACTTTCTGGACATTACATAATTTACTAGTCGGGTACCGGGGTCCTGAAAATATACCCGGGTACCCGCCGACATCCCTAGTAGATAGTAGATTTAAAATATGGAAATATATTTACCTGTAATTTGGATACATCTTCGTAGATACAAATAGGCAAGTTGTGGGCAGTTACGAACAATAACCCTTAATCCATTATCTTGTAAAGCTGGACAGTCAGTTAGATCCAAATATTGTAGCTGCAATTTTCTAGGTGGTTCAGGACCCGGAATTACACTAATACAAGATATTTGAACACATCCTGTAACATCTAAATGTTGCAAATTATGGCATCGAGTTGCTATTTCAAAAAGAGCATTGTTCGTAACCGCTACGCTTCCTTGTATCTGTAAATGTGTTAACTCTGGACACCTTCTAGCAAGCAACATTAAGCCACGATCAGTAAGTTTTGTCCCATCAGTGAGATGCACTCTCTCCACGCTAGGACATGCTCCTGTCCTTCCTTGACCACACAATTGCCTGAGAACTCCACGAATGGCGCGATCTCCACTGATAGTTTCTCCTTGAAGAGTAATAGTTCGCCAAAGCGTGGGAGTCCACGCTAAAATTTCAAACCTTCGACAAACTCTTGCGCATACACTCAAATCTAGGCTTGGAAGGAAAGAAAAGATGCGTGTCACAAGCTTGTCCGATAGCTGATCGAAGGAGTTGTTTTTAGTTTGAAATTTTTTGCCTTTGTATATGTTACCTCCATTCCATAAACTTGGTGTAATCGGCCCTGAGTTTGGAGAAACTAAAGTATGATATCCTTGATCTAAATTGGGGCTAGACTTGCCTAATTTTGTAAAGTTATCCAGTAAATAATTTGTATCGTTGTTCGGATGTATTTGTGTTCGAAAATACTCAGGACTGGAATCTGATTGGCTCATATCTTGTTTAATGTAATTTTCATGTTCCCAATAACTCCTTCCAAATGATAACGAAGATAAATCCAGGGACGTTTGCTTCTGAAACGGATTCACACTTGGAGAATGTCCTAAGATTTCAGAATTACTAGAGTTCTTTTCATGGTACTCGGGTTTCTCATTATTTAAACATGGATGCTTTTGGTAACATTGTTGTTGAATGTGATTAGAATCCAGTGACTGTTTCTGTAAGTAATTGTTTTCTATGTATAACTGATTGTATCCTCTTTCTGGGGTGGCAGTATCATATGTATCCATATACTGAGAAAGGTAATTATATGTATATTCTGGGTTATGGGTGTGCTTTGTTGGATTAGCTGACTGTTCGGATGGTGGTGAGCTACATCCTAACCGTATTAGAGGACACACCATAGGCCGTGGCGACAGTCTTTCTAGTAGTCCTGGTGGTTGATTCATGCCTTCCATTACCCCTGAAAAAAATGTATAAGGTTAATAACAAAGCACTAGAAAGAATTGATAGAAGCTCGTAATAACCATTTTAAATTTTGAGTAGTTATACAAGATGAAATAACCTACAAAACTTATTATAGACTAGTGAGTCACCCGAACTATGCATCGATTCGCTAATTCAAGAGAGGTTCATTAATATAAATTTTAAAAAAGGATGCATCGGTTGGGAATCGAACCTGGGCCGCCCGTGTAGCAGGCGAGCATTCTACCCTTGGACTAACATGGCTTGTTTGAATAATGTGCCGCTATAATGATATATGAACATAGTGAATCACCCGAGCTACCAGCACACGGGCACAGCAGCTGTCACACCATAGCCCACGGCGACAGACGCTCCACTCCGCTGCTTAGAGGATTTAATTAAATTAAAACTTCATACTTTTTTTTACACTAAAAACCGGCCTACAATCTAAGTCTAAAAATTAGCAAACTTTTAAGCCATCATACAACTTAATCGGTCCAGTATCTTCGGAGGAGATAGCGAACAAAGATACAAAGAAAGAAAGAGCAACGATTTTATGTTATAGGATTGACAGACATGAATCATCAATTAAATTAATTTGGTGAATAAAGGATGAAAAATGTTTTCATAAAAGGGTGTTTCAAAAGTTGCTTTAGAATACCGTTCCTTAATTTAAAGTATTCTCAATTTATGTTGTGGTCTAATTTTATTATTTAGTCAGACAGAGCGCAGGTCCTAACAATTAACTATGGCATATTAAAGTCATTTTCAGATTTTTATATAATTTGTTTAAAATGTTATAACATCATCAATATATTATTTTTAATGACAACCTAGATGTTTTTTAATTTATTTCGGTAGCAAGTTTTAATCTGTTTTTTTCAACAGTATAAAATGTTAAATAGATTACATTAGACAAAATATAAAACAGCCTTAATGTTCATATGGTAAAGATGAATTAAATTAATTCGAGTTACCTAGATTTAAAACAAAACACTTAGATATAATTCCTTTCGACTTTGACAATAATTTCAACATAAAAAATGAATGTAGTATTATCGGTTTTGGTTTTAAGCCCAGTTAACTATCCTCACTATTTGAACTTTCAGGTTATTTTAAATGTTTTTTGTAATGTAACCTATTAAAAATTTTATACCGCTGAAAATAGATTAAAACTTGCTACCGAAATAAATGAAAAAACATATAGGTTGTCATTTACAAAAAATATTGATGACATCATAACATTTAAAACAAATGATATAAAAATCTGTAATTTACATTAATCTATGCGCTACAATTTGAATCGCTACACCCCTTTTAGATTTTTTCCTGAAAACGACCATTAATGGAGTTACCGAATTTGTGCGCTACTTAACCCTTTCGCTACGAGAATCAAAATATTCCGCAAATCGCTGACTGCCAAATACGCAGAAGACGTATTATGACGTGAGACGATTCTTAATGCATTCACTTGTGAAACGAGAGCATCCGCCACTGAATTTGTGTTTATTTACATCTATTTCAGCTACAAAAAAGTTTGGTTCGCATAGGTTGATATTAAAGCAGGTAGCGGGGATTTAAAGATGTGCTGTTTATGTGTCACTATTGGAGTATTTAGTCATGTTTTATTCTTGTTTGTGGACACTTTTTGAGCTTCTGGGATTGCAATTTTTACTAAGATGGTGCAGAAATATTTGATAGACGCTGAGTTGGAGAAATGTTTATAGGAAGGTGAACCGGAAGATGAAAATTTTGAACCTGGTGCATCTGTCAACGACAAACAAAATAATTTTGGGAATAATTTGATTGAAAAAGAACTGTTAATTTTTATCCCACAATTCGCTTGTTTTAGGAGAAATGTTTATAGGAAGGTGAACCGGAAGATGAAAATTTTGAACCTGGTGCATCTGTCAACGACAAACAAAATAATTTTGGGAATAATTTGATTGAAAAAGAACTGTTAATTTTTATCCCACAATTCGCTTGTTTTAGAAAGTGGACCTAGGTTCTGTGTATTTTAAAATAGGAGGTAATCTTTCCGTTTTAGATTGTTTCGAATTTTTTTCTCTCGTGACAAATTTGTACAACCACCTGAATGAAGACAATAACTAAACCCCAAATCAGACTCACAAGGAAAAATGGACCGACATATACCCAGACAAAATGTACTGTTTTCTTCCATTAACCCTTCTGAGACCTGAGATAAAAAAATTAAGGCTTATGGACTATTGGACCAAGGATTAATTGCTTGGCAACTCCACTGTTTGGTCAATCAAGATGAGCCCACTTAGACCTCAAGGTGGGCCCTTTGTGCTACTTCCAAGTCACGTGTCTATATTGTTGCGACTCCACGTTGTGGCGCCTATTTTATGTTATAATTGACTGTCGTAATAATATTAATTATTTTAGCTATTACATTTGACTTTTACTTTACTTTAGTTTATTCTCAATCAATTCTTTTTTTAAATTGAATTTTAATTAACTAATTTGCCCTTTTATAATTATGGATTATCAAGATTATTAATTTGCTAACTCCAGTAGAAACATTTTTTTCTCTTAACTGAAACGCAGGTAGGATTCGCTCATAATCTAGACTGCTTCTATTCCTGAAATTTGATTTTCTTATTTCATGACAACTTGTAAGTACGTGTCACTTATCACTTCAAATTATTCAAGTGCAAAATTAACTACAAATACCTTCTCGTTACATTACTTGTCATTCAACAATATCAAATAGTAAGTATTCCCCTAATTAAAGTTACCTCACTTCACTCTTTCTATATTTTCTTTCAGTTTCTATCCAAATACCAGCATTCTGTCACCTGTTGATGGACTCGATACTCTCACAAAGATCTCCTAACCTCCAAACAAATCCCAGCACAAACTCCGCCAAAAACACCTGGATCCGCAAAGACTTCCTAGCCAAAACAAGACATGACACCCGCTACTTCCTCCAACAGGACTGCCAAGATTGACCAGAAGCAACCGCCACGCCCTCCTTCCAAAAATCACAAGTTGACAACCCAGTACCACAAAACTTGACTAGGTACAAGTTCCAAAACCTCACTTCAACGACAAGCCTGACGAATCACAATTCCAGTAAATGAAAACCCTTCCATCTATACTATCAGAAGTCCACTCCGCTAACTAACTAGACGTACGCTACTTTCAGTAAAGCAAGCAACTTTTATCCAATTCATACGATGTACTTAATTGAAAATAAACTCAGTTCTGCATCCAATTCCAGTAATTGCTTTTGTAGATTATAACTGTTTAACATATGGCAATCTCACCATATCGATTCTCCTTCATTACTTCTCTATATGAAATTGTTTTTAAAAATTCATTTAATACTCTTCTCGATAATTTCATTACGATATATAACCCTTCACATGCCAAAATAGATTAAAAATCATATAATCAAGGATTTATTATTTTAAATTTCAGCCGCTTACAAACTTATTACATCTTTTGAAGTCAAAATTATTTTGTGTACTACTAAAATAATAAAATCTTAGTGATTTAGTTTAGTATATATTTTATAGTCCAACACACTATAGAACTTTATCATATTTGTCTAACACCCACTATGTTGAATGGTATTTCTCGAATAAGTATTTACCATTAATTCCCCACTTCATTTCAGATAAAAATTAAATTATGTTAGAATCCTCCTGTTTCTTATACAGGGTGTAAAAAAAGTCTGGAATATAGCAAATATTTCAAAAACTACCGGAGATGAATTTTTCAAAATTTCCAGACTTATATAGGTAAAAACTGCGCATCTAGGAAGGACAAAACCGTTTCTGTAACTATACAGGGTTAGTCAGAAAAAATACCAACTTTTGTATTTTAAATTGGACACCCTGTATATTACCGAGGAATCAAATAGTCCTTCAAAAGACAAATTCAACGATATAGGGTTTGACGGACTTATCTGTCAAAATGACAGATGTGGGGTGACTTAAAGAATAAGGTTTACAACAATAGACCGGTTAATATTGAAGCTTTAAAGGATCATATTAGAAATGAGATACGTCAAATTCGATGGGATACTTTTGACAACGTCTTACGAGAATTTAAAGACAGTATCCGATCGAATTTGAGGTATCTCATTTCTAATATGATCCTTTAAAGCTTCAATATTAACCGGTCTATTGTTGTAAACCTTATTCTTTAAGTCACCCCACATCTGTCATTTTGACAGATAAGTCCGTCAAACCCTATATCGTTGAATTTGTCTTTTGAAGGACTATTTGATTCCTCGGTAATATACAGGGTGTCCAATTTAAAATACAAAAGTTGGTATTTTTTCTGACTAACCCTGTATAGTTACAGAAACGGTTTTGTCCTTCCTAGATGCGCCGTTTTTACCTATATAAGTCTGGAAATTTTGAAAAATTCATCTCCGGTAGTTTTTGAAATATTTGCTATATTCCAGACTTTTTTTACACACTGTATAGCTTCATTCAATTAAATTTAAAAATCTATTTCCTTTCTTTACCACATACATTTTAATAATTTTAATATCCTTTTCATACTTCAATTCATCTTTGTAATTTTAATACAGTATTTAGGGTTTCCGGTCCCGGGATTCTATCACAAAAACCAAGTCCCGGGACCACAGCCAGCCCAGGTGAAGTCCCGGGACCATGTCAACATGCGTGCGTATACTCGATATCAGAGAATTAGGACGGGTATTTACCGGCGTCCGGCGTACTATTAATGCCTCTTGCACATTCTGCATTATTTGCGTTTTGCGTAGGCAGGAGAGGTATTATTTTCGGTAGGTTAGAAATAAACCTGGGCGTTGTTTAGCCACATTTGCATATCTTTTTCTATTTATGTATTTGTCTTTTTTTTTGTTTGATTTAGATATGTGCCAAGAAGCTGAATAATTTATATTTTTGGGTTTTAAGTGTGTTCGTTATTTGTCTGCTAAAGCGTTACAATTAGAATGAATTCCGATTCGCAACCTACCTTCATTCTTCATTAAAAAAAATAACGATTTGAAGTCAATATGGCAACAATTTTATATATTGAAGATAAACAATTGGCGAAATGTAAAGTTGGTTCCTACAAAATTATCATAATCAGAGGCAGCTTGACGAAAGGATTAAACAAGCACTTTGCAGTTCAAACAAAAGCAAAAGATGAAGAGCGACAGACGTTTTTAGTACCAGAAGAAAGCAATGAAGTGGTAGACGAGCCCCAATGCAAATTATCAGCACAGAAATACTTTATTTAACTTAAAACGCTGGTTTTTCACAATATGGATGAAATCAAGGCCATGATAAAAGACTTGCAAAAAGCCACACAAGAACTAGGATTGAAAATAAACATGTCTAAAACAAAGGTAATGACTAATGACTAACGGCAACGACGGGAGAGAGGTACTACTGAACGGAGAGCGCATAGAACTGGTCAACAAATACATATATCTAGGACAAAAACTGATATTCAACAAACCCACACAAACATCCGAAATCAAAAGGAGAAATCAGCCGCTTGGTTGACTTTCGGAAAACTCTTTGCACAACACCACAAAACAAAGGTGTTCAATCAGTGTGTACTTCCTATCCTGACCTATGCTGCTGAGACATGGGTGTTTACATAAACCAATATAGATAAACTAAAAGTAGCCCAACGAAAAATGAAAAGAGCGATGCTAGGAATTAAACTCTCAGATAGGAAGAACAACACTTGGATAAGAAGATGAAAAAAAGTCGACGACGTAGCTGAACGTGCAGCCACACTAAAGTGGAGGTGGGCGGGACATCTCGTATGCAGAAAGGACGACAGATGGAGTAAAAGGACGACCATCTGGAGACCACAAACAGGCAAACGTTATAGAGGAAGGCCGAGGGCACGTTGGAGGGATGACGTCGCAAAAGGGGCCAAATTTCATTGAACACACACAGCACAGAATCGAACGGAGTGGAAATACCTTGAGGAAGCATATGTCCAAAATTGGAGTGGACAAGTATAATGCTGGACTATGATGACGATGATGAACACTCTACCCACTAAGTCACCTATGTGGTTGGTTTTTATTGATATCGGTAAATTGTAAATAAAGACCAGGAAATGTAAAAAAGCCGCGCATTATTTCTGATATTAACAGTAGGAAGCGGATAAACCGCATCGCTTTTAGACACATTTACGATGGGAACCAGACGAATCCGCATCCCTTTTGCACACATTCACTATGGGAACCGGACGAATCTGCAAATCTTTGTTTCACATTCACTACGGGTAACGTACGATTCCCCAAAGTCAAAATTTCCCCGTCTAGACAGCACGGTAGTAAAAATGTTTCCCGTAGCGAAAGGGTTAATTTCCACACTGTATATCAGCTATATTTTTTATAAAAAAATATTATACAAATATCATGAATCAGATTAAATTATAGTACAATGAATTGACCAATATGGTGGTCATGTTATGCGAGTCTCATGGAAGTGATGATCAGTAACTGTTGAGACAATATCAGCAAAGATAACTTAATGATAGAATTCTGAACTGGTATTTATTCACATAAAAAGAAGGTTTCGAAACACCGAACAAGAACTGACGTAACTCTCGTACTCCTTTTATTGTTAAGTTTCGAAAAAAAAGTTTGAAATTTCAAAAAACAAAATCTTGGCAGTTGGAATAATTAATTCTGTGATTTTTGCAAAGCTTTAACATTAAGTACGAGGGTGATTCAAATTTGACCTGCATTTTATTTTTTTATGAACATAATTGTAGAGATACTGTAAAGCGATTTTACATTCATCGAGGTAGGCATGTTAGCTAACGCCGTAAACCACTACACCTTGATTGTGTCAATACTGTCATTTGTATTAAGAATGTCGTGCAATAATGTGTCAAATTCTGTTGCACAACGTCTAATTATTAAGGTTCCTTTCAATGAAGGTATAAAAGCGACTGATATTCATCAGAGATTTGATAAACAGTTTGAAGAAGGTGTTTATCACTGAAAACAATCTTTGAATGGTGTAAATCCTTCCACGATGGTCGTGAACGCGTGTCGAACTTGCTGCATGCTGCCCGTCAAACGTCTGCTGTGAATCTTGGGAATATTCAAAAAGTTGACCAACTGACCCGGAGCAATAGGCGAATATCTGTGAAGGGAATTGCTGGGATTGTAAACACCAGTGTTGGTAGTGTTCACACTATTGTCCACGACAAGCTTAAATCTAGTAAAGTTAGCGCCAGGTGGGTTCCAAAACAATTTTCCGCGGAACAACAGCAGAAACGACTACAGGTTTGCAGAGAACTCGGGCTTCGCTACTAGTATGAAAGCGATGACTTTGTGTCACGTTAAATTGAACTGGGAAGTGCTGCCTCATCCCCCACATAGTCCGGACTTGGCCCCAAGTGACTATCATCTTCTTAACCCCCTTAAAAAATTCTTGGGAGGCAAGCGCTTTGCCTCTAATGAGGAAGTGACGAATCCGGTGCAAAATTGGCTACATCGTCAACCAAAATATTTTTTTTAGACGGGAATACAGAAGCCACCGGAGCGATGGGACAAGTGTATTTTAAAGGGGTGTTGTTACTTAGAAAAATGATGTAGCTATAATATTAATTTGTAGTTTGTATCGACCAGAAAAAAATAAAATGCAGGTCAAATTTGAATCGCCCTCGTATATACACTGACCGGCAAAATTAACGCATATTTTTTTTTAATACAGTTTTTTGTCAATAAAAGGTAATGCTACAACTTTTGTATCTACAAATTTCGAACAAATATATTTAATGATCAAGTAGTTAGCTGACAAAATTGTTTTTTGTTATTTGTAAACAATTCTCATACTGTTTTGTATACTGGTAAAGAATAATTTAAAAAATCACGTTTTTCTGTGCGTTAATTTGCATTGCTTTTGTTTATCGGAAAGGCTCAGTTTTAAGTTCCTTCGCTATTTTAAGTCTGCTTTTGTTTTTGTGTTTCCTTCTTATCAGTTGTTTTGAATTATGCCAGTGCTAAGTCGCGATAATGCAATTAGAGCGACATTGTTGTTGGAAGGAGGAAGAAAGCAAAATGATGTTGCATTACAGCTAGGAGTCAATCAGTCTACAATTTCTCGACTTCAAAGACGACTTAGAGAGACTGAAAATGTCGGTAGAAGACGAGGGCCAGGTCGCAAGGGCGCGTCATCGGCTGTAGATAACCGTTTCTTGCTATTAAGTTCTTTACGGAATCGCACTCTTACAGCTCCAGAACTCCAAAACAACCTTGAGACCACAAGAGGGATAAGAATAAGTGAGAGAACAATGTGTCCCATTCTGTCCAGACGGCATCGAACGACTCGATTAGCTTTCGCTCGTCAGTATGTAAACTGGAGAATAGAGGATTGGGAGAAAGTTCTGTTCACAGATGAATCACGGTTTTCTTTGAAGGGTGCTGATGGTCGTCAGAGAGTGTAGAGAACAACTGGCGAACGTTAAGCTGAATGTGCGATTACCGAGAGGGACAGATTTGGGGGTGGCTCAATAATGATTTGGGGGGGCATTTCTTTGAGTGGTTCTACAGACCTTGTTGTGTTTGATAGACCAAGTGTAACAGCACATTCGTATATCGAAGATATTCTGCAAGACCATGTAGTACCATGTGCATTTGGTATCGGCGACAATTTCTTACTAATGCAGGATAATGCTCGCGCACATGTTGCTCAGATTACTAGGACTACTTAAATGCTGTTGGAATTAACACATTAGATTGGCCAGCCTGTAGCCCCGACTTAAATCCCACAGAGCATCTATGGGATGAGCTCAAGAGGCGATTGCATGCTCGAAGACCACGGCCTGCTTCGTTAAATGAGCTACGTCAGTTCCTGCAAGAAGAGTGGGAGAATCTGCAGCAAGATTTCATCAGGAATCTTATTGCCAGTATGCCCCGACGTCTTCAAGCCGTGATCCAAGCTCGAGGAGGACATACAAAATATTGAGGCAAGCAAAATTAATTACACGGGTTTCCTTTGTTCTCGATGTGATAATTCATATTTATTTAAATTTTCAGAAACTGAAACACACTGTAGAATGTGGAGGCTACTGGGGAATTAATTAGAGAGTTTTGTTCTCCAAGCTCCTTTCTTTGGTCTTACAGACATGTATTAGTGGTAAATGGGCATTTTTCAATAAAATATTTAAAAAAATATATGCGTTAATTTTGCCGGTCAATGTATATTAATATCACAAAACTACAATAGTGTATGTGAAACAATTAGATACCATAACTACTTGTTACAAATACACATAAAATTAACAGAAAATTAAAATACACAATTATCACAGTCTTAAGAATTCAGGAATTGCATAAAATTATTCTGGATTAACATATGTTCGCGTTTTCACATAAAGAGTTTGCAGTAATGCTAAATAACTAGCAGCTATGAAACATTCACTGATTGCTCCATGGCATATGATGCAGCAACTTAGCTATTGTTACCCCAATGGAAATGCTTTAACTTACATACAAGCGTACAACTGAATATCAAAACATTAGGCCTTTAAAATTTAAAACCTCACATAGCTTGGCAGTCATTAAATTAGAAACAAAAATTTATTTAACTGATATAAATTTCAAATGATTTGTCCACGTTACTTAAATTGAAAACAAACAAAAAATTACAAATCCGCTCAGTTTTCCCACACTGACTGTGAAGACAAATTAGGAACTCAAGTTACCACGATGATTAAGTTTTGAAACACTTCGAGTTGGAAGAATGTTTCTGTGGTTACACTCTTACACCAAGGCTTTGTGCTGTAAATTATAAAAAAATTATTTGTGCATTGACGTTTAAACTGCTGCGGAATGTATTGTGCTCAGCATATACATAGAATAACAGACACAATATTTAATCAATTTGACATTTTCATAATGCGTTGTCATTTCAGTCTTTACAAATTTCATATTCAATATAGGTTTTGAGACGTTTCCAGCTTAAGTGATTTGCACGAGATAATAACAAACTCACCGCACAGCATTACACAATTATTGTGAAATGCTGAGAGTACTCTCAAACTGCCGCTCTACTTTACTTATATAGAAAGCGGCAAAATTACCTTCAAGGAGGGTGCAACTGGGAAAGTATTGTAATCATATAGAAATTTAAATCTAGAATTTTTGTAGAAATACGAGTTTTAGCACTAGAAGCAAATTGGCAGTTTTCAAATTTGATTTGCTAATAATTTCGTTCTTTATAAAGTTTCACATTTGACTTCATATATGCTTCAAATGAACTTGTTTTTGAATGTAAAACCAATGTGATAACAGGGTTATCAAGTTACAATATATTATTATACCTAGAAGCACGTGGCGGTCGTATTGACTGCTGTATTTGCAAATTGTTTTGTCTGCTACTGAGTACTTGTTCTTATGTTGTTGGCTAAAGCAGAGCCTGCGTGGCACCTTTATTAGGTGCAGACTAGTATTAGTCACTGAAATAACTGCCAGTTGTAACATGTTATTTCTTGGCTGTACGTAAGAGTTGCCACATAGAAAACCATGACACGCAACAGGACATTTTTAAGGCATTATTGAAAAATTGATTATAAACGAATTTGAGTACCTAAAAGTTACTGTGAAAAAAAACATTTTTTATTTCTTACCATAGATAGAGTAGGTATAATTTATACTTTGTATTTGTACTGTGCAAATCAACCTTAGATAATACATATCTGAACACAATTTCAAAAAAACTTCAATTCCAGTTTTTGGTCAAAGTTATATAATAAATAATAAAAAGACAATAAGATGTCTGAACAAGACTCGTAATTTTTTGAGTCTCTAATTCCGACAAATTAAATCCATGGATATAAATTTCTTTCTTTAGTTCATACGTTTTTAAGCAGGTTGAAAACTATCAAAAAACCGTTACTCAGAACTGACAAAACAATAATTACTTATATACCAAGGTACTGACGTTTTAATTTTTTATCATGAATGTGTTTTTTACATAGAAGTTGTAGGTACTGAGGTGGTGCACAACATTAAAATATTTTTGATTATACAAGGTGGCACAAAAAAGTCTAGCAAGTAGTGAGGCAACCATAAAAATAACCGTTCGTTTAAAAAAACCTGTTTTTTGCAAAAAAACCGAGCAGTCTGGTTTTTTTTAAAAATAGGTTTCTTTTCAGAATTAAAGTGTAGTGAATAACAAGTAATATTATTTGGAAAAACAAAAAACAGATATTTCTAAATTAAAATAAAACATTTCATAGGTAAAGTGCATTATAGAATTTATAATAAAAAAAAAACAAATATTTCTAAAGAAAAATAATGTATTACATTTCATAGCCAAAGTGGACGTAGAAATTATAATAATGCAGAAATTACTCGCTAACAGACATGGCTGACTCCTCAACTGATTCAGAGTCAGTATCCATGCAGTTTACGTCGCCCATGTCACTGTCTTATGACTCTGATGAATCGCTAATATTTAACATAACTTAATTCGTCGATCAGCTCGACAGTTTCAGAGCTAGGTCCAGCTTAAAACAACTTCCAACAGTAGGGGTGGGGCAGGGGTGCTCGCATAGACGCATGCATAGGCTTTGCTGTTCTGTGAGTAATACGTAATACGAGTAGGGAGTAGGTATAAAATGTTACTTTTGTTTATTAAACATTTGTCTAGTCTGTGCTGTAGTTTTCTTGAACTTTAAAGGGCATGTAAAATCAAAATAAGTTTAAATTTTGTCGTTTGCTTACCTGCTGCCAACCATACCTACCAAAACGTGCCGCCAGTTACAAAAATGAACAAAAGACCAAAAAAAAACAAAAAAGCCGTTTTTTGTAGTTTTTTTTAAGGGTTTTTTATTCGATTAAAAAAACGCGTTTTTTTACATCACTACTAGCAAGGCAAACTATTGTTTTCAAATAGAATGCCCTTTAGGTACCTTAAAAGCTATGTGGAAATGTGAATCATTTTAATACAAAGTTTCTGCAGTTCAGGCAGCTACTGTAAGTAACAAAAAACTGTTATTATCTCTTGAGTGAAAAATAGTGCCTCTGGGTATTAATGCTATAGGCTATACAGGGCGCTCAAAATTTGCAAATGAAATCATTTCGAAATTATTAACGGAACTCTCTGTATTTTTGAAAAGCCCTTTAAACCCGAGAACAGTTGCACCTCTTAAATTTCCATAATAACTTTTTAAACAGAATTTTTATAAATAAAATCTTTTTCTTTTGTACTTTATTAAAAAAAGTAGGTATAATAAATGACTTTACAACATAAAATCCATTATTAAACACCACATATATCGAAAAATTAAAAAAGCTAAAACTAAAACCTTTTCTGATAACAAAGAAAAAACTGTTATTCCCATACTGCACGGGTTTATTGGCAATATATTTCCGAAAAATAGTTGTATAGGCTAAAATAGTATAAATTTGTTAATACCTATGCATAAAGCCGTCAAAAATCGATAGGATTGCAGTTACTTTGTCTATAGCCTTTCGGTCTCGGCGATCGTGGATATTGTCGAATCGGAATCGAACTTGCGACATAACTGGAAACAATCGATTGGAGACAATTTATTTTTGGAATAACTTTTCCAGTCCAGGGTTAAATTTTATAATATTATGAGATCGAAACGTCAGCTATTTCTTGAACTTCTAATTCGTCAAAAAGTTCTTCTAACCTTAAAAGTACTCCTTTGTAACCACTCATTTTTGCGAACTAAAACACATAAGTTTTTTAACAACGTCTTAAATTGTGATTATGATGTTATCTGTGTAACTGAAAGTGGACTTAACTCAGGTATCGCGCTGACAGTGAGTTATTTCCTGAAAACTACAGTGTTTACAGGAGAGATAGGGAAACTAGCGCATCTTTGAAAGACGGCAGGGGAGGTGTCATAGTAGCGATAAGTGAAAATTTTCCATCCCATAAATAACAAAATAACAGTGCTGAGAAGTGAGTTTTCTTTAGTACCAGAGGACTTACACCACCCCCCAATAGAGTTTACGTTGGAATTTAAAATTGATAAATACATTGAAAAAAACACGTAGCTCTAGTAACTTTAATTTCTCTGAAGCAAATTTCATACAAATCGATAATGATCTTACGTCAATGGATTGGGACTCTATTTTAAGTGATTCTGATGTAAATTCTGCAGTACAAGCATTTTACTCTAAATTAAATGACATTCTTGAATCACGTGTACCCCGCATAACCAGAAAAAGTAATAATAAATTCCCACATTGGTACTGTCATTCTACAATTAAGGTTATCGATGAAAAAAGAAGTATCACAAACGTTGGAAACGTTATAATAACCTACTAGATTATTTAACTTTTAGTTTACTTCGAGGCCGAAGTAAATTTCTTATAAATAAAGACTACAAACGATATCTTAACCAAACCGAGCAAAACATTACCCTAAACCCAAAACTCTTTTGGCAATTTTCTAAATGCAGAAAAACTCATAAATCCAACTTTCCTAGTACTCTGTCTTACAATCAATCGATTGCTTCTGATGGTCCACTCATAACAGAGTTGTTTTCGTCATTTTTTAAATCTGTATATGAATTGGACCCGCAACCTGGAGGAAATAATGCGAATGATAATCCTATACCTTCCATACAAGATTACAACTTTGCTGATAGTCTGATTAATTCTTGTGGTCTTTATAATCAGCTTCGAGCTATAAATGTAAAAAAGGGCGCTGCAGTTGATAATATTCCTCCACTCCTTCTAAAACGTTGATGTAGGGGTAATAACATACCCGCTTTCTATTTTATTTAAAAAGTCGCTTGCTACAGGTGTATTCCCGACATATTGGAAAAAAGCAATTGTTGTTCCAGTATTTAAATCTGGAGACCCTTCATTAGTTGCCAATTATAGGCCAATTTCAAAGCTTTCTGCCATACCGAAACTTTTTGAAACAATAATATATGACCACCTTTATTCTCTTTTATATAACATAATTATTATCCCTTAGCAACACGGATTTTTTAAGAATAGATCAACTGAGTCAAATCTATTACTATATTCCAACTACATTCTGAAATCTATGGAAGCCCGCTGTCAGGTGGATTCCGTGTATACCGACTTCAGTAAAGCGTTTGATAAAATAAATCATAATATTTTGATTAAAAAACTATCTGGGGCCGGTATACATGGTGTTCTTCTGAGGTGGTTATGCTCCTATATTAGGAATCGTTCGCAGGCAGTCTCAGTTAATGGCTATCTTTCACAATTTTTTCAAACTTCTTCTGGCGTTCCACAAGGTTCGCATCTCGGACCATTGCTATTTATATTATGTATCAATGATATTAATCTTTGTTTTAAACATAGCGAAATTTTATTATATGCCGACGATTTAAAGATATTTCTTCAGATAAAAAATCAAGCTGACTGCCAAAAGCTTAATTCAGATCTTCAAAGACTTGATAGCTATTGCATTACTAATAAATTAACTTTAAATTATTCTAAATGTTGTCAGATATTCTTTACTAGAAACATACACGGACTCAATATACTCTCAAAAACAGAATCTGTGAAAGACTTAGGAATGACTTGAGATACAAAATTGTTGTTTGACACACATATACATGCTATTTGCAGAAAAGCTAATAAATTACTTGGTTTTATAATCAGAACAACTACATTTTTTACCAATTCCAAGGCTATTGTTATGTTGTACAATGCGTATGTTCACTCAAATCTGAGCTATTGCAGTTCTATCTGGAACCCGCATTGTGCAATATATATTAATAGACTCGAAAAAATTCAAATGCATTTTATAACCTATTTAACAAGAAAGAGCCCCAATACGTGTACTACTTATTTGTGTTCCTGTAAATATTTTAATCTTCTTACTCTAAAAGACAGAAGATCGTTATCTGATGTTATAATTTTTTGTAAGATTTTAAAATCACAAATAGATTCCCCATCTTTGTTAAATCTGGTAAATGTACATATTCCAAGTCGTAATTTAAGAAACAACTCACTTTTTCAGCAGTGTTATTCAAGAACAAATTTCAGCTTAAATTCACCACTAAACAGAATGTCTCGTACAGTCGTGTGCAAATAAATCTGGGACAGTGTTTTTTTCACATGCAGATTCAGTTAAGAATTTGAAGACTATTTCCATGGATTTCCTCTTATCAGAAAGAGTTACAGATTTCATTACCTGTTAAAGTTTAATGTAACTCTTTCTGATAGCAGGAAATCCATGGAGATATTCTTCAATTCTTAACTGAATCTGCATGTGAAAAAAACACTGTCCCAGATTTATTTGCACACGACTGTACATTGAATTTGCTCAATGATGAGATAGATATTTTTAAAGACGAACTACCAGCCATTAAGAAGCAAGTCAAAACCATGTATTTAATGCATTACAATTAAAAATTAAGAAACATATAAGGTGCACTAGCAGATGGTTGGTATTCTTTCGCTCCCGTGCGGCTGCGAGGGCCCGATCGCAAGTTAAATGTAAGTCATATTTTTAACTAAGACATCGTCAGTTGACAATTCTTGACTTGCGGTTGGGTGATCGGGGCGGAACACCTGTTATACTTATTTTCTTACAAACTACTGAACTATGATTGTTATGTTGTTTTTTTGTTAAACTTTTGATCCCATCATATAATTTTCTTTTCTTGGGTTGTTAAATTCTTTTTCCTGTTTTCATTTGCGAATTGAAGTTGCTTTACTGGGTACGTCCTGTGTGCAACTCGAAAAATTGTAAATTAATAAATAAATAAATAACATATAAGAATAAGTTTTTGATAACGAAAACCTAATAACTTAATGCAAAAGGTTTAAAATAATGCTGTATCCACCATAAGTGATAAAACAATGACACTATATTCCAACAACAATTGATGCGAAAGCAATGCCAATAGCAAGTCACAGCTGCGATATAACAAATAATTGCGTTGCGTTAGAGGTCACCCTGGTCGAAACAACTCCATTAACAAATAAGATGAGAAGCACACTCCTTATCGATACTTCAGCACAGTGTTTCGGGATGTCCGTTCCAGTGCTCCTTAAGACACATTAATTTAGTTTTTGTAATCTGTGATTTCTGTATGGTATGGCCATAATCATATTGTGTTATAACGAGAGATCAAATAAATTTATAATTTGAGTCGCCTGTGATTCGTGTTATGTTTGGCAGTACTGAAGTGTATTGTTGGTGGCACTGTCAGTCTGTCAAATTCGAGGTTAGCCGGTCAGGTTTGATTTGTTATTTGGCAGTGCCACCAACAATACACCTCAGTGCTGCCGAACATATAACACCAATCACAGGGGACTCGAATTATAAATTAATTTGACCTCTCGGTACATATGATCGCACCATATGTGACGACTTCGGCTAAAGATCATTCGCAAAGGAGACAGGAATTAATTATTGCAAAGCCTAGATTGAGGAAATCGGTTTAAGATTGAGTCAGCGATTTATCAATACCTACCGTTAGTACAAATGGGGCAGCTAGAACTGATTTTATATGGCATTTCAGATTTAAAGATGAGAAAAGATAGAAATTTACAACCGCATCTTTCAACAATTTTTTTGGATATAAAAGCTGCATTCAACAACGTATCCAGAATAAAAATTTAGGAAATATTGGAGAAGTATGGAGCAAACCAGAATTTAATCAGAGCTATTAAGAGCGGATATAGAAATGTGGAGGAGTATGTCAGAATAAATCAAGAAACATCAACGAACTTTATAATGAAGCGAGATGTGAAACAAGGAGATAGCCTAAGTCCGTTACTGTTACTGATTGTAATGAATGAAGTGATATGCCAATGTAACAAAATACTAACAAAAACAAATATACCTTGAACCAGTAAATTTAGAACAATGAATATATGCAGACAATGTAATCTTGATCTCAAACGATAGAAATTTACAAAGAGCAATAGAGTTATTGCAGGAGGAGCTTGGTAAAGTAAACCTAACAATTAACATTACGAGTAGTAAAAGTAAAACCATGAAAGTTAGTAAAGACAACACCAATGAATGTGATAACACTGGATAATAGTAGATTAGAAGAAGTAGAAAAATACACATACCTAGGCACAATTATCACAAGGGAAGGAAATTGGAACAAAGAATACCTACCCATTAAAATAAACACAAGCTGATCAAATTTACTATGCCATCAACAACAAAATTATAGAAAAAAGGATAATTAACAGAAATACGAAGACAAGTGTACAATACAGTATACCTACTGATACTTATGCGGCAGAGATTTGGATACTGAATGATAAAGTGAAATCAACAGTAACGGTGAGAGAGATGAAGTATTTACGTAAAGCAATGGGATACACAAGGAGGGACATGGTGAACAGTAGTACGATAAGGGAGTTAATGAACGTTGATCCGGTGGTGAGAAAAATCGAGAGCAAACGGCTAGTGATAAAGAAAAAAAATAATTTTATGATTGATTGATTGATTAAAAGCAGGGATTTATATGGGTTAGTAGTCAGCCCAGTTTTGTACTTCCGACTCTGTGGTCTTTTGTGCCCCCCCTGACCCTATTAAAATAGATCTGCACCTTCAACGAGTTGTAGGATGTTTTTTACGAGGTGCTCCTGTGTGAGAGCTGCTAATCTGAGTTCGTCCTAGATGCAGGACATCAGTTGTTGGTCTGCGAGAAGGCGTTCTAATTATTTCCTTCCCCAGTGTTTGTCCCTGTGTGGCATCCCAACGAGAAGCATGTTGAGTAGCGGTCTATTTTTCTATGGCTGTTCGGATGCTTTGTTTGGATATAGCTAATACAGGTTCTGGGACTATAAATGGGGTAGACGCGCCAGCTTTTGCGAGGGCGTCTGCCGCTTCCTTTCCCTCTATCCCTGTGTGCCCTGGTACCCAAATGAGCTGAACAGTGTTCTTTTCAGATAGGAGTGTCAGGTGATTTAAGCAATTTCTTGTTAGCACAGAGCTCACGTGCTTTCAATACCACTTGACTGTCAGAAAGTATGCTTATGCGTTGTTGGGAATACCCGCGTTTTGCATTTTCCTGGACGAATTGCATTATAGCAAAGATTTCAGCTTGAAAGACTGTGGCTTTGGTCCCAAGAGATACACTAATGTCCTCTTTTGGTCTTGTGCCTAATTTTATGACAAATTACATGAACTCTATGATACAATTCCAAGATACGACATAAAAATCTTATTGGGGGATTGTAATGCAAAGGTGGGTCGAGAAAAGAGAAATGAACCAGTTATAGGAAAGTATAGCAAGCACACTAAAACTAATAAAAATGGTCAAAAATTAATAAACTTTGCTATGGGAAAGAAAATGATAATAAAGTCGACCTTTTTAATGCAAAAGAAACATGGGTAAAGCCCTGATGGGAAAACAAAAAACCAAATAGACCACATTCTTATAAAAGAAAAGCACAGCGAGATAATAGAAAACGTAAAGAACAGAAGAAGGGTGGAAACAGACTTGGACCATTATCTGGTAAGCACATTAATTAAATAAAAAAACCAAAAGAGAACACTGAAAAAGAAAAATAAGCAAGCAGATGGGATACAGATCTACTAAAGATAGAGGCGAATAGAGAGACATAGGAAACACACTACAGTCACAGACGAGAAGTGAAGAAGTAGAAGGTAACTGGGAAAATCTAAAGAAAATTATACAAATAACAGCCACAACAAATTTTACAGGAAAGAAAACCCAAGAACAGGTGGTTATACAAGACGTGTGCATTAAAGGTAGAACAGCTGAACCAAGCAAAAATAAAAATGCTACAGGTGGATCTAGGTGTAAAGACCATTATGAGGAAACCTTAGGTGAAACGAAGGACTATTTAACCCAAAAAATGAAAATATACAATGCGAGCTGTTAAAATGTGGAGGACAACAGTAGATTTCAAACAAGCATATGATAGCTTAGATAGGATAAAACTAGTACAAACCATGTAAGACTTAAGATTTTCTAAAACAACTAACGAAGCTGGTAATAACGACACTGAAGGAAATTTAGAACCAGCTAAGGGTATACAGGGGGCAACATATGATAGCTTTGAATTAAAACGAGGCTTACGTCAAGGCGATCTTCGAAAAAACCTCACTATTTAATATAATTCTTGAAAGAATTTTAAGAAACCTCAGATTAACAATTAAGGAGCATAATCAAAAGACCCTACCAAATAATGGCATACGCAGATGACCTTATAATTTTGAATAAAATCCAAGAAGGTTTAAAGGACATTTTCAAGAAGATCAACAGTAAAGCTTTCAATTTCGAACTTCGGGTAAATGAAGAGAAACCTAAATATTTCGTAACTAATAAAAAGTTAAGTGTAAATATTAAACTAAAAATAAAAAGTGTCCACGGTTATTAACAATACTATTTCGAACACGTGGACAGCATTGTAGAATTGGGATCAGAAATATCGAGAGACTCTTACAGCGAGATCGAGAGACATATGTCCCTGGGCATAAGAAGTGCGGCATCTTTTAACAGTCTGCAGCAAAGGTACAGCTATAATAAGACCTATACTGACCTACATAACTGAGGTTTGAACATAACATAGTGTATATAGCAAAACTACTGGTGTGGGAAAGGAAAATTCAACGGAAAATCTTTGGAGGGGTTAAGGAACGAGGTCAGTGGAGAAGACGGTCCAACAAGAGTTATATGACCTGTACAAGAACACATCCAAAGTTAATGTAATAAAATAACGAAGATTGAGGTGGCTAGGTCATTTACAAAGAATGACGGAAGACAGGATGCCAAAATGAGTTTTTCAAGAATCGATGGCACTGAGGGAATGGTACCAGGATGTGAGACCTAAAAGAGCTGAGAGTAAAGAAATGGGAAATTTTAGCAGCTAGAAGAGAAGAATCCGCATAATATGGGCAAAATGTTTATTCTTGATTTTTCAAAAAAACTTTATGTCAATAATTTGTGCTTGTCTAAAAACCTATATACCGCCTATCATATACAGGGTGTCCCAAAAAGAATAGGACACCGATTAGTCATAGATTCCTTACATTATAATAAAACGATTAAACCTAATATACTGTTATGATATTGGTACAGGGGTCTAAAAATCAGATTAATAAGATTTAAAAAAAACAGTAATTAAAAATAATGGGGATGAATTTAGATGTGAAATGGATATTAAAAATTATTAAGATGCATTTAGAATAGAAAGAAACTAGAATTTATAATTTAATTAAATGAAGCTAATTGAGAAACAGTAGCATTCTAACTTAATTTAATATCTGAAATGAAAGTGGAAATTGATGACAAATACTTTTTCGAAATATACTATTGAACATGGTAGGTATTAATCAAAAGAAAAGGAATACTGAATTAAGTTTATTGTAAGATTCCATTTTACATTTGCATCGATTGAATTGGATAACAAGGAACGATTTACAAGGGAAGAGGATTGCATGGAAGCCGTTGGCAGAACGAACATGTTTGTGGGGCTTGTCAAGTGATGTCTGGTAGCTTGTCTCTGGTCAGGATTCTTGGTGCTAAGCTGTAACGGATTTCAAATGAGTAATTTGGATTGAATATTAAAGTAACGCAACTATAACTGAGGTCTATTTGGATCTGTACTTTGGGGAAGCTGTATATGCTGATTCCTAGGGCAAACTAGGTTTCTGTGTTAATTTGGATCCTGATTCTGGACATTTTGGCAGTTTGGTTGTCAGTTGAGGCCTTCACCGTGGCTTTGAGTGGAGGAGTTGTGGTGTGATCAGTTGCAGAGTTAGACAAACTGGTTTCAGCAGAGGAGTGTGCTAAGTTCAATAAAAGGTAAATGAATATAGGTATTAAATAAGAACTAAAAGAAAATATAGATTAAAGTGAATTAATTTTAATTAAGGAAGCACTTACTATTTGAGACTGTCGTATGGCAAATGTAACAATGAAGTATTTGTAATTGAATTTTCAAAAACTAGTTTGACGTACCATTTGACAGAATTTTTGAATTGCCATAATTAAAATAGGAACATCAAATTTCAGAATAAGCAATCTAGATAAAAAGAATCCGCTCTGATTTTCAGTCAAGTGTATCTACAGGAGTTAGCAGAAAATAATTTTTAATATCCAAAATTTAATTCAAACAACAAAATATTGGTATACAAAGTTGAGCTAATCACCCTTACAATACCTTAGTACAAAGTCCATTCACTAAGAAGTTATAGGGCCTTAAAGTTCAATTTTTTATGTTTTATCTTTTTGTTAATTTTCACAAATGTAAAGATATCAATTGGAATTTTGGTATACCTGCTTACTATTATGTACTGTACTAATAGGAAAAATTTCATAAACTAGACTTGACAGTAAGGGGCACTTTACCTTTCTTTCAAAACTTTTTTAGCTCTAACTTCGTTATCTGTAACATTTTTTAAAATTTTAGGTTACTATCTGAAAGAGAATTAAAATACACAAAAATAATGTACTCTTAGTTCATAAGCGTAAGAGCAACCGTTTACCTTAAAATGCCCATCAAAGGTTTTTGGTTGTCATTAAGACGTGCAAAAAAAGTTTTCAAAGATAGGTCAACTGCCTCTTACAGTCAATTCTGATTAATGAAATTTTTTTTAGTGCAGTACATAATAGTAAGCATTTATACTAAAACTCAAATCGATATCTCTACATTTGTGGAAATTAACAAAAAAAACTAAGAAATTACAAATTGAACTTCAAAGCCCTATAACTTCTTACTAAAGGAACTTTGTACTAAGGTATATTAGGTTTAATCGATTTATTATAAGGCAAGGAATCTATGACTAATCGCTGTCCCATTCTTTTTGGGACACCCTGTATACCGAGTGATTTTTACTTATTTAGAAAATGGGAGTTTTTCGAAATAGTCAAAATCCAAAAAGTGCTATTTTTTGGAAATTAAGAAAGATTTTAATGAGATTTATTTAGAGTGTGTAATCTTTAGCTAACTGAACAATATCAAGGCCAGAAAACACCTAATTTTTTTTAACTTCAGCTAAAAATAAATTTTTAAGTTTTTAAAATATTTTTCAAAATATCACATACCAAGGCTTAATATTAAAATTCAATTTTTTTTATGTGAAGACTTGAAAGATTTAGAATTGGAAAAAATAATATAAAATGTTAATTACTTCTTTAGATTATTTACTATTTACCGAAAAGTAGTATGTTTGCATAATTTTTACGTTTCCTATGCAAGGCGCTTTTTAGGAGAAATATTTTTCAATTCTAATTAATATCTATTTAAATGACTTCTAGAAACTCTAATCTAGCCCTGTTTATGAATTACTATTACAAAAATCCTGTAAATGTTTTTTTACAGTTGTCTAAATGAGGAGATTTTTTAGAACATGTAAATTGGATAATGAAAAATCTCCTCATTTAGACAATTAGTTGTCCCTGATGCCCTTGGGGCATATAAGGGTCAGCCAAAGAAGAAGAAGACCTCTCGATATATATGGTCGCACCATATGTGACGACTTCAGCTAAAGAGAATTCGCAAACGAAACAGGAATTAATTATTGCCAAGCCTAGATGGAGGAAATCGGTTTAAGATTGAGTCAGCAATTTATCAATACCTCCCGTTAGTGCGAATGGGGCAGCGAGAACCGATAATGTGGCGCTTCAGATTTAAAGGCGAGAAAAGATAGAAATTTGCATCTGCATCTTTCGACAACTTTAAAAAAAAATCTTTCCCTAAACCAGATCTCAACTTGGAACCTCTGGCTCGGCAGTCGAGTATGTATTCCACTAGATCATACCGACAGCGTAGTTATTTTACTGATTAACGTTTATTAGTGGCAACGAGAACACAAATCGACAGACATACAATAAAATGCTGCAGATCCCGTCCATAAGCTTTTCAGTTCTTTGTTATATTCCACACAAACTAGCGTAACAACCATCCTGATAAGTTATGTCGTTCTCAAAACACAATGTTTACATCCATCTGGCGGGACACCTCCCCTAAACTTAATTTTTCAACTTTCCTTTAATACCAAAGTGGTTGCCGTCTTCACAAAAGTGATGCAGTTTCATGAGACCTTTCATATAATTTTGGATTGGTCGCTATTAATTTTAGGTAGATTTTAGTAAAAACGGTCGAACCTGAAAGTAATACTGTGCCGCCGAGAGACCTACCTACATTTTTATACAAAATAGCACTCTTAGTAATGTGTCAGGTTAGTTTGGGCAAAATCGTTTTCCATTAGAGCAAAATTTATGAAAAATTAAAAACTCGACTTTACATATAGCTGCAACTACATAATAAATAAATTTCTTTTTCTGTGAGATAATGTTAAGCTTCTGAATTTTCGTGATACATAATACATACTATACATTAAATGAAATTACATATAAAATAATATTTTAGGCTGTTTTACTAAAATATTTAGCTTCTGAAGATGTTTAATGTTAAACAAGTTTTTCAAGTTTACTAACTATATTTGGTGGACTTTTAATAGATTTCACATCCTTATCTCCGTTAAATATAAGTTAAAATTTAAATTATTAAGTCTCATCAAAAGTTATCCACGGTGCCTTTATAAATTTAAAAACAAAATGTTACTCAATATTAAAATCGGATTTTGCTACCCCCTTCTTTATTAACTGTCGCCCCCTTTAATAGGAATCTGAGTTGTTTAAAGAACATTTCGCTACCAATTAAGAGCAATAAGTAAAAGTAACCTTTGTTTACAAACTAGCTTACTTTTACACTTCTCAAATCAAAGCTATCGATACTTTGCAGTTCTATTAAGCAACAATAACGCCTCAAGAAGAGCGCTTTCATAACAGCACCTTGAAAAATGCCGCGCCCATCACCAACGTCACCCGCAAAACCATCGCCATCTAAGATCTCTCGACAAAGCGTCGCCCTCAATGATATCTCCTTCAAAAACCAAACCCACCAAAAACGACTTTGTTAATGTAAGTTGACATTACGTTTCCTAACACGAAGAAAATTATTAAACAGAATCATTTAACAATGAACTAGCGACGAACTATTGCGAGAAACATCTTTGAAACAATTGTTTTTGACATTTTGGCGGCGAAATTTTTGGTGGACGACGTTATTATACGTCACGTAACGTCATATTTGTACACGCGATCTCGCAAAATATTGTGAAGGCTATAAAAATTGCAGAACAAAAAATATATGTATAAAATGTAGTGATAGTTTTGTAATTTTTCAGACATAATTTTACTTTAAAACTTTTTTTGTAATTTACAAGAAAACCAAGCAGCAAATTAATCTAAGAGAATAATTAAATACCAGGAATATCAAATTAATTTGTCGGTTAAAAAAAATATGTACACATACTTAAAGCAGCTGAGAATTTTTGAAAGCGTCACATTTCAAAGACAGCATTTTAAAGGGCGACATTTTTCGTGGCAAACGGTATTACTGAACGACATCGTTGATTCCGCTATTTTTGCTAACGACGTTATTAGAGGTTATGTTTGTTTTGTAAAACTTTCAAAAGCATCATTTTCGAATTGCATTTTCGTAGGCGCCATATTGAGCGCATGGAAATTAAAACAAACGTTTGTAAAATTTCCTTCTAATTTACATTAAATTGAAATACATACATATACTGCATTCTTACTAAATGAATTTGAGCCATTCATCTTATGAATTTTTGAAAATATTGAATTTAAAAACTTATTAAGTGTCAAAATAATATTTAAAAGATAAATGTTTAATAAAATTAAAATACACGTTCAAATCTACATATAAAAAATAAACATAAACAGTGTGGCTCGTTTTTGGAATTTTTAAATCGCAATTTACTAAATTATGTTTTTCATTCACATACTGAAAGTTGCTGGTAGAATTTGATAGCTTCTTTCAAACGCGCATACGAGTACATCTTTATCAGCTTAACTGAAAATTGGTAAAACACTAAAAGATATTTTCGAAATTTTGCAGTATTTCATTTTGGAATGTTTAAAAACTAAAGTTCTATCAAATTTGATGTATAGAGCTAGTTTAATACTATTGCGTAGCATAAGATTGGTACACAATGTCGATCTCTATAAATTATTAAATCGAAACTTTGAACGTCTTTCATTCTCATTCTGAAATTGCAGAAATATAAGATATGGTCAATATTTTATTAATGAAATCTCTCCCCCTCCATCCGCTCCCTATTCACTTCGAATGCACTCTTTTTAGTGTTAATATGAACACACACGCATCTAATACCTCTGTAAACTTGTTTTTTAGAAGACACTTTTTATACGTATAATACACAAGTGTTTTTCATTGACAAAGTCAAAAGTATAGTTATTTATATGCGTAATGTACGATTCTCATTTGATTGCTTGATTGAAGTTGAACTGTACGTGTATTACATTTTCGAGTTTTATTTGCCTAGAATGAATATTGCAATATCCGTTGCCTTAGTATTTCATGATTTTTTTGTTGGTATTGGCAGTAGAAATTATGTTAATTTAATTTTACTTGTATTAAGTGTGGCCCAAAAAGTTGTCAAAAAATCAGCCTATCCCAAAAATGTATTATCTATATATTTAAAAATCGTAATTTAGAAACTAAAATACTCACTTTTTCATGTGATAGTCGTTTTGTACTATTAAGGCGTTAAACTCTGAATTAGAACTATATTTTGAATGCTGATGTAGCGATAAAGACAAATAAAAAAACATGTAACTAATACACAACATTAGGACCAAAATAGGATAGTTCGAACTGAGATTCTTTTAAGACCAGATTTATTCTAAATTTGAAACATTTAAAACGTTATTTCAAAAAAGCGCACGCTATTTTTCAGAAGGAGGTCAGTGAATCCACATTTATCACGTTTATCATGGTTAGTAACTCCCAACTCCTTCAATGTTTCGTTAAAGCTAATGATACAAAAATCGCAAATTTCTTCAAAAAGTCGGTTTTTCAATCGAATCGAAAAATTCAAGAAATCTACTTTGTCGATTTATTTTGTTGTAGAGAGATATACGTGGGCTATTTTGTAAATTCTTAGTTATTGATGCGCAGAATAACTTGATTGTCTTGCAAAATATCTCCCCAGAGCCATAATACATTTCTTCATTCTTTGAAACCGCTTCTCGAAATATGCAGATAACTCCGGTTCTGGGCGGCCGTCAAACATTTGCTGAAATTGGGCAACAGCAGCATTTGCGCCAGGAAATCTCTACCACGTATGCTTTGTTTAATCTTTGGAAACAAAAAGAAATCGTTGGGGGCAAAATGCGGATTGCATTAAGGTTGCGTGACCAGCTGGATTTCAAATTCGAGTAGAACGTTTAAATCTTTTGCGGCAGTATGCGGAGTTGCATTGTCATGGTGTAACGAAATGCCACGCCACAATTTTCCGAAGATTTGATGAAGGCAAACTTTTGTATACCAATCAGGAGTTACAGTTTTACGATCTTCAAGAGAAATTCCTGCAACTGGACCCCTGCGTCTGAAGAAAGTAGCAATCATTTTTTTGCTACTAACAATTAACAGAACAGCTCTCATACGTCCATATGTTACAGTATAGACATTTATAAACGGCGTAAATTTTGCAATTTACTCAAATTATAAATCTTCCAAGAAAGATATCCATAGTGTTTTCCAAAACATATGTAACAGATGAGAAACTTTTTTACTATTGATTTCTAAAAAAAAATATGTTTGTGCATCATTTAAAACCAGTTTTACGAATATAATATTTTTCAATGGTTTTACGGTTTGGCAGGAATGAACAAGAACAAGCTAGATATTTTCACAGTATTTTTTGAAGTTGTAAGCATGGATATCTTCACAGTATTTTTTAGAGTTGTAAGCTAACTATAACACATTGAAAAACTGTTAAATATGAAACGAATTATAATTTTAGGAATCTGATGTAAGGTTACTCTTGTTTTTCATAAAAATCCATAAACTACTAGAATGTTGTAAATAATTAAATTTGCTCATTTGCTGTAGTACCTACGTTTATTTATGATCTTTCGGTTCTTTATTATTCAACTTCGAAACAAAGTGAACAGAAAAGAGTTGTAGTTAGTCGATTGGTTTAATAATTTGCTTAATAAGACTAATTGATCGATTTTTAAATTTAGATCGTCATTTAGAATTATGATAGGCCGTTAAAATCATAGTAGGCTATTACACCATCTTCTTCTTTAAACAGTGATATAAGGTTTGGTGGGGTAATATCTTTAAATACAGAAGTTATCACGTTTTTTTTACTTTAGAATTTATTTTAACTAAACCTATGAAAGAGCAAGAGCAAGGATAAATAATAAGTGCAAACCAGTGCCACCAATTTATATAAATAATAGGCATTTAAACAGCAGTGAGTAAATTATAACAATTTTAAATTATCGGAAGAACCATTATCACTTCGTTCTTGTGTTTCAAATGTTTTTCATACATTACTGAACTTTCAATATACCTACTAAAACAAAAAAACCGTGCAACTAACACTAAGAAGCCTTACATCACTGTAAACAGAAAAAAATACCCGTTTAATAGGTCAAGGTGAAGTGGGTTTATATAAAAAAGAACTTTGA
Source organism: Agriotes lineatus (assembly GCA_940337035.1). Taxonomy (NCBI): domain Eukaryota; kingdom Metazoa; phylum Arthropoda; class Insecta; order Coleoptera; family Elateridae; genus Agriotes; species Agriotes lineatus. The sequence goes on from OW679202.1 coordinate 57,247,898, forward strand.
TATAATTCGAAAATAAATAATCTGTGAAGGGCTTTACTCAGAACTTCCCTCGCAAGTGAGTTGGCACTAAATATTTTGAAACATCAAAGGAAACTAGGGGTAAAAATATTGACGTTCCTAATAATACTGAAACAATACAAGGAAACACTTGGTAATGACCATTACATCAATTTGAAAATAAAAAACATTGCAGGCGGTGGAATTCGAACTTAGCGAACTTCATTGCTTAGGAGACCTATTTCAACGTTTGGCAGCAGCACAGGCGTTTGTTACTCTACACTTTTAAATAATATTTCTAAACAGTAGTAACAGAGCAGTGTCCAAATTTTTTACTAGAAAAATTTAAAAATGTTTATTTTGGCAGAAAAAAATTGCCAATTGACTGAAGTTATATGTTAACATAAAAACTGCGGGAGGAGCTTAATTCACACAATATTGAATATTTATCCTCGACATCTAAGCGTATGAGGGGAGTCGATTATGTATGTATATCTAACAATTCTGCAATTATGTACTTGTATAATCAATTGTAATTTCAATCTGTGCAAATTTCCAGATGATAATTTTTGTTTTCAGTTTTACCATGTAACAATATATAGAGAGCCTTGTAAGTATAATTCATAAACAAACTACATATATGTATACTAAACAATGGTGCTCCATTAACCTGATATACTTTTGAAGAGATTTAAACGGTTGATTTTTCAATATTCCGAAGTAAACACTGCCACATTTCGAAAATATTTTTAATATCTTCATAAAATTGGTTTTTCCAATTTTAAATTACGCTGTAAAAGACGTAATTTTGAATAAAAATCAGGGTGCAAAGATTTAAATCAATTTGATTTTTTTTTAAATCCATATCCACACTAGATGAAAATAATTTTTGATCCTGCTTTAGAAGGTATAGTAATTAACTAATTAGTAAACCAAGTAATAATTACTGCAATAATATGAGAAGTATTAATTAATGCAAATATATGTGATTAAAGTAACACCCTCGTTCTGGCGATCTTGCGTACGAATGCAGCAATTGCGTCCACTACGTGCCAAAGTTGTAAGCATCAAAATCAGTAACTCGGGACGCGCCCTATCGCAGCCGCGGTCAGACTGCTTGAGCCAAACGTGAATCGGCCCCTATTTCAAAGCTTTGTTTAAACTTAAAAATGAGAAGAATGGTAAAAGTAAGTACAAGCAAATGCTCTTTTAGGATAATTTTTTTTTGAATGACTGGTTTGGTGTGGTAGGGCCATGGCTCCTTATCGCGAGCCGCCACTGATACAACGACAATTTGTGAAAAGCAAAGTTATACGAGGGAAGGGGAACATGTAGTTCTTAAAAATGTTTTTAAAAGTAAGATACCCATAAAAGAAGCTATAGACTGGATAATATCAACAGGAACTGGCTGCTATCTAGAATTAATAATATAATATAAAAAGGAAAGACGAAGATTTTGCCACATAATCAGACTCGGGAATGTCAACTGACGAAGAAGATACCAGAAAAACAACGTATTTTCAGTCTCTGAGGAAAAAGAGTTAGTTAAATTCGTTAAAAGATCGTCTGATTTACATTATGGTCTATCTTATAAGCAAATTCGAATTCTAGAACTATACCTAAAAGCTCAACGAAGAACTATACCTAAAAGCTCAACGAAAAGATAAAGATAGGCGCAATAGAAAATTAAAATCAGAACTCGAAAGAAAAAGAAAATGAAACATCTCTGAACATGTATTCTTGCTGTCGACTTACTTGCGCCCAGCTCATTTGCGCCCACCGCCATTTTCGGCCCAATGGCGCCCCAGAAAAATATCAACAGTAATTAAGGTCTCATTTGCGCCCATGCTTGCAACTCATTAGTCTTCACGATATCCGAAGTTGGCCGAATAGTGAGGCAGTCTCCTACATGCAAAATAGTTATTACAAAAACACTAAATTTAACAATTTTTCGCTAAGATGCCCTAACTTCTATGCGTTTTTGTTGGTACTTTACACTCATGTTCCGTGAATAAAATAAAAAAACGTTAGTTGACAATAACAATAAAGATAAGTTATAAATGGTACAACTTTTGTATTTTGTTAAGATAGCAACTCATCCGCCCTGTCTGCTACTAGGTACTGACCTAATTTTTTTCTAAAAGTATATGGAGAACTATATAAAATCTGTGCAATAATATGAATTGATAATTAATAAATTTGACACGAGTGTAACAACTCTTAAGGTTTTTAAATAAATGTCAAATAAACACAAAAATTAAAGTACCCACAGAAACGTATAGAAGTTAGGGCAGCTAAGCGAAAAATAGTTAATTTTAATGTTTTGTAATAACTATTTTTCATGTAGAAGACCGCCTGATTAGTCGGCCAGCTTCGGATGTCGTGAAGACTAATGAGTTGCAAGCCTGGGCGCAAATTAGATCTTAATTACGATCGATATTTTTCTGGGGCGCAAATGAGCCGTGAATGGCGGTGGGCGCAAATGAGCGGAGCGCAAGTAGGCCTATATCGTCTTATTAACTAAACGAAAAGTGCTTGAAGAGAGAGTCTAAATCAACTGAAACAAAAGTACTTGAAAAAAAGGTGTGCAAAACCATCAAATGAATTGCGTTTATAGAAACCTACAGTATGACGTCCGAAAATTAATCTCTCGCTTTGTTTATCTGTTGATGAATTTCTGTTACTAGTAGACGACGAGTTCACAATCAAAGAAGGTGATGAAAGCTTCAGTAAACTATTATGTCAGCCAAATTTTTAAAAAAACCTCTTACTGATTATCAATTTCCAATGCGTAAACAATTTCGTTTTTCCAGATGTGGATGATATTTCCACTCTTCGCAGAGCTGAGATATTTAATTTATTACCGAGAGTGCGAAATACCGGAACTGCTAGAACCAAGGGTAGAACAGCCTCGGAGGTACGTTAACCATTTATTTTATTGTATCTACTGCATTTGTACTACTATTATACTCGTACTACTATTATACTCGTTTTTTCTAAATAAAATTTTCAATTAAACCCATGACTTTCATTTAGTTTAACCCAGTTGAAACTACCCCACTCACTGCTTGAACATTCCCAAAGGGTAGATGCAACCAAAATGCACTTGTGAAAAAATATTTAGACAAAATAGACGTTTCATACTTTAAGCAGATGTTGTCTCATACATTAATACAAAACGTATCAATCTATATATTAGTATGTAAAAAATAATAAAAAAGTTTATGTTAAACAACCATATATAATAAAACTAACACATGAACAGTTCGAATCATTCCCACTCTCCCCTACTGACCAAATAGACCTATAACACTGTATATTATTGAAAAGAGGGACAATTAATAGCTCTGTCTAATTCCAAAATGGCAAGTCCACTTAGAAAACAAAATTAATGTAAATATTTTAAAAATTAAAGCTATAAGGTATTTGAGTTCAGATACGAAACCCGCCTGAAAAAGTGTCTTAATAATATAATAACAAACGCTATGTAACATCCCATGCATGGGCTGGTTTATTCTGGACAGCTAGAATAATTATGCTACAAATAATAAAACATATCAATGGCTTAGACCAGGGGTCGGCAACCTGCGGCCCGCGGGCCGCATGCGGCCCTTTGCAACTTTTTGCGCGGCCCGCCAAAGCACCAATATAACTTTAGGAAAAATCAACAAACTTAGAGCGTAAGCGTGCCGAAATGGGGCCGGTGACAAAAATACGCGACAAACAGAAGCATAGTGGGAAACCTATTTTACTGCGCAAGTTTAATCCCCACTCCCCAGCGAATACGACGTCTCGCTTAGCAAGTGTAGCATTCTTTCTAGTGATGGGCATAATCGGATGATTTAAATAATCGGAATGTTCCATTTCGGAATGTTTATAAAATCGGAATATCATCCGATTATTTTACATTCCGTAAATGCAAGCAAGGGAAAACGAGCGAAATAACAACAAGCGGAAGGAAGATGAAGTGCGTGCAAATTTACGATGAGAGCACTCGCCGTCGCGCCGTAAGCCCTTATCTGCGTTGGCATCTATTTTTTGGGTTTGTAGGACGGTCAGTAATAGCTATTTACGTTATTAGACCGGTAGCAACATTTTTATGGCCGCGCCAACACTTTACAGGTCGAACCGTAGGGCGAGACCTGTATGTTTGGCAAGGCCATAAGAATTCTACCGGTCGTGTATCGTATAAGATTTTTTAGGATACTGCATTGGTAACTAGCGTTTACATTGTTACAAACGAGTCCGGTAAATTTTATCTACCGGACTCGTTTGTAACTATGTAGATGCTAGTTAGCAATGCAGTATCCTAAAAAACAATTTATGAGTTTGAGTCGCACAGTGGGATATGAGGAAATAAAATATTTTTTCAAATTATTACAGTAGTTACGTTAATAGACTTTCGGAAAATGGTAGTGATATTTTAAAGTTTAATAGCACATAAAGTACATAATAGATAGTATAAAACAATACTTGAATTTGAAGTCTGTAGGTGTACTATCTAATAATTAATCTACGAAATACCACTGCCATTAGTGCCATTCACGTATCATACACGTGCGCACACGGCGCGACTCGTCGACATTCGCCAACCAGCATATAGCAGTCAAGTGAGTCAATACAACATTCCGTATTCCGTTCAGTTCAAATTGGCATTTCGTTTTCTCATTTTGTGTACCGAATAGTAAAATAATCGAATTCCGAAAGTTCCGAATTTTGTGCACCGAACAGTAAAATAATCGAATTCCGAAAAGTTCCGAAATAATAGGAACCTTCCGACTTTTTGAACAATCGGAAACTTTCCGATTATTCATTCCGGATAGGCTTATCACTAATTCTTTCATTTCGCCAGTTTGCTACTGTATGTTCATATGTGCGTTCATGTTGACAGCCGTATGACGTTTCACTACAATATTTTATATTTTTTATATTTATATATTTTATATTTACATATTTATACATATTTAATTGGAATTGTATATTCTTTTTTTTCCCTTTTAAGAATTGTAAAAATTTTTTTCTCTAACATTGTTATTATAGCATGTCAATAAAAAATAAATTTTTTCTATATTTATTTTTAATAATATTTATACTCGTATATGATATAAAAGCACTATTTAAGTTACATTTGAATGTGCGGCCCGCATAAAAAAAATTATTTTTAAAATGGCCCGCCGTCCGAAAAAGGTTGCCGACCCCTGGCTTAGACCATTATTAGAAAATAATGCAGTATTTATTAAGTTTAGTTTTTTTATATTAAGAACGTGTTTAGGTCTACTGTTTACCGTTGATGCATAAAACAAATACAAAGTGTATTCTTCCAATTTCATGGACAAAATTTCTATTGTACTACAGGTAACTGTGATAAAAGCGGACAAAAGTACATAGGTACAGGATGTAAAAAAATAGTTTTACAAACTCGTACTTTTTACACAAAAAGGCACTCTTGTTTGGAATCGGTGAGAAGAATGGGTTTCGAGAAAATCAAATCTAAAAAATGAAACGCGTTTAATCCAGAAAAAATACAAAGTTGGCTAAAACTGCATTTTCTGGAAAATTATTTGCCTGGATTTGGATGGAATACTTGGAACAAAGACAAGTCACATATGCACGATAATGCCCCACCTCATGTTGCGCGAATGGTCAGGGGATTGTTTGGGTGAATTCTTAACACGGATTAAAAGTACCAAGTAAAATTAGTGACTAGCAAACCGCGCACTTCAATCTTTAGGTTCGATTTTCTCAACAACTACTCAACGATTCTAAACACGAGCAAAAAAGTCTAAGATTGACGAATATTTCGGCTCTACAATGGTATCACCAAAACACTTAAAGAAACTACCGCTTCTGAACCTTATGCTATTTTTTACAATACCTTACAATACCGATTCAGTATAAAAATCACGTATACATCCACGCGAGCGGATGGTCCCGCGAGTAAATGCTCGACTCCCAGGCGGCCGGCCCGGGTTCGATTCCCGGCAGACTCTACGGATTTTAAAAATCGTACGCTCCTCTGCTACCACGCTAACACCTGTGGTGGTCGTTAAACTCTAACAAGGGAACTCTTCCTCAATTTTGACGGGCAAGGCTAGCCACCTACCCGACTTACGAGTTAAGAGGGCGCACAGAACATACAACTGTGTGGAATAAAAGGCCTCGGGCCTTAATGTAAAAGAAAGAAGATTATATCTACAGAATTTAATAAAATATATTTGATGTAAGGGTTGGTGATCTTAGTTTTGTAAATGTAAAGTTATAGGCGATTTATTTTTATAATCTCGGTTTTTGTAACAAAACAAAAGAATACCAGCAAAAAAAGATAGGGTAGCAAATGAATACCAATGTATAAAATCAAAGCAGATAACCACCTGTTCCAAATGTAATATTAACAAAAATGAATGCTCATGCTCATTTGTGGTGACAAAATTGCAGTAATCAGTGAGAAGCATTTTTTTTTCACGAAAACGTTTCCGAATGATCTACTACATTTGTTTTCGTTTGTTTTGTTGAATATGTTCAAAAACATACCATGTCAACCTTGTTTTCTCTAGTTTTTAAAAATGAATCCCAACCAGATCAAACCTTACATCATGAAAAACAAGAAAAATAAGACACGCCCAATACCGGCTCAAACACAAAGCCTCAGCTCTCCGGTCTGACGTCATTGGCCAATGATTGAATTTATTCCGCTTCGAGCCTCGAGATAACAAGCTCTCATTGGCCAATCCGGCCTTTTTGTGCTGACGTCAAGCCGAAGAGCTGAGGCCTCATTTTTCAGTCGGTAATGACACGGCCGCCTTTGACGCGTATTTAGAAACACGAAGGTAATGTTAATACTATTTTGAATCATTAAAGACCTATATTTTTTAGTTCCGTGTGAAGTGTTGTAATAATGTCAAAATCGCTTCGAGTTATCAATAATAACCTCATTCTTTTGAATTATACACTGAACTCGTTTATTGTCTAATGTTATTATTTTGTTTGGTCGAATATTTTATATACCATAGCATGCTAATTAAAATTCGCTTTTCAGTGACCTTGAATAAATTGACCAAGCCTTGCATTATTGACAACGGAAAAAATTGCCGCATTTGACATACACGGACATACATTAACGCAACTAGGTTAATTCAATATCTGGAAACTTCAAAAGCGCATCAAATCTTCCATATCAGACATCAGTATAAAACAGCAGCTTAATAATTTCAAAATCGTTTCGCTTTATGGCCGATAATAACCAAATTGCAAATTCGAGTACCTATTTAAATGTGTACCATCCATAGTACCACTTGGGGTGTATAGTGAACAAAGATAAACATTAATAATTTTGAATTGTTAACATTAAATGGAATGAGGCAAGGTTTACAGCCATTTCGTAGGTGGTTGCACGTGGTGACCCATTTTTAAAGGGATGAAATGGAAATCTATTATTCGAGGGCAGTACGTTGGTGTTAAAGCCAATTATGACTTCCATTTCCAATTCCCAAATTTTTAATGTAACTCAAAAAATAACAGCCGTAGTCAACGCTGACTACATTATACCGGGTGGGCTACAAAAACGATCTGCTTTTGATATGTACTCCTAATAACTACATACTGAATTTGGAATGCTTTACAGGAAAAGGTTTACGTTAATAGAAAAGAACGGCTTGCAAACCTACACAGCTTCAGGATAAGATTACCAAAATGGAGGTTAAGAAACAATTCTTACTTAGTATATTATTAAAACTTGCTCGAAGATCATATTTTTAACACCTAATTTTAAATTGTTGGTCCTTCGATTCTAGGTAGGGGAAGGTGGTATATAATGGGACATGGTATATGTATACCGAGACACGGGTCCTTGATGCCATCTCTTTGAGAATGGAGAAACTTTCTACATGTCTGTATACATTATTATGTAGTAGATACTTTAAACTACTATGCTCTTAATCACCGAAAGAAACAAATTGACGTTAGTATCCTTGATGGCTGCCTAAGACAAAATTTACTTCTTGCCTTTTTAAATATCGAGTGATGGTGTAGTTTTTTTGTGAGAATTTTAGTTTCTGTTGTGTAAAAGCTCTTGTGGAAACATTGTCAAATATAGGTATAATAGGTATAATATAGGTGAAAAAAATGAATTGTTTAACAATTGTTTATTTGGTGATATAAAATATATTCCAATGGCACCTGGTGTATAGTGGGACAGCGTTTGGTGGTGTATGTTGGGACAGCCCCAGTATATACCACTTATTTGTCCCATTATATACAATACTGCTACATATATTGATAGGTAAAATGCTTTTCTTACTATAGATACCGAAAATTAGTAGAAAAAATGAGAAAAAGAAGATAGAAAGAGTAGAAGCGTTCTAGCCGAAGAAATGAAGCTGTGCACTGTTGCAAGCTTGTGTGTCTGCAAACATAATAAAAGGATTCCGACGAATAGGGATATCACCTTATAACTCTAATGTTTTGACGAATTGCTGAGCTCATACGTGACCGACAGGCCCAATATAGAGAACAAGAACAAAGTCCAGCGACAAGAATAAACAACAAATATTTTTGAAGATCCAGAAGTAACCCCCCCCCCCCCCCCCAAATTCAACCAAGCTACTACATCAACTAAACCCGAAGAGCCAGAAGTAAGTCCACACGTAAAAACTCAAAACGGTAAAATCACAAATGATAAGAACAAAGAAGCAATCTACTGTTTTGACTGAGACACCAAATATGAAAGGTAGAATCTGTTTAGGCGAAGCGAGAGAGGATGCAAAAGGCATATATTGCAAACAATGTTGAATCCAGGGGGGTGACCGGGAGGGAAATTCCCCTCCGGACAGTACAGAATTCTCTCCCGGAAACATTACCATATCATATTCATATTGTTTTGTATCTATAAAAGAATGGGTTGAATTCAGTGGAAATAGGTAAAAATTCCCCCAAAAGATTCATTTTCCCCCCCGGAGTAAACAGTCTGAATTCAACACTGATTGCAAAAAAAAGAGTTCTAGCGGAATCATCCCGCGAAAGTGATGTGCGTGAAGCAACAGTCGATGATGATCTTACAGATTCTGAAGAAAGCAATTCTATAAAATTCAAAGTAGCCGACTTTATTTTAGTTCAATATCAAATTAAAAAGAGTATGCGGTATTATGTAGGCCAAATTGACAATATAGAATATGACGAATACTCGATAAACTTTTTGAGGAAGACGTCAGATTTGACATTTATTTTTCCGGAAGCTGAAGATGAAAACGTTATTAACGAGACCGACATTATTTGTATACTTCCCGAGCCTACAATAGTTGGATTAACAGAAAGAACAGTGAAACAACTTAAATTTGAATTTGACGTCGCATCTTATAATGTGCAATGATCTGTTACGTTACAAAATATCTTGTTATTAGTTTTTAAGAAATATTTTTCATTTAAATAGAAGGTTTTAGGATTTTTGGAATGTCCCTCTATGTACCATGGGGTGGTTTATTTCGGGACGAGTGGTATATACAGGGACACATTTTTTTTATATAGTAAATTATTTTTTACAGTAAGTGAGCGAGAAAATTAATAGGTAATATGAATATAAACCTCGTAAAAAAATTGAAACTTATTAGAAAATATAATTTTAAATTAAAAAAGAAATAAACGTCCCACTATATACCACCTTCCCCTATACAAAATTGTAGTTGAATATCTTTGTCTATTAAAAAGTTGTGAGCTGTCAAACACAGATCGTGTATTTGTGGCCCACTCGGTATATAAATCCAAATAAAGAAAACGCATCAACAATCCTTACTTTGTTTCTGGATGTTTTAAAACACAAATGAGCTAAAACGTCAAATTGGAATGTCGACATATTCATTTTTTAGCGTACAGCTTAAAAACCAATGCGGTTTTACTGTCGAAAAGTTGACCTCATAACGTGCATTCTATATTCTTCCAGCTCTAATAATAACGGAGATTTAACATTTCAAGCCATCAAAAATGGGACACCCTGTACTGCGGCATGGGGCAGCCAGTTTGATTGGCTGAAGCGGGAATAATCACATGGAGAAAATAAAACTTACTGTACATTTCAATTACATAGAAATTCCGAGTGAAAATATATTGTAACTACTATTTATGGCTGTGCACCGTGTCGTTCGTCAATTAGGTAAACAGAAACAAAGTTAACGCGCCAATTCCTATTCCCAAAAGTTTTCATTAAATCGCAAATGCAATTCCACGACATGTATGTATCTACAATTATGGTATCTACAACCGCACGAATTCATACAGCATTCCTGCAATAGTCACATGACGAAGGCTGGGCATATTCTTCATAACTGCGAGTTTTCATACTACCATGACCATGCCATTTCATATGTGGGTAATTGCGGGCCCAATTACCACCGGGTTCGAATTAGATCCTGACGGCTGTCAGCGGTAATTTCTGGCCGTTTGAGGCGAAAAGCTGGTGCGAAATCCAGTGATTTCAATGTAGGATAAAGCGCTGAGCGAAAACTGAAAGGTCGACGACATTTTGACGTCTCTTGAGCCAAACACACGGAGTCCCTCGCTATCAAAGCGAATTTTTAAAATTAAGGTAGCAACTACACTGACCTGGCACGAATATGTCCTAAATATTCAGTAATCCATTGTTTTTATGGCACCGCCACACAGCTGCAAAAGGCATCGCGAGCGCAGGCAACGTTGTGCCCTCGATACACATTCAATTCGCGAGTTGAAGGCTGATTTGTTCGATGTGGTTCTAGCGACCAGCAACCGCACGACTCGATGCTTTCTTGTTTCTTGGCCACCGATCGGCCGCTGTCGCTGGCTGGCTAGTTTTGTACAGGGCCGTACTGCAGTTATTTACTTGATTGTAAGACGAGCATTCTAAATTACTAGTTCTACAATGACTACCAAGGGACTTTAACCTTAAAAGGTCTACTCCCAGTTGTGGGTACCTATAATACTTAACATTAATGGGAATATTGACGAAAAGCGATTATGCATTTTACATTTTTGTAACCTACTTGCAACAAGGAGTTGATATTTATATTCGTGCGCTAAAACTGCATGTTGTACAAGTACCTATACAAAAATGTAGTAAACAAGCCAGGCGTAATTATTACATTTCTTCTGCTCTTTGTAGTTTCTGTACTTCTTTTTTCTTCCGGTTGCTCAATCTCCTATTCTGATACAGTGGCGTCGTGAGACTTTCTCGATCGGGTGGGCCAGTACTGGACATGGTGTTCAGAAGGTGGGCCGGCGTTATCTTAGGGTTAGTATTTTTTTAAAACTAGGACATAGGTATCAATTACACATATACAGGCTTATATTTAAGAATAGGTATTTTAGGTAGACTAAGTACAATATGAGAACTACAAAACATTTGAATAATAATATTTAATACTAGTATACGGTAAATTCTAAAAACTAATTTCAATACCAATACCAATCAATACTAATATCTTCTCAAATGCTTCTTGAGAAATACATTCACAACTTCTTCCAACGAAACGTTTTCTGATATTTGTTTTTCAATATTTATTATTATTAAAGTAGAAAGCGTTTCATTGGTCGGCGTATTCCTTAAATAATTTTTAAGGGCCTTAAGCATGAAAGTGCTCTTTCGCAAGCGACACTGGGTATTGGGATTTGTATTTTTCTACCATATCCAGGACCGCCATTTTGTTTTTTATTTTTAATTTATTCTCAACTTCGTATTTTTTATAGTACTTGATAATATTTTTAATTCGGATTGCAATAGTTCTAGATTTGGCAAAGGGACCGATATTTTCAAACATTTAAAATGTACCCTTAATTAAAGTTAAAGCAATTGGATCCCAATGAATTAATCCTTATGAGACGGCAGTCGATTATTTAGCTCACTAACAATTATATCAATTAAAAAAATCTGGTGTGATACACGCACACAACTTCCTTTTACAGTGATCTTATAATTAGCCAAAAATTTGATTTAAAATGTTTTAAGCATTTGTCAAAAATTTTCAAAAATTACAAACTGCAAAAACGGTACAAAATAGAGCGTTAGTTGAAGAGACAAATTTTCTCTAGAATTTTAAGCTGAATTCAAAAATGTAATAATATACCGAGTGTTCTATCTAAAATAAGAGTTAATAAAAAAAATAGACAAAAAAACAAAAGAAACCCATTTTAGAAGTATTCAACTGGAAAATCACCTATCTCACATCAATAAACATTCAAAATGTTTAAAAAAAATCGTTAGAGCCGTTTTTGAAAAAATCGAAAAAAACTGAAAAATCACAAGAGTAAACACCTACTTCCGGTTATGCGATTTTTTTCAAAAGCTTGCTGTCTCATATACATAGTACACAAAACTTATATATGAAGTTTCAACGCCATACCGCTTTTCGTTTTTGAGATATTCTGTTCACAGGCAGACAGACAGACAGACAGACACACACACAGACAGACACACAGACAGACACACAGACCAATAAAAAAAAAGTTTTTTGGGTTCAGGGGACTCTAAACCGTGAAGATCTGTTGAAAACTCAATTTCCAATTGTTGGGGTGAATTCAATACTTCCTTTATTGTAAAAGGAAGTAAAAATGTATAACTGAGTCTTGAATAATTCTTTGAATGGGGCCATATGTTTTCCAAATTTAAATTCTTAGTAATGACATATTTTTTTAAAATAATTTAATAATTATTAAAGCTATTTCACACGTTTGCTAATTGAATTTATATTTATACCGTATGAATTTACTGTTTCAACTACTGCTTCATAAAACTGTATGTAAGTGTATCGGTTTAAAACGTTCGTCGACGTTGTCCGATGCCTAGATTCCAATCTCTGCGATTCTCCCATTGTCCATCATTAAGGTTTCGGTCACTCATCGCTTTTCTAATTCCTTCGTCCCAGTTTTTCCTTGGACGTCCCCTTTTTCGGCGTTTTCGTGGTATCCATTGCATAGCTTCCTTGGGTAGCCTCCTTTCGGCCATTCGTTGAACAAGGCCATACCATATTAGTTGACGACGTTCTATGTCTTTCATCTGTTCTCGGATTTCTTCATTTCGAATTCTTTCTCTTCGGGAGACCCCAGCGGATCTTCTTAGAGCATCCATTTCTGTTGCTTCTAATCTCTGTCGATTTCTTTCTGTAATTCGGTATGTTTCGGATCCATAGAGTAAACTGCTTTTTATCATTGTATCGTATATGTTGTACTTTCTTCTTCTCGTTATTTGTTTACTCCATAAAATCTCATTTAGACACGCTATTGCCTTTCGTCCTAGTGTTATTCTTGATCTGATATCTTTTTCATCTGACCCAGTTTTATCAAATATTGTTCCTAGGTACTTATATTCGTCACATACCTCTATTTCGTCTGATCCCTCTAATTTCAAATTACCGACATCTGCTCCAACACATAAGTATTTTGTTTTTTTGTAAATTCATTGCAAGACCCCATTCTTCATATATGTCTCTTTTAACTTGTGCGCCATGTACTCTAAGTCATCTTTATCTCCAGCTAATACAGCCTGATCATCGGCGAATTGTAATGTATATGCTGTTGTATCTTCTAGTTGCATCCCCATTCCTGAGCATTTCCTTTTCCATTGCTCTAATGCCTTTTTTATATATATTTTGAATAGGGTGGGAGAGATGCAGCAGCCCTGTCGCAATCCCTTGATGACGGGGGATGGGTTTGAGAGTTGTTTTCCCATATTTACTCTTGATGTTGCGTTTTCATATAGTTTCTGTAGAGCCACGATAAGTGTATGGTTTATTTCTAATTATTGTAGTATTTCCCATAACTTAGTTCTAGGTATATTGTAGTATGTCTTGGTTAGATCCACAAACAGCAAGTGAGTTTCTTGGTTTGTAGCAGCATTTTTCTCTATTATCTGTTTCATACAGAAAACATTGTCCGTACCAGATCTGCCAGCTCTGAATCCGCTTTGTTCTTCTTCATCGCCGTAATCTTTTTCTATTATATCTTTCAATATTCGTCCGTATAAACGACTTATGGTGCTTGTCACTGAAATTCCCCTATAATTGTGGCAATCTTGTTTACTACCCTTCTTATGAATAGAGGAAATATATGTCACTTTCCATTCGATTGTGATCTCTTGTCCATTAATACATTGGTTGAATACATCCGCCAGCATTATAATAGCTTCTTAGTTCCACATTTTAGCAATCCTGCATAAATTCCTTCAGGTCCGCAGGCCTTCCCAGTGTTTAATTTCATTATCGCTTTAACAACCGTGTTTTCGTCTACTTCTATTCTTTCTCCTTGAATCCTTACTGATTGTATGGCGTTCGTATTATCTAAGTAATTCGATCTTGTTTCTGTTAAAAGCTTTTGATAGTGTTTTGCCCATTGTTTTTCTGAAATTATAGGTATAGGTATACACCTTTTCCTTTCGGATGTTTCTAACGTTCCTTATAAACTTCCATGCTTCTGTACATTGCTTGCCACCAATGTAAGTATCTATTTCTTGACATTTCTTATCCCATATTCTATTTTTTTCTAAATTTATTGTTTTTCTAGTTAGTCTTTTTCTATCTTCATATTCTTCTCTATCTTCATGTCTTTTGGTATTTAGCCATTTTAGGTATAACTTTTTCATACGTTTTACCAAGTGTTCAATGTCTTCTGTCCACCAAATTTTATTACTGCTTTTAGTGTATTTTTCCCTAGTCATTTGCTGCTTGATGAATGCTTTTGATTATATTCGCATATTTCTGTGTAAAAAAACTGGTTAATGAAATTATCTAAGATTTGGTCTAGTCTCTGCTGGTATAAGTATGTAGTGCTTTCTTGTACTAGACTATCGAGATTATATCTAGGGTACTCCACGCGTTCACCATCTTCTTGATTTTTAATTTCAACATTTTGCTTTGTATTTCGCCACGGTGGTATAACTGTCCTCGCTCTTACTATAGGTAATGGTCGGACCCGCAGGTTACACCTCTCTGTACTCTGACATTTTGTATTTGCAATTTCATGTTTTGTCTCACTATAATATAATCTATGACTGATCTGAATTGTCTAGTATGTAGTTCCCATGTGTATTTGTGAATATCTTTATGTTTGTAAACCATTTGTAATTTTCATTTCATTATATTCACATACGTCTATCAACCGTTCGCCATTGTCATTTATGTTTGATTCTCCATATGGCCCTATTAGTGTATCATTTATTTTAGTTCCTATACGACTGCTTAGGTCTCCTAGTATTATGATTTCGCTAGTTGTACCAATTTCGGCTATAACACAGTTTAATTTTTCAAAGAATTTATCTTTAATCGCCACAGGTTCATTATTTGAGGGTGCATAGACACCGAGTACAGTTATCTTTCTGTCTAATTGCGGTATGTTAACTTTTATAATGTTTTTATTTACTGGTTCCCAATCTGAAATTTTCCTTTTAAATTTCTTTTTTAATAATATAGATACTCCTCTTTTCGCACGTTAATCTTTTCCTACTCCACTGAACAGATATACATAGTTTTCTATAATTTCAGCCCCATTTCCCTTCTTTTTTGTTTCTGTTAACGCTACTACGTCCATTTTATCTTCTCAATTTCCGAGACTATTTCTTCTATTTTTCCACGGATACCTTGGACATTCCAAGTTCCATAATTCATTGTCCTTTTTTGCGCATTTTGTCTTTTTCGGTTTGATCCATCCAAAATTCCGAGACCATGTCTAAGCTTTTTAGCAAAACCCCCAACCGGGAGGGCCAGGAGCTTTCATTTTGGGGTGATAGACTGTTAATCCGTAACTACGAGATCTATCTTCTCTTTAGATATAGAATTTAAGAAGGATAAAATAGGTTGTGGGTAGGATTAAAGTTGGGACACGGCTCTCTCCCGGTGTTAGGAGGTGGAAGAGAATCAAGGCTCGCGTGGGCAGGGTCGCTTCCTGAAGTAGACCTATTCTCCACCGGGATAGTAGAGGAGGTCTACCCGCTACCGGATGCTTCATAAAACTACAGTGGCTATATTAATGGCAGTATGGCCCATTTTGGTCAACCTTTTAATTTGGTGTTGAAATGTTCATCTTGAGTCGTTCTTGGGATTACACATGGTCACGCTAAATTTCTTCTCGTTTCTTTCTAATTAAAAATAGGCCTAGCCTAATGTCAAATAGAACGAAATAATCCTGAGAAAGTTCTATAGTTTCATGTATAAGTGAGTGCTAAATGTCAACGAGTTTGACATGATCTGGCATTCGATCAAGAGCCGCGCTTTTCATTCGTCGGATCGCGGCTCAATTAAAAATTCATCTCATGTCAGTAACGCCCTCGAACTCCGAGTTCATTTTTTCCAAGAAGCAAAAAAAGCAAGAAATTCCAGTCGTTTTATTGACCAAAAATAAAATGCCGTAGGTTTCAACAAAACAAAGAAATCTGCAAACGCAAATAAATCATCACCGCTTGCAAAGAACAAAGGAAGGGCACACTCAGCTTTCATGGCAAAAACCCAGAGCGGCTCCAATTCAAAAAGAACAGCGTTCGAAGGGCGGAATGACCCCGCAAATAAAAACATTAAACGTCGAAGGAAGATTCACTGCCGCATACCGAAATACACGCTAAATTGAAAACTGCAACGTAGAAAATCTAACAACCACGCGCTTAAAACACAAAGAAAACGCGATTTTGTAAGCCGCCTAGGTAAGCGGATTTAAACAGGTAGATAACGCCGAGCAAGTGTTACCTAAAGAAGCTCGAGTGCCGGCCTTAAATAAGCAACAATAAATGAACACGGGCAGTCGCGATTTAATTACAAGCGAATCTCGCGAAATAAAGGAATCCCCGTAATATTAATACACATATAGGCGTGTGACATATCGCTAAAAGCGCGTTTTTACGAGGAAGACGATGGGCGACGTTAGAAGAACGGCTGCGCGTAATTAACGACGCCACAAAAAAAAGTAATTAAAACAACGAATTCTCGCCCCCAGAACTTGTTTATCGTTTTTACAACACAAATTCGAGGTCCGAGGGAAAAGCAGGGAGGTGGTTTACCTTTCTAGAGAGGGAACCCACACCACGTAACATTTCAACTGTTTTGTCTATGCTGTACATGGTTGCATTAAAAAATCACAATTTCATGCTAAACAAAAAATAAAAACTAATTGCTATTAATTTGAAATTAAATAATTTGTATGTAAGTATGCTATCCAAGATCCAAATTTTACAAAAAAACACAAAGTGAGACTCTTCAAAGGGCCCTAAATTATATAGAAGTGGGAATGTCGTATAGGGAGGCCAGCAAAGTACATAGCATAAAATATTCAGTGTTCCATAGATATCACCAAAAGAAAGACATGAAGAAACAAGGAGGACAAACTGCATTACCAGAGCTAGAAGAAAAATCATACTCAAACAGCTGATAACGTATGCTGATTAGGGCTGTCTCCTCGATAAGTATGATCTAAGAGTAATGGTGAAAAATGAGGAAAAAGATATCTAAATTCAAAAATAACTTATCAGGAAAAGATGTACATTGTTTTATGAAACGACATAAAGCAGATATACGGACACGTCTTTGTCAAAACATAACGAGATCCAGAGCGGTGGTTTCACCCGAGACATTAAATTCATATTTCGACTACTTGAGTAAGGAACTGGAGGGTATACAACTGTCAAATATCGTCAAATTTGACGAAGCGACTCACCGAGCTCTGTAGGTTAGTGGTTAGTACGTCTACTTAGCATTCGGGAGGTCATGGGTTCGATTACCGCGATCGTCTGCTCTGATTCAGGTTTTTAGGTGGTTTTCCTGAGTAAACAGAGTACCTTCTCTGAGGCGAACGCCGAGGCAGTGCTTCTCCATCTTTCCTGGCCTCTCTTCTATTCTCCACCCCTCTTGCCTTTCACTCATCCGGAAATTCCAGTTATTGGCTGAAGGGGGAGGCAAGGTCCCAATAGCAGCCCGCCCCCAGTTGGAGGAATTATCTTTACCTTTTTTTTTACCGAAGAGAACTTATCAGATGACCCGGGGAGAAAACTAATCAGTACAAAACGAGGATGTCGTTATCCCGAACGAGTGTGCAACTCTCCCAAAAGCTGCACGTCCGTCATGTTTGCAGCGACTGCTGAAGGCAAAGTGTTACCCCTATATATAGTATACAAAGCTCTGAACCAAATATAATATATATTATCTTTGTCTGAACCTTTACGAATAGTGGACAACTAGTGGAGTGAAAGCCGCCAGATATAACCGAAGTCTTAGCGGCTGGTTCAATTCTGTTAGCGTTGATGACTGGGTCTCAAGAGTTTCAATTTCAGCGTTGAACGACTTGCCAGGGGGAAAGATTCTTATAGGTAATAATTTCTCGAGTCATTTTCTTCGAAGACTGTAACTGAGTGCTTGCGCCACAATATTTTCTTCATTTTCTAGCCGTCAAATTCCACACGCATGACGCAACCCTTGGACGTCGCCTTTTTTAAACTCCTGAAAGAAACGTGGAGAAAAATTCTAGAAAAGTGGAAGAAAAATCGAGAGAGAGAAGAAAAGCAGCTTCCATATCAAAAGATCGATTTCCATATTTGACCAAAAAGTTAATGCAAAGCATCAGACCGAACCAGGAGAAAAATATAAAGTCTGGGTTTACAAGATGCAGTGTTTACCATCTTGACAGCGGACAAATTTTGAACGGACTTCCAAGTGCACCTGTTGAAAATGTACAATACGTTGAAGAAAATGTGAATAATGTAGTTGTGGATATACTGAAATCCATGAAATATTCCGATACATTTACATAACGAAGGAAGAGCGATGTGGCAGCGGTAAAAGCGTATCTGGAGCAGATTCTGGAGATGAGGGAGAAACTCAAAGTGAACTGGAAGAAGATGATGCACGTCTGAAAAATGTTGCAAGAGATAAAGACGATGAAGACAAAGAAATGCTTGAAGCAAATGAAGATAAAGAATCACTTGAATCAGACGAGGATGAAAAATGAACATAGTTTTAGTCCAAATTGCTGCAGCTCAAACCAACAGTGAAAAAGAATTAATCCCAAGTGTTTCATACATAGGTAGACTCTATAAACATGTTTGCCTAGTTTCAACGGAGTCTCTTCAAACATCAGCTATGCTGATGGTTGCTTTCTCAACAAGTTTTGGAAAAATAAAAAAAATCAAATATATTGGAAGTGTTGAACAACATTGATGAAGGTGATAACATTTGTGGCTCTTAAGACATCGCTCAACTAAGATATCCTCAAGATACATTTATGTGTTTCCTGCAGAACTTAACATCTGCTATTTTTCATATGAACAAATTGTTGGACAGGTTTATACAGTAGATGACTGCAAGAACCCAAGCAGTTCTAAGGGGGAGGTTCTGAAATTTTCAATAAACCAAAGTGATTTTAATTAAGTAGGTATATAACATTTTAATTTATAGAAAAAGAGAAAATCAGCTTGTGTTTTGTGTTTCTATGTAATAGCAAGTTGAATTTTCTTGTTATTTTCGCAATAAACAATTTTACTGTCGACTTTTTGTATTTTTTGAAACTTTGCACCGCCAAAAATTGTTACCAATACATACTTATTTTTTTTTAAATTGTTTCTGTCCACCTCCAGAATACTATCCTAGCACACTACTTGCAAAATAAGCAAGTGTTTCTATTAACCCCGCTTGTAGAATGAATAGAAAGTCTTTTTAATCTTTTAATTAAAAAAAAAAACGTGAACTTTTTGGAAATTGTGTTATATTCCTTTTAATCTGCTAGTCGTGACACGCATTGCTCATATTTTTCCTTGTTGGTTAAGTAAGAAAAGTCGACAAATGTTTCTATTGGCCCCGTTTTAGGTACTTCCAGTAGGTCTTCCAACTCGTCAAGAGTGTCAACCATGGCTTTCAAATTATTTATAAATTCTATACAAGTCGTAATTTTTGCAGACCTCTATATTTAGCTCTCTCTTTTTTGCATCGCCCTTGAAGTCCTTAGAAGCAGTTTCAATATGTGCGTAAGGGGCTTGATAGTTGTATATAACAGAATTAAATATGTACCCGTTTGATACCATCCATCAGACATAGAATTTCTCAATTTTTTTAAATTTTTGCTTCTAATGAACCTGCTGCCAGTTGGAGCTCGATTTGGTTCTTGGTGCTTGGTGGTACAACCTGTATACTCGGAATTGTTAATATCAAAAACGTAATTCACGCAAACATTCATAGAGGTTCCAATATGTGATTACAGCAGTGCCACACCTATATATTCGAAAACACATTTTGCAATCATCTTCCGACTTTTCCCATAGCATTACAGAGGCACCATGGCATGCAAAAGGAAGTTTTCCCGAAAATTTTGGTCAAACTCATACAATAAAAGCTCATTTGTAGTATTTTGTACAGTCGTGTTAGATAATTCAATTAAGTCAAGATCAAAAGCAGCCGTGTCGACATTGGCGTAACTAGGATTTTTGGCTGGGGAGGGCCAGGCCCCCCCAGCCAACCATCGCCAATACCTATATACAGGGTGCCCAACTTAAATGTACGCAGCTTTAAGCAGGAGAGTATGCAACACACATTACCATCGCCATTGAAATGTAATGTGTGTTGCATACTCACCTGCTTAAAGCTGCGTACGTTTAAGTTGGGCACCCTGTGTGTCTATGAAAACGTGAGTTTGCATACATTACTTGTTTTGCATAAAGTTATTTGCTTGTTTTTTATGCTGTTATAATATTATATGTCTAAGTAGCATATCAATAAATCATTTCGGTTCATAAACAACATAAAAAATGTATAGGTTACCTCGCGCAACTCGCAACAACAAAATATATTATTCGAGGGAAACACTTTTTGGGAAACAAGTTTTTCTCAGTAGAGTTGAAGAAAATATTTGCTTGAAAACGTTAATATCCTCTTCATTGTTATTGTGATTTCTTTTTATCATAATACCTAGGCTTGCAACCGTAAAAATTCAAGTAGTTAGAGTCATTTACATTCGTCAATACCAAAAAATTATCTTTGCTACAATACCGTAACTATAAAATTGAAGTCCTCCCCAAATAACAAAGTATATCATACAAGTATAATTTGAAAACAAAGTTACGAGGAATAAAACTATATTTTTAAGAACAAAACCAGTGGGCAAATAAAATTAAATTACTTTATTATTTTATAATAAAAAAAATATTATATGTACGTATGTGCAGACTGCAAACTGTGATAGGAGCGTCCTTCAGTTTTATTTCTTGTTTATATTTCTGGAAATGCATTTGTTGCTTTATGTATGTCTATAGTGTTTGCTGGGTCATTTGCTATAGCCGGAAGAGTGCAATTCCTGAGAATTTCTTATTATTTTCAATTTGTGTAAGGACCTCCTGTATTTACGTGTTCATTTCTTTACTATCTCTGACGGCGTTTAACTTTAATATTTTCAGTGGTACTCTGATCTCCTCGTATTTGCAATTTGGTAAGTTGCGAGTTGATTTTTTAAATACGCTAATTATTGAGTCAGGAGGTTCTGAGTGACAGCTGACGCCCCATTCCCCATAATGCATCGTGTTCGGGCATGCGATTTCGCTTCCGTACTATGAATTTCAATTTCATCTAAAGATTTAATAAAACCGTGTTAGATTTTTAAAATCTTTAGAAATTAGAGTAAAAAATATACAGTTTCTGTTACTGGGGCTGAAACTTCTTAAATATTTCTTGTAACTTTATGGGGCGACGCTAAACTGGATCTTCGATCTTCCATACCTTATAGTTATTTATTTATCAAGAAGGCGTAAGGCATAAGAAGACGTATATGGTCTGCGGCGTGAAACTTAGAGCCCAAGGGGTAGCCGCAGGCTTTAACACACCAAGGGCCACAAACGCTAGTGGCGCACGAGTTTCATACAAAATTTTATGTACAGACTGGGATATTCATAATTAAAACCAAATTTATAATTTCTATAAAATTTGACAACCTAGTATGTCAGACTGACAAACAGAACACTAAACGGGCCGTAATAGTACCAAGAGGATTATGAAGATCTTTATGCCTTTTTCGAGGGCGACAAGCTTACACGCGTGAGGGCCTCTAGCCCGAGGGTTAAGTGGCCCGAGGGCTATAAACATCAAGTAATGCTCGTGGTGCATATAATGTTTTATTTTCCACTTTCATTGCTCAAATAACACGAAAAGCTTGCAAAGCAGTCCATAACGCTCTAGGGTGTAAAGAGCGGGCGTTATGATCACGCCCACTCATTATGCCCTCTAGGGCGGACATAATGATTGGGCGTTATTATTAAGCCCTTTCTTTACGCCCTAGAGCGTTATGGACTCCTTTATATACCTCGTATCCCATATATAAACAACAAATAAGAGATCAGCGAAAAAAAGTACTTTACGGCCCGCTTAGTGTCGTTTAACGGGCTGTAAAGTGTCACATTACGCACTAAAAAATAGTGTACAACGTGACCATTTCCCGCGCGGTCGTACATAAATGCATTTATATCGATAAGGGTCTCTTTTAATGCAGTAATTTTGAGAATGACACTACTTCAAAATTCACAATCATATTTCTTTCATTAATTTTATTCATAATGTCGTAGCAAGCAAACCTTTTCATGTGTATATATGTGCTCCAAAGCTTTTAACAGTGCACATTTTAAATTGACCCTCTAGTTATAAAAAACTGAAGAGCAACTGAAAGAAATGGTTCATAATTAACTACAAAAATTCAGACGAAAAAAATCTTATCAAAAGATTAGCAAAACTAAATTGTATTTTTACACCCATGATGTTTTACTTTCAATATTATTTTTAATTAGAACCACCCGTGCAACATATGGTATTTACCTATACTATAAATTTTTTTTAAGTCAAAACCAATAATAAAACCCGAAAATTTGAAAATGTGTATCGGTTGTTAACGACCCGCTAAGTTTAAATGAGTTAATACAAAAGTTAGTACAAAAGCAGATTTTTAAATTTATTCAACTTCTATTTTCTGGGGTGGGCCAGACAGCACTCTGGAGAGGGCTGGCCCCCCTGGCCGCCCCGCTAGTTAAGCCTATGAGTGTCGATGACAATCTTGTAAATAAGTACTAATTACTACAACTATAGTATTTTTTTTCCGGGCGTTTTCGACAATTTTGGAGAATATTTGACGAATCGGAACGGATCAAACAGATTTTCACGAATAGGACCGGTGTTAGTCAGGTTTTTCACGAACTGAAATGGCGTTCCAAGCACTGGACGTCTTTAATAACAATGAAAACTTCTACTCGGAACGCACCGATCGTGTTCTTAGGTCTTTCATCTTTGTATTCTTCACCATCCATTTTTGCATTTCTCCAAGCTTCTAGTTTGAAATTCATAGAGGCTATAAAGCTGTGAACAGTAGTGTCAACTCATTTTTTGCTTTGCTCAACCGTAAACCAAGCCGAGATCAAATCCAAATGTTCTGTTTACAAATAAATTGATGTAGAACCAAACTCTAAAAACAATTAAAAATGTAAAATGGTTTTGTACTCCAGCAAGTTGCTGCGTAAATATTAAGCTTCAGAACTTGTTTTTTCATCTTATTTGCATTACATTATTTTTCTAATGCCAACAATACTCGAGGATATAGACAATTATCAACAGGAAAAATTTCCTTGAATGATTTTTCTTGAGCCAACCACCGGGTTTCTCGAATTTTGAAGTTTTATTTTAAATTTGAACTTGAACTACTGTATCACATCATGCTTATAACATTTGCTGAAGAAATCGCTAAGGGATTTAGTAATCTAAACACATTTTTGGATTGCAAATTATCACAAGTGCCTTACGTACCTACATAAATTTAAACTACCTTAACGTAGACGATTCTTCTGCGCTTCGGTGTGGAAACAGTTGCAGCGTCGTCCTCAGTATGAAACTCAGCATTCAACATGTATATTATTTCGTTAAATTTAGTGACAATTTTCATTTCTTCAATATATTTTATAGCAGCATTCGCAATCTTAAATGTATCTCTCAAACTGCATTCACGTGCCTAGAGAGATGTCTTTTAATAAAAAATGATGCAAAAGTCTGAATTTAATAATAGCCAACAATTCAGTAGCCTCTACTATACGATCTCCATCAATTTCAATATTGATTGATGCATTTTGTACAAGGTTCGGAATTTTTCAGTAGTTTTTGAAAGGCATTTATGCGGCCATTTCATCGTTGTTCGGGTTGTTCCAAAAGCCGAGAGAGAACAAGGCCCACGTACAGGGCAGAAATGGTCGCGTTTTTGAGGAAGACATAAAGGATAGCACATTGATCAAAGCATTAATCTCTGGAACATCATTTATTGTTTTTCCAATAACCAGGTGCAATCTGTGATTACTGCAGCAATACAGCAATGCACATAATGGATCGTTCTGTTTGATAGTTCTTGTACTTACGATTGAACTAACTCCTCCGTTACGATCGCTCATCTGAAGCACCATTATAGCACTGGCTCAGAATTTTTTACGTATCTAATCTAGGCGTCTAGATCACAGTCTTCAAAAACTTTTAGTGGAAAACCTGTAAAAGGTTTTGCATCTACGTCAGTATATGTTTTGATTGTTAGAATCGGTTCCTTGACTTTACCATTTTAAACATATCGAACTGCTGCAGAAACATTTTCCCTATTGTTTCGACCGCATGCACAATCTCCCAAAATGTCCTTTTATTGGAAATCCTCCACGAGGTGCTCAAATTTCCCAGCAGACAGCAGGCATCCACTGACACCCTCCTAGCTACAGGGCCTGTACCTCTAAACTTTGCATTTGAAGACTTTAAAACTACATTATATCTCCATTACCAAGAGTCGGAATGATGCAAATTGTTTTTGTTTTAATCCTTAAATGATGTACTGAAGAAACTTTTCTATTAAATTTTTCGCTAGAATCAATTTTGTTTTAATTTGCAGGAACACTAAAAAATGTATTGGCTGTGATATTGGCGGTTTTAACGCTCTAGTTTGTTTGAAACTAAGAATATGGAAATATGTTTAGTATAAAAGTTCTAGCTGGTTCATAAGCTTTAATATGATTACGTGTTAGAGCCCAGTACTGGTTACACAATGACAGCGCACAGTGGTTCAAAATCAAAAAAAGTCGATCGAAATTCATATCTCGGGAATGAATTGCATTTTTCAATTAAAATATTGTGGTGTAAGACTACAAATACAGACTAATACTTTGATAATAATAATATTAAAAAATAACAAAAATAATAATAATAATCACAATAATAAAATATTTTTTTGCGATTTTGCAAAAGCAATTCTTTTAAGGGGTTTATATGTTTGAATATTATGTAGAAATAAAAAAATCAATGCATTGATAATAATAATAATAATAAAATGACAATAATTTTGTTTTTCACGATTTTACAACTTAGAAATTATTTGAAATGTTTTATTATTATCTAAAAATGAAAACAATTGCACAATTTTTAAATTTAATTACAAAAACATTAAGCTATAGAAATACAAATTAATTAAAATATTGAGATTGTAAAATGATATAATAATACCTAATAGCGTAGAATACGATATAATGCGAAATCATACTTGTTTTCTTCAGAAATATTAATCAACTGGAGGACATCAACATCAGTAATTTTCTGTTTTTATTTGCCCTGTAAAAAAGAACTTGATTTGGGATCTGAACTTAATATTAATTGGTGGAAAACATCTGCATTTATGTTCAGGACACTAATATTCCTGGTGTGGTGTTCCTTATATCGCCGCAAATCTTTATTTTTTGCTTCTTGTGCCTCTTCGGATAGTTTATAGGAGCAGGTACACAACGAAGAACAATATCCTGGAATTTTATTTGTTCGTCAAGCCACTTGCCAAATTTCTGTATAATTCGTTCATTATTTCGTTTTACATTCTTCCAATTTTTAATATATGGCGCGAAAAAATGTGTTCTAGTGAAAACTATAAGTGCCTTTGTAGCAATCTGATTTACGTTTGTATGAAAAACATCTTTTAGATACTCTATAACACAATTTTTTCGAACTTCAATGGATAATTCGATATTTTCTATAAACTCTTCGTGTAATGAGAAACGTGCAACTGGACGAACCGCCATTGTTAGAATATACACAAAACACACAAAGTAAAGTTATACAACAACACACAATATTAAATCACATCAAAACAGCCACTAAAATTGCAAGCAGCAAGCGAAAATGTTGCACGTTAAGACAGCAGCAATGCTGCACCGCGGTAACATGGTCTACGGACACCGGCACCGTCCGCCCCATTACATGTCGTAAGGGGTGCAGGGGCAAACCGAAGCAAACCAATGAGGTGTTTTTGTTTACCTAAGATCCTAAACAATAATGTGAACTACGAATTATTTTGTCCTCTTTTGTCCTCTGTTTCGTAGAATATAAATAGTGCGAAATTTACTCGAATATGGAGGGTCCATTAAGTACCATCGAATTTAAAAACGGGTAATTTTTTTTAGAAAAATAATGCACTCAGGTGATAGCTAAAGGTTCAAGCGTTCTCAATATATTCATTTTTCTTAAACATTTTGCAAGAGGACGTCTGTACAGCTCAGAGAAGAGGCCGCATTTAAAAAAAAATTTTTTTGTTCGAAATGTATGTGTTTTATCGCACGTTTCGGGACTAATATTGTCTTTCTACGTAACTTAATTTTGGAATTATGTATTTCAGAAGTTGGCCGGATACTAGAAGAACAATTATGTGTTATGTTTAGCATCATATAAAACAATGAAAATTTTGACTTTCGATCGACTTTTTTTGATTTTGAACCACTGTGCAGCGCCTGTAATCAATCGCCGTCCACAACGCGTCATATAAAAAAGGTGACGCGGGGAATAATTAGGGAAAGCGCAGGGGAGATGGCAGTTTTGGTTAAATTTATTTCTTGTAGTGGTCCTACAACTAGCCAAAATTCAAATTTTTCTAATTATTTCTGACGTCATCGCTTTTAAGGAGGACGGGGGGGAGGGGCAAGAGGGAGGGGTGGGAACTTTTGAGAAAATATCTTCTTTATAGTGTTCTAACAATTGGTCAAGGGTCAGCTTTCCCCTAATGATTCCAGAAGGCATCGCTTTATTTCTTGTACTATTGGTGGCTACGCCCTTGTTGCACGCAAACACCATGAAGCCGGCATAACAGACCTTAGGACTTTTAGTAGGTTGTTTGGTACACTAAATATAAAGTTTTCTCCAATTTACAGATTTGCCATATTTTTTCTAGGTGTTGGTAGAATTTCGTCTAAAATGCTTTGGCTAGAACTGAAATTTTCCTCAGTGTAATACCTATCTAGTTAAAACAAATTATAAAATCCCATTTGAAGTTTATACTCGCTCGTAATAACCAGAGCTAAAATTTAAAACAATTAAATGTTAACCGCTAGAAAACAAACAGCTAGCAGATGAACATATCGGATTTAGACCAGCACACAGTGTGCACGACCACATATTTTCAATACAGTAAATAATAAAGAAGGCACTAACAAAGTGAGAAAACGTGTATCTAGAATTCTTGAATATGAAGAAAGCCTTTGATATGGTCCATAGAGAAGGAATATGGAAAAATTTAGAGAACAAAAAAGCGGGTAGTGCACTAATAGCAACAATTAAAAGTTTATATAGGAGAACAAAAAATAAGGTTAGAACATGCAACATGATGGCATGATACTTATAAGTCATACTGATTCATTATCTATGCCTGCGAATTTTATTTGTGCTCTTGCCGTTATTCTCTTTTTCAGAGATTGGTTAGTAGCGCCTTTCGACGAGTACCTTTTAATTGATTAGCAAAGTGCTAGGTTGCTTGCTGCTTGGCGCTCATATGTTTTTCAGCTTAAGATTCGAGTCATTTGTGTAACCCACGACCAGCTTCGGCCGAGAAGTCGGCTGCATTTGTTTCTCTCCTATTTACTGTCAGCGGTACGGTAACAAGACAAAGTAAAACAATTAGCCCAACAAAAACGTGAAAACTATTTATAATACCGTAAACTACCGAACATCAGAAAATATAACAAATAAATAAGTAAGGAATGGAGTCAACAACCGCATAATAGAAATAAAAACTAAATATTAGTAGAACTACACTAAAGACATGGACCATGATCTATAGGGGTCGTAGAAATAAATACCAAAAATACTTAGTTGAAAGAAAAAGGAAACCAACGAGTACTCTTCAACTAAGCAAGGACGCACGAATAACATACTTTTGCACCATGTATCAAAAACAAGAACATCTTATATATTACTCGAAACAATGTTAAAAACAAGCAAAAGGTTTAGTATAAGAGGAAGAAAAAGAAGAAGAAACAGATGACGCTACGACAGCCTAGCTAACAGTATAATTACTTTCTGGCTTTAAATTGTACGAACTCGAGCTGGAATACATACACACTTACGTACAGACCCCGGATTCTTTATCCTGTTAGGTTTCAGGGTTTGAACAGCTATTTACGTTTCTTGTAGGCCCATATCTTCTTCCTTTAGGGCTGCTTCAACGTCACTGGTTGTTCCTCTTCCGCTTTTATCAATAGGCCTGGAACATCACCTTTGTTTCACTAAACTGCCCAAACTCATTGTAGTCATTTGTCAAAATTATCGTAACTGAATATGTAAGGTGATGATGTAATATTCTTCACTTTGAATCTACTTATTGTTTTTGTGTTGACCATATAGTCTAACCTCTAAACACCTCTCATAAGAAATGTTATGTGTGCTTTTGTATAGCTTGAACTTGAGTGCTGTCGGCTTCAGATAAAACCCACCATATTTCAATGTTGCTACCTGTACTGATTTGTACATTGCAGTTTTTCTCGTCTGGATAGTTCTTTTTTGTTAATGAAGCAATTTTTTATGGAACGTAGTAAGCTAGTAGGGTTCCTGTTGACTTCAGGATATTACTTAGCACGACGTGGATCTTTGCATATTCGCGTATTATCTCTGTCAGTTATTTAAACTTATCTACTTGTTTCATGACTACCATGAGCTGCATTTGTGCAGTTTCCTTCTCTCACGCCGTGACCATGACTTTGAACTTGTTGGTTTTCATTTTCGTACTTCTATCAGATATGCAAAACTGATATTTCTACCGCTTTCCAGTTCAGATATCCCATCTTAAGCATCTTCAACTGAGATTCGCATTTTTCTATTACGTCATCTGGAAGAGAGATAAATAGATTTGGGCTTAGAATTCCATCCTGCGTCACTTAGGTTGATTCAATTCCTTCAATTTGCTGTTATCTGATCTATCGTAGTTTGAATCCATGTGGCCGTTTTTATTTTGCAGAACTTTGCATATTGACTCTCTTGGTGCTTTTTAAATGGCTTCTTCCATATCTATAAAGCATAAATACATTGCCTTGTCCTTCTGCTGAATTGTTCCTGCTATTTACTTTGCGGCAAATACGTGGTCCGTTGTTCTTCTTTGAGTTACAATCTTGCTCTGCTCTTCATTGAGATTGGTTTATACATGCACCTTTAATCTTGTTTTTATCGTGTTCATACATTTTGGCTGGCATCCCCTGCCATTCCCACAGTAGTTGTAGCTTCTTCTTCTTTCCTCAAAAAGTTAGGATATATATGTTTACCGTTTGTTTGATAAGAGTTAGAGTTTCTGCACCATATGTCAACACCGGTAACACACACCGATCAAAAACTTTCCTCTTCCAGTATATCGAAATACTGAACTTGCATATGTATATCTCTCAATTTCCCGAATGCTGCCCATGTTAGGCTAATTCTTCTATTAACTTCGTAAGTTTGGTTGTCTCGGCTTATTTTGATTTCGTGGCCTAGATATTTGTAGGATACAACCTGTTCAATGGGAATGTTTGCTACAGTTATATTTTATATTTGCACACATACTGAAGGAGTGTTGTGAAGAGCTTAGGAAAGATTGTATCTCTCTGTCTTACACCTCGATCTATAAGAAATATGTCAGTGTTTTGGTGGACTCTGACGATTTCTGTTGCATTTTGATAGATGTTTTTATCATTGAAATGTACTGATGGTCGACTCTACATGCTTTGAACATTGCACCTTGGTTGATAGTGTCGAAGGCTCTTGGGTAATCCACGAATACCAGAATAAGAGGTTTGTTGTATTCTATGGACTTTTCAGTTAATGTTTTAATAAGTTGTTAGTACCAAAGCCTTTTCGAAAGCGAGGCTGGTAAAAGTCTAATCTGGGCGCCAGGCGGTTTGCAATAACTCCGGTAAAAAGTTTGTAAACGTGGAAGAGAAGACTGATGGCCCTAAAATTGTTAGTTGTATCTTTAGGTTATTTGTTTTTTTCTCTGCTGTGAAAGATCTTATTCTAAAAGATGTTCAAAGTATTCCTTTATATATTTAGCGCATTTGCTTTTCTTTTAAAATATATCCATGTTTATCTCTAGACCCTTTTAGAAAACTATCTTTATTTTGCCTGAGTCTCTGCAGCGTACTGTTAAAACGTCATTTCTTTTGCTTTTATTCGTTTTTATCTTTTTTTCTTAGTTATTTATAGAATCATATTTTTTGTGTTCTTTTACTCAAATATTTTTTTCCATAATTGTTTCTTCAATTGGACTTTTAATTTAACCTGCTTTTTCCACGAAGCTGTTAGTTTTCTATTTCCCTCTTATCTTATTTTTCCACATTTTTTTCTGCTCTAATTAGTAAAAGCAGATTGGGTATTTCCCATTTCCTTTCTAGTCTATCCCCTTGGTTGTTTCTTAGCATTTGTCTCGTTATATATCACTGTAATATACATTCCCCGTATGCACGTTGGCATAGTTCACTTTTTAATTTATAAACTTTAATTTTTCAATCTTTTCTTCTCTTAAACCTCTTGCTTTCATCAAGATTGGCGGTTACGTTTGAGCTTTAATATCTGCCGTCAGCATGTAGCGATCGCTGCCAATATCTGGCCCTGGTCGCTCTCTCGCGTGTTTGTAATTTGTTTTAGTATTTTTATGCCATAGTGTAATCAATGATTGGCCTTTAATTTCATAATTGTTTTTCTCTGGTGTATTTTTTTACATGCTTTCATCCAAGATGTACTGAAAGTTTCAATAAAATGACTTAATCTTGTCAATATCTTCTCCTTTGTTACACATATCTTCTTATTTAGGTAGACCTATTTCTACCCACATCATACTTTTGGTTTTCATTTCTTCAATAGCTTTTCGCTTAGTAATTAACCTATTCTTGCCGGCGCCTTCTGTTTTTACTATGCATTTCGAACAACTGTAATAAAATTGCAATTCTTAAATTTTGCTGAAGTTTAATCACGAAAATGGAATTTACTTATGTATTTAAGGTATGTATGTATGTATTATCGATAAACTCATTTACCTTGCGGTGTAGAGGCTGGTGGTTTATGAGCTTGCATCTGGCGGTACAATGGTACAATGCCCAACTTGCCCCGGATTCGGGATACAACGTTGGAGCGCACCTTTTGTGCTTGCGCATCAGTCATTGTGTGATGTGTGTGTTATGGTGATGTGTTGACCTTGTTACTTTATCGCTTAGGTCGGTGGTTTTGAGTAGAGCATCGTTAATTTGGTGCCCAACTCTGAATGGTCTCACCGAGCCCGATTCCAATCGGCAAGGCTGCGAAAAAATTCCGGCCCCCACGGGATTCGAACCAAGGACTTGCTTAATGCTAGCCTAGAGCCTACCCAACTACGCTACGCGGCACTCTATACGTATTTAAGGTAATAGTTAAAATAGTATTGTATTCAAAGTTTTGTGACATAGATACTGGCTGCAAAACCTACTACAGTTTCCATAAAAAATGTAAGTTGTTATTATACATATTTCAGTAGTAAAACATAAAGTCAATATGTAAATATTAGTTTCCTGTCTTACTTATAAATTCTTACAAATATTTCCTATACGCTTATTATAAACCTCTAAAAATAATCAAAATATTGGGGAGTGAACATTTTGTATAATTTTATTTTTCCGCATTTTTCTAGTGCACCATAATTGTTTTAAACCCTTTAATGTATAACAACACCAACCAATATCAGGCAGTGACTTTCACAAGTGTCTTTCTAACTTTTAGTAGCAGTAGGTGCATTGTTTTTTTACATATAATAAAATACTAATCAAGGAATATGTGCATACACTTTACTTTATAGTTTATAACAACATTGTTTTCAAAGCATACGATTCTTTTTCTAAAACATTGTAAAACAACCTTCAAACAGATTCACTACAACTGTAAATTTGCAAGAATATCATCTTAGACTGCTGAGGATAGGGTTTAGGCAACCCACTGTGCAGCTAATTTTGGAATAAAAATAAAAGTTTTGTCTAGAATTTCCGTTAGCAAAATTGATTTGGAATGGCATTTGCTAGTGGTTCAACTTAATCTGTTCTTGATTATGGTATATAATGTTTTGTTTTTCAACAAATTGTGTCAATATACTCTACTAGACTGGAAAGACTCTTTTTCAATGTATTTTCATTTCAAAAATATGGGAAAAATAAGTTGTGTTTAATCGTCAGCTTGTCCAACATAAACCATTGTAGAGAAAACTACTTCAAAATTCTACTCATTTTAGACAAAATTATATTGAGGAGGGACATTCTTACCCAAATTTTCATAGGATAGCATACAGTAGGCAACCCACATAGCAGTAGTTGATTTCCATCGGGTAGGATTTAAGCGCGCATTAGTGCAAATGCTTTGAGCATTAGATCGATTATATGCTCGTTAAAATTGTTCATATTGCGCAATAAATATACATATTATATTTCCAAAAAAAAATCTATAAAGTGATTTACACGGAACTTCCCTCGCGCGAATTAGATCAATTTGCAAATAAAACTTGTAGCCCGCTGCTCTCAGGCGAATATTTCGAGTCCAGTTTCTGGTCCTCCGCTTGACTCTGCCGCTTGTGGCAGCTGAGCCACGGGCATGCTTGAATTGGATGTGTTTTTGCTGCATTATAGACACCATATTATTCTGTCCCATTTGTGATGTTTACCCCTGGCTTACACTGAATCTGTTAGGTCTCTTTTTTGCCATTTCTAAAGCCTGAGCGATGTGCAAATGATTACTTTTATCTATTTCTCAGTTAAAGCAAAAATAAACAAAATTTCATTTTCTTAAGGTGCCTAGTCTGTATATATTTCTCCGAAATTTTAACGGTTTCATGCTAGATAGACATATAATGTATGTATAATGTGTAATCGTTAACCTTTCTTTACCTTAGAGGTGTAGAGGCTGGTGCTCTGTACGCTACCATCTGGATGTGTAGTGCTTAGCTTGCCCTGAGTTGCGAGATACAAAGTTGGAGCGCGCCTTTCGTGATTGCGTAGCAACCTTTGTGTGTTAAGGTGTGTGTCTTGGTGATGTGTGGATCTTGTTACTCTATCTCTTAGGTCTTAGACATATAATATGCATGCAAAATATCGTCTTCCTCCAACAAATAGTTTTTCAGTTACACCGCCAATAGGCAGACGGAATTGAGAAAACCTGTTTTTTACAACACTTCTTTCGTGTTTTAGAGGGGGGAAGTAACAAGAACATCAACAGCTAGAGCAACAATACACTAGCCTAAAGAAAGTATAAATTCACTATTATAAACTAAATTGCCAAGGTCAGAAAGAATTTCTATGAAGTGAGTGCTCATATAGACTTCTATTAATCACAAAATTGCAACGGAATGAAAAATAAGTAGGTAATTATGTTTGTTTGTTTTTAAAATCATCGATGGCAGAGCTCTATTGCAGTTTATAGTGCAGTCTATTATGCAGTGGCTTACAAAATTTCAAATTAAAACATTATACAGTAAAATTGTATGGAGTTAAAAATATAAATAACATCCCATAGGCAGTGGCGGTGATATGCATAAGCGGGAATAAGCGTTGCTTAGGGGCCTGGGGAGGGGGGGGTGGCGGTAAGCTATGTATACGCTTATTAAATATCTTGATATCTTCTACTTCATTTGGGTATAGATTGATAGCACTGCAACCTCAGTCTCCACTATCAGTTATCAGTCGTCAGTGATCAGACTCCATTTAAGAGCTTTGAAAAACTAACAAACGTTTTTGAATTTTTAGTAACGAAAAACGCCTAAAAATGCAAGAAGCTGAACAGGTCCGATGTGATTTGCTTCAGAAAAAGTATTCTGATGTCCTCAATAATAATCTCGCCATTCAGTTTGTGACGCTATCTCCTTACTAAAAGAGGATTGAAATGATAGCATGAGTGTTCCAGATTTGACAAGTTTATTCCTACAAAAATATATAGTTCTCGAAAGCAATTTTGGCGAGATTATTACTGCATTGGTTTTATTTTTGACAACCTGTAACATTATCCACAATAGAAAGATTATTTAGCAAGTTGAAAATAATAAAACATTATTTAAGAAATTCTACGAGCCAAGATAGGCTACATGACCTTCAGTTTTGTCAATTGAGCAAAAAGCATCGTCTACGATGAACATAACAATCTTGTGGAAAAATTTGCTGGGGTCAGAAAGGCCAGAAAGATAATTTTTTTTCTGATTAATTTAGTTTTACGGCGTTTTACAGATATTAATGATACAATATTTAAAAAACGACTTCCGGGATTGGACCGTGTCATTATTGAGGTCAAAGAACTCAACGTTTCGCCCACTTTCGTAAGGGTCTTCATCAGGAGGAAAAAGTAAAAAGAGTACGGTAACTCAACGTGTTAACCACGCCAGAGGTGAAACTCTTTTGCAAGGGAAGGGATAGAAGAGCACGATAACTCAACGTGTCAACCATGTCAGAGGCGAAATTGACTAACGAGGTTACCGTGCTCTTCTATCCCTTCCCTTGCAAAAGAGTTTCGCCTTTGGCGTGGTTAACACGTTGAATTACCGTACTCTTTTTCTTTTTTCCTCCTGGCGAAACCCCTTACGAAAGTGGCCAAAACGTTGAGTACTTCGACCTCAATAATGACACGGTCCAATCCCGGAAGTAGTTTTTTACTTAATGACAATGGCCGTGAAAGCCTCCGAAATCATTAATGATACCAATAAATACTGAGTATTTGTTACCTATTTTGGCGTGGGTTCTTAGGACTTTACCTGAATATTATTTTATTTTACTAGTGTTACATAGGTAGATATTTAACCATCAGTTTTCTTTGTATTTGTGCCTATACCAACTTGAAGATTTTATTTAGTTTTATATTTTTAATTTAAATTTTGTTAGACATGTTAGTTATGAAATGTGTTAAATGTTAGGCATTTACTACTTTATTTCTGTTGATTATAACAGGATGTTAGTTTATTTTTCGTTAAACGTTTACTTTGTATACTATAATTATAAATATGCAATTCATTAGGTATATAAATATTTTTACAAGGGGGGCCATTTTTATATTTGCTTAGGGGCCCAAGGTGCTCTTGCACCGCCACTGCCCATAGGAAGAAAACACTACTTGACGCATAGATATAATAAAGCATTCTGCCAGTAGGTACGAACACAGTTTGCTTCAGGAATCTTTTCATTACAGTGGCGATTTACTCTCAAGGAATGTAACCTAAAATTTCAGTTTACATGACTTCGCTTTCCTTGAATTTCTGCGTATTTTCGTATATTGCAGTTTTAATTTGGTTCAGTATTATCGTAAGTTTGATCTCGAGTGAAGTCAAGTAAATTGTAATTTGATGTTACATTTCTTGAGAGTAAATCGCCAGCTTAACGTGATGCACGTATGAAGCAACCACGGGAATGATTTTTAATTGTGTTAGTAGAAGAAAACATTCTAGATCATCTGTATTGTTAATTGTTCCATACGTATCGTACATGACATTAAGTAAGATGATCCTTCAGACTGTGAGTAACAAGTAAAACTAGTTTTTTTAATATTGCATTTGTAGTGAGTGCGCCTTGCGGATAGGCAACACACTTGCCAAGTAAGTGACGTCACCGCATCAATGCCAAAGTACAGGGTGCGCACCCCAACGGCGCAACCCTCAGCGGTGGCAGTTCGAGACTCGAGTCTGCGGGGCGAACAGTCAGGAGCACATTTCCATCAAAATTTGTGAACATGCGCAGAAAGCAGCGATTATACCGGGTGTTTTAAAATGAATTACATCTAGTATGCTTTGAATTTCCCATAATGCAATCGAAACCTTTACTTAAAATTGGCAAGACTGTAAGTCTATGTCAAATTTGACGTTAGCAGGTTAGATTTTGCGTCAGTTTTGACACAAACTGACGCAAAACATAACCTGATAACCTCGAATTTGACATAGACTACAGTATTGCCAATTTCAAGTAAAATTTTAGATTGCATTGTGGGAAATTCAAAGCATACTAGATGTAATTCATTTTAGACCCTGTATTTGAAACCAACCGCGCTATTTAAAATTCCGAAATTCCAGCATAAACTCACAGTAGTAGACTCTGTAAAATGTAAGAAGTACATAATGCGCAGAAACGAGTTCTCGTCTAGACGAGTTCACATTCAAATTTAAGGGGAGGTTGGAACTCAGTGGCGCAGCACGCGGAACGCGCACTCTATAACCTATAACCTAGCATTTGCAGTTAGCTGTTCTAGAGGTGTAATTCTTGTTTCGCAACGTGATTTCTTGTCTTTCCTTGCTAAAGGTAATACATTGTCTTTACAAAATCTCCAGAATATGCGAAATACAATAATTTGATACTCAAAAAGTTCTATATTTTGTAATATACAAGTACCCCAACTTTACAACGAAAATCCTACGCCACTGCCCATCAGCTGACTGGAGCTTGCCGGTCAGATTTGGCTGAGTCATCATGTACTTCTTACATTTTACAGAGTCTAGCCGTTTAGGTAGTGCAAAAGATAGTATATACACCACGGTAGCAAATCTTCTTATAACCATATATGTACTTACTATATTGCTAGCGGCTATGAGTGGGAAAATCACGAAGAAAATGAGATATAGACAACCAACTCTTCAATGTATAATGGTGAGCTGTGCGCAAGCGCGATGGCGTCGTCCGCCCAATGGGAGGAAGTGGTTAAATTTAAAATTCGCTTCTAAAGGCGGAGTTCGAATTCTCACGCATGCGCACGAGACGCGTTATACTCTAAGTGAGACTATGTCGGCGCCGTAATGTTTTCGGACGTTCCGAGGCCCTACTGGCAATATATGTATAATACATATACGCTTATAATTAACCTTCCCGCGTTAGATATTGGGCTCAGTATCTAATATGAGCTCAGGTTATAAATACT
>OW679202.1:57285139-57511702 GCA_940337035.1 Agriotes lineatus
AAAAACAATACTCAGCAAAGATTCTTCTTTATTCACTTCTGGTTTCTAAGACTTCTAGATTTAAATTTGAATTTCCATGGAAATCTAGATTTGATACATTTTTAGAATTTTTTAGTAGTATTCTTTACGAAAACCCCAACTTACCAAAAGAAAGAAAATTAATAATCCTATCAAAATATATAAATATATACAGAGTGTTCCATTTAAAATAAAAAAGTTAAATATTGATAGTCAAAACAGTTCACTGTATTCTGCAAACTAATATAGTCAAAATCTAGGTAAAAGTGTATCATTTAATAATATATAGTTTATTAGGTCAAACATTTTTAAATAGAGGGTTATAAGTTGGGGCCTTTTTTATAGATCGGACTGTATAATTCAGTCCAACAAAAAATTTAAAAAAATGCATTATGAATAGATAATCTTGCTTAAATTAATTTAACTGTTAAACAAAGCAATGACAAAGAATGTCTGATAAAAGTATTAAGACAAGCACAAGTGGACACACAGCTTTCTCAAACCGCCATATCAGAATTTAAGGAAGACACAGATGATAGCACATCAACTGCATCGGAGTCAGTAAATGTAGTTGCACGGCAAAAACGTTTCCCAACAGTTACTTTAAATTAGTGATGGGCATAACCGGACAATTTTCATAGCCGAATTATTTGCATTCGAATGATATTAATAACCGAATGATTATTTGAATAATCATTCGAATAAATTTAGGCTCTCGATTCGTTTCGATTAAGTCAGCCGGTTTGCCGGTTGGCGGTTCTCCGTCATCTGCATCGACATCGGTTCACCGTCATCTAAATCGACATCGTAACTTGCAGATAGCAGAGAAACCAAAACATAATATGTACGGTCGGCGCCTTAGAAATCGGGACACGTAATATGTTCTTCTAGTCTTTGAAGTATTCTTGCTCCGGTTACTTCATTAATGTAAGATGGCATTTCATAATTGACAAACAATAAACAATCTGACGTAACAATTAAAACCATAATAACTGTAAAAACCCAGTTTATACACTTAAAAAATACATGCAAAATATATCATAATAGTATGCAGTGCCCGATTTCTAAGGCGCCGACCGTACATTATGTGTTATGTATTGGAAATAAAGAGGTATTTATTAAGAAGTGTAGAAAAAAAGAAATATGCGGGACTGCTTGCTAATCGCAATAAAAACAGTTGTAAAACGTTTATCTTTATCAATCGGGCCTCTTGTTTTGAACCTTTGGAGATGTAAGCAAATAAAAAATTGTTTTATAGCTTGATGCGTTTGCAGTTTTTAGGCGTTCATATTTCAGGTCCCCAGAATTTGATATTTTTTATGATAGGAGGTAGTTACGCGATAACCAAATGGTGTTTTCAGTACAACCTGCTTTGTTTATGAGTTATGACGTATTTATATTTACAGAATTTTGAGCACTGCGTAGGTAGCTGAGATACGGCACGTAGTACCTTTGAATAGAGGTTTTATATATATAGCGTAGTACGTATCAGCATGAGATTATTTTTCATTCAAATACTTGTAACGAAAACCGATTTAGATAGGTTTATTTCAATAACCGGATAACCGGTTATTTTTCATTCGAATAAGCCCATCACTACTTTAAATATAGAGGGGGTGGATTACAATATCTGATAGGATGGATTGCCGGAAAATTAAAAACGGCACATCCACATCTATGTCAATATACTCATATTGTAAAGAAAGATCACTGTTACAACTTACCAAGTTGGATTAGTCACCTGGCTTTCGGTGACTTAACCGAACCAGCAGAGGCAATGAAAGATAATATAAAACAATTGGAAATACAATTCAAAGATATTTTAGAAACAACATTACGGAAAAAATTATATTCAAGTTAAAAAAATTCTAAAAAGTTCTAAAATTGACCCGGCAGTTGTAAAGCGTTTATAAGGCAACGCATTTTTATGAAAATAATTTTTTTGGAGATGCAATTTGAAGAAAACAAAAGACAAAACCGTAAAAGGAAACGGTAATATGGAGCCAAATTAACAAAAAAAAAAGCTTTCTTCCTAATGAAAATATAATATTGTGTGCAGCTTTTCAAAGCAATTGTTTTTTGTGCCACTCAATTTACTTGAGAAAATTATTATTTTTATTAAATTTGTTTTATTTTAGTTGATAACAATGGTACATACGATAGATATTTCTTATAGTTATTTAAGTTTCACTTTGTATAGCTGAATTAAGATTTATAGTGTCGTATGTAAAGGACTCATTTAGGGCAGACCTTGGAAAGAAAGATAAAAAGTCTAGATGATTTCTGAGGCTTTTAGGGCCATTGTCATTAAGTAACAAACAACTTCCGGGATTAGACCGTGTCATGATTAAGAGAGATCGATTTCAATCATGACACGGTCCAATCCCGGAAGTCGTTTGTTACTTAATAAAAAATCTAGTCATGTATTAAATCAGTAGGTATGAATGTCAGATTGCATTTTTTTGATGAACACATTTGTCACTGTGATAGGCAAAAGTTTACACTGCATTAAGTTTACTTGTATCAAGCAAAAAGGAAAATAAAGTGGCAAATACACAACAAGAATTAATGTATTAATCATAACAGTCATTAAAATTGTTTTTATGAAGTGTTTTGTATATTTTTAGGAAAATAGTTCAAGATCAAGATGTAATTTAGTTCTCTCTGACTTATGGTAGTTCATTTGCTTCTATTGGTATGTGGCAAATTACGGCAAACTTCAATTTGATCATGGTATGCTGCGAATGTGTTGTTTTTAAACACACGATACTAATAAAAGATTGACCAATATTCACTTTTTTAAAGGTAAACCCTGATTTCTAAATAAAATTTTCTCCAATTGGTTTTGTACCATCTTCTGAAGCAATGTTGCAAGTACCCTTGGAAGTATACAATTCAAAATTTCTTTTTGAATTAGCGAAGAAACAACTTCCACGCCACACGTCGCTATCATTTCAAAGTATTCACGTGTGACGTATTTAAATTTAAATTATAAATTGTTACGTGAAAGCAAAAATATGCCTTTTTGCTTCCACGTAACAATGATAATACTCATTACTGTGGCCAACTTCTATTCTAAAATACATATTGAACGGAGAGCTTATATATCTTCGACAATAATATTTTTAAGAAAAGCAATGGATAAATGATATTGACATTCACTAATACACTTCTGGACAAAATTAAGGGACCACCAACAAAAATCGAAATTACTTTATGAAAATCTCATATAACTGAATACAATTCAGATATGTCATAGCTAGATGATTTCTACATTGTTTTGTTAGTGTGCCATGAAGAAATAAATAATGACAATGCAATTGTTTTTATACAAACAAATGTCAACAATAATAATACGAGTCAAAGACAAATTTTTGAGTTGTTTTTGCATAGTAACGTGTGGTCATCAGGGGAAAAAAGTACAAAAAGTGATTGTTGCCTCAACCTTTCCTAAATTATGCCACGGCATCATCTTGCAATCGGAGAAGTAGCTCAAATTATCATTCTTCTTCGCGAAGGATATTCGCAGACGGGAAGTTGCTCAAATTCTAAACACAAACAAATCTGTGGTACAAAAAGCTGCTGCAAGGCATAGAACTACTGGTAGTTTTACCAGAAGAAGAGGACAAGGTGCTAAAAGGAAAACAACTGCCAGGGAAGATCGCTACATAGTGCAGCAGGCTTTAAGGAAGCGTTTTGTAACGTCTCGAGAGTTAAAAAATGATCTACGCTTGGCTACTGGAAATGAAATATCAACAAAAACTGTACGAAGGAGGTTGAAAGAAGTTAATCTGACTGCCAGACAACCTGTAAGTGGTCCAGTTCTTACGGCGCTACATAAAAGGAATCGTTTGACTTTTTGTTTAAACTACCAGGAATGGGATGAAAGGCGTTGGGGCTCGGTTTTATTCTCTGATGAGCCCCGATT
Source organism: Agriotes lineatus (assembly GCA_940337035.1). Classification (NCBI taxonomy): domain Eukaryota; kingdom Metazoa; phylum Arthropoda; class Insecta; order Coleoptera; family Elateridae; genus Agriotes; species Agriotes lineatus. The sequence continues at coordinate 57,289,086 of OW679202.1, forward strand.
CCATCTTTCCCATAACGATCGCCGTGTTCTAGTTTTGCAAAGACCAGGTGAGAGGTACGCGCAATGCAACATTCAAGGTGTTAAGAAATTTGGCGGAGGATCTTTGATGGTGTCGGGTGGGATAAATTTGAATGGTCGCACAGAGCTAGTTATTGTGCGCAATGGATCACTGACGGCAGCAAGATATAGGGACGAGGTTATTGTATCTCATGTACAGCCTTATGCTGAAAATTTTGATCCAGGCTTTATTTTCCAACATGATAATGCAAGACCGCACATTGCTAATGTTGTAACCACTGCCTCAAGAGAAGCAAATATTGGGTGACTAGAATGGCCAGCAAAAAGCCCAGATCTAAATCCCATTGAGCACCTCTGGGATCAGTTGGGCCGACGAGTTAGAAGTGTTCCTCAGCCTCCAATAACTCTTGAACAGCTGTCTAACTTGCTTATACAAGAATGGCATCAGATACCACAAGAAAACATCCGAGTTTTCATTGGGAGTATGCCGAGAAGGGTGGAAGCATGTATAGCTGCGAGAGGTGAAAACACGCGTTATTAGTTCGTGTTAATGATTTCTTTTGTAATTTTTTTTTAATTTACTGATTTTTGAAATTTTGGTTACTTTTTGTATTTAAGCTAGATTATGTCTAATTTGTTAATTTTCTTCTTTGACGTACCAGTTAAATAATGTAGAAATCATCTAGCTATGACATATCTGAATTGTATTAAGTTATATGAGATTTTCATAAAGTAATTTAAATTTTTGTTGGTGGTCCTTTAATTTTGTCCAGAAGTGTATTATGAGACCTTCAAGAGTACAAAAAATTTATATTTCCAAACCATTGTGCAGAACCACTTTCTGTTGCCTTGTTCGTCTCCGGTAACAGAAAATATCGCAACAAAATGAACTATAGCCCACAACTGCTAAAAACATTTTGCTCTTCCCATAAGACTAGGATGTACTAGAAGAAAAATTTAAGCTAGTTCCATGGATCCAGCAGAGTTTAACGTGTTATACATAGCTTTTTATTGACTTTGTCTTCATATCAGTATTAAAGAAAATGTTATCGTTACATTTTTTGTCTTACTTAAGGTCCCTTACAGTTCGTTTGAATAGCAATAAATTAGATAACCGCATTGCAGCACATTCTGTAAATGATGTATACTTAGCAAGAGGAAAAAATATTCAGTTCTATATACAATCTGATGGGTATTTTTCTTGTTAACTATAATGGTTTTAGTATTGAGACCCGACAACTGGATGTAAAAATATTAAAATTTCAATTTACCATCTTAAAAGTAATCTACGATATACTACTCAAGTTTTCCTTGATACTAACTGTAGTGGTTTGTTCGCAAGTTGTTTTTGGAATTTTTGTTGAGTGTTTCACAGAACGACGCAAATAATTTTATCTATTTGATCAGCGATAACAGAACATTCTCTTTCGTTGAATTTATAGCAATTAAAGGTTATCATTAAGTACTTTGTTTTTTGGTACTTCTCATTATTTTGCTATACAAAAAAAAAAAGTTTGCAACGATTTTACAACGATTAGTTCCATTTTTAGGGTGGCAAATATCACAGTTAAAAAAGATGCTTTTGCATTTAAAAAAACAATTCTAGACATGCTATTGGCTAGGACATTCAACACTTAAAAGCATAGGTGTATAGCAAGCGATTTTAATAAACTTTAGACATACCTATAGCTCAAACGATAAATTTGGTTACATGGGACATGTGTTAATTAAGTATTTCTACTGGTAATATTAAAGTTGGGTTTTGGAATCGACGTTTTTCCTCTAGATTAAGACAATCATCTGAGAGTTAATTAATCTTATACTTAGATTTAGAGTTGAAAATATTGAATAACCTCGTTTTACGTAAACATTTGAGCGCGTATACTGCTATTATGGATACGTATTGGAGATACACTGAAATTTAAAATTGAAGTTTTTGTAGAAATAGACGTTTGAGAACTAAAGATTTCAAAATCAATTTTATAAACATGTTTGTTGTACCTACGTGGGTGGGTTAGTGAGTAGGTGCGAATACAATGATCTACAGCATCAACAGCTTCACCGATTTTGCTCAAATTGCGTTATAGTGTACTTTCCTTGAATATATGATTTTTTTCCGAAATGTTTGTATGACAGACTAAGAATTTAATTTTTTCTAAACCAATTAACAGAAGTGGAATGGCATCCAGCCAGAGTATTTTTTTAAAATTAAATATACTTATCGTGCTACCCAAACCACTAAAAAGCTATGAACGTATAATCAGAAACTTCACGAAGAAATTTGTTTTGAACAATGGACAAAAAGTGTGCAACATCAAGTTTTAACAACTGCTTTTAAAGTTCTTTTCGTCCGTAATACGATTAATGTGATTGTAAGAAAAACAACAATTTAACGCAATGATTTAAAAAATTGTCGACGACGACTTCTAAATACAGAAAAAGCTTTGCGATTAGTAGCTGTAGGAAAATTATAAGTTCTTATAAGTCAACAATTTTGAATATTCTTGAACTGATATTTATATAAGATCTGCAAAGTTGAGCTATCTCTCAGGGTTTTAGGTTTTGAAGCGCGCCAACTCTGCCCCACTCGTGACTAAAGACTAGCTTTGCGCACTTGTATGGTAAATGACTATTTCCTTGATTTTTGCTGTTTATTTGAAATATTATTGGGTAAATAGAGACGTCAAATCTATTAAAACTGGTTGTAAAGTTTATTGTTGATTTACTTCCAAAAATGGTTGATAAATAATCACATACATATCTATTTATTTTGATATTTACTTTGAGCTATAAAATGGCATGGTGGTATGAGAATTTATTCCCCAATTTCTAGATGTAACTTTATCGACTATTTTAAAACACGCGATAGTAACTCCAATTTGCGATGTGCTTATCAAAATAGAAATAACAATGCAAATTAGTATTACCTCTCGATTGGAAACTTTCTGATGACCACTAAGATATTCTTTAATATTATGGCAGCTACTGCACAATGATGCTCTGGTTTACATGAAACCTATGCTCTAATAAATTAAACACCTTCGCATTAGGTAATAAATCGCTACACAGGAAAACTTACAGACATTGATCGATATGTTATCAGGTTGTTATCTTATCTCGTGCTGAACCTGTAAACACTTGAAATTAAATGAAATGATTAGGTAAGGGTCTCTCAATTAATTTAAATCGATGTTGAATTGCTTGCGTAACAGAAAAAAAAGTCACAGGACAGATAAATGATGATCTTATCACATCCAGCACTCGTTGTTTTAAAGTTTCCCGAGTTTCAGGAGGTTCAAAATATAAAATTCGGGGGAGGGGGGGGGGTAAGGGCGGGCGATCTCGCCCGCCGCTGCACTGGTCCCATTCAAGTTTTCTCTCAAGAAATGTTGCATGTAACCGGCAACCATTCTGCTGGAACCAGACGTTTTGCATGTTGTCAGGATTAATAATTTGTCTCAAAGCAGGCATTATCGCGTTTGTTAGTAACTCCAAATATCTGTTACCAGTTAAATCGTAATCAAATATGAAAGAACCTATTAAGTGATCTAAAACGAAAAGAAACTCAAAAAATATATATATAAACAAAATTTCACTACCAATTAAACCGTACCAGAGATTAAAACCGAATTGAACTTGAAATCTTCTTTGATTTATCAAGTGAATTTTCAGTAGACCAATGATGATAGTTATGCCAATTTAACACTCCACAAGTGGTAAATCGTGTTTCATCTGTCCACAGTATTTTCTTAGGAAAATTAGCATCATCTTCACATTTTTATAGGTACCACCTGCTAAACTCTAATCTTCGGTTAAGTCATTATCGTTTAAACCTTCTACAATTCTTGGTTTGTAAGGGTGGTATTTGTTTTTCTTCAAGGCGAACTGATGTGCTTGGATTTTCGTAAAATTTTGCAAAATAGTAGTATTATTTCGATGTATATCAGCATCGTTAACTTCGTAGTTAGCTCTTTTTTATTCGAAATTTCCAAAGTTCAGTAAATTGCTAATTATTCTTCTAAAAAATGATCCGGAAAACGCTCAGCTTAACTCGTGCAAACATTTTCAGAGTTTCTATTTGCTTTGAAATACACTTGCAACATATTAACTTTTAATTCATCTGAATATTTATGTGCCATTATCAATACTTATTAATCTTAATACTTAACAATAATTACTTATCAATAACTACGAGTACATAAGGTTTTAATTAACTAATCTCTGCAGCACGAATTGTACTTTGACAGCTTATCATTTTGTTTCACACTAACGTTAAATTCCATGGCTTACTAATTTTATTGGGCAGTCTGTTTTTTGTTTATGAAATTAAACGTCAGTATCGTTTCGTTATTTTATAGTATTACTTAGCATATCTTTTCGCTTTCATCTCTCATTGGTGTTTAATTTCATAGCCTACTAATTTCATATTAGAGATTAATTTACGTTTTTGTTAATATCTCCCCTTCAAATACAAATTTTTCAGATATGTTATACATCGTTGAAAAGCGTTTTTCAAAGACTATCTAACTAACCGAAAATCCAATATGGCTGCCATATGAAAAACAAAAGATATCACTAATAACTTCAAAACAAATGACAATCGGGGGTTTTTGTTTACATCAAAAAATTTGCCTTAAAAAAGTCTCTGAACATTGCAAAACTTTAGATGAGGTCACATTAGCTGTTATCGAGTTATTGAGCAACATTAAAATCGGCAAATTTTGGTGTTTTCAAATTATCTAAAAATTTCAAACAGTTAGGGCGAATTTGAAATGAGATTTGTCGCGAGTATTGAATTCTGCAAAACATTCCCTGTTTAATCTGAAATTAAACAGTTTTAATTTTTTTTCCAAATTTAAGAAATACAAACTAGCAGTGCAATTCATAAAAGTTCAATTCGTTTATGAAAGATTCATTCGTCACAACTGCATGTTAGCAGAATCGCATGACATCCTTGCTTAATACATGCAAGAACGGCCTAGCAATACAAGTTCAATGTAACACAAGTGCATTTATTGCGGAAGCGGCTTGCTTAAACGCTGATTGTTGTTATGACATATGATAACAACCTAGTAAGAATAAACACTTTGCACTTTGAAATAATGCAATATTTAGAACTAATCGAAATGTGTATATGTATATATAGACCAAGATTTAATAATAAAAACAATCAGCATTAAGTGTTTGATCCATTAACATCGAGGTGTTACCCTTCCAATCCTAAAATGTTGAGGTGTGAGGCTGCACTTCAGGATAGTTACCAAATTATAACGCCCCTCTGATTGGCCTGACTACTTTGTCTTAAAATACGGCTTGCAGTCTCAACCGTGTGCTCAGAATTAAAGGGAATTCTGTTTATTTCCCATTTAATCGTTGCTCTACTATGTCTTCTAATAACGGAGATACCAATTAGGAGCATCGAAATGTGGACACAGTGTATATATACACATTACACCCTCTTAGTTGAGAAAGAGTTTAACGTCACGTTGCAATTGCTGTAGGGATGGGGTAAACGGTACATTAAAAAATATCATTTCTAACTTATTTCAGTCGGACGCACGTGTTGACCAAATGTATAAAATTGTACTGACATTTATTTTATAACACAGCTGTGCTGCTCGGGTAAATCCTGCTGCAAAGAGAGAAGCTGCAGCTGCACATTTTTACCTGAGTGTACTAAATTTCTATACAGCCAACACAAGATGAGTTCAGAAGCGAGTGGGTGCGACTCTGCTACACAAGATGTAGAAGCACGAATAAATCTGCGTCGTTTTTCTCAACTAAGAGCGCGTCTCCTATATATTTACGTGATATGCATATTGCTAATTTTTTTTTGTAAATTCCTTTGTAATGAGGCAATGCCTGTTTGGAAATAAAATAAAGTAACAGCAATTCACAAACTAACAATAATAGGTACCCATCTAATTATTATTTATTCCAGTTCAGCAAAGTACTTCGGTTCCATAGTAGGCTAGCCGAATGCGCTGTCTTTTTCTTTCCAACACATCACAGACACACAAAATGTGTATTGCAGTTTTTGCTTCTTTATTGCAGAGTCTACAAGTATGATCTCCATTGTATTTTCTGACCTTTTGCAGGTGCTCCTTAACAGTCACCTGTCCTGTTAGTAGACCTGTGACGATCTTGAGTTGCTCCCTACCCATGAGAAGTAGTTCTGTAGTTCTCTTCTTGCAAAGTCCGCTTGTAAATGCCGTGCTGTGGTTCTGTCCTGGTCCAGTATCTTTCATGTTGAGTTCCGATCCAATCACTTACATAGCCTCAGATAGCACTTCTTAAAATTTCTAAGACTGGTTCTAAGTCAAGGTAAGCCTCAGTCGATCCCTGCCTTGCTAGTTCATGGGCTTTCTCATTTCCGTCTATGCCACAATTACCTGGTACTCAGCAGAGTCTCACGACATTCTGTTCTGCCAAGTCTAGGCACTCCCATACCAGTCTGGTTGAAGTTTTACTACTGAAGAAAGCCTTCAGAGCCGCCTGGCTGTCTGACATTATGTAGATCCGCTTATGTTTATAAGTCCTCCATTTGTTTTCTCGAGGAAACCGTAATATGGCATACATTTCCTTTTGAAATACGGACGTGGGCTTACGCAGTGAGCTTCTCTTTTGGCCATTCGTCATAAATTTCTGACCCAGCACCAGTCTCAGTCTTAGAACCGTCTGTGTACCATATCAAACTGTTACCGTCAAAAACAACTTTAACGACATAAAAACGACACAATCGGGATACGTAGCCCCAACCCCTTTAAGATGGAAGGTAACAAAAGGTTTGGGCTTTAGGGATGCTCAGGGAGAAGAGGCGGGTTTTTCTATCTTTGAATTAGGGCTACAATCCATTAAACGAAATAAAAGATGTTAAAATATTGATGCGCCACCACATTCGAACTAAATCGGTAAAACAAAATCAGCAACACATGTGAACGCACTCTGAACGTGGAAGTAAGTGCTCCACCTTTCTATTTCCAGCTTGGCATAGCTTGAGGTAGCGACTGCATCAGTTGAATTGAACCTACCTTTCGTTACACTTGCTTACAATCATCTGAACTCCTGTACATCGAAACAAAATGCAAATATGCATGCACACATCAATGAAAACCATAAGTAACTAACAATAAACTCTATTGAAATAATAAAATAAGTAAATGAGGATGAACATGAAAATGTTTACTCGTTACAGTTAAAAATATATGCAAAGGAAGTTAGTCAGGTTAAATTTCGACGTTTAAATTAAACACAGAGGTAAAATGACAATCAAATGACATGGTCACATTCAAAACAGTAATGACTTTAAATTCTGCACAAAGGAACTACGTTACATGACCAAAATTATCAGCAATCACTCAAATAGTGACGCAACGACAATGTTTACTTAAACTTACAATGCAAAACAACATGTAGGAGTTGAAACCTGACGGTATTGTTCAACATCTCATGATTTAAATAAATAATGGTCCGACGGCCAAGACAACACTTTTAAAAATCACTTCATTGTAAATGTATAGGCGGTACAACGGTTAACAACTAACACATACTTGGTGTAGAAATCCAGACGCTCTAAACTGATGTCCAATGTAACAGAAATAATCGACAGGAAACCACAGGGTGTTTGTAAGATGCGGAACAGGGCTTCGATTATGTTTAGCACAGCCAGGGCTCGACAGGACGATAATCTCCTCAACGGGTGAAGAGACGTAACGAAACTTCCAATAAAAGAATGACGAAACGTGCGAGATACAACATGACGTCTTAGTTAATCTAGAGCTAGTACCTTTAAAAATCCGCTAAATGATCTGCAATAGCGATAATTAAAGGCCTCGCAACCCCACGGTAATGGACTCTTGACCACACTAACTTGATTGCCTCACTTTAACCCCAATAACTAGTATGCACATCTCGACGAAACACCAAACAGTTCCTTATGTACCGAAGCCAACAAAAAGCACACCGTTAAATACTTAAAGTGGAAGCGGAAGTACAGCTTCTTCGAAGGGCACCTTAACCGCGCAAAGCGATGCGGGCCGGGGCGCGAAATCGACAGAAGTGTTTTCTAACTTAGCGCGGGAGCGATAGTGAATTGCTTAAACTACGTTCCTAAAACCAACTGAAACCACGCAGGCGTGACTTAAGTGCGTTCTCTCTTTAGCGTATGCGGAAAGTTCGGAAAAGTTCCAGCATAACAAAACCTGACTCAGCAAATGCCTGTGCCCTGGAGAAGTTTTGGCCTGTCTGAACGACAAGATTCTAAGAAAGCAATAAGACAAAATGATTCACTTCGCATGCGAGAACAAAGCTTGAATTTATAAAACAAGAATACGGAGAATTGAATGGAAGGTCTTAAAATAAACTGCGTAGCGTTAGTGTTTCAGCGGGCGGAAAGAAAGATCGTATAGAATAAAATTTTGGGCCCTTGCCGAACTTTTAATTTAGGCTTCGCTGAACTGCAAAAAGGATTAAAATCATTGCTAAAAATTGGGGGAAAGGCGTAAAAGGGCGAAAATACAGCAAATTGTCCTCACAAAGCTTCCAGGAGGTATATCGTGTTTGACTGTTTTCCAATCTTTACGATATCAACTCGACGTGACCTTACGAGATATTTCGGAGTCATACAGCCCATCCTCACTTTAAGTACGGGACCTTGTATGCTACCAGCTAGATTCGTGTATTCTGTATCTAAACAAAAGTTGTACAGTGAATTTTGCAATCTATGGATTCCCAATCTTGCCTCCCCCTGTATTACTATATGAAGAAGGGGAGGGTCTAGAAGAGTTTCAATTGCAGCAATGGGCGTTGTTCTTATTGCCAGTGTTATGCCAAGACATGGTATCTTGCGTAGCTTTAGTTTGGTAGATTCTTGCTTGACCTTGGGCCACCATACCGGAGCCGCATACGTAATAGCTGGTCTAACCACTCTAGTGTATAGCCAATACATCATTCCTGCTTTGAGACCCCAAGATTTATCATACGTCCATCTAACTATCGCTAACGTAGTTTTCGATTTTCTGATAATTTTGCTAATGCGTTGGTTCCAGGTTAGTTTGGAGCCCAGTATGACACCCAAGTACTTTACCTATCTCCCGACAAAGCAGTTTCTTTACCGCAAAGAGGTAAGGGTCTCAAGCCCTAGGCCTCTAAGTTTTTCTTCTACTTTAAATTTTTTAGTGGTGGCCTCACCACGTGCTTTAGCAAACGATTTTAAAATATAGGTCCATAATAGTTAAAGGCATTGCGGCTGGAATTTAATCTAAGAAAATCTGGTTTTATCAAAATGTTATCTCTTGTATTATGTGCATGAACATTGTTATAATTCGTAAGTAAATATAAGCAATCTTTTACGTATAATAGGCAGTTGCAAATATAAATAGGTACTTGGAAACGCCAAGATGTGCAGCTCACCAAATTTGCTTTTTACATCTGTAAGGGATACTAGTAGAAATATTCGATCAGAACTTGAGAAATGTCCCAACATACTACTGCATGAGTAGCATGACTCATCAAACTTACTATTGGAGAACGATATGCCATCTTAAACGTCTCCACAGTAACACAATCAATAAATTGTACAGTCTCAGGATAAATATATTTCTTGAAATTTTCTTGCTGACATAATCAACAGTAAACTTCAGCTTAATACCTCATCTCCATCGCAATGGTCTTGCAAATCATACTCTTATCTGTCTTTTTTTCTTCCATACATATTATTTGTCCAAACCATTTCAATTTCTGTCTTTCTATACTTTCTAAAGTTGATTCCACTTTTAATTCTTCTCTTATTCCATTTCTCTTTGTGTAACTGTTTTAACCGCTCGTAAATACCTCATCTCCCTCGCTTATATTTTGCTCTTTGTTTGCTTGTTTAGCACCCAATTTTTACAGCTATATGTTAAAATAGGTTTAAATATTGGGTTAAACACCGTTATTTTAGTTCCCTGTGAAATTTCCTTTTTTCTTATGAAAGCGTCAAGTGCATAGAATGCTTGTACTTGATCGATGCCTTTTCTATTTAGATTAATTGATACTTTTCTATCTTCTTTTCCTATGGTCATAACTTTAGTTTTGTCAGTATTTTTATGTTTCTCTTTTTTATTTAGAGCTGCTTCCCAGATATTTAAGTTTTGTAAGTCTTTTTCATTTTCTTATACAGTACCGAGTCGTCAGCGAAAGCATTTTCTGCTACTTCCACCACTTACATGTTTCTGAATCCTACTTGTAATTTCTTTGTTTTTTTTAAATTTCTTTAAAGACATCGTCGAGTACTGTATTATATAGTATAGAGTTTAGTTTTTATCATTTGATATTATAGCCGTTGTATCATGTAGTGGAAACGCGATGGGTGCAAATCTCAGATCATTTATAAAGATGATGTAGTATAGTATTAGGCCCAATGCGGATCCCTGTGGGACTCCAAATTCAACAGTTCCCATGCAATAGCAATTAAACGATAATTGTAGGCTATTCGTTTTTATCAATATTAGAAACACATTTAATTTAGTGTTCTTATAGTCTGTAATATTTATTTTTTTTTCATATTAATATTAATAGTGATAGGCACTATTTTGACTTCATAATGCATATTTTGTATTTTTAGGTGAATATCTTGACTTTTCTAGTGCATGTAAATCTGGCCTTTACTTATAAGTCTATGAAAAATGCCCTGAGTTATAGGATGTCAATCATTACATATCAATACAGAGCTAAAAAATTAAACTCTGGAACTTATAGCTATTAAATTAGAAACTAATACGAATGAAATTACAAGAAAACGACATAACTTGAAGCGCCAATTTATGCATGAATTAAAGAACAGAAATTATAAAAAACGAGGCTGGGACAGCTGAGACGTTCGTTTCTACTTGGCCATATTTTTCTATCTTCTATCCGCAATTCACTGAGCTAATTATTGTATGCGCTATGTTGTTCTCTTTCTAAAATCATTCTTCTAACCCTAACCTTTCCTTGTCTCTTCCTTTTCTAATAAAATTTTGCAAAAAATTGTTAATGCAGCAGCTTTGTGAACTTGCCTTTACGTCGAAGCCATTATTTCAAAACTTCACCCTAATGAAACTTTCTCGACTGTACAAACCTTAAGCTTCCTTGTTGGAAACTATAGAGCGAAAGCTTATCAATTATTATTGAGATTGTGGTAGGTACACAATTAAACCCCTTTTGCAGATCACACACCAAGGAGCCAACGTATTCTTTATCTTTAAAGTCTTGAACAATCTGCTATGAGATGTTATAAATCGCTTTTGTAGTTCACTTACTATTTCTGTACTCAAATTAATATACATAAAAGGGTAAGACTTTCAAAGTTTTCCTGCATCTGTTTTATTAAAACAGCCTCCATTACTTTTAATAAAATTGACAGCAGGGAGATTGGACTAAAGTCTGATAATTTCTTCAAGTTAATTGTTTTTGGAACTGGAATAACCTCTGTGCTATACTAACACACCAAAAGTTACATTTTATTTGCATTGGCTGTGTCTGTTCTAGGTACCTACCTTACATAAGATATAGATGCATTTTTAGAAATCTTTAAAAAAATATTAGTTGTATTGTTTTACAAAAAATTGTTCAATTTTATTTGACTTATTCCTTTAATTTCTAATGTTGTTAATGATATCCCAATACGATTTTAATGTATTATCGTTCGATACTACCGTGACAGCCCTGTGTAGCTAACCTAATTTGTTGCATATAGTAGTTACTAGTTTCTATATATTTAAAACGTGAAGCGTTTTCTTTCGACATCCATTTTGAGACTTCCACTGGGCCGATTTCGATAATTCATTTTTAAATTAAAGCCGTTACCGTTAAATTGAAAATAAATTGATACTTTTTAGAGAAAAACCATCATACTGTAGCTCTCAAGTGGTTGCAGCCGGCCATGCAGTAGCAGTAACCCAAGTATGATATATTCTCAAAGTCAGCCTGCTGCGTTCTGCTGATTTTTGCAATGGACTACTGTAACTACTAAATGTTTATTTGAAATCAACATCAATACATGTAAAATGACAGTTAAAGAAAATCGGTATTGCTCAGATGCTGTAAGCTGTTTTTCTGCTTATTATAGTTATGTGGATGTGCTTATTTACACACTGGTTCATTGCTTTCCCTGTTGTATTTGTTGTTAAAACGTCTTATAACGTTATCCGACACCTGTTTTTTATACTCTTCCATCCTCACAGTTTCTTTCGTTTAAGTTGCATCGCTTTTGTAATCTATTATTTCAAAATTCTATTCGGTCTTCTCCTAGCTCTTCTTTGTGGTACCCTTCCCATTTTCTCTGTGCGCCTAGCATGTGGGATGACAACTAATACACCACAAAGACAAACTCTGGATAAAGTAGAAATATATAATATTTGTCACAACCAGTATTTAGCTATGGTCAAGTGTATGTAGCAAACGTGCTAGTAGTTTCGAAAACTTAAAAATTCAAATTTTACCTGGTGGATAGTGCCGTACGTTAAACATTGTCTACAAAGAAGTTTTGTAAATTGCAAAATATTTTTCGAGCCCACTAGTAATATTTTAAAAGCTGAGAAGAATGCTGTGCCTATTTGGATTTCATTTAAGGCTTGTAATTAGTAACATTTTCTAGGGAGAAATTTATGGAATACCCCTGAAATATTTTTAGTGTATTACAGCTGTTAGACTTAGTTTGAAAAATCTCACTTTCTGATGTTGCGTATATGTAACATACAAAGCCCTGTATTGAAACAAATTTTAAATATTTTTAGTAGTATATAATATAAAATTAATTTTGGAAAAAGTAACTAGCATCGATTGTACTTTTAGCAAGACCAATTTTTGGATTTTGGTTTTGTCCGTGCCTTCGGATATTTATAACCTCCGTGACTAGATATCAAGAAACCCCAAGGCCGTTAATTAGAAGGTGTAATCCATAAGAAACGTTGAAATTAAAATGTTTCAATTGAGCAAATACTTTAAAAATAGGCAACACGTTTTGCAAAGCAGATTCGACTAGATGTTTATCAGAGATTAGGTACAAATCCTAGTAATAGGATTACAGGTTAACAGAGATACGGAGACTTGCACTGATGCCCCAGGCACCTAAAGGTAAATAGTTGAATATTTCTTAGACAGGTAATGGACTTGTATCTAATATTTCTATATTAGTAAATATAAAAAATATGTACTTGCTATTCCACAAAAAATATGAAAATTGGTGTCAAAGTGTTTCAAAGATAAATATTTTTTCGTATTTTTAAGCATCAATATGCTGCACATTTTAGGAATCATTTTGAGTACATTTCTTCATCAGTAACTTAATTTTTGTCCATTTTTTTGTTATTGGCGACAGTAACAAGTAGTCATTAGTAGAATTTCCACAATTAAACTAAGATTTGAATGAACGATAGTATAGGCATCTAAGTTAGTGTCGGCTGTAACACAACAATTAAAAAAATATATCGAAAAAATATGTATTTGATCTGCAACTACAAATATATTTTACAATATTAAAAAATGCTTTCAAATATTTTTAAAGCATGGTACAATTATGCAAAAATACAATAACATATCAAACATTTGTAATACACTATTTAAAACAAATATGTAAGTTTATTATACTCTTAAAAACAAATTTTTATATTTATCCACCAAATAATAAAAGGTGATCCATAAAAAAAGAGGGAGGATGGTCCCACCACATACCCATGCCCTGAGTCGGACAGCCATCCATGACCAGAGAAAATTATCAAGAGACTTGGGAAAACCTTGTTAGCCCTATCAAACTTTATTGTCCTAACTTTACAGATGTTCTATACTACATTAGTATGTGGGTTGGGGGATCCAGTCATCGACTGCTAGCATAGCTAGCAAAATTTCGAAGTCAGGGTACCTTAGACTTTGCCTCTGAAATTCCACCAAAAAATAAACGCCTACCAGAGATGAATTCTTGTCTTCTGTACTACAAACGTGCATCTTATATTGTCTTACATCTAACTTATATCTAACTCTTAACTACCTAAACCACATACATTGCTAACCTACTTAATCTACATATTCTATATTTTGATCTTCCGTGCTGCGCCTTGCCTAGACATGCCTAGGTGTAGGTGGCAGGAAGGGAGAGCGGCCTGGAAAGAGAATAATATGCTGAAAAGGCACTGTAGTGTTGAAACTACCTGAAATAAAAAGCTGGAAAGGAATGTGCTTCCATGGTGCAATGTCAGCACGTTCCCCTAATTGCACAGCTTCGCAAGTTGGGGGCTCGATCTAGATAGGGCTTAATACATCTGTACACTATCTGGGCACTGGGTCAAACATCTTCATTCTTCTCGAGTTTCTATGCCCTGCCTCCCCTCTTACGCGTGCTCATCTGTATTTAACGTCTTCCAGTTTTTAGTTATGAGCCTGTAATTAGAATAAATATCATACCATACTTAATCGCATCCCTTGTTTATAATTTTATATTATTTTGCATGTGATACCAAAAATGCTTCTTATTGACAGATTTCGCTTTTTTCATGGATCGACAAGTTCTAGTAGTAGTGCCACCATGTAAAACTTGTAGTTTTAGTATCAATTTAGTCTTCCATAATTGTTCATCTTTATGTATTACTTCTATGGACATCCCTTTAGATGACCAAACAACAAAATAACATTTGCTTTTGTCGCATATATTTAATTGTCCCTGCACCTTGTAGCAGTAGTCGTGACTTTCCTTTAGTTGTAATTCGCTATTTTTATAATTGCAAAACTTGATTTTCTTTTGTATAACTGCTTCTGCTGGTGTACAGTCTCTTGAAACATACAGACATTTTATTTTTATGATTGTCTAGACTCATTTTCTACAACACATTCCGGAGATGTTCAAAGATAAGGAAAATATTTGTTAATATGTAGACCACACGAGGTGACGGTACTACTGGTTTCAATTTTAAACTCAGCTATAGCTCGGTGTTCGTTTTTTAATCCATAGCGAGTACCTGCATTGCCGAAAAACATCCTGCGATTTTGTTAAAACAAAGCATGCTTGTAGAAAAATTAAGCCTGAAGATAATTTTATAATATGCCACTTACGATGCGTATTAAAAAAACAAAGGCAATACATCTAACTTGAAATAGAAACCCCTGTATGAAAAGTAAGATAATATAAGAGTCTCTAACTTGATAATTGTAAACTCTAGAATCTCTAAAATCAAGTTATGCATTTGAATATGTTTATGGCATTTTTACCTATGATATCACTTCAAAATTATAAAAACCCTTGACAAAGATAACTTAACCATTTTAATTTTAATTTGGAAACCGAAAATAGTCATGGTCATAGTTGCCTCACCTTAATAAAGTTAAATTGTTGTGAATTTTCATCATCTTAGCAGTAAAACAGTCAATTTATTAATACTTTTGTTTTTAACTCACGTAACAGGCAAAAATGTTTCCCATGGCGTTAGTTATTACTTTAATAAAGTGTTCAAACTTTTGATTGATGTTTACTTCTCCATTATAAGTAAAACTCCATTCAATATTTTCAAGAAAGTGATAAAGAGCAATTGTGCCTCTGCTTGTTAAAGGTCTCTTTACACTATATTCAATGTTTCCTTTATTCTTTGTATTAAATCTGATAGTAACCGCTTTATGATCTGATAACTGTGGATCTAAAGCTTGACTTTCATCATTACTTATAAAATTTGTTATTATATTGTCAATGCAAATTTACCAAATGGGTGGAATCATGTACTTTATTGTTAGGCCATATGAATTAACTAGGTCATTAAACTGTAAAGTTTTTCTTCATTAGTATGGATCCAAATATTGAAATCGCCATTTATTATTAATTTAAAATCGGTATGTTTTAATTTAGAGAAGCCGCGTAGCGCAGTTGGGTAGGCGCTAGGCCTATATTAAGCAAGTCTTCGGTTCAAATCTCGTGGGGGCCGGAATTTTTCCGCAGCCTTGGCAATTGGAATCGGGCTTGGTGAGACCATTCACATGCTCTACTTAGAACCACAGGCCTAAGAGATAGAGTAACAAGGTCGACACATTACCATGACAAACACCTCACACAATGGTTGCTGCGCAAGCACAAAAGGGGCGCTCCAACTTTGTATCCCAAATCCGGGGCAAGTTGAGCATTATACCGCCAGATGCAAGCGCATAAAGCACCAGCCTCTACACCGCAAGGTAAAATGAGGTTATCAATTATACATACATAATAATAAATCAGCACTTCAGGCCTGTAGGCCCATGGCTTGTATTCTTCTTCTCCACTCTTTTCTGTCGCTGGCACTATTTTCCCAGTCGGTTATACCCATCTCTAGCTAATCTTGTTGTACTTCTACGTTCCAGCTGTTTCTAGGTCGCCCTCTTCTTCTTCTTCCTTCAGGTTCCGTCTTGAAAATTGTCTTTAGCAACCCCCCCCCCTCCTCTGTTCTCACTACATGCCCCAACCATCGTAGTCTGCTCTGTTTGACTGTTGTAACTATATCTGGGGCATGATAGATGTTCATAAGTTCGTTGTTAGTGCGCCTCCTCCATGTGCCATCTTCCTCCTTGATTCCTCCGTAAATTTTCCTCAGAATTTTTCGTTTCCATACTAGAAGCTTGTTCATATTTTCCTTCGTTAATGTCCACGTCTCACTCCCGAAAGTCACCACCGGTCTTACTACTGTTCTGTTCTTTTAGGAATCTTGAGATTTTTTTGTCACTTAATACTTTGTGTACGCCCGCACATCTCGACCCGGCCGCTATTCGTCTTTCGATTTCACTGTTCAAGCTCCCGTCACTAGAGATCTCTGCACCTAGATACACTACACTTTCAACCACTGCGAACTCGTAGGTTTTGTCTAGCATCTCATTTTGTAATGGGTTCCTTTTCTTGTACCGTTTTTCCTAGTATTGTATATAGGGATTTTTTTTCATTTATAATCAGACCTGCTTTACTTCCATGCATCTCCAATTTTTAAATAGTGATTTTAGTTCTTCCTTTGTCCTGGCGATTAGCAAAACGTCGTCAGCGTATGCCAAACATTGGTATGCGTTATTTAGGATGTTAATGTTTGCATTTATTCTACTTTCTCGGAGCACGTTTTCCATTACTATATTAAACAGGATCGTCGAAATTGCATCGCCTTGCTTGAGACCTCGATTGGTTGGGAATTCTTTAGAATCGTGGCCTGCTATCCTTACTTTGCTGACCGTATCCCGTAGCGTCATTTTAACCAGGTCAATTAATTCTGTCTTAAAGCCCAAATTCTGCATGGCTTCATATATTGCTTCTCTTTTGATGGTACCAAAGGCTTGTCTGAAATCTATGAACAATGCATACAGCTTTCTGTTCTTATTATCACACTTTTCTTGTATTTGCCTTAGAACGAAGATATGATCTATCACTGATCTATTCTTTTTGAAGCCCGCCTGATAGTTTCCAATAATATCCTCAGCCTCCTTTTGTAGTCTGTTATTTATGATGCACGATAGTATTTTGTATAACGTATTCAAAAGAGAGATTGGTCTGTAATTCTCCAATAGCTGTTGGTTTCCTTTTTTATGAATGGGGTATATAGCTGACACCAGCCATTCGTTGAGTAGTTGCTTCATATTCCAAATTTCCTGGATGAGTTTATGCATTTTCTCGGCTAAGCGTTCCCCGGCTGCTTGAATAGTTCACTTGGCAGTGCATCTGTGCCTGGACTTTTATTGTTTTTCATTTTGCTGATTACTTCGCATATCTCTGTTAAAGTAGGCTTGTCTACTTCGTCTTTCTGTTCGTACTGTTGATCCGTGATACTTGCGTTTTTCCACTCTGTTTGTTTCTTCGAAGATTTTTCTGAAATGAGTGGTCCATGCTTCTAACACCGTGTCTTCTTCTATGATTATTTCACCTTTTGCATTCTTGAAGCACCATTGTCTGGGTTGGCATCCTTTACTTTCAGTTTTTAGGTTCCTGTAGAATTCCCTAACGTTTCTTTTGTTGTAATTTTTTTCCATTTCTTCGATTTTCTCTCTTTGGTACCTCCTCTTCTTTTCTCTACATATTGCATGGGCCTTATTCCTTATTTGCACATAGTTCTCTTTCGCTTTTTCGGTTTGTTCTTTTAACATGATTATTCTGGCTTCTTTTCTTTCTTGTATTATTTGACTGCGCTCTATATCGAACCATAGTTTACTTCTTGGTTTGTTAGTTACCTTCAGATGTGCATCTGCGGCGGTAATGATTGCTCTTCTTAAGTATTCCCCTTTCCCTTCAATCCCTTCCACTTCTTCAAACCCGTTTAAGTATACGTCTAAGTCTTGTATGTAATTTATTCTAGTTTTTCCATCTTTTAAGGCATCTGTACACCATTTGTTTGTCCTACTTGCTTTGACCTTATTCACTTTTGGAATGTCTTGCCTTACTTTTGCACGTACTAGTAAGTGGTCGGTGTCCAGATCTGCTCCTCTATAAGATCTTATATATTCAACCGTATTTGCATGTAACTCTTCAATTAAAAGATTGAACAGAATTGCCTGAGAGGCTGCTTCAGGATTCCGTTACTTTGCGCTGATTCTATCCGTCAAGCACGTAAACAAGACTGTGTTTACGTTTTAAACCAATGTAGTCAATGGTACTTGAACGGACGACAGTAGAAACACTAACCCCTGGAGCACAGCCTCATGCCCCATAAATATTATGGCTTAGAAGGGGTAGTGAATGAATCAAAACATTAAATGCAGATTGTTTTTATTATAAAAATAAACTTGTATTTATATAAAACTAAAACGCATAACTAAGTAACAATATCAAAGTTCATATGTACAGTTTACTGGGACAGAGCGTTTAAATTGCAAAACAGCAATGTAGCAATTCTGCAGTTTTTATTTCCTGCTAGAGCGAAGGTCGCCCGTTGAACTTGCTACTGTAGGTCGGTATTGTGCATGAAGTGCAGATTTGCATTTTTCCTGGTTTTTAACTCGTCTGATTGCGTAATAACACTGGCTTTTAAATTATGAATAATGTTTCGTAAATTTGGACTGAAATATATATATATGTTTAATCTAATTTAAACATATTAAATTTACTAATTATGAGGCAAAGACTGGTGATTGCGGCAGTAAACTTTTCTTGCTATTAAATCGGAATTGCATTTTAAAAATGTGCTACTGGATTTCGTAAATTTTAGAAAATAAAATTTATGTGTGTTTAAATCAAGTTTAAACAAAGATGGTCTATTTGGTTGAAGGTTTTGCCATCTGGACTTCTCCATGTTATTTTATGTATGTTTTTGAGTTCAAGCATTGTGGATTTAATAATAAGTTTCTTTTCCGCAGCAAAGTTTACTAGCATTTGTCCATTTGTATTGGCATATTCATGCAGACTGTTTTTGCCGGCTGTTTTCTTATTTCTTTCTTCCCTCCCTACTTTTGAGTTCATATCTCCTCTGATAATTTTTATATCAAAGCTAGGTATCTTGCTATATACTTCATCCAGTAACGTATAGAACTCTTCCTTCTCCTCTATCTTGGTCTTTTCTGTTGGGGCATGGATGTTTACGATACTTATTTTTCTATATCTGGTTCTGAATCTCATATAGCTTATACATTCATTTATTTTCTTACTCTCCATTATCGCTGATGCTAAGTCTTGTCTCACCAGAAATCCTGTACCTAACCTATTTTGTTGCCCTCCCACGTTGAAAAACAGGTAATTATCTAATTTCAATTGCTTACTGTCCTTTACGTTGGTTTCTTGCACCGCTAGTATATCCAGTTTGTATTCATTTGCTACTTTGCTAATTGTTTTACTTTGCCTTCTTTATTTAGACCTCTAACGTTCCAAGTCCCTAACAGAATTGTGGTGGTAATCTTGTCCCTATTCATCGCCTTAGTGGTCAACAGTATATTCGTCCTTCTTTCATTTCCCTCTTCTCCTTGTCCTTTCCTCTTTGTCTCTGAGACTGTCAAAAATATCTAATTCGAGTTTGTTAAATTTCTTCCATAATTCTAGTTCTTCCCCATTTATTCCCTGCACATCCCCGCATTTCCATGTGTCTGTTTCTTCTTTTTTGCTTTTTCTCATGTCCGTGTCTCGCCTAAAGTCGTTGCCGTGTTTCGATACTTTTGCTGCCTGGTTACTTTTTTGGCTGTGGGTCTTCAACCTTCTTCAAACTGCCCCCATTATCCTCCACCCATTCATATTTCACGCCGTCTACTTCTAACTTTCTAATTCCTTTTCTAGTCTTCTTACCCTTGCCTTTCTCCATTCTTGCCACGTTTCTAATTGTTGCTTGTATTTTTTGTTCGTAAAGAGTCAGGTCACAGTCCAGGTATATCTGTTGTTGTATTAATTTCTGTTTCTGCTTGAGGACCTCCATTTTATCATTAAAGCTGCTAAACTTTACTACTGTCGGCTTAGGTCCTTGCTTTCCCACTTTAAATGCTTCCTCTATTTCTGCGTTTATACCAAATTCATTTAGTATAAACTCTTTTATTTCTTGCTTCATGTATTTTTCGTCAAAACTCTTTCCTTTTATTATTAAGTTGTTTCTTTTATTACTTTTTTCTTGGTTTTCTAGTTTCCCTTTCAGGCTTCTTATTTCCTCCCTTAACTCTTTTTTTTTTCATTTTCCCATTCCACCTCCTTTTTTATCAGCTCTTCTTTAAGTGATCGCAAATCTTCCCCCATAGTTTTTCATTTGCGCGGTTATCTCATCTAGTTTTTCCTTTGTGCTTTGTGTGTCGCTTTTAATTTCTTTTAGTTATGTGGTTAAACTCTCCATGAATTGTTCCATCTTATCCATCTTTGCAGGTGTTCCACTCATTTGTTGAGGTGGAATTCTTATCACTAATTTGCTCTTCTTACAATTTCCTTCCTCGTCTACTATGAGTTCTTCCTCGTTTACTGCTTGGGTGTCTTGGTTTTCTCTTTTTCGTTTAATCACAAAATCATTTATAGATCGCGTGTTACCCGCTTTTCGTTCCACTGGTTTTATATTGTACATCTAGCGATGTTTGCCGCTCGTAAATATCGCGCTACTACTTCGCACCGGCAGTCGCTCGTTTCTTTTGGCTCGGAAAAAAATCCCATATCCCTTTCGCACTCTACGCCACTGGCTTAGGTCCTTGGCTTACGCAATGCGCCAATCCGGTGCACTTATTTTGGTCGCTACGCGTCGCGTGTGCGCGCCGGTATCGCGGCTTTCACTTTTATTATTATTTATTTCGCGCGACTATCACCCGTATTTTCTCGCGAACTGAGTTTTTAATTGACAAATTTCTGCCTTATCTTCTCTAGTTTTCCTTTAATTTTTATATTATGGTTCACTGTCGCACTTCTATTTAGTCACTACACCCGTTATTTCCTTTGTTTTCGCTTTTATAGATCACAAATCGCTTCAGAACACTGCACTGTTGACGGAGCCTATTGTAGGTTATCGCGTCGAACCTACATACATACATACATCTTTTAATTTACTTAGAACAATGTCCATACAATTCATAAAAACTTCAAAACTGCCAGATGGCGGTCTGTATACTGTTATTATAATGACTTATTCACATAACAATTTCAATGCTGCCAGTTTGCAATGACTCCCCACCTTTTTTCCCCTGGAGGAAGGAGGGGGAAAATCTTCAAAAGACGCCCGGAAAAAAAACGGAGTTCATCCGGGTGTGTCGGATTCCGCTGGGAAAGGGACCCCGCCGCCCTACCGACTAAAAACCCCCCCTTCTTGTCTCTCGCCGCACCGGAATCCCGGTTGGTATTGCTTCAGCGCGGTTTGCCCCTACTAGTTATGGTTGTCCTGCTTGCCTCCTTCTCTCCTCTTCTTCCTTACAGCTCATGACTTTTGCTACTTCGGTCTCTATAACTTTCCATTTGTCTTCACTCTCTAACATGTGGCTAACGATGTTTCCTGGGGTAAGCCGCTCCCCGATTCCTTCCGTCATTCTTGCTCTTTCTTCACCCCATTTCTCACACTCGAAAATAGTGTGCTGAGCTGAGTCTTCTTCGCCGCAGTATGTGCAGGCACTGTTGTCCCGTAGGTGCATTCGGTGCAGGTATGCATTTAAAGCAACCGTGTCCCGTAAAGAGCTGGGTCAGATGGTATCCCACCTGGCCATGTTCCCTCCTGACCCATGGAGTTACTTCCCTAATAAGGATTTTTGTCCACCCTGCAGTCTCGGTATTTCGGCGCCATTCGTCTTCCCACATGCGCAGACTCTCCTCTCTTGCTTCCTTCTTTGCCGCCCTTCTATTTGCTCCAGCTGCGTACGAGCGTTCTCGTGACAGCAGGTGAATGGGAACCGTTGCTGCCACAACTTGAGCCGCCTTAGTTGATACGGTCCTGTATTCGCTGGCTATTCTGATAGCCGCCCGTCTTTGTACTCTCTCCAGTTGTTTTCTATGATTAATGGAGGACAGGCACTCATTCCATATTGGAGCCCCATATAGTAATATGGAGTTTGCGACCGAATACAACACTTTTCTCCTATTGGGCCTCGGCCCACCAAGGTTGGGCATCCATCGGCTAAGCTCTGCTGTCGCTCTTTCTGCCCTCATTGCTGTCTGTTTAATGTGTCTTCCCATAAGCATGTTTCGGGATATGACTATGCCAAGGTATTTTACACTTGGTTGGCTCGCTATTCTGCCGTTATGGAGTGTCACCTCGACGGTTTGCAATGTCCTCTTCCCCGCGAGTATGACCATCTCTGTCTTCTGGGCCGCTAACTCCAACCCTTTCCTCCTCATCCAAGATTCCACTCTGTAAATAGACCACATGTGCGAGATCGTCCGCGTACCCGACCAGCGTTGTGTCTTCGGGCAGTTCCAAGCTGAATACATCATCGTAGTACACGTTCCATAGTGTGGCCCCAGGACGGAGCCTTGGAGAACACCACATGTCATGGTCATTGTGTGTCCTTCGCCAACCAGTAACCTTCTCTCGTGTAGGTAACTACATAGCACTTTGCGTAAGTACGACGACACCCTTCGTTCTTCAAGCACTTGTATAATTTTCTCCCACGGGACAGAGCCGAAGGCATTTCGGACGTCCAATGTAACTAGGACGGTATACTTTTTTTGTCGGTTGGCTCTTTGGCTATGTTGAGGACTGTTTGCACGGCAGCTATTGTAGATTTTCCTTTCGTAAATCCATATTGTCGTCGTCCCAATCCCCCCTTTTTCCTCGATTTCGTCTAACAGCCGGCGATTCAGAACGTGTTCATACAGCTTGCCCATAACGCTTATCAAGCACAGCGGGGCGGTAGCTCTTCTGGTTCCCTTGCTTGCATGGTTTCTCGATCAGAGTTAACCTCCCCGTTTTCCATATTGTGGGGAAATTACCCATTTCCAGCTCTGTATCGAAAACTCTACGACACAGTTCAGTGCTTTCCGCGGCTAGTAGTTTGGCCACCTCCGGGGGTATACCATCTGGTCCTGCAGCCCTTGTTGGGTTTCATCTTTTTCCAGCTTCTATTACCTCTTCGGCTTTGCATGTGGGTATTTCCTCAAGGGGAATGACCCCCACCTGCAACAGTAGTTATGTCATCACATTTCTCAGCCTGCAAGTCTTCCCGACATATGTGACTGCCATCCTTACTCAGTTCTTTCCTACAACAAAACAAAATTAATTTATAGTTAATAGTAAGCTGGCTAAGTACTTCATTATGGCATAAACGTTCAGTCAAACACAACAATGAAAATGTGTTTTTGCAACTGGTTACAAACACATTAAAATCATTAATTTTATTGCGAATTAAACGTTTATTACATGCAATAAAATGTGATAGCAACATTTTTAATAGCGCATACCAGTGTCTGGTGTAAGCCGACAATCTCACTTTAATTTCGAGAACATAAATGGAATTAAAAGACCTAATAAATAAAATAGCACCAGAAGCCGAAAAATGTGGATTAAGTATCAATGACAAAAAACCAAAATATATGATAATTGGTACCCATAAAACAATAAAAATTAAAAAATTAAGAAAGAGAGACGGGAGCTGAAATGATCTTTGAATTACACTATGAACAATACATCACTACTGTTAGAAGTAAAAGTAAAGGGTGTTTTTTAGAGTGGGAGAAATTTAAATTGAAATAAAACACAGAAAAATGTTTTTAATATCCATGAAATTGGCTTTATTTGAAAGATAATTTTATGGCATTTATGTTTTAATATGATTTCGGGCATGTGACCGCCGCGGCTGGCATGTACATGACGTAATCTGGAGGTCCAATTTTCACACACTCTTCGCAGTAAATCAGGCTGTATTTCGACAATAACGCGTCGAATGTGGGCTTCCAAGTGCTCAATTGTTTCCGGTTTATCGACTTAGACATGCGACTTTACATATCCTCAAAGAAAATAATCTAACGGCGTCAAATTGCACGAAAGAGGTGGCCAATTAACAGATCCACAAAATGGATCCACGAAATGGCGGCCAGAAGACAGAGATGGTCATACTCGCGGGAAGAGGACATTGCAAACCGTCGAGGGTGACACTCCATAACGGCAGAATAGAGAGCCAACCAAGTGTAAAATACCTTGGCATAGTCAGATCCCGAAACATGCTTATGGGAAGACACATTAAACAGGCAGCAATGAGGACAGAAAGAGCGACAGCAGAGCTTAGCCGATGGATGCCCAACCTTGGTGGGCCGAGGCCCAATAGGAGAAAAGTGTTGTATTCAGTCGCAAACTCCATATTACTATATGGGGCTCAGTATGGAATGAGTGCCTGTCCTCCATTAATCATAGAAAACAACTGGAGAGAGTACAAAGACGGGCGGCTATCAGAATAGCCAGCGCATACAGGACCGTGTCTACTAAGGCGGCTCAAGTTGTGGCAGCAACGGTTCCCATTCACCTGCTGGCACGAGAACGCTCGTACGCAGCTGGAGCAAATAGAGGGGCGGCAAAGAAGGAAGCAAGAGAGGAGAGTCTGCGCATATGGGAAGACGAATGGCGCCGAAATACCGAGACTGCAGGGTGGACAAAAATTCTTATTAGGGAAGTAACTCCATGGGTCAGGAGGGAACATGGCGAGGTGGGATACCATCTGACCGAGCTCCTCACGGGACACGGTTGCTTTAATGCATACCTGCACCGAATGCACCTACGGGACAACAGTGCCTGCACATACTGCGGCGAAGAAGACTCAGCTCAGCACACTCTTTTCGAGTGTGAGAAATGGGGTGAAGAAAGAGCAAGAATGACGGAAGGAATCGGGGAGCGGCTTACCCCAGGAAACATCGTTAGCCACATGTTAGAGAGTGAAGACAAATGGAAAGTTATAGAGACCGAAGTAGCAAAAGTCATGAGCTGTAAGGAAGAAGAGGAGAGAAGGAGGAAAGCAGGAAAACCATAACTAGTAGGGGCAAACCGCGCTGAAGCAATACCAACCGGGATCCCGGTGCGGCGAGCGACAAGAAGGGGGGGTTTTTAGTCGGTAGGCGGCTGGGTCCCCTTCCCAGCGGAATCCGACACACCCGGATGAACTCCGTTTTTTTACGGGCGTCTTTTGTAGATTTTCCCCTCCTTCCTCCAGGGGAAAAAGGTGGGGGTCATTGAAAACTGGCAGCATTGAAATTGTTATGTCAATAAGTCATTATAATAACAGTATACAGACCGCCATCTGGCAGTTTTGAAGTTTTTATGAATTGTATGGACATTGTTCTAAGTAAATTAAAAGATGTATGTATGTATGTAGGTTCGACGCGATGACCTACAATAGACTCCGTTAACAGTGCAGTGTTTTGAAGCGATTTGTGATCTATAAAAGCGAAAACAAAGGAAATAACGGGTGTAGTGACTAAATAGAAGTGCGACAGTGAACCATAATATAAAAATTAAAGGAAAAACTAGAGAAGATAAGGCAGAAATTTGTCAATTAAAACTCAGTTCGCGAGAAAATACGGGTGATAGTCGCGCGAAATAAATAATAATAAAAGTGAAAGCCGCGATACCAGCGCGCACACGCGACGCGTAGCAACCAAAATAAGTGCACCGGATTGGCGCATCGCGTAAGCCACGGACCTAAGCCAGTGGCGTAGAGTGCGAAAGGATACGGGATTTTTATCGAGCCAAAAGAAACGAGCGAGTGCCGGTGCGAAGTAGTAGCGTGATATTTACGAGCGGCAAACATCGCTAGATGGACAATATAAAACCAGTGGAACGAAAAGCGGGTAACACGCGATCTATAAATGATTTTGTGATTAAAAGAAAAAGAGAAAACCAAGAAATCCAAGCAGTAAACGAGGAAGAACACATAGTAGACGAGGAAGGAAATTGTAAGAAGAGCAAATTAGTGATAAGAATTCCACCTCAACAAATGAGTGGAACACCTGCAAAGATGGATAAGATGGAACAATTCATGGAGAGTCTAACCACACAACTAAAAGAAATTAAAAGCGACACACAAAGCACAAAGGGAAAACTAGATGAGATAACCGCGCAAATGAAAAACTATGGAGAAGATTTGCGATCACTTAAAGAAGAGCTGATAAAAAAGGAGGTGGAATGGGAAAAAGAAAAAAAGAGTTAAGGGAGGAAATAAGAAGCCTGAAAGGGAGACTAGAAAACCAAGAAAAAAAGTAATAAAAGAAACAACTTAATAATAAAAGGAAAGAGTTTTGACGAAAAATACACGAAGCAAGAAATAAAAGAGTTTATACTAAATGAATTTGGTATAAACGCAGAAATAGAGGAAGCATTTAAAGTGGGAAAGCAAGAACCTAAGCCGACAGCAGTAAAGTTTAGCAGCTTTAATGATAAAATTGAGGTCCTCAAGCAGAAA
Source organism: Agriotes lineatus (assembly GCA_940337035.1). Taxonomy (NCBI): domain Eukaryota; kingdom Metazoa; phylum Arthropoda; class Insecta; order Coleoptera; family Elateridae; genus Agriotes; species Agriotes lineatus. The sequence goes on from OW679202.1 coordinate 57,315,864, forward strand.
AAGAAATTAATACAACAACAGATATACCTGGACTGTGACCTGACTCTTGACGAACAAAAAATACAAGCCACAATTAGAAAAGTGGCAAGAATGGAGAAAGGCAAGGGTAAGAAGACTAGAATAGGATATAGAAAGTTAGAAGTAGACGGCGTGAAATATGAATGGGTGGAGGATAATGGGAGCAGTTTGAAGAAGATTGAAGACCCACAGCCAAAAAAGTAACCAGGCAGCAAAAGGATCGAAACACGGCAACGACTTTAGGCGAGGACACGGACATGAGAAAAAGCAAAAAAGAAGAAACAGACACATGGAAATGCGGGGATGTGCAGGGAATAAATGGGAAAGAACTAGAATTATGGAAGAAATTTAACAAACTCGAATTAGATATTTTGACAGTCTCAGTGACAAAGAGGAAAGGACAAGGAGAAGAGGGAAATGAAAGAAGGACGAATATACTGTTGACGACTACGGCGATGAATAGGGACAAGATTACCACCACAATTCTGTTAGGGACTTGGAACGTTAGAGGTCTAAATAAAGAAGGCAAAGTAAAACAATTAGTAAAGGTAGCAAATGAATACAAACTGGATATACTAGCGGTGCAAGAAACCAACGTAAAGGACAGTAAGCAATTGAAATTAGATAATTACCTGTTTTTCAACGAGGGAGGGCCACAAAATAGGTTAGGTACAGGATTTCTGGTGAGACAAGACTTAGCATCAGCGATAATGGAGAGTAAGAAAATAAATGAATGTATAAGCTATAGAAAAATAAGTATCGTAAACATCCATGCCCCAACAGAAGAGACCAAGATAGAGGAGAAGGAAGAGTTCTATACGTTACTGGATGAAGTATATAGCAAGATACCTAGCTTTGATATAAAAATTATCAGAGGAGATATGAACTCAAAAGTAGGGAGGGAAGAAAGAAATAAGAAAACAGCCGGCAAAAACAGTCTGCATGAATATGCCAATACAAATGGACAAATGCTAGTAAACTTTGCTGCGGAAAAGAAACTTATTATTAAATCCACAATGCTTGAACTCAAAAACATACATAAAATAACATGGAGAAGTCCAGATGGCAAAACCTTCAACCAAATAAACCATCTTTTAATTGAAGAGTTACATGCAAATACGGTTGAATATATAAGATCTTATAGAGGAGCAGATCTGGACACCGACCACTTACTAGTACGTTCATAAGTAAGGCAAGACATTCCAAAAATGAATAAGGTCAAAGCAAGTAGGACAAACAAATGGTGTACAGATGCCTTAAAAGATGGAAAAACTAGAATAAATTACATACAAGACTTAGACGTATACTTAAACGCGTTTGAAGAAGTGGAAGGGATTGAAGGGAAATGGGAATACTTAAGAAGAGCAATCATTACCACCGCAGATGCACATCTGAAGGTAACTAACAAACCAAGAAGTAAAATATGGTTCGATATAGAGCGCAGTCAAATAATACAAGAAAGAAAAGAAGCCAGAATAATCACGTTAAAAGAACAAACCGAAAAAGCGAAAGAGAACTATGTGCAAATAAGGAATAAGGCCTATGCGATATGTAGACACGTAGTAGTACACGTTCCATAGTGTGGGCCCCAGGACGGAGACTTGGGGAACACCACATGTCATGGTCATTGTGTGTCCTTCGCCAACCAGTAACCTTCTCTCGTGTAGGTAACTACATAGCACTTTGCGTAAGTACGACGACACCCTTCGTTCTTCAAGCACTTGTATAATTTTCTCCCACGGGACAGAGCCGAAGGCATTTCGGACGTCCAATGTAACTAGGACGGCATACTTTTTTTGTCGGTTGGCCTCTTTGGCTATGTTGAGGACTGTTTGCACGGCATCTATTGTAGATTTTCCTTTCGTAAATCCATATTGTCGTCGTGCCAATCCCCCTTTTTCCTCGATTTCGTCTAACAGCCGGCGATTCAGAACGTGTTCATACAGCTTGCCCATAACGCTTATCAAGCACAGCGGGCGGTAGCTCTTCTGGTTCCCTTGCTTGCATGGTTTCTCGATCAGAGTTAACCTCCCCGTTTTCCATATTGTGGGAAAATTACCCATTTTCAGCTCTGTATCGAAAACTCTACGACACAGTTCAGTGCTTTCCGCGGCTAGTAGTTTGGCCACCTCCGGGGGTATACCATCTGGTCCTGCAGCCTTGTTGGGTTTCATCTTTTTCCCAGCTTCTATTACCTCTTCGGCTTTGCATGTGGGTATTTCCTTAAGGGGAATGACCCCCACCTGCAACAGTAGTTATGTCATCACATTTCTCAGCCTGCAAGTCTTCCCGACATATGTGACTGCCATCCTTACTCAGTTCTTTCCTACAACAAAAAAAATTAATTTATAGTTAATAGTAAGCTGGCTATGTACTTCATTATAGCATAAACGTTCAGTCAAACACAACAATGAAAATGTGTTTTTGCAACTGGTTACAAACACATTAAAATCATTAATTTTATTGCGAATTAAACGTTTGTTACATGCAATAAAATGTGATAGCAACATTTTTAATAGCGCATACCAGTGTCTGGTGTAAGCCGACAATCTCACTTTAATTTCGAGAACATAAATGGAATTAAAAGACCTAATATATAAAATAGCACCAGAAGCCGAAAAATGTAGATTAAGTAACAATGACAAAAAATCAAAATATATGATAATTGGTACCATAAAACAATAAGAATTAAAAAATAAAGAAAGAGAGACGGGAGCTGAAATGATCTTTGAATTACACTATGAACAATACATCACTACTGTTAGAAGTAAAAGTAAAGGGTGTTTTTTTAGAGTGGGAGAACTTTAAATTGAAATAAAACACAGAAAAATGTTTTTAATATCCATGAAATTGGCTTTATTTGAAAGATAATTTTATGGCATTTATGTTTGAATATGATTTCGGGCATGTGACCGCCGCGGCTGGCATGTACATGACGTAATCTGGAGGTCCAATTTTCACACACTCTTCGCAGTAAATCAGGGTGTATTTCGACAATAACGCGTCGAATGTGGGCTTCCAAGTGCTCAATTGTTTCCGGTTTATCGACTTAGACATGCGACTTTACATATCCTCAAAGAAAATAATCTAACGGCGTCAAATTGCACGAAAAAGGTGGCCAATTAACAGATCCACAAAATGGATCCACGAAATGGATCTGTTAACTGGGCACCTCTTTCGTGCGATTTGACGCCGTTAGATAATTTTCTTTGAGTATATGTAAAGTCGCATGTCTAAGTCGATAAACCGGAAACAATTGAGCACTTGGAAGCCCACATTCGACGCGTTATTGCCGAAATACAGCCTGATTTACTGCGAAGAGTGTGTGAAAATTGGACCTCCAGATTACGTCATGTACACGCCAGCCGCGACGGTCACATGCCCGAAATCATATTCAAACATAAATGCCATAAAATTATCTTTCAAATAAAGCCAATTTCATATTAAAAACATTTTTCTGTGTTTTATTTCAATTTAAAGTTCTCCCACTCTAAAAAAACACCCTTATAAGAATTAAATTAATGTATACGACTTTTATAAACTTCTGATTAAGGTTATCCTCCTGTTCATCATAGTATGAAATCTCCAAGCCAAAATTTTTTATTTGCAATTTATTTTGTACTTATAAAATTACTAATTAGTCTGCCATTAATTTTTATTCGAAGATAGCATTATTAAAGTACTAACAATTTATTTTGACTAGAATCACAATTGGCTATACCCGCCTTACACATTCTCACTTACTGCAAAACATCGAATAGCCTAAATGTGATATCTGCAATGTTCCACTGACTATATTTCATATTAAATATTACAGAATGTAAGAATCATGAAGAACAAAATCAACCAAATTTCACCAATAATAAATCAAATTCTACATAATACACAAAAAATGTTAAAAGCTTTTACATATAAATAAATTGCAGTATGACCAGAAATATACCGTACTGAATTAGAAAAAACATATTGCGTAAATTGGCAAAATAAGTTTGACGTTAATGTCACTTCCATGGCAACTCAGATTAGAGTTACAATTTCGGTACTGTATATTTAAGGTCGAAGCCGCGTGGTGCAGATGGGTAAACGGCAGGCTTGCATTAAGCAAGTCCTCAGTTCGAATCCCTCGGGGGTCGGAATTTTTCCGTAGCCATGGCGATTAGAATCAGGCTCGGTGAGACCATTCACAGTTGGGCACCAAATTAACTGTGCTCTACTCAGAATCACAGACCTAAGAGATAGAGTAACAAGGTCAACACAGCACACAATGGTTGCTGCGCAAGCACCAAAGGCACGCTCCAACTCTGTATCCCGAATCCGGAGTAAGTTGAGCATTCTATCGCCAGATGCCAGCGCATAAAGCACCAGTCTCTACACCGCAAGATAAATAAGGTTACAGATAATACATAGGTACATACATATTTAAGGTCATAGTGTACTAAACGTGTTATAATTTTATGTAGGTAGTAATAATTATTATCATGGTAATAACCTTAGCAATTGAAACATGTTATATAGATTTTAAAAAAGCCGGATCCAGTTGCTTAATAATTGTATACTTTAAGGTGGAACTTCCCTCCTGATTTTAGTAGTATTTCCGATCAAATTTGAACATAAAATACGCCCATTATATATAACATACGCAAACACTCAGCGATAGTAGATCATGAAAACTATTTCTCTATGGAAATAAAATTACATTAATCTGAATTGTGCCCTAGTAATATGCTCCTAAAGATGAGAAAAAAATGCTTCACTTTTATGTCGTTTATTAAAATTGTTTAAAACATAGCTTTAGTTAAATTCTCATAAAGAAATTCATCAAGTTGTTCCTGTTGATGTAACGAAAGTAGGTAATAAGAAAAATATTGTAACTAGCAATTACAGATTTTGTTGAAACACAACTCTGAATTGAATTGTCTAGTCCAACTGGTCAATAAGAAGCGCCTACAGCTTCCTTATCTAGCATTCCCACATCGGCCAGGAGCACCAGCAAAATATTTGATACTCGAATAGATTTATGGGGTTCTGCAATAACATAGGCAAATTGTACTTGTTGGCTTATTTTTGGTTTGCAACAGGGGTGGTAACTAGGTTTCTGTCTGCAGTGTAACTATACTGTCGTTAGTGCTTGCATTTGTGTTTTAATTATTTTATACAGGTGAGTTTATATGTTTAATACACATTTTTTCAGTCAATTATTACAGATGTTGTTTTTGGTTTTACCTTTTTAACTTTTTTACTATAATTTGCTTTTAATCACTTTTTATGACGTAATATGGAAAATGATTACTATGTAAAAAATTCCATAACTATGTTGCAGAGCAAAATATTATAGTATAAAGGCTAAAATAGAGATTTAACATATCCTAGTAGCTCAAAGATTTGCTAAAATTTGTTAATATCAATATTATAACAGCCACTTGCCTCCTTTAGGATGGGTCATAAATCTAAACTTCCGATGACGAGAGTTAGGAAAAGCCGTAAATTGATGAACAAGCGGTACTGGCAGAAAAAGTAAGATAACTTCTTACTGTAAAAATAATGCTAATTATCTCCTAAATAATTTGCAGGCGAATAATGACAGATGTAAATGTAGGTACAAGAAGATACAGCATCTAATATAGAACCAATACTTGATGCAAATACAAATGTAGATTCAAAGTAAGTTTCATACCTAAAATATTTCTGAGACGTTCAGCGGATACATACGTCACATATTTTTAGTGAACCAACAAACTTTGAATTGAAAGGAAGACGAATTGTAAATATCCAGTACGTTTTGGAACAAACTTTGGGATTTTCTCACCATCCTCTGTTTTCGTCATCGCAAGTCGAAATATTGAAGGAAATTCGTAAAGGTTTCATTTCCGAGATTATTTTAAAATTCTGAATGTGTCAGATACAACATTCCATAAGTACTGACAAGCCAGATTGAAAGATGAACACCAATGGGGCGGCTGTAACTGGTACAATTAGTGTAGGTTTTTGCAACTTTGGGAACTTAAGAACTGTCTCGACATTCCTTCAATATCCTATAAATTATACTGTAAAATCGAGGATGACCTCAGTGAAACATTTGAAAGTGAAGCATTCAAATGCAGGATGTGAAGAATTGGAACTTGGCAAACAATCAGGGGACATTGATGATGCGGGAATTCCAGTGATTGTAATCGCAGATGGAGCTTGGTCAAAAAGGTCATATCGGACAAACTATGATGCAAAATCTGGTGCAGCATGTATTATAGGCAAAAGAACGGGAAAACTACTCTTTCTTGGTGTGTGCAATAAATACTGTGCTATGTGCTGTTTTCATTGAGAAAATGTAAAACCACATGCTTGTTTCCAAAATTGACAAGGTTCATCAACATCAATGGAAAGCGATATAATTGTTAAGGGGTTCAAGAGCAGTATTTTGATGCACGGCATTAAATATGCCTTTCTTGTAGCAGTGTTTATCGCAAAATCCTCCAAGCTAAACCATATGGAAGTTTTATAGTGCAAAAAATTGAATGTAGTAACCATTTACTATGTAACTATTGCTCTAGACTAAGACATTTGTCTTCTAAGCGGTTTAGTTCATTAGGTTAAGAAGTGCCAGTAGTATTACAACATGCTCTAAAGTCTAATATTCGAAGACTTCCTGTAGCTATTGATTGAGCTATTAAACATAGACCATCAGAAAAAATCAATCTTATGAAACAGTCCCGCTAGTTACGTGCACCTGCTCATCAAGAACACGACGCCACGCTGATAAGGCACATCCCAGCTCATCCTTATCTCTTTGCCACATTGTGATTTATGTAAAATGTTAGATTCATTCTTTGCTTGTTTGTAACAGAGTTAAGACGGTTTTTGCTTTTACCTGTAATTACGAAATAAAGTTTATTTTTAAAAAACTGTTTTTCCGATTTAATCATTTAACTGGCGCAGTCGGTAGGATAGTGCGCGGTTGTGGAAAATCTCTTTCGCATCGTGTCGGAAAATTAGAGACTTTTCGCGACTTTGGAGTTTCAACCCCTTCAGCGTAGATCCTGAAACATTCCTTCGAGGACATCAGGAACAGCATCTCTGTGAGCAGCAAAGGATCGGAAAAGAAACACGAAGGTCTACATACCAAGTAGGTGGCAAATTCCTTTTTGCCTTTCCCAGACCCTCTGTTTAAGGACTTTGGGGAAGATAGGGTAGTGTACAGTCTATTGCAGACCATTTAGTATTTAAGAGGATATTTTTGAATAAAACGTTCGTTTAATATTTAACAAATAAAAAGTAATTATAATTATTATCGATAAAATATTCTTTATGATTGAAATTGACGAGCTATTGGATCAGTTAAATAACCTTACGTTTCAAGAAAATCCAACAAGTTCTGACATTGTTCAAATTGAGGCAGGTTATTCTAATAGTGAGAATAATACAGCATTAAATATGACGAATACTAATCAAACTAATCAACCAAACCAACCGGCTCAAGTGAACTGGAATCTTTTTAAGTCTAAAATAGAAATTATCAAACCTTTTGATGGCGACAGCGATACTTTGAATAAATTTATCACTCGCTGCGAAAGTTTAATTGCAAGTTATAGTAAATTTAAAGACCCAGAGCTTGATCAACACATTTTCGAATGCATCCAAGAAAAGTTAATTGGTAGGGCTGAAGCAATGGTAGGTAATAGAGTAGAATTGAATACCTGGTCGAGTTTAAAAGAGGCTTTAGTGCAGTGTTTTTCGGACCGTAGGGATTTGAATAGCTTAGTGCAGGAATTAACCAGAAATAGGCCGTATAAAGGTGAACATTTACTAAATTTCGGTAGCCGTCTCCAATTATTAAGAAGCAACGTTGCACAAAGAACAAGCAACGATGTTAAACTTAGTGAATCAGAAAAATTATGTCGAATCAATCATTATGATAAAATTGCACTTGATACGTTTATTGCAGGTTGCACGGGTATTTTAAAAAATAACATGCATCTAAAAAAGCCAGCTTCTTTGAAAGATGCCATGGCATACGTTAATGAATTTGAGAATTTTGAAAGACTTCACGGTAGTTTAAGCGATAACAGTAAACAAAACTTCAAAATTAATTTTGGCAGTAATAGAAATGTGTACCCAACGAACATTCAAAACAATGCTTCATACTCTCAACCGAATGGGTTTCAATCGCACTTTAATGTCCCTCAAAATTTGCAAAACCAAAATTTCTCAGTAAAGCCAGTATGGACCAATCATCCTATAAATATCCAACCCAAACAACAACCTCCTAGAAGATATCCCACTAATCGGGAAGTTTTTGGTCAACCTCGTAATGTGTTTAGACCAAACCAAATTCCAACAAACCAATTGCCTAAACCGGAGCCCATGTCAACAACATCGAGACATCCAACGATGCTTTCAAAAAGATCTCCTACGCAACCGTTTAATAAATCGCAGTATTGGAATCAAAACTCTCAAAACCATTTCCAAAATTTTCAAAGATACCCTAACCAACAAAGACCAAACTTTATTTTTGAAGAATTACACGCAAATGAATGCGATAGCGAGAACTTAGATTCTTGCAATGTGTTTGATTCAGAAACTTTTAATAATGATGAGATACAAAATGATCCTTTAGAGGAGCAGTATCAAAATTGCGAAAACGATTACAATATGAACAATACTACGGAAATAACATTGAATCGGATACCATTCTAATTGAAAATTTTCCCTTGGGCAGCCGAACACAAAAACAAACCTAGCAGAAATAAATATCTCCTCCCATAATGCGTTACCTTAGTAGAAATGAAAAACCCGAAATTAAAATTATTGATTGATACAGATAGTTCTAGGTCAATTATTAAACATCTGTAGTAGAAGATTTTTATCCGCAAACAATCTATCACGCTAATACTGTAATAAAAACAGCTATTGGGAGCAAAAATGTTAGATATCAAGCAATGATACCAGCATTTTCGGAATTCCATAGCGACCACGAAATTTATTTCATTTTATTTGATTTTCACGATTATTTTGACGGAGTAATAGGCTTAGAAGATCTTATTCAAATGAATCTTAATATTGATTTAGTTAACAAAAAATTAATAGGGCAGCATGTGCAAATTCCGTTTAAATTTCGACAACCTGTTGATGTTAATTTTTCTTTTTCGGTAAATCCCGAAGAGAAATTGATTAAGAATCTCCCAGTTACTGTGTATAATGGAGAAATTTTAGTTAACGCAAGTAATATTGATGAAATTTTCATTCCACAAGTTTTAACTTATGCTAAAGATGGTTATGCACCCGTAGAAATACAAAATCCAACGCAAAGAACAATTTCAGTAACCTTAAACAAACCTCTATCAACAATTCGCTTTGAACTATCTTTGTATAAAAGTTATAAATTAGAATCATTCACTAACCCTTGCGAAACAACAAACTCCCAAGTTGACAAAAGTAGCATAAAAGCCCTAATACGTACCGACCACATGAATCAAGAAGAGAAAATTGCTATTATAAATCTTTGTAACCAATTTTCAGACATTTTTCTTAAACCAGGCGATAACCTAACTTTTACTTCTAAAATTAAGCACGCGATAAAAACTACAGACGAAATACCCGTACACACCAAGTCATATAGATACCCATACGTAAATAAACAAGAAGTGCAACGACAAATTCAGGAAATGTTAGAAAAAGGAATCATTAGGCCATCTTATAGCCCGTGGTCGTCCCCTATTTGTATAGTCCCGAAAAAAAATGGACGCATCGGGAAAACAAAAATGGAGACTAGTCGTGGATTATCGCAAAATTAACGAAAAAACAATTGATGATAGGTGCCTCCTTCCTAATATTAATGATATTTTAGATAAATTAGGTAGAGCTCAATATTTTAGCACGCTTGATTTAGCTAGCGGGTTTCACCAGATGGAGATGAGTAAATGTTCTATTGAAAAGACCGCATTTAACGTCGAAAACGGACATTTTAAATATTTAAGGGTTCCATATGGATTAAAAAATGCCCCGTCAACGTTTCACAGAGTGATGGACGAAGTTTTAAAAGATCTACAAAATAAAATATGTATGGTTTATATGGACGACATAATTATTTTTAGTACGAGTTTGCAAGAACATGTTCAAAATTTAAAATTAGCATTTTCCAAATTACGCGAAGCACAACTAAAAGTTCAGTTAGATAAATTCGAATTCTTGCAGAAAGAAGTAGAATATTTAGGGCATGTTGTGACACCAGATGGCATCAAACCAAACAAAAAGAAATCCCATTCCACGTACACAAAAAGAAATCAAATCATTTCTCGGCTTGTTAGGTTATTATCGTAAATTTATACAGAATTTTGCTAAATTAACCAAGCCAATAACGCAATGTCTTAAGAAAAATCAAAAGGTGGAACACGCCAAAGAATTTATTGAATGTTTCAATACATGTAAAAATATACTAACTTCGGAACCAGTATTAGCTTACCCAGACTTCGACAAATCCTTCGAATTGACGACAGACGCATCCAACTATGCTGTGGGTGCTGTACTATCTCAAAATAATCATCCAATTTCCTATGCATCTAGAACGCTAAACCCAGCCGAAATAAATTACTCGACTATTGAAAAAGAACTCCTTGCTATCGTGTGGAGTTGTAAATAACTTCTGGACAAAATTAAAGGACCACCAACAAAAATTAAAATTACTTTATGAAAATCTCATATAACTTAATACAATTCAGATATGTCATAGCTAGATGATTTCTACATTATTTAACTGGTACGTCAAAGAAGAAAATTAACAAATTAGACATAATCTAGCTTAAATACAGAAAGTAACCAAAATTTCGAAAATCAGTAAATTAAAAAAAAATTACAAAAGAAATCATTAACACGAACTAATAACGTGTGTTTTCACCTCTCGCAGCTATACATGCTTCCACCCTTCTTGGCATACTCCCAATGAGAACTCGGATGTTTTCTTGTGGTATCTGATGCCATTCTTGTATAAGCAAGTTAGACAGCTGTTCAAGAGTTATTGGAGGCTGAGGAATACTTCTAACTCGTCGGCCCAACTGATCCCAGAGGTGCTCAATGGGATTTAGATCTGGGCTTTTTGCTGGCCATTCTAGACACTCAATATTTGCTTCTCTTGAGGCAGTGGTTATAACATTAGCAATGTGCGGCCTTGCATTATCATGTTGGAAAATAAAGCCTGGACCAAAATTTTCAGCATAAGGCTGTACATGAAATACAATAACCTCATCCCTATATCTTGCTGCCGCCAGTGATCTATTGCGCACAATAACTAGCTCTGTGCGACCATTCAAATGTATCCCACCCGATACCATCAAAGATCCTCCGCCAAATTTCTTAACACCTTGAATGTTGCATTGCGCGTACCTCTCACCTGGTCTTCGCAAAACGAGAACACGGCGATCGTTATGGGAAAGATGGAATCGGGACTCATCAGAGAATAAAACCGAGCCCCAATGCCTTTCATCCCATTCCTGGTAGTTTAAACAAAAAGTCAAACGATTCCTTTTATGTAGCGCCGTAAGAACTGGTCCACTTGCAGGTTGTCTGGCAGTCAGATTAACTTCTTTCAACCTCCGTCGTACAGTTTTTGTTGATATTTCCTTTCCAGTAGTCAAGTGTAGATCATTTTTTAACTCTCGAGACGTTACAAAACGCTTCCTTAAAGCCTGCTGCACTATGTAGCGATCTTCCCTGGCAGTTGTTTTCCTTTTAGCACCTTGTCCTCTTCTTCTGGTAAAACTACCAGTAGTTCTATGCCTTGCAGCAGCTCTTTGTACCACAGATTTGTTTGTGTTTAGAATTTGAGCAACTTCCCGTCTGCGAATATCCTTCGCGAAGAAGAATGATAATTTGAGCTACATCTCCGATTGCAAGATCATACCGTGGCATAATTTAGGAAAGGTTGAGGCAACAATCACTTTTTGTACTTTTTTCCCCTGATGACCACACGTTACTATGCAAAAACAACTCAAAACTTTGTCTTTGACTCGTATTATTATTGTTGACATCTGTTTGTATAAAAACAATTGCATTGTCATTATTTATTTCTTCATGGCACACTAAGAAAGCAATGTAGAAATCATCTAGCTATGACATATCTGAATTATATTAAGTTATATGAGATTTTCATAAAGTAATTTTAATTTTTGTTGGTGGTCCCTTAATTTTGTCCAGAAGTGTACATATTTTAGACCATATCTTTTCCGTAGAAAATTTGTAATTCTAACAGATCATAAGCCGTTACAATGGTTATTTTCACTCAAAGAACCAAATTCACGTTTAATTAGGTGGCGTTTAAAATTAGAAGAGTTCGATTATACTATTAAATATAAAAAAGGTAAAAACAACCAAATAGCAGACGATCTTTCGAGAAATCCACCAGATTTCGATTTTAACCCTTTAGAAACCTCTTCTATTGACAATAATCTAGGAGATATTGATCAAGTAATTCAAGAAGCATTAAACGAAAATCAACCAATTCCATATTTGGAAAATGATACCATTTCCGAAATACTGGAATCATTAAGTGAAAATAATCCAAAAGTTAATGTAATTTCTGATATCCAAATTAAACCCCCTGTAACAACACAGCAAAACGACGAAACTGATCTAGAAACAGTACATACAACTCAAGAAAATCATATTTGCACTATACCCATAACAGCACGATCTTCAAACACATATAAAAATCAATTGTTTATAACAAACGGCGACATAGATTCAGTACAATGTCGAAAAAAGGTAATCTTTAAAAATTCGAGGTTCTACATAACGTTGCCGAAAATTAACGTCAAATATCACGTTATGCAACTTCTTAAAGAGTATATAGACCCTAAACAAATATATGCCGCTTACTTTCAGCATTTGTCATTACCCAAAATGTTTGCTCTATCCGTTCAAGAAATATTTAAAAATTCGTCTTTTAGGTTTATTCTTCTTCTTCTTCTTCTTTCAGCCTTGTGGCGCCCAGTATTGAGCATAGGCCTCCTCTTTGATTCTCCAACACTCTCTATTCTGTGCTGTGTCCATCCATCTCAATCCTGCAACCCTTTTAATGTCGTCGTACCAGCGTGCACTTGGTCTTCCTCTACTTCTTACGCAGGTCATGTAGCACGATTAACCGATAATAGGTGGAACACTGTAATTATACGCTAGGTTTATTCACTGTACTAAATTTCTTACAGACGTAGAAATTCGATCTTACTCCAACAACTTCTAAGCCCTTCGAACACATTCATGTAGACACATTTAAAATAGCTAACGAAAGTTATTTGACTATTATTGACGCATTTTCACACTACGGCCAAGCGTATCAATTAGACTCTGTCACAGTCATAGCAGTAGTGGAAAATCTTTTAAATTTCATCTCACACCACGGTTTACCTCAAAAAATAACGACTGACTGTGGTACCGAATTTAAGAATCAAGATCTAGAAAATTTCTGTAAATTGCATCGTATAGAACTCCACTACACAACTCCAAAAAACAGTAATTCAAACTCCCCAGTGGAGCGATTTCATTCCACTCTAATTGAACATTTTCGTTGTTTAAAAGAAGATCACAAAAATCTCAATTCAAACCAGCTTATGAAGCAAGTTATATTAGTTTACAATAATGCAATTCACAGTGTCACAAAATTCACCCCGTTCGAAGTTATAGAAGGTCATATCAATAATACGAATCCCTTTGATTTAAATGATAATTATATGAAAAAATCAAAGACGCTAATAAAAATCCCAAAGAAAATATTATTTCCAAACACAATGAAAATCGAAATGCCCCTCCAAATTTCGCAAATCAAAAAGTTGCATATTTGAAAACAAAATTTCGAGATAAAAAGTTACCAAAATTTAAAAAGGCTAAGATACTAGAAGAAACTGACATTAAGTTAATCACGGACAAAGAAACATACTTACCATAAAAATATTGCTAGAAAACCTAAAATTAATTCCTTGTTACAGGAGCCTAAGCGAAATGAGGCTAATAACCTTATTCCTGGTCCTTCAAATATTACGAGTACGTAGTATAGACGAGGATATTAAAATCAAGATAATTGACAACCCTATACTTCCTATACAGTTAGGAAATGCTAGATTAGTTTATAGTAAGCATACATTTTTACATTACTTAGATTTAAACGTAATTATTAATCAGTTAAATAACTTAAAGAAACAATTTTTCGTAGTTAGAGATAGTATAAGCAAAGTAAATATTACAAACCCTATATCATATCACGGCTTAGCCGAAGGCATGCTACTCAGATCAGAATATTTAATTCAAACAATTCAACAAAAATTCGAAAATCTGCACCCTCATATTCGAAATAAAAGAGGCGCAATTAATGGCATAGGCAAAATTAATAAGTGGTTTTTTGGCAATCTCGATGCTGACGATGGAAAACGTTATGATCACGCTATTAATGTACTAGAGCAACATCAGAATGACTTAACGCATTAAATAAATTTACAGATTTCTTTATCCAAAAAACTAATTGCTAACTGCAATAAAACAATAATAATATTAAATAAAAACCAAGAAAAACTTGAAAATGACTTAAAAACTTTCCAGGGAGCAGTTCAGAATACTATTAATGACCTCAGTACTTACATTACTTTTCAAGGCACAATCTCTCAATTGAATTTGGACTGTCAAATTTTAATAACTTTCATACACAATATAGAAAATGCTATAGTATTCTCGAAATTGAATACCCTGCATAATTCAATAATATCAAGTTATGAACTCCGAGAGATGCTCAATTACTTAGAAAAAATATACAGTAAAACAGAAATTTCGAAATTCAAAAATCTCCTCACGTACTACCAATTTTTGGGAACGCAAGTAACTTTTGTAAACTCTAAATTAGTTTTTGCTATACACGTCCCTATAATAAGAATCGAAGTCCTGAACTTCTACCGTCTTTATCCAATTATCCAAACCCACCAAATTATTATTCCAAAACACCGATATTTGGCACTGAAAAACTCCAAGGCCCAGTTCGAGAAAGAGGAATGCCCGGTACTGGAAGAAACATTTTATTGCACCGAAAACTTCATTGTGGAGGACAACTGCACCCTTAGGCTTCTCGGAGGCAATCCAGCGAAAAACTGTCACGCCCTCGAAATATTTATAGAAGAGTCCATCATTAAGCAAGTCACCCAAGAAGGAAGAAGTGTTGATAATTCCTGAAAATCAAGAAAGGCTGTTTTCCAAATGCAAATCGGACCAATATTTAGAAATACATTTTCCATCCCTAATAAAGATTCCCAAATTGTGCGAAATCCAAGTGGACGGCAAGAAATTTATATATGACGTTAAATTGCAACAAGGCAAACCACTCATTTTACCGAAGTTTGGCATAGGACACTTTGAAATTTTGAAGCAACACAAGACTTCAAATTTTACAAAACTGGACATAGAAGAAATTTACCAAATTAGTGAAATCGCAAGACAACTAACACCAATCAAGCAGATTGAGTATCCGGCAAACACCACCCCAATTGTTAGCACCCTGATTGGTCTACTAATTCTCGCAATCATTGTGCTGTTTACGTTAAAGTTTAGAAAACAATGCAAGAAATCATTGGAAAGTCCAAAGGCAGCCGAAAAGGAAAATCAAAATGAAGCTGAAGCAGTGGAAATGGGCCAGAATCCAAAAAACAACTCAGTTATTTTTTTATCTTAAGGAGGGCAGAGTTACGTGCACCTGCTTATCAAGAACACGACCCCAAGCTGATAAGGCACATCCCAGCTCATCCTTATCTCTTTGCCACATTGCGATTTATGTAAAATGTTAGATTCATTCTTTGCTTGTTTGTAACAGAGTTAAGACGGTTTTTGCTTTTACCTGTAATTACGAAATAAAGTTTATTTTTAAAAAGCTGTTTTTCCGATTTAATCATTTAACTCGCTTATTCAAAATAGACATAGAAAATAGTGTAAGTCACTTTTTCGGTGAACATAAGTTGTGTAAAAGTTGAAGTATTTTTATAAGGGTTCTAAACACTGAAACTAATTTAATAGACAATTTGAAGAAGTGCGGTTTGTAGAATGACATTATGGTATGTGTTAATAGACTGCTTAATTATGCTGCTACTTTAATTCATAATATGACGAACAATGCAGCAGAGCATTAAATTCTATTCTTGCAAAGTTTGTAGGTGGTAAAAGGATCGACTTTTCTAAAAAGGGATGTAACGCTGCTGCCATTTCTGTGAATAGTGGAAATTTTCATACGTCAATACATATGGCAGTTACTGAAAGAAGCTCAGGGTACCACACAAAAAAATTCGTTGAGCAAAAAGTTGCATCCTTGCGTAGAAGAAAACTCGCTCATTCGAAACAAAGAAAGGTTTACAAACAAGTAGAGCATGCTGACGAAGATTACGGTTTGAATGATCATGTAGTTGAAATTAATGTGGAAGAGTTAGAGTAAAAGAAAGCTATCTTTCTACAACAGTTATCTAAGACACCAGAAGAGTTTGCAAACATTGTAGAAAATACAAAAAAACAATACAATTCAACTTTATGAATACAAGAACGAAGAAAACGCCTAACTGCATCTTGCTTTGGAAAAATTTGCAAAACTACAGATTCAAAGAAAACCGTTATGCATATGCTAAATGGTTTTGGTGTTTCCAATAGTACACGTTACGGAATAAAGCATGAGCTACTTGCCCGACAACACTTTCAAGATTTAATCAGACAATCTATACACGAATGTGGTTTTTACGTGGACAAGTGTGACAATTATTTGGGAGCAACTCCTGATGGTCTAATCGACGATCATGGAATAATAAAAATTATGTGTTCATATACGGCAAGATTCAGACTCACAAGGAAGCAATTGAAAAAAATATTACTAAATTTGCCACATTTATTACGAATGATAGGACATTTTCGTTAAAAAAGAACGATTTGTATTATTATCAAGTACAGGGGCAGCTTCATATTACAATGAAGCAATTTTATTACTTCGTTTGTTGGGCACCTAAGGGCTTTTTATATGAAAAATCTCTAGACGAGAATTTTTTTAGTAGATTTCAAGAAAAATTAAGAACATATTACTATAATAGTTATTTACCGGAACTTTTAAAGTCAGATTATGGTAACCCATCAAATACGTAATAGTTTTTATTACACTACTTAGTATTTATGTGTGGAGTTTAATATTTATCTGCCAATTTTTTACATATTTCTGTTAGAATGATAAGTACGAATTTACTAATGTGTCTAATACATTTTTAAACTTTGTAATCCATTAAAAGATCAAAATATTTTTGTCAATGTCACGATTTTATTTGCCACTACTGCCATAATTTCATGTTTTTCTACCATATTTTTGAAAGAAAACTATGAGTTTTATTCGTCACTTTCTAGAGTTCGTAATAATGAGTAATACATTTTGTAACTAAAACTTTCTAACCAAACTATTCGATAACCCCTAAATTATAATGTAGGATGACGCTTAAAATGTTTTTAATTTATTCAAACAGTGTATTATTATTAATAATCTTTAATCATAACTTGATATATTTTTCTCGCTATTATACATTGCGTCAATAGTTATTAAAGCAAATGTAAAATAGAATTATTGTTAAATTTACTAATATACTTGTCAATTTGTTTTAATTATTGCAGGATGATCTAGTTGGTTAATTATTTGGTCTGCATAATAATTTGTGTAACTAATAGAAATAAGCATTACTAAAGGTCTTTTGTTTTGAGTTGTAAAAAATATTCCTGTAAAATTGGAAATAATAGTGTAACGATCTTGGGGCCGGGCCGTTGCAGACATATGACTCAGCGTCCCGATCATTCGAGAATGGCCGGCGGGGGCAGTGTCACGACCTTGAGCCGGTTCACGTGCGGACGGATGACTTACAGCCTCCCAGGCTTCAAGAAACGACTTTGGCGACTCATGCGCACAAACACGTCAGCGTTGCTGGAAGGATCGAGGTCTCGACGTTTCCGGGATGACTCACGCGGCGCATATATAAATACGCGAAAAGGAAATAAGAGGACAGTCGAAGTTGAAGTCCGTGTGCCGACTCCAGCTTTGAAGTACGCGGAAACTGCCACATAAATAAACCCGTGTGTACATAAAATCTAGCCATATAAATAACGCGTTGTAAATAAATCTAGCCAGATAAATCATTAATGTTTAAGTCGCTTGAAAATAAATGAAGAGTATTTGTTGTTAGAAATAGTTCCTGATTAGTTTATAAATAATTTGTGTTCCGCCTTAATAGTCTTGTGTTATGTATATAGTAAACATAAATTGCTGTAAATAAATGCTTAAAACAAGAAACGGCGTATAATTTTTAATAGCCCCAAAACGTAAAACGTAACCATAGTATAAAAAAATCTGTAAAGGGCTTTACTCAAAACTTACCTCGCAGTGGACGTTGTGACACAAAACTGAGTAAAGCTGTATTTTCGACAAACATATATTCCTTTAGCAAAATGGCGGTTAAGCGCAATGTTTTAATATTGTTGACATAATATTCTATCTTGAGTTAATATACCACTAGCATTGGCATATATAGATTATGAAAAGCCGTTTGACATCCTAGAAATGCATGAAATCCTTAAGCTTTTGACGAATGTCGAATAGATACCAGGTATACAAATATTATTAAGAACATATACAGAAACGCAACAAGCACAATAAAATTAAAAATACCATCAGATAAAATTAAAATTGAAAGATGGGTACGACAAGGTGACACCTTATCACCAAAATTGTTCACATTAACTTTAGAAAATGTGTTCAAACAACTTAACTGGGCTGAAAAAGGTATCATAACAGACGGAAGAAATTTAAAAAATTTAAAGTATACTAACGACATTATGCTAATAGCGAAAGATAAAAGTGAACTACAAGATATGATAGAACAATTGCGTGGAATATCCTCTAGTCATCGATGTAGATGGAGAACAAATAGAACAAGTTGATTCATATGTAGGGGAGTTCCGGGCAAGATGACACAATGCCCATTGCAAATTAAATATTCGCGCCAATTGAGCAACAACGAGTTTACTCATGGTCTCATAGATGACGCTTCATCAGAAATTGTTTACAACTGTCAGTTCAACGAAGTTTTCAGAAAAAATAATCGCAAACATTTTTGGCAGTTGAAAAATTATTTTTCTTCAATGTTGTAGTGGTAATATCTACAGACAGGTAGGTACGTATTCAAATGTTTTTAAGTATGGTGATGCTAATAGCAGTTATTGTTTGATTTATATTTAAAGAAAAGTACAAGTAACTTCAAAACATGTTTACAAATAATCCATTGGTTAAAGTTTTGTCCATTCCGGGTAAAACGACATACCTGCCGTCAGTCTAAGATGACATACTATATCATCTTAGCCTAATGTGAGTGCATAATGATGAATGTTTAAATAATACGTTTTCTTTTTATTCCAGTATGTAGAGTTTGTTACTATGACAACGAAGCAGACTAGAGTCAGTTCTATGGGCAAGATGACCACTCGAAGAATGATGATGATGCCGCCTGCATTTATTGTAATGACTTGTACAAACATTCCAGGCCAAAAGAGCATTGGGTAAGGTGCCAGTCTTGCTTGAATTGGTGCCACACATTGTGTGCAGGTGTTCCATATAAAATAAAGCAATTAACGTGTGAATTGTGCATAAATAAGAACTCTTACATTGACTATGTCATCTTAGACGAACTTGTGTCATCTTACCCAACTTCTACTTGCTTGTTTAATATGTTATAATCTTTTTTATGCTTACTTTCAGACGTTTTAAATACATTTTTGTATGATTGTAATAAACAAGAGTTTATGTACATACTTTGTTTTATTTCTTAGCACCTTTAGTTTTTTTTTAATTTCGCTCCAATTAAAAAGTATGTCATCTTGCCTGGAACTCCCCTATACCTAGGCCATGCAATGAAAATGGGAAAATAAAATCAGGAGGCTGAATTGAATCGACGAATAACACAAGGATGGGCAGCATTCAGTAAACTAAGTTACATTCTAAAGAATAAAAACTTTCCAAAACACAGCAAAAATATTTGATTCATTTATATTACCTGTGTTAACTTATGGAACAGAGACGATGACTTTTACAAATAAAGCTATGAGAAAAATAGAAACAACACAGCGAGCTATGGAAAGGAGAATGATAGGAGTAACGCTGATGAACAGAAAAAGAAATACATGGATACGACGAAGAACAGGTGTGACCGAAGTAGTAGAAAAAATAGCTAAACAGAAATGGAGTTGGGCAGGCCACTTAATATGAGGCGAAGAAAGGTGGACTAACATTATTTTGAATTGGAGGCCCAGAATGAGTAAAAGGAGTGTGGGTCGACCCATGAAAAGATGGGCAGATGACATAAAGGCGGTAGCTGGAAAACAATGGATGAGAATGGCAAGAGACCGAGAACTGTGGAAAAGAAAAAGGGAGGACTATATCCAGTTTTGGATGCAGAATGTCTGACAGAGAAGAAGAATATTCTATCTTGAGTTACTGAGAATTAGGGGCGGATAGGACAACCGAGAAACCAGGAAATTTCCAGATGGGCACGCGCCCAGCGGTCTGCTTTCTGCAAGCAAAAGCAATTGCCAAGGCAGCATTGTTCTGGGCTAGTTTATAGTTTTATGAGGATACTTTCATAAAGACAACAAGTGGGCGTTATGACACTAAATAATTTTAATAATCGAAGGAAACTGTGAGTAAAAATATCTTCACGTTTCTAATAATACCAAATTCAATTTTTAAATTAAAAAAATATCCTTAATGAGATTCGAACTAGTGCCTGCGAACGAGTCCGAACATTGGATTCCTTTGTTCACCGGTGAAGCACCGCTGCGCTGACTGCACCACGCTCGCGCTGGCAATTCTTGCGATTCAGGTCTATTTAACATAAGGCACTTATTCGTTGTTTTTTTGTGTCTCGTAGAACAGTTATTCTGTACTGGTTGATTCCCATCTTGGCAAGGATAAAGCCAGCACTATGTACAAATTAGTACTTTTATGTATTCCTCAATTCAAGCAAAAATAAACAAAATTTTATTTTTTTAAGGTGCTCACCCTGTATATATTTGTATGAAATTATACCAGTTTCATGCGAGGTGGATATATAATATGTATGCACAATTTCGTCTTCCTCCAACAAATAGTTTTTGAGCTATACTGTCAACAGACAGACGGAATTGAGAACACCTGTTTTTCGTAGTCTAGGGACCCTGAAATGTGAAGATCTGGAGAAATCTCGGAAGGTGATTTTTTCGGGATTACAATACTTCCTTTGTCTTTCAGACGAGGGAAGTAAAAAATGAAGTTTTATGTGCAGAGCCTGGTAGTCGAAGCCATTCTTGGTCCGAATAATATATAAAATTTTATCCTCAAAAGCATACCTAAATAACAAAAAGTAACAAAATTAGAAACCAAGAACTTAGTAGGGATGTGAAAAATCAAGATTGAGGTAGAATCACGATACACTGGAAATCATTTTTCCATGGTTACTATATGAATGAATATAACAAATAATTAGTAATCACATTATATTGTTGAAATGTGTGATTTTGTTATTTTATATCATTAGAGAGATAAAGCAGCAGTTTTTATGCCTAATCAGACAAAGTGACACTTTTACCTGGACAATCAAGTCACAAAAGTCACATTTATGTTTGAAAATAAATTTATTTATATATACAATATTGACTAGAAAGTTAAGGATCCATTTATATTTTATTATTTATTTAGAAATGCTGTTAAGAGTGTTTAACCTTTACGTATAATTATTAAATAGGGCGTATATGGTTTTATGTCGTTCTTGTCAATATGTGGTGCTTCCATTTCTTTCTATATTTTATTTACTGTATTAAAATTATCCACCTAGAATTAGTAAACTGCTCAAGCCGAAACTAATAATTCTTGGCGGTGACAAAAAGATGCAAAGCAGCTTCTTTAAATATCGAATTGACCGGAGCTAGTAAACACATGCTATATATCTGTCGTAGTTGACCAGCAAGGGATTATTGCAGTGGACCAACTGAAATAAACGATGCGGCATTAGGAATTTATCTAATATAACTATAGTGGTACGCTGGATTTATCTTTCTACAGATCTAAAACCGATGAACAGAATGAGTGCAACAAAGAAAATTCGTAAACGTGTTATCGAGCCGGGTGCATTACGTGTTGTACAATTATTAATAATAATAATAATAATAATAATAATGGTCGTTTATTGAAGAAGATCTGCACCATCTCAACATATAAATACATTAAAATATTATATCAAAGTACAAAAAAAAATATAACAAAATAACAACATTTCTTGCAAGTATGTCACAGTCACCTTCAAAAGGGCGAAGTTCAGATTTATGAAAAATCAAATTTTCATAATCTGCTCTTACACTTAACCCTATTGCTTCGTTTACTAGAGATACGTCTTGAGAGAGATATGAAAAAATAACATTAAAATTTAATTTTTAGGTAATTTAAAATATGAAAAAGTTAATTTAGTGACATGCAAATACGAATGAGAATATTTATGTAATGTGTAATAAGAAAAAATTATATAAATTTAACTATGATGAGAAGAGATAATAAAAAACAAAAAGAAACAAATAACATTATTTTTGATTTTTATAAATAAAACTAGTAAGCTGGTTTCTGAATGTGGAAACTTTAAGCGATTTTAGATATTCCGGCAAGGTGTTGTAAACATTACTGATGGTATATGAAAAAGATTTTTCAAACAAATGAGATTTGTGGATTGGAGGTGTGATAATGCTTTTTTTTCTTACATTCACTCCGTGAACATGGTATCTAAATTTTACTTTCTTAAACAGGTAAGTTGGTTGCTTAGTAACTATAACTTTATGATACAGAACAGAAGAATGCAACATTCTTCTATTATACATATTAAGCCATTTAGCTTCAGTTAATGTATGTGAGATGCGATGAAACTTTTTGATACCATATACAAGCCGAAGACAAGAGTTCTGCATTCGTTGAACTCTCTTCACATCATAGCTATCGATGCACGGTCCGTACACAACATCACAATGATTAAAATGGGACAATACAAGGGATTCACATAACAATATCTTTAATTTTCTAGTTAAACAAAATCTTTGATTAAATATCAACGTCAAATTAATATAAGCTTTACGTAATAAATGACTAATATGTTGAGAAAATTTTAAATCTTCATCTAAAATAAGACCAAGACTTTTTGCACTTTCTTTTACAAGCAAAACCTCATCTTCAACCTTAACAATCACGTCCTGTTTAATTAAATTTCTAGCTTTACGTTGGTCAAATACCATAACCACGGATTTTTCGGCGTTAATTTTTAAACAATGTTTTTCAGATATTTCAACAAGAGCATCAATATCACATTTAATGAAATTATTAGTTAGTGCAACATCTTCAGGTTTAAAATTTGAAGTTGTGTATCGTCGGCATATAGGTGATACTTGCAGTGCTTAACATAATTTCGGAAATTGCATGTGTACAGTGAATAAAGTAAAGGTCCTAGATTTGAACCCTGAGGCACGCCAGCCATAAGTGGTAAAGGAAGTGAGGTTTCCCCATTTAAAATGACTTTCTGAAAACGATTTGTAAGGTACGACTGCATGAGTTCCACAGCACCGGCAGCAAAACCAATAAACCGCAAGATACTGAACAAAATTTTATGAGAAATAGTATCAAATGCTTTTGAATAGTCTAACATGACTGAAACGGATGTTCTGTCTTTATCAGCAGCAGACAGTATATCATCAGTTATGTTCAGGAGAGCAGTAGCACAGCTATAACCCTTTCTAAAACCTGATTGCGTTTCGGGTAAGATATAATGAAGGGCAATATAAGTTGTTATTTGTGCCCCCATTATTTTTTCTAAAATTTTGGACATAACTGGCAATATACTGATAGGACGAAGGTCCTTAAACAGTTTAGGTTCATTGATCTTAGGCAACGGAATGACATCAGCGGTCTTCCATTTTTCAGGAAACACAGAAGATAACAAACAACATTTAATTATGTGAGTAATAATAGGCAAAATAGTAGGAAAACACATTCTAAGCATTGACACACTTATACCGTCACAGCCAACCGCATTCGTTTTAATACCGAATATTATACTTGATATTTCATTTTCATCAGATAGTTTGAAGCAAAACAAGGACTCAAACGGTTTTAGGAATGAATTATTGTAGAAATCTTCTAATTCTATGTTACCAGAAACATATGGCCTACCGGCACTTAAAAAAGTGTCATTGATTTTATTAACATCATTAAGATGAGGTGAAACAGTATTGTTATTGGATTTCTTTGAGTGATATATATTTAATGATCTGAGTTCCTTCCACATAGTCTTAGAATCATTTCGAGCCCGATATTCTAAATAAGCTTGTTTTTCTTTTCTAATCGCAAGCGTTGTATAATTACGTAAAGATTTGTTATATTCCCAAGAGCCACTAGTCCCAAGTCTTTTAAATCGTTTAAAGGCAGCATCTCTTAGAGATATCATTAGTCTAATGTTATCAGTAAGCCATGGTGCTTTAGGTTTCGTTATCTTTACAGTTTTTACGGGAGCATGCCGGTTAAACAGAGTTAACATATTATTAGTAAAATATGTAACTTTATCATTTATATCTAAGATGTTATAAATATTTTGCCATTGTATTTGCTGTAAGTCATTTCTAAAATCATTACTATCGAAAGATCGAAAGTCTCTAAACGTAAATAAATGTGGATTAACACGTACATTTGTATTTATTGGATAGTGACAATATATTAAAGAATGGTCAGATATGTGATGCATATTTATAACACCTATATTTTTTACTTCTATATCTGAGCCAACAATTATAAAATCAATTAATGTGGCGGTGGTGGCTGTAACTCAAGTGGGTTCTAATATAATTTGCTTGAGCCCCATTGCATCCAATGCAGAATAAAACTGTACACATGCAACCTCGTGAAATTAAGGAGATTAAATTAAAATCACCTATGCATACTATGTCGTCACATGAAGATAAAATTAAAGAAACGGAGTCTTGGAAAGCATTTAAAAATCAGAATGCGAGTACTCTTGCCTCCTATATACGGTACCAACCCTTATTGCAATACTAGCAATTTTAATGCTGACCCAATCTGTTCTAAAGCAATACCGTTGCTTGCCGTTTGAAGTAAGACAGAAGAATAATTATTTTTAATATACATACCAACACCTCCTCCCCATGTAGCAGTAACACGGTCTTCACGTAGAAAGTTATACCCTTCAATGTTACAGCTTCATTCGGAATATGAGGGAAAAGCCTAGTTTCAGATACTCCTACTATATCGTAGCCATCATTCAGTATCAGAGATTTAAATTCTGCAAAATTAGTTAAAAAAGATCGTACGTTTAAATGAGCTATCTTAAAACTGTTAATCATGTAAGTATCTAGATAAGTAAATAAATAGACTAGCTGTAGGAAAGATATTCCTACCAACTGAAGATGACTGTGGCTCGTTTAGTAATTCGTAACAATCTTCCATATGAGAAACATAATATAATTTTAAATATGTATACATTTTCCCACAAAATATCAGTAATAAGATAGAAAACCTTTCACCCACAAAACCTTGACGCTTTATCATAAAGCAACTTAAAAGTATTTTCAAATTAGTTATACAGACAAAAAATAATGGTATGCAAACTAAACTAAATTTTATATCACATTTCCTACTGAAAATTAAATTGGCTTATTATATAATAGCAACATAATGATCATTCACAGCAGAAATCCCATATAATTTCAAATCTACATTATTCAAGAAGTAACAATAAAAAGAAGACCTTTTACACACAAAACTAGATTCATTATCATAAAGTAGCTTAAAAATATAATAAACTCAGTTTCCTTAAATGGTAATAATAGTTGCAAATCGTGAGAGTTCACAAATTGAAAATCGTATAACTAATGTACATCAGTAAAATCGGAAGTGGAATTCATTACGTATACCCGAGAATTTTCACTTTTCCGCATCATTATCTTACCATTTTTAACCCACAAAAATCGAATACCGTTAGACTTTTTAAACTCACGACCCTGGTTAAACAACTTTCTGTACTCAGGAGATAAAAACTCGTTGATGTAGATGGGATTAGATATTCCAGAGGATGGGTCCAGATCCTTAGTGGAGAAAGTGTGTTTGATTTTCCTCGTGTTCAAAAATTCTTCTTTATAGATACGACTAAGAAATTTTAAAATAATACAGCGCGGTTCAAGAGGTCTCGATTGATTAGGGGCTAATCTGTGACATGCATCGATCATAGTTTTATCGATAGGAAAGTTCAGCGCACGGCTAATAATCCCTATTGTGGCCAACACATTTTCATCCCGCGGTTCCGGTACTCCTCTGATTTCTACACAATTCAAACGGCTGTATTGTTCCAGGTGATTAATTCTTTGTTTGAAATCAGAATTTTCTCTCTTTAGATTTACATTGTCAGCATTGAATTTGTCCATCGCAGAAAAACATTCATCCAGTCGTTTATCTTTTTCGCATATTAGTTTTTTTAAATCTAGTTGATCGTGATAATAATCTAAGGATTGTTGGAATGCATCAAGCTTATCCGACAACAACTTGTTCTCTTCTTTAACTGCCTCCTTCACCGCACGTGTTATGATTGATAACATATCTGCATTGACAGTGCCCGAGGTTTGTAAATGCGACTGAGTATCAATGCCAGCACTTGCCTTCGTTTTACACTTTCACATCTCCACGCTAATTTCGCCTCAATGCTAAGTTTGCGAAAGGAGGTTTCTCGCACACCACTGCATAAGTAATGAATATTACTGTTACAGCCTTCACAATGCACAAAATCAAGCTCCAGTGGCAACTTCTCATCTCAGACGTTACACAAAGACATTTTATGTAGGATAAATTTATACTGCACGCACTTATATTGTAATATAAATAATAAACTACAGAGCAAATTCTCATGCGTCCACACTCGAAGACGGTCGAAATATATATTGAGATACAGCTCCAGCATCATAACCTTAGAAATTTCACGCAGCCAGCTCTCGAGTGCAATCACATCATATTGTGCACTTCGACTGCTTCCAAGATTACTATTGACTGGTGAGTCACTAAACAGCTGACGCCAAATAAGTTGACACTTGTCCCTTGCGTCTGCTGCAACTGAGCGCTTTCGAAGATATGTACTTTTAACTCGGAGTGTACGCTTACCCCCACACTGTATCGTATTGCTGCGCAAAGTGAAACTTTTTCTAAGGTTACGATGCGGGAGCTGTACGTGTCAAACTACACTTTGTCTATGAGGGAAGTTGCACCTTAACCATTGCTCCACCTGTTCTGAGTATAACCAACCATATAAGTACAAGTCATCGAAATTAGTAGCTGCATTATATTACTACAAATACAAACCTTTCATGAAGACCAGGGTGACAAACCTGCAAATTATCCAAATATGTTATTTTGAATGAATAAAGCACAGGTCGAAGGAAGATCAACTATCATCGTTTTTATATTCTAAAATCACTTTTTATAAAAATAATATTTCAAAATAAAACCTAATACAAATCAGTTAAAAATAAGATGTTTATGCCAACATAACTACATATGTTGTTTCTTCCTATTTACAAAATTGTATACTTTAATGTGACAACAGTATTCAGACAAATAATACAGAAATACATATTTACATTATACATTAAATTTTATTTCAAATACATCTGTTGTAAAAATTATACACTATTATTTCTAGTTGTTTTTATTAACATAGTCAGTCACAAAATTACAACTCTATGTGACTTCAAGATAAAATCAATTAATAATAATAGTAATATAATATATAGTAGGGTTCACAGTACTTAAAAATTAACAGCTAGAAAAATATAACAGATAAAAATATAATATATCAAAAATAATCTAGAACAATGAAGATTTCACATAAATTATAGAATTTTTGGTTGGATTTATGCCATAAATATAACTGACACTGTTTTAGTATATTGTTGTATCGGTTATCTGTACGAAGTAGTAACATATGGTAGAGCTGAATTATGATCACACATTAAAAACAACACAAGCACATGCGTCTTGGACATAGCAGCAAACGATTCAAGCTACAACCAAGTTGTGGCCATAAAATCTATGTCTACATGGGACAAAATATCATACTATATACTGCAACGTAAAAATCAAATCAATCGTCATTATTTATTAAAATAAAACAAAGCGCTCAGAACTCCTAATAGTACAAAAAATATTAAATTTAAAAAATTATCCTAAACGTCATAAAATATTTGTATTTGTCCCAGAAGTCCAAAAATGTCTGTACATCGTTACCCTTTTGTCCATCACTTATTTTTGTGCATTAAATACCAGTTCATATATTACACAGCATTCCACATTGGTACTCATAGAAACGGTAAACAATAGCAAAGTTGATACAAATTCTACTACATCAGAATATTCTTTCCGAGACAAGTATTTTGCAAAACTTTTGCTTTTATAAAATATATAGACAATACCTTCAATATAATTTATACTTTAGAAAATGATACCTTGTAATAACAAATAGTTTTAAAGGTAAACAAAATTGCTTTGCTTCTTATAAAACTGAAATTCACACTACGCAATCTTATATTATAAGAGCCGATGCCGTCCAGACCGTAAGCAGGCGCGCGCACCTACCGATCGCGCAGCTTAAACGCGCACAAGTGGCGACGCGGCAAGCATTTGTATTGTTAACGCTGGCAGGGCCGGACGTAGGCTGGCTGCCGCCTTGAGCAAGCAGTTTTATTGTTAACCGTTTCTTTACGCTGGCACGGCCAGACGTAGGCTGGCCAACGCGTTCTAGTTTCTGAATAAAATTGCAAATATTACAAGAAATCATTTCCATTGCCGTCGAAATCTCCATATTTTATAAAACAAACAGCCTACAAAACACTTCTTTAAAGAAAAACCATGTAAATATTGGATAAACAGTGAATACATCGTAAAGATTTTAATATTATCAAAATATTTTCGAATCAACGCAATTTGAAATTATTTCTATTCTGGAAAAAATATCGGATCCAGCGAATATGTATTAACGTCATCAACTCCTTCTTCTTCATGCATATAGCCATCGATTGCATTTTGAATGTGTGGTATACAAAGCATACAAAAAACACGACTGAAATGAGTAGGTACTCTAAAATATGCTAAATACAGCCACAATTGCAGTAAAAGTATTTGTGATTTTTAACCATCGCCAAATAATCAAGTATCTGTACGAATTTCTAATTTGTTTTCTAGGTGTGGTTAATAAATACAATTACTATTATTATTATTATTTATGAACGTGATGCTCAATATTGTAAGCATTGATTGACACTGAGGCGCTACATTCTATGGAGGAGTTTTGACCAAGAGTAGACGTATCAGGGCACAGGTATGAAGTACAATTAATACTGATCTTAGCATTTCTTCTTACTCGTATATTAGGACAGAGGCCTGTTTAGTTCAACAAAGTTGTGGTTCTATGAGCCCTCTTTGCTTGTACTCCGGATAGGTGCCTAGCCTTGCCCGTTGAAGTATATACTGTTTGAGGCTTTCGCGGTTATTCGAATTATTTTTCTTAACATGGCCATGCTCTTTGGTGGCTTGTGTTGTTTGAGTATCTTAAGTACGAGGATACTTAAGCCGATTTGGCCTTGTTGCTGTTTGTGCATCCATATTCACTAACGTTTGGCAAGACTTTGCAGCTTGCATCATCAGAGTGAAAGTCTAAAGACTATAAATAGCTCCACACCGACCTTCAGTTATTAGTGATGATGAAAGCTGCAAGGTCTTGCAAAATGTTAGTGAATATGGATGCACAAACAGCAAAAAACCAAATCTGCCTAAGTATCCTCAAGATACTCGAACAACACGAGTCACCAAAGAGCATGGCCATCGCGCGGGTTTTTGCTCGAGTTCACAAGGTGCAAGGCACAATAAGCCAGAGAATGCTGGGTGTTCATCTACAAATAAGACACGGTTTAAACCGAAATAATTTTTAAATCCTTCTAACAGTCGCCGGGAATCAAACCCGGACCGACCGTCTGAAAGTTGAGCATTTACTCGCACGACGCTCACCTTATCTTAGCACTGTTGAAAAGGTTAAAATATTATTTTTCAGGGTAGGAACAAGTAATTTATGTATTCATCATGACAGATATAAGAAAAGAATGGTGGCGAATGTGTTAAATTCTGAATAGATCTCGTATTAAAAAAAGGCAAAATACAAGATAAGATTGCTACAATAATTATTTTTAAAAAAATAATAAAATATAAAAATGAAGTTATCAAAATAAGTTGTTCTAAAAGAAAAATTGTTTTTATTTCTTTAGTAACGTTTTAATTATAGTCTGCATGCATGGTTTATTACACAATGATAAATTCGTGGACTTTAACTTGATAACCTTAAAGTAATCAGCATATGTTTACTACTACAATAACTATATATTGTATTCAAAATAAAATTTCGTAACTTTACAATGATAACAAAATCAAAACAAAATTTTATATTCTTGGTCACACTCTGTCGCCAAAGATACAATGAACATTTTTACAGTTAATTAATAATTGATGGCCCTCGCCTAACGACTCTCCGATTAAACTTCTTCATGGATTGCAGCAGCCCAAGCTTTATTAATTAACAATCATCTCATATAGTTGTATTGTCATGAACTCGTTTTTAGATATTTATAATCGTGTACTGGCTTACCACACACATGTAACTATATCTGATAATAAAATACATTGTTCAAACGTCACAGTTTCTTTTATTTGTATGCATTAATTTGTAGATCTTTTTATGCACGACTACACAGTAGTAATATTTGTGACTTAGGAGAAGGGGGCTATGAACATCGGCCCTTTCCCATTCAATGGCAAAAATATTTTAAAATTTTTAGTGTTTTATTTTATATGGAGTTCAACATTACTAATAGTTGTAAATGTTGTACCTTTGATCATAAAACATCCTTCACTGGATTGTTAAAATATAATAATAGTTTTTCAAAATAAAAATCAATTAAAAATCCGTAAGACTTGAATGCAACGTCATAAGGTCACCATATATTGGAAACTCACAGAAACTGCCCGCCTTTAATGTAAAATTCCCTAGCTTTCATCACATATGTTTATATGTCGTTTCTGATTTGTTTTTTAAATCTCATATTTTCTTTAAAAACGGTAAACACCTAAATATGCACACAATTTTTCTCCGACACAAGCTTAAATTAAGAAAAATAGTTCCGAGAGTCCAGGAAACACTATTTTAACAATTTAGGGACAAATCTAAATATTTTAAAACTAGAAACTAAAACAGAAACAATAATAAATTATACCACAATAGGAGGCAGTTCATTACCTATAATACATTCTACGTCCTTTGCTATCACAAATTTAGATAACTTAATATTTTGGCAAGTAAACGCTACCCTGAACACAAAGCAGAATATGCGTCATTCATCCAATAATAAAAGCAATTGAGAATTTTGTATTCTTTTACAATATAATTTATTAAAGCTATACTTAACAAAATTCAATAAAAATCGTACAATATATGATGTTATCGACAAAATAATAAATTAGGCTTGGCTTCGAAATGATTATACGTAGCTTACGGTATTTACTTCGATATAAAAAAAATATTCTGTAAAAGTTCAGTATCACAGCCACTCCTGATTTATTATTTTGTTACATTTACTGTACATAACAATAGAAGCCATATTCGTATAAAACAATAAATACAATAAGCGATGAAAGTAATCACCGCATTTCTCATGCAATAATCAAATACGTTAGAAATTAAACAATGTTGCACAAATTATGGCATAACTTATGACGAAAAAATTAAATTGCAGTAAAAACACGATACTTTTTAGTTCCCACTTTACTTTTAACTAACGCAGACCATTTATATATATTAATATTCGATAATAATCAGTTAAACTTAATTTTCTTAAATGAATTTCCATTTTGTTTATTTTACATCATTAAAAAAGTATCATTAGAGAAAAGTAAAGCAACATTTAGTATCACACGGTATCACTGCTAATTGTAACTTAACAATACAAAGACGCAATAGTCTATCGAAATCTTAATATTAACCTTAATAGAAATATATATTCTTAAAATCTGCTACTTTAAAAATGTACATTTTAGAATATTTACAATGAATTTACAAATGGTTTCATCTAATATTTACATGATGCTTAGGAAGTTTTCTTATGGCGTTTATTTTTGTAAGGTGAAGGAGGCGAAGCTGGTCTTTTTTTCTCTTCAGCTTTGCACATGGCACAATGGAACACCTAATAACATTATGCCGTTAGTTATTTTTCAATAAAATTACATCTTACAGTTATTTTGTACATTCACGAAATTATAATCAAATCCTCTTTAGATAACAGAAAATTTCAAGTGAGAATAAATAGCGCATTATCTGCTGTTGCACCGATTGCAGCTGGAGTCCCACAAGGCTCGATCCTAGGTCCTGTACTTTATAATGTATTTATGCATGATATTCCTCACCTTAACAACTCCGCCATTGCAATGTATGCAGACGACACTGCAATTATTACTCAAAACAAAAACATTGATACAGCGATAGATGATTTACAAACTAATCTAAACGTACTGAACAAATGGTGCATACAACTTAATTATACCAAATGTGAAGCAAAAATATCTACTTTGCGACGCTACACTATATTGCGCAACAAAACAATAAATAACCACCCTATACACTGGAATCCATCTGATCGAGGTGTTAAGTACTTAGGAGTATTTCTTGACAAACGTCTAACTTGGAGACTTCATGTGAACAAAAAGTTAAACGAATGCCACGTAAGATTGTCCAAACTGTATCCTATCTTAAACCGCAAAACACCACTCAAATTATCCTGCTCCTTACTCATTTACAAATCCTTATTGAGACCGACAATAACCTATGCTTGTCCAGTTTGGGGTGCCGCGTCTAATTCAACCATTAAAAAAATACAAGTGTTCCAAAACAAAACGCTCCTTGGTTTGTCCGGAACAGTCAATTACACCAAGACCTACAAATTCCAACGGTAGATGTCTTCATTAAAAAGTGCATAAAAGCATTTAATAGTAAACTTAGTGAGTGCTCAGGTGCGGTACACTATTCATTAGGAAAAAAAACTATTCACCGATGACTAAAACGCAAGTTACCGCAGGATCTACTAACAACAGAAGAAGAGCTTAGTGATTGAGGGTCTCCACCGGAGTTGACCTCGTACTGCCAATATAGTGAAAAGTTTCAGTGAATAACAGTTAACATTTCTGTGTATAGCTAGATGAAGCTGGTCCTGAAAACTAAATTAAAAAAAAAAAAAAATCACTAAATTTAATTCGGTATTTATCTTTGTTATAAAATTATGCAACAATTGGACTCCACTATCCTGAATATAATATTATTAAGCTATAAATGTTTATTTTAAAACCCTGGGATAAAATTTCAATTAGATAAGACAAACAAAAATTCTTTGGTTTTAGTTTGTACAGTGCTTTTAACCTTACGCCTGCTTACTGATATGCTTGTCCCATTAGGTTAAAACACAAATGGCTTCGAGTGCAAAGGCATTACAAATATGTTTACACAAACGGTTGTAACCTACAATGTACCGTCCGCACGTCGTAAATTGGCAAACGACATTCCTACAAGCGCACAAGATGAGCAAGAGGAATAAGTGTTGTAAAATCACTTCCGTTCACGTTTGCTCAACCCAACTGGTGGTTGGACAAAATTTCAACCGACCTCTCGCTCATCCATGGTGCAATACTCCATGATTTACTGATGGTTGAGTTGCCAATTTACGGCGCGCGGACAGTACGGGCTTCCTTGAATATTCTAAAAATTCTAATTTGGCTTTAAACGGTACAAGGTGTCAGATATCTCCATTCGTATAAACATGATCTAACTAAAAATTTGCTGTTAATATGGTTCGTAAGTAGGGGTGGGTAATATTAAAATTAACGTATCGATATTCGATATCAGAATTATATCGATATTTGTCGATATATCGATATTGATAAATTCATCAGATACGAAAGATTAAAAAGTAACATATAACAAAGATTTGATTCTTACTTATATCATTAGTCAAGTTAACAGTTAAAAAAGAATATAGAAATCAGTCTTCTTTATGTTACTGACAAAGTATAAAATGCAGACGTTATGTAGAATATGTATGACGTGTTTAGGTAAAGTACACAAATTTGTTGTTTTCAAATTGTGTTTAATTAGTTTTCTTTGTCGTTTTAGGCATTCTATACAATGACAACTTTTATACAATACCGCCAACATAATATGTTTAAATTTTTGAAATATAAGCTGCGATTGCGTAATAAAACCCCAAAATGGACTTGACACATTTTAATGAAAAACAATACTTTTCTAAAAAAATAAATAATTTGGAAATTGCATTTTTAGATAGCAAATATATCAGAAGAAAACAATGGAATTAATAATAACACTTTGGAGACCGATGGCTTAACGTGTTCTCCGAGGCACGGCTGGCTAAACATTCCACATTAAACATGCTATCCATTTTGAATACATATTTTACAACATTTTAAATATATTGAGTACAACTGCAATCAATTTTGTTAAAATTCTATTTTGACATAAACAGTATTCCAAATCCAGGGCTCAAAGTGGTATCTGCATTGAAATTTATGTAAATAGTGACCAAAAATTTCAGAATTATGTACCAAATATGTACCACTTATTATCAATGTCACCAAACTTCAGTATAAGATAAAAATCAATTTATTTAAAAAAAAATATTGCAGAAAATATTCTATACAAAAGGGGATAGAAAAAGTAACAAAGTAAACTTTAATTTTGGCAATTCCTGTATATTAATAAAACAACAAATTTTTTTTTGCACTCCGGGACTGAAGTTGATACTTTAGTCCCCGTAAACAGGGACTAAAGTAGCTCATTTAATCCCTAGGGACTAAAGTAAAAATGATACCGTAACTATGGTAAATTTATGTACACACGAGGTTAGTAGGTTAGGTTTTGTTATGACAAACACTGACGCAAAACTTAACCTGCAAATCTCGAATTTGACATATACTGACACTTCAGTACTGCCAACTGATTCAGGTTATCCAGGACCTGCTGCAATTCAGTTTTTAATAAATTGTAATTGTCAGTTTCCAAATTGACAGATTCCAAATTTTGGAAATGTTTGATGATAATATTCCCAAAAGTGCAAAAATAGCGTATATACATCGGGACTAAAGTGCCTAAATCCCTTGAGTGGTTGTTGCCCTCGGGCTTCGACCTCGAGGCAACAAATTCCACTCGCGGGATTAAATGGTGTACTTTAGTCCTTCATGATATAGTATATAAGCCGTTCACGATCTTTTTGGGTCAGGTAAGGCTATGACCATCTAGTAATTTTGTTGGCAGAACCTCTGTTCAACTAAACTCCCTAATGGAAATTGACACTTTTTGTGTTAGGTTAGGTTGTTTTCAGTTTAAGGTTATATTTTCTGAATAGGTACAATGTTGCCGGATATTCTCTAGTCTCCACATCGACTCGCGTTCTTTTAAATTTGGTCTTTCCTTTTTAAATTGGAAGTAGCATCGTTTAATGAAAATTTTTTGTTGTAACAAAACTATTTTGGGCATTTTGACTTTTCCTTTGACGGAAATTTAAATTATTTTTACACATTTGATAAATCATTTATTTTCTTACGAATATTAAAATAATAAATCTGGCAATGTGGTGGCAAGAAAATGTCGAACAAACACTGACAGAAAAAAAAGTTGCATCCGGTACATCATCGAATCAGTTAGTCCACCATGAAAAGAAAAAATCATAGCCCACTCTGTCCCAAAAAGGTCGTGAACAGCTTATACTATTATAATACTATATTACATACCGAGGTGGAAGGTGTGATTAAGTAGTTAACCCAGACGCGAAGCGTCGAGGTTAACTTTATCTCGAGACAGGAATGAAACTTTTCACCGTGGTATGTATACTATTTTACCCACAATCGGTTTTTGAAATTATTTATTTAATTGGGCAATTTTTCAAATAATACGTATTTTTATCGCAGTTTAATACGTCACTTTAACAAAGGAATCTATGATGCTGTTGCTAGGTAACATGGCAAGTTCATTGAAAGTGCTAGCTAGCCAGGAAAAACCTTTCCCGGCTAGCTGGGAAGTAAAGTAAACAGTTACTCGCTTTCCTACTGTTTTGAAGGTTAGAAACGTACCTATTATTAACCGATCGTGAGTAGTTTTATCTGCTCTGTAGAATATCAAAAATAGTCGAAACGCGAAAAATATGAACTTTATGTACTTTTTTTTAAATTTATGTAATTTTATGTACTAAGCTCAAAAATATGTACTTTTACATAAAATATGTACATGCTTCGAGCCCTGCAAATCCAAAGTTCAATACGAAGCAAGTTTAAATTTGGCATTTTTCTAGAAGTTTGTGATATAACATAGTGATACAGTTTGGGCTACTAACAAATATTTTAAAAAAATTTTGTTTTCTCTGTATACGGATGGCAATATAAATCGCCTAATTGGCAATTACTTTAAGCAAAGAAAATACTGATTTACTGTTTCTCTTTTCTAAACTTCTCGATTCAAAAACTAAAGAAGCTTTAATATCACCAATCAAGGTAAATTAAAATATCAAAATTCAAAAATTACGTTAAAATGATATTTAAATGACGAGATGTCTCATATTTTGAAAAATGTAGTAGTGGCCTGTGAAATTGAAGGTAAATAATAAATGATATAAAGAATAATGGAAAATGACGAATTATTTAAGACTAGAGCTACACATTCTGGCATAAATAAAAGTATTTATTTGAAGTAACTCATAAAAGATAAGGTCTCGTCAACAAATAATATTTTATGAACCAAAAACAACACATCGCTGTATCTATTGCATCTTTTAAAGTTTTAAGTAAATAAAAGCCGATACATTACTTCTAAATATTTTAAGTTATCGATTCTGATTGGCTACCCTTAAAACCTAGTTTTTGGACAAAGAATTTTTGAGAACAAAAATTGCAAAAAATTATTCTTAGAATTAGAATAATTATTTATTAAGCATTTACAATCTAGTCTTATTTAAAAAATATTTAAATACTAAAACTAGGTTTTGCAGGCAACTCAGCAAGGATGTTTGAAGACTGAACAAAGATAGGGATGAACCGATACCGATACTCGGCTGCAAGCAAGTGCTAATTCCTAAGCCCCGCCCACCTCCACTGAACCGTGATGGCACTTGCTAAATCGCGACGGCATTTGCCTATAAATTCTCGCCTTTCTCCTTCTGATCGTCAGAAGAGTTTCGCCTCTGGCTTGGTTAACACGTTGAGTTGCCGTGCTCTTTTGCTTTTCCTCCTGATGAAGCCCCTTACGAAAGTGGGCAAAAGTTGAGTTCTTCGACCTCAATAATGACACGGTCCAATCCCCGAAGACGTTTGTTACTTAATAACAATGGCCGTGAAAGCTTCCAGCTGGCCTAACATGTATATTATTGCATCATTGTCTATTTTGTTTAAAACTTCTCGCTGTATATGACTACGAACAAGTGACTCCAATCTATTGTCGCTAAGTGCATTTCGAAGCCGATTTTTAATGTATTTCAGAATTGAAAATGATCTTTTGCATGCTGCTTGTCATATCAGTAAAGTTAATATGTGAGACATAATTATAAAAGAAGCCTGTTGGGCCTGTGGCCCACCGGGAAATTTCCTAGTGACCCATCCGAGCCTGGAAGGGTTGGTTTTAGGAAGCCAACATAAACAATCAATTAGATTTACAGCAAAACTGTATCATATTTCTAGGCACAAGGTTTGTCAAAAAGACTAAATCTCGAAGATAATAGTCTTCACCACTGTATATGTGCCTACACTAATATATGACAGTAAATCATAAGTACTTCCTTATACAGATTTAGAAGTAAAGTCTACGGAGAAGAAAACACAGGATTAGAAACGGGGAACTTAGAAGAAGCTGCCATGTATGAAAAAATTAAAGAGGAACGACTGAGATGGTGAGGACATATCAATACAATGGGTAAAGAGAAATAAGTGGAGGCTAAGACAGCGACAAAAAGTTCAAGAGGATGCCAGCTTTGTCATGGAAGTAAAACGATGGCAGCGGACAAATGAAGTCGCTAAACAGAAAAGAATGTTGCATGTCATTAAGTAGAAGCTTGCGACACCTGCAGGCACATGTTGAACGAACTATAGCAATGGCACATAGACAATTTGTATTGGAAACAATTTTTATACTTATTGCTACTTGGGTTTTATGCATATAAGAGGCTAGCGCAGTATAGAAAAATTCAAGAGCGAGGCCAGCCATGTCACGGAATATGGTAACTGCAAATGTGCTTCCAAAAAGTAAAACGATAACAAACAAAGGAACTGCTGAACAGAAAAGAAGGGATAAAAGTCATTAAGGCATTAAGTCTTGAAATACGTACAGGTAGTACATGCTGAATCAACTACTATCAACTAAAACGCCTCGTTTTGGATTATTTTAAGAGCATACATGTGTCATTATAATTACAACTATAAACGATATACTGGGTGACAATGAGTCTTTTTATGTTACTATTATGTACTGTTTTGTCTTCGATTAAGTTTGTGTGTGTACAGCATTTGCTTGCATTTGTGTC
This sequence comes from Agriotes lineatus, assembly GCA_940337035.1. Taxonomy (NCBI): domain Eukaryota; kingdom Metazoa; phylum Arthropoda; class Insecta; order Coleoptera; family Elateridae; genus Agriotes; species Agriotes lineatus. The sequence goes on from OW679202.1 coordinate 57,354,630, forward strand.
ATGCCCCGGGAGGGTTGAAGACTGGCTTGCCAAACCCCCTCGGTTTGTATACCTCTTTGGTATCCAATAAATGGATTTTTTATTATTGTTATTATTATAATACTTTGTGCTTTTCTAGTAATTAATCAGTCTTGGTAAGTTGTTATAGTTGCTTAAAAATACGCACGCATACATTTGTGGGAAGTAGCTTAATTATTTCTGATCGGTGAACAGAGGTTAGTACAGTTTATATTTATTTTTATGAAATTTATTATAAGGCGGAGAAGTAAAAACAATATGGGTAACTCATCAAATAGAACAGAACTAATTATCATTACGACTGGAAGTGGTGCATATAGACTTTTTCTTTTAAATCCCTCCCCGATGAGCTATACTCTCCTAAAGAGGGTGGTTATATTAAATCTTTTTAATGAACAAGAATTTGATTTTACACAAATATGTACTAGAAAGCCTGATATATTCAAAAAGGTTTTAGAGTTAGGCAGAAATAACGCACCAAGTATCAAGTACGTTAAATATAAATTTTAGAAAATTATGGAAGAGGACTTACAAACACTACAATAAGAAGTATAGTAAAGACGTTTCAACATACTGGCAGTATTCTTACCCAAAGAGGAAAATCTGGACGAAAAACTGTACGAAGTAATGAAAATCACGATAGGATACTGGGGCAAATCATGCAATCTCCGAAAAGGAGCCTGAGAAAGGAATGCTGAAAAACAATAGATGTGCTAATTTTCACTTTTTCTAGTATTCAGTATTCTGAATTACAGGATCCTCTGTATATCCCTATGCTGTGCCTTTATAGGTCTATGTCAAGTTTCCTACATCTTCGAGTGAAATACGTACATTATACAAAAGCACATACCACTCTAAAACCTTCGTATATACACTTTGGCTCTATGATTGATCGAGGAGCCAATATTTTAGCATCAAAAATTTAACATGAGATTTCCTATGTTCCGCAGTCAGCATATATACATGGCATATACGTACATCTTATGACCGTATCGTATACTGCAATTTACTGAATAGTATTCATTAATTTCACATAAATAAAGTTTCTGTGTTAGTTAATATCATATATGTATTATACATATATTGCTAGTAGGGCCTCGGAACGCCCAAAAACATTACGGAGCCGACATAGTCTCACTTAGAGTATAACGCGTCTCGTGCGCATGCGTGAGAATTCGAACTCCGCCTTTAGAAGCAAATTTTAAACTTGGTTGATTCACTTCCCCACCGCACGGACGACGCGCTTGCGCACAGGTCACCATTATACATTGAAGAGTTGGTTGTCTGTCTCACTTCCTTCGTAAGTTTTCCACTCATAGTCGCTAGCAATATAGTAAGTATTACATATATGGTTAATATATTAAAATAAGACGAGAAATAGATTTGAAATTTTGAGATAGTAGCACTGTTTTGTTGTCATTTACACGTTACAGAATGGAAGTGTAAATAATGTACATAGAGACTATGTATTTATAGATAGTGGAATATGGTTGTCAATAGCTTTAAGTGGATATAATTTAACACTTCAAATACAAACATTGTTTGAGTTTGGTTGCTTCTAGACTAAATGTACTCAAAGATAATACAATATCATCACCGGAACGTTATCATCTAACGGAAGAGAGATAATCTATTGGACAAAATCTGCTGCTTGTATACCTAACACTTTTAGTTGTTTATCTTTAACATTATAGAGACTTTACGCTAACAATTTATATGACCAATCAACATTCAAGTGTGGAGATGATAAGAAAAGAGGCTAGAAAGTAACACCTTAAAGACAAAAACGACAAAAAATTCAAACTGACAACATTAAAGACAGTATAATTGAGAAGAGATGATTTATAATTTTAGTGATCTTACTTCAAATCTTTTGAACTGTTACTGTAGTCATTATATTAAAAATAATCGTAGTAAATTGCCTAATACAATATGGTGAACAACCTACACTTGTCCAAGCGCCTGTTCTCATTTTAAAATAAATCTCAAAGCTATAACGTATAAAAAAGAGTGTCTGAAGACGTAAAAGCTGTGTTATAAAGCAAACAGCAAAAGAGATAATGGAAGATACAAAACATACTTAGTCCCCATAAAGACGAAAATAAATGAAGACATAAAAAACGGTTACTCAAATTTATTTATTTTGTACTCAGCCAACAGCCGTTAGGCCAATTATAGGCGTCGCTGTACATTTATGGGGACTTCCAACCCCACTAACGACTGTCATGATGTTATTATGACATCCGGGACCAACTATTTCCGTGGCAGCCATATCAAGAGGCGCCAAGAGAAGCAGCCATGGAACTCCCATCCAAGTTCTGACCAGAAAGAGCGTTGCTTAACTCTACTGATCGAACGTGGATGCTTGTTCAAGCTACACCACCCGGGACCTTAATTGTCAATATTAGAATTAAATTTCGGCTTAGACCGCGTTGTCTTTGTAGATAAACACCCAGCATTTTTTGGCTTAATGTGCCTAACACCTTGTGTACTCAAGCAAAAGTTTGTGTAACGATTATGTTCTTTGGTGGCTTGTGAACTCTTACAAGCCACCCATGATTTGGTCCGTGATATTAGAGTACCTTGTAAACAAGGACACTTAGACATATTTGGCCTTTTTAGTGTTTGTGCACCCATAGTCTACATAGGAAGCAAATTCGAAAAAGTAGCAAAAGTAGGTCTCGAAATTAACCAACATAAATCCTCCTATGTGATTTTAGGTAACAAAAACCAACCTGAAAACCTCAGCCTAAAAATAAAAAGTGACAATAGTGAGTACAAATTTAACCTAGTCAACAGTGCAATATACCTGGGAACAGAAATTACAAGTAAAGGTGAATGCTCTAGTGAAATTAAAAGACGAATAACAACAGGATCAAGATGCGCAGGAACATTAAATAAAGTGCTACGTGATAAAAACATATCGAGAAACTCAAAAATTCATTTATACAAGACAGTAATAAGACCCACAGTAACATATGCCAGCGAAACCTGGACCATTACCGAAGATAGCAAAACAAGACTTGAAGTATTTGAAAGAAGAATCCAGAGAAGAATTTTTGGTGGCAAAAAAGAAAATGGGCACTGGAAAAGAAGAACAAATGAAGAAATCAAGGCCTTATACAACGACATAGGAATAAATACAATCATTACACAAAATAGACTCAGATGGCTAGGTCACCTTGCACGCTTACCTCAAGAAGACACTCTAAAAATTATAATAGACAAAGAAACGCCTGAAAGAAACAGAAGAGGAAGACCAAGAAAGACATGGTGGGACAATATACATGAAGACATTAACCAACATAACTTGCAGAACTGGATAAATCTAGCAAAAAATCGAAAGTTGTGGAGAACCCACATCCAAGCTATAGGCCTTCAGGCCTGAAAAAAGCTGTAATACATATATATATATATATATAACAAAGTCCTTTTCACAGCTCGGTGGTTACTACACAAGGCGAAGAATTTGACTGGGAAAGGGGTTATAGTCAACACCAATCTCAGTACTTGGGCAACGATTACAAGAGCTATTAATGGTTTGTTGAAATAAAACCACTTGATGGACCTTAGCATCAAGTGGTTTTATTTCAACAAACCATTAATAGCTCTTGTAATCGTTGCCCAAGTACTGAGATTGGTGTTGACTATAACCCCTTTCCCAGTCAAATTCTTCGCCTATATATATATATATATATATATAATTCTTCAAGATCTTGAAATTTCTCGACAAGCAAGGTCTTGATCTTGTTTTAATTTTCTTTTGATGCGAGATACGATCAAGACAAGAAATCTTAAAAATAAGAGTCTTGTGAATTCCTATATGCAATCATATTTTGAAGTTAAACTTAAAGTTGATTCGAAAATTAAGTCCTGTAGGAACAACAGCAGATGATATTGAGAGAAAAGATGAAGAATTAGTGTTGGCAGATAGGCAACTGGAAGTCTTTAACCCTCGCCCGGCGGTAATAATTTCAGTTACGCGGAGTGCGGAAATGGGTCTCTAGTGACCCGGATCGGATTCAATTTTTTAAAATTAGTTTTAAAACACCACAATGTCTGTTTTTCTAATACATACTTGCACATGATAATATAATCATAAAACTTTTATTTTTATTGACCTGCAGACTAAAAAGTTCCTCATTAGACAAAAAATAAAAGTCGTTTTCGTCATCATCACGCATTAGTTCGTCATACAATTGTTGTTCCGTAAGAGGAATTTTGCCTATTATTTTACACAGTGTTATTAGACTCCAGAAATGAAGAAAAAAAACCAATGGAGCGCGAAACGCGGAAACCGGGTCTCAAGTGACCCGAGCGGATTATCTCAAGTATACCAAGACATTTTTCTTTCCAAATAATGTCACTGATAATAAGATTTCGGTGCATTATTTGAAACTTTCTAGTGGACGCATAAGGGCCATTTCACACCAAAACCGTCAAGTCCAGTCAAGTCAAGTCTAACCAGTCAACGCTTTCACACCGAACGCGTCTTTTGCGTAGAAAATTTGTTAGTCTGCTTTTATTTCAGTAAAAATGGACATTCTTGCTCTAATAGTATTACGTCAAATGCAAAAACGAAGAATTAAAAGGCAGCAAAGAAACTTTCGCCAAATACCAGCTATCAATCCCTATCTTGGTGTTTGGGATTGTAAATTTCTTCGTTGCCTTGCACCAATAAGATTAAATGTTCGATGTCTATTGTAAAAACAAATAAATACACGGCACGGTGTATTATTATAACCAAAATCCACCACGGACTGGGATAGACTGGCATAAAAATTCGACCAGTTGAATCTCGATCAGTCAAGTCAAGATTCAACGTGATCGGACTGGATGTGAAGCGTTTGGTCTGAAAGAGAATGCCGCAATTGCTGGTTATTTCAATGATATCACAGTCTGCCAAATCCTACAGCGTCAGATTTGACTGGACATGACTGGACTTGACGGGTTTGGTGTGAAATGGCCCTAAGAGTTCTCTACCATGAAAGATAAAAATGCAAAATTTTACAGAAAAGGTAATGACAAAAATCAGCATAGTGACTAAAAATTCTGTATTTGAAATGTAAACTACCAAGAGTTATTCTATACTCACTTTCGTCTTAGTAGAACGGAAATGAGGTACAAATTTTGAAAGAAAAACGCTGCTTGTGTCCATGCAACACAATATATGTTAAATAAAAAAATTATTATAAAATTTATATATTATAACCTTGCATCCATCTCTTGGAGATTATCACTGATACGAGATACCTATTAAGGGTATTAGACTAAACCGATATTATTTGTCGCGCTAAATGAACGTGACATAGAAACTGCATAATAATGACATTTCCATAAGTGTTTTGGTTATATCACAAATCTAGTTGGATAATTTATAACAGCTACTTATTCAGTAATTAAGAATTTTTAATCAATGAGCATACATTTTCATATGATATATCAAGTTTAAATTCTAACATGCATGCGTAACCATTATTTTTGCATATTACCAAGGAAAAAACTGAAAAGGATGATCCTATATATTGTTCGAGGCTTTCGGGGTTACTAGAATTATTAAAATTTTGGCTTAGACTGTGTCGTCTTTCTAGATAAACACTTTGCACGTTTTGAATTTATGCGCCTTTCACCTTGTGAACCCAAACAAGGATTTCTATTACAATTACAAGGCGTTTTAAGCGAAAATTTAATTTTAACGTGTTATTAGGGAATTTATACAGATCCTTCTATTCTATTTACTAACAAGACACTACACAGGTTGAAACCAGAGCGCCTAATCTATGAACGGCGATGACAAAAAAACTAATCAAATATTAGCATTTTCTAATTTAGCTTGAATCACGATTGTACAGGTCCTACAGGTCCCCAGCTTAATAATTATGCAAATAAAAATTACTTACATCAGGTATATTGGTTTTCTTAATTCGTGCACATGACAAATGAATCCATGTGAGGCAGCGCGAACACTCGATCATAGGTCGACCCGCAAACGGTTTCCCACAGTAACATGTGACTAAGTCATGTGAATCGCTACCTTCATCCGTTTCGTCTTCACTAGGCTTATATTCCTGACTTGAACTAGCAGACTCTGAATTTGATTCAGAATTTATGCTGCTACCGGAGCTATCCAGGGGTGGACTGCGATTTGTATTATTTCGGAGTTCCTGGAATGTGAAATTATTTATAAGAAACATCAAAAACAATACAGAATAATTCGAGGACAAAGCTTTGTATGCATGTAGGCTGTTATTTGAAGCAAAAAATTTCATTTTGTACGGCTGATTTTTAATGCCAATTGTATTGCAACCAAAACTAATCAACTTGAAATAAGCTGAACGCATTATCTCAAATGGCTATAATTAATATTTTGAACTTTCATCATGCACAGCAAGGATATTAAAAGCACAACCAATTTGTCGTTCTTTGACGGTTATAAATTGGACTTATATATTTTTTTAATTTTCCTTGCAAATAGATCCTGAAGTGTGGCTGCAAGCTTTGGATTCATTATGTACAGCAAATAATATTAGTTCTTAAGCATAGTACAGCACAATTTTAACATTTTATCCGCCAGTCGCACTGACCATTAACCTAACAAAGAACGACACAATTTATTAAGGAAAAGATATAACTTACCTCAGTTTTCTGTGCATCATAATTTTCATATTCCAAAACGTAAGTACAAAATAAGTAAAAATCTTCGCTAGTTCGAGGACGTTTACGTTCATTTGCATCTTCTTTCTGCAATAAAAAAATAAAGGTTAAAACTCCATGAAATGGAAGCATAAACGTTTAAATATTAAAAACTACTGTGCAAAGTTGAAATAAAAGCTTATGGTGCTATTAACAAATAGCAATGAAAAACCTAACCTACTTGTTTGGTCAATAAAATGAATAAAAATATTTCACTTACGTTTTCTTCTTCCATTTTCTAGTGTAAACCTATGAAATAAAGAAAAAAGGGTTGAGCTGCATTAATGAAATGGGCCTAAAATAATGTAATTATGGGTTATGGATGAATACTATGCTAAATAACTATAAGTATAAACCTTACCCAATAGTTAATAATAATTTGTCATTTCCTATTAAACTTCTCCGTTTTGTAAAACCAAATTGAATTATGCATCCCACTTAATAAAACAGAGTAAAACCTCAGAGTATTCCTATTTTATTAACTTTGCAAAAGCTCATAATTATTTTGCTACTATAGTATACACTCGTACGTCAAAGAAAAGAATGGTTATATATGAACATCTCTAGCCCCTACAAGCTAATGTGCAGAATACACTAGGCGCCAAATTTAAATGTGTAGCGTTGCTTGCTTTAAAATGCACCGTTCTACATTTTGCTATCATAATCACAATATTAAAGTAAACGTTGTATTATTGTTTTATTCGATAATAAGTAATCTTATCAAACTATATTTTTTATTTAAGCTTCATACAATGCTAGTAGACTTGAGCCTACTGCCCTTACACATTACATTATTTATTTATACAAGCTGTTTAAATAAAAATAAAAATAAAAATACATACGGACTGGTAATATAATAATGTTACACACAGTCTTTACAGTGATTTCGTTACGAAGAAAAATAAATTCTAAAAAATGCAGCAAGCGCCAAGATTTTAGCTCCAAATTATTCATAAATGATACCCAAAACATAGAGTTTGATTGCCTGTTTATCAATTTGAGCACTAAATATTTAATTTTACTACCAGAAATTATATTTGAGCACAAAAATTTAAGTATCAAAAATTATTTTTGTAGATCGCTTATTATTTCTGGAGTTCATTTATTATTTCTGGTGCTCACTTATTATTTCTGGTGCTCACTTTATTATTTCTGATGCTCAATTATTATTTTTGGTGCTAATTTATTATTTCTGGTGCTCATTTATTATTTCTGGTCATAAAGTACCTACATTTTGTTAGCGTTTAAAAAATATTTGTAGTGCTCAGCAAAGATATTTCTAGTAATAGCATTCTGGTGCTCATTTATTTTTTTTGTTGCCGAACTGTGTGTAATTACGTAAGGTTTTATTTCATTAAGATAAATTAATTTCAAACAAAAGAGTTGCCAATTTTGGAACACAAAAATTTCATCGACGAGTTTTCTGTTTAATACTCATATTTTATTGAGTAAATTAATTGTCCTAAATTTACATTGCTTTTTCTCAAAAACTTGGACTTTCTGAAATAGCTATTAAAAGTAAAGCGTCATTGTCAGCGTATAGAGTGTATTTCATTAAGAATAGGATACAGTGCTCAGGGTAACTATACAGTAATAGGGAGATGGGGGGGGGGGCATATTTATACATATTTTGACATTTACCACCACTCTGTATTTTGAAGGGGGGGGGGGTAATTTTGGAATTTTAATTAGAATGATGTACTTTTGTTTATAAAATTCGAATCTACGTAAAAAACTACGCATGTGTACAAAACATTTTTTTATTTGCTTTCGGTTAGGGAATTATGATTTATTAGGTTATAAAATTAAAAAAAATGTGAAATAATCGTTAAAACGTTCTCAACTGACTTAAGTATACCCATATATTTAAAGAACTATATTGCTAGCGGCTATGAGTTGGGGGGTCACGAAGGAAGTGAGACAGACAAACAACTCTTCAATGTATATGATGAGCTGTGCGCAAGCGCGTCGGCGTCATCCGCTCGGTGGGAAGTAATCAAGTTTAAAATTCGCTTCGAAAGGCGGAGTTTGAATTCCCAGGCATGCGCACTAGACGCTTTATACTCAGAGTGAGACTATGTCGGCGCCGTAATGTTTTCGTGCGTTTCCAGGCCCTACTAGCAATATACAGGGTGATTTTAAAATGTTTCGCCAAACTTCGGAGTATTGTTCTACACACCAAGGCAAGTAAAAAAGTCCATATAAACATGTGTCCGAAAATCGCGCGTTTCCGAGTTACGAGCAATTTTTGAACTTGGGAAGTAGTCCAGTCAATTGGTGCTCAAAAAGGGCGAATAGGGGAGAGTTTTGGTGGAGTTCTGATATTTGGTTCCTATATGTTTTTTGGGTCGCTGTGCACGAATATCAGGTTTTTCAATAAAATTTTTGACCGGAAACAAGTTTTTTTAAGCAAAAACCTTGTAAAAACCGATTTTTTTTTAGTTTTTCTAAAAGTACCCAAAAGATGTCCATTATTTATAAATATTGAACCTATAAAAAATAAAAGAGGACACAGTTTCCTACACTTTATGTATGTGAGGTTTTTTTCTCCGATCAATCGTTCAGCCGCGAGAGCGCCGCAAAATTATAGTCCAGTCAAATGGTAGAAAATAGGGGAAAGTTTTGGAGTTTTTATATTTGGTTCCTATATGGTTTTTAGGTCGCTGTACGCAAGTGTCGAGTTTGCCAACATTTCAATTATGAAGATTCATTTCATGTACCATTTTTGATTTACTAAAAATGTATAGTTTTCGAGTTACTTTGAAATAAACTGGCATAATTCCCTTTTAACACCTAACTTCGCTCTCGCGACTGAACGATTGATTGGAGAAAAAACCGCTAGTACATAAAATGTAAGAAATTTTACTCTCTTTTATTTCATATAGGTTCAATATTTACGAAATTGGATAGTTTTCGAGTAATTTTAGAAAAACTAAAAAAACGATCTATTACACGGTTTTTGCTTAAAAAACGTGTTTTCGGTCAAAATTCTTGTTGGAAAACCTGATATTCGTGTACAGCGACCCAAAAAACATATAGGAACCAAATATCAGAACTCCACCAAACCTCTCCCCTATTCGCCCTTTTTGAGCACCATTTGACTGGACTACTTCCCAAGTTCAAAAATTGCTCGTAACTCGGAAACGCGCGATTTTCGGACACATGTTTACATGGACTTTTTTACTTGCCTTGGTGTGTAGAACAATACCCCGAAGTTTGGCGAAACATTTTAAAATCACCCTGTATGTATAATACATATATGAGTATACCTAACGCATTTGTATGAAAACAAATAATAATTCTGAAATAAGGGAACTTGATTTATTAGTAATTTTTTTTTATTTTATCAAAATTTAGTTAATCATAATCCCGTAATCAAAAAAGCAAATAAACAGTCTTTTGTACACATACGTAGTTTTTTACGTAGATTCGAATTTTCTAAATACAAATTCATTATTCTATTTAAAATTCCAAAGTTACCCCTACCCCTAAAAATACAAAGAGGAGGTAAATCTCAAAAATATGTTTAAATATGTCCCCCATCTCCCTATTGCCGCACAAAAATTTCATGAAAATATTGTAAACCGTTGTCGAGATATCTCCTTGTAACACTTTAAAAAACTCACCTGGTATGTAAAGTCGGCAGCTCATTTTAAAAATCACCAACTTTGCATTTCTCTCATAAATAAAACCAGCAACGTTGTTTGAAAACCTCTTATCAGTGACAGTTTCGTTTTCGAGGTTATGTTGCTTTTGTTGTTGCATTTGTAAGTTAATTTGTTACTTAAATGAGGTGCCAAAGCCTTGCCAAAGCATAACCAACCTACTGCGAGTGCTTCGATGCCATGTCTGGGTACAATTTCTATAAATTGTCTTGTTATCGAAAGCTCCTTCGATGTCCACAATTATGCAAAGGGAAGTTTCTTATCGCTGATGGCCTTTTTAACATTGCTAGCCACACACAATCGCATTCTTCATCTGAGCATAGAGTAAATTACGATGTTTACTTTCCATTTTTAATTTGAAAGACATAAAACGTTAAAATTAGTAAGATTACATTCGCGCGCTTATTTAATAAATTTAAAAATCACCATACTAGGGTAATTTTTATTTAACCAACATAGGTCAGCAGGTGTTGGGTGGGGGTTGGCTTTTTTAAATTTGCTTCTGACTTTATGTGAAGGCAAAATCAAACAATTGAATAAAACATTTTACTTTTTAATGAAATATAAAAAATAGTCTTTTGTTTTTATTTGTTGCGTTTTTAGTTCATCGGTTTAGACGTTGGTTTAAGAAATCAAAAGGAGTAAGTTCAGCAGTGTGGCCAACCTGCTAAATCAAATCCCTTAAAAAACAACTGTATTACCAAAGTAATTACGCAAATTAAATTATAAATGTATAAAAAAAACGAATTTTATTTTTATATCAAACAAATAATAAATAGATTAAAACAGTTTAAACTGCCATACTGGAGTTAACAAAAAATGCGTAGGTACTATTATACACATTATAAGCTTAGTTACAGTATGATCGGAAACTTTCAAAGTCCAGAGGGCTGTGGAATTATTTTGTCAAAAAAATTTGTTGGCAGTCGTGGTAGTAAAAGACACATTGGAATTTTATATCTGTCAGTTTAAGGTTATGTCAGGATTGTCATTTCAACAAATACAAATATTCTTGTTGAATACATAAAAATTTTAGTAACAAAAACAACTACAGCTATTCAAAATGATTTGCTGCATTTTCCATACACAGAACTCCCTAGTGCTCAGCATTAAACATCCTGTACAAGTTAAGTTTATCTGTCAAATTTGTATAGGTTATATTCATATATTTTCTATATTGCTAGTAGGATCTGGGAACGGGCGAAAACATTACGGCGCCGACATAGTCTCACTCTGAGCACTGCGCGTCTCGTGCACATGCCTGTGAATTAGAACTCCGCCTTTAGAAGCGAATTTTAAACTTGACCGTAACGTTCACTTCCCCACCTCGCTGGACGACACTTGCGCACAGCTCACCAAGTCTGTAGAAGAGTTGGTTGTCTGTCTCACTTACGCTGTGACATCTCCACTTATAGGCGCTAGCAATATAGAAGTAAAAATATATGGTAGTAACCATATATTTATACTACTATATTGCTAGTAGGGCCTGGGAACGCGCGAAAACATTACGGCGCCGACATAGTCTCACTCGTCGTACTACGCGTCTCGTGCGCATGCCTGAGAATTCGAACTCCGCCTTTAGAAGCGAATTTTAAACTTGCCCGTAACGTTCACTTCCCCACCTCGATGGCCGACGCTTGCGCACAGCTCACCAAGTCTGTAGAAGAGTTGGTTGTCTGTCTCACCTACGCTGTGACCTCTCCACTGATAGGCGCTAGCAATATAGAAGTAAAAATATATGGTAGTAACCATATATTTATACTACTATATTGCTAATAGGGTCTGGGAAAGCGCGAAAACATTACGGCGCCGACATAGTCTCACTCGTCGTACTACGTGTCTCGTGCGCAGGCCTGAGAATTTGAACTCTGCCTTTAGAAGCGAATTTTAAATTTGTCCGTGAAGTTCACATATATATATAATACACATATATTGCTAGTAGGGCCTGGAAACGTCAGAAAACATTACGGCGCCGACATAGTCTCACTTAGAGTATAACGCGTCTCGTGCGCATGCGTGAGAATTCAAACTCCGCCTTTAGAAGCCAATTTTAAACTTGACCACTTCCCCATTGGCCGAACGACACCGCCGCGCTTGCACACAGCTCACCATTATACATTGAAGAGTTGGTTGTCTGTCTCACTTCCTTGGTGAGTTTCCCATTCATGGCCGCTAGCAATATAGTAAGTATTAGATATATGGAAGTTCACTTCCACACCCCGCTGGACGACGCTTGCGCACAGCTCACCAAGTCTGTAGAAGAGTTGGTTGTCTGTCTCACTTACGCTGTGACCTCTCCACTTATAGGCGCTAATAATATAGAAGTAAAAATATATGGTAGTAACCATATATTTATACTACTATATTGCTAGTAGGGCCTGGGAACGCGCGAAAAGTTTACGGCGCCGACATAGTCTCACTCTGAGCACTGCGCGTCTCGTGCGCATGCGTGAGAATTCGAACTCCGCCTTTAGAAGCGAATTTTAAACTTAACCACTTCTCCATTGGGCGGACAACTCCGCCGTTCTTGCGCACAGATCACCATTATACATTGAAGAGTTGGTTGTCTGTCTCACTTCCTTCGTGAGTTTCCCACTCATAGCCGCTAGCAATATAGTAAGTATTACATATATGACTTGACCACTTCCCCACCGCGCGGACGACGCTCTTGCGCACAGCTCACCAAATACATCGAAGAGTCTGGCTCACTTACGCTGTGACCTCCTCACTCATAGCCGCTAGCAATATAGTAGTAAAAATATATGGTAGGTAGTAACTATAAATTTAGTATTGTTCTGTTGGCAATAAAGCTGTTCCTTGAAGCAGGAATTTTATTACAGCTGTTCAAGTACCTGCAATAACATTAAAATTGTTGCTTGTGTTAAGTTATATTGGAAATTTACAAAAAACAAGGTTAATATGAATGGACAAGCATTGTTTACGCAAGAGCAAGAAGCAGAAAAGCAGGAAGCACGTGCTCTGTTACGGGAAAGATTTTTAAGATTAATATCACACTTATCAGGTTTGTTTTGATATATTTTCACGTGTGCTTTGCAAGATTTTGTTTTTTAGGTGGGCAAAGTTGTCAAATGAGACTATTTGATCATTGCGATCACTCATGCCAAGTCCGAGGATTTAATCCAAGCTTTGAGAGTGTTATAGTGGAAAATTTAATTACTCCATATCCGCAACCAATATCGAAAGCAATAATTAGGTCCAGTGATATAATTTCCATGCATTTTGAAGTTGATGATTTGAATAAATATCGTTAAAAATAAATTTTTAAAACTTGATTGCATCTTTTTTTTGGAGTAATAAGAATGGCTGTGTCTGTACAACCAGTACTGGAATGCTATTAGTGCTGAGACGGTGAATGTATCGTGTGTTAAAAAAAAACTCATTTAGGGTAGGCCTTGGAAAGAAAGAGAAAATCTAGTCATGTTTTAACTTAAGTCTGTAGGTGAATGTCAGATTGCATTTTGTTTATGAACACATCTATCACTGTGACAGGTAAAAGCATATATTTAAAGTACTTTATTGCTAATAGGGCCTGGGAACGGCCGAAAACATTACGGAGCCGACATAGTCTCACTCGTCGTACTACGCGTCTCGTGCGCATGCCTGAGAATTCGAACTCCGCCTTTAGAAGCGAATTTTAAACTTGACCACTTCCCCACCGCGCGGACGACGCTTGTGCACAGATCACCAAGTACGTAAAAGAGTTGGTTGTCTGTGTCACTTACGCTGTGACCTACCCACTCATAGCCGCTAGCAATATAGTAGTGTTAAATAATGGTTATATTATCATATATTTACACTAGTATATTGCTAGTAGAGCCTGGGAACGCGCGAAAAAATTACGGCGCCGACATAGTCTCACTCGTGGTACTACGCGTCTCATGCGCATGTCTGAGAATTCGAACTCCGCCTTTAGAAGCAAATTTTAAACTTGACCGTGAGCATACATATAATACACATATATTTCTAGTAGGGCCTCGGAACGCACGAAAACATTACGGCGCCGATATAGTCTCACTTAGAGTATAACGTGTCTCGTGCGCATGCGTGAGAATTCGAACTCCGCCTTTAGAAGCGAATTTTAAACTTGACCACTTTCCCATTGGGCGGATGACGCCGCCGCGCTTGCGCATAGCTCACCATTATACATTGAAGAGTTGGTTGTCTGTCTTACTTCCTCCGTGAGTTTCCCACTCATAGCCTCTAGCAATATAGTAAGTATTAGATATATGACCGTGAGGTTCACTTCCCCACCGCGCGGACGACGCTTGTGCACAGCTCACCAAGTACGTAAAAGAGTTGGTTGTCTGTGTCACTTACGTTGTAACCTCCCCACTCATAGCCGCTAGCAACATAGTAGTAATACATATACAGTGCGTAAATTAAGTATGGAAACGGTGGTATTATTTGCATACGGCCATAGATAGAACTCTGAAATTTGGTATAGAAGTAAAACATACGGTTTTCTACTAATATTCGTGGTTCCAATTTTTCTATCGATCGTTACGACTGCAGCATGGCCAACTTGATTATTTTTTAAATTGAAATGGGGGTCGAAAGTACCATCATTAGAAAGCTGTTTTTGTGTAGAATCCAACGATGTAGCACTTGATATGGCAGTTTTGAAAAATAACTTCACTATACCAAATTAAACTTTGAGAATATTACTTTCAACGGCTTGCTAAATATGTTAAAAAAATTTCAACTTTAAACAGTATATTTATAATGTACTGTTTAAAGTTGGAAAACAAAACAAAGCATTCACCTCCAACTAAAGTAGCTTTACTCATCACTGCCAACATAAATTTAATTTTTAAAAAATCCACAGCCCTCTTGACGTCGAAAGTTTTCGATCATACGTTATTATTCATGCATATTATGCAGTATCGCATATAGGCAAAATCACAAAGTAGCTATTTATGCAACAAGTGCGTTGCATACAATATTTTATCTACGACCTTAATTTTACTGTTATTAATCCATAAATATCGATTTAACAAAGGTTTGCATCTACGACACTTCTAATTTATGTCATAATAAACAGTAGGCCATTCCGCGCAAGCGAATGTTAGCGAAGCCAGTACTGTCAAGGTCAGTTACGAAATGTAATTATTAATACTCCACATCTGACTGTATTCATTACATAACACTTTAATTATTTAAAAAACACTTTACTTGTAGAGCAAGAAGCAACTAAAATAACTGTACAACTTCACTTCCAGTTCGAAATTGTAGTTTTATAACCTCACTTTACTTTTAGCACATGGGCTAAATGTAAACAGCTGATTTCTGTTACCACACTAAACTATAAAACGTCACTTTTAGTGAAACAAGCTAGCGTTAAAAGGCCTACTTTTAGTAGTGGTCGTAGATAAATATATTTAACTAGAAATTCACTTTATGAAGCATATACCGGGTGTAACACGGAAAAATGTGCCGAATCAGAGTTATTTTATTTAACGGAAAGCCCTACATTTAAATTGCTTTAAAGTTTTGCATTGGAATACTAATCATTTTAATGTAAAGTTATATAAGTCTGTTTTAGATATATTAACGATTTCGTGCAAAAAATGCTGAATTTCAGGCGGTTGTTGTAAGTAATAGAAAACAATTGAATGAAAGCAAACGTTACTAAAAACTTGTCTTTTTCGTGAATTTACTTTCGAGTATAAAATGGTGGCTCTGGGTATTAATGCTATACAGGTTGCTCAACATATGCAAACTTAATAAATAATTAAGTTTTTTTAAAAATGGAACCACTTGTATATTTTTATACTTTTGAAAAACCCTTTTATTGAGCTTTCTTTTTATATCTTCTTCATGCCCAAATTCAACTATTTTTCAGCTATGCGAGTTTGAACATTCAAAATCTGGTGTGATACCCGCACACAACTTCCTTTTACAGTGGTCTTATAATTAGCCAAAAATTTTATTTTTACTTTTTAAGCATTTGTCAAAAATTTTCAAAAATTACAAATTCTACAGAAACCTTACAAAATAGAGCGTTAGTTGAAGAGACAAATTTTCTCTAAAATTTTAAGCTGAATTCAAAAATATAATAATATACCGGGAGTTCTATTTAAAATAGGAATTAATAAAAAAAATAAGGAAAAACAAAACAAACCCATTTTAAAGGTATTCAACTGGAAAATCACCTATCTCACATCAATACACATTAAAAATGTAAAATGTAGAGTTTGAAAAAATCGTTAAAGCCGTCTTTAAAAAAATCGAAAACACCATACTTCCGGTTATGCGATTTTCTTCAAAAGATTGCTGTCGCATCTAGATAGTACACAAAACTTATATATAAAGTTTCAACGCCATACCTCTTTTCGTTTTTGAAATATTCTGTTTACAGACAGACAGACCAATAAATAAAAACATGTTTTTTCGGTTCAGGGGACTCTAAAACGTGAAGATCTGTTGAAAATTCAATTTCGAATTTTTGGGGTGAATCCAATACTTCCTTTATCATAAAAGGAAGTAAAAATCAGTAAAGAACTTTATAGTAAATCCTCTATCATATCGGGACTGGAATTTATGCATAGCGTGCTGGAGCACACTCCTCGTTTATTTTCTATCTCTTTCTTTAACATAGTGAACGATAATTGTCAGATCGAGGACGAACTAAATTAAAGAAAGAGAGAAAATAAACTAGTTGTGTGCTCCGCTACTCTATGTATAAATTCTAGTTCCGATATGATACCGAATTTCCTATACTTGAAGGTGGAAGTGTTGAAACTATGCACTTTGAAAGTATCAAAGTTCACTGTGTATCTTTTGGGTCCAAAATATGCCCATTTTGTCAAAGGTAGACACCTGAGCTATGTGTAAAATATTACTTTTATTTAACTAATAATTTTTGAGTTAAAGCAAAAATATACAGAATTTTATTATTTAACGTGCTCACCCTGCATACAGTGTATCCAAGATAAGGAGGGCCAGTGTGGAGATCTCGTTAATAGTAAGAGATACAAATTTGATTATATAGTAAGAAAGTTGCGTAATTAAAGGACTAACAAAATGACGCCTAGAAATTCTCTGATATGATTTTTCAGTTTCGAGTTCTCTTAAAACCCGAATTTTCAGATTTTAATTCTTTTTTTTCTGGGGTTAAGATTAAAGTTAGAGCGAAACTGGCAAAACTTCTTTATATCAACTTTTAATTGACCACGTTACAATTGTTTATCCGACGTTTCGTCTTCGAGCAACCTTCATGAAACTCATTTTTTAAATACAGTCCTGATTTTCTCGTGTCAAATTTTGGAAACCCTTTTTATTCTAAATTCAACAATGTATCTACCACCCATTATGATTTAATTACGAATCTTTTTTATCACCATCAAGAAATGTTTGGATAAGGACCTAGAGCATTTCATACGTTGTTTCAGCTTTTGTAGTTTAAGGAAAAAAGTAATGAGTCACACTCCATCTTTTTTATTTCTAATTTTAATTATTATTTGCAAGTACGAAAAATAATAAATTCATTAATTACTATTGAAAATTATTTGTATTCCAAGACAATGGCGTATTATGGCAGAAGCCTAAGAAGCCGGGGCTTCTGGCGCAAAATTTCAGGAGGCGCCAAAATGGAATGATTAACAAAAAATGTGTTTCATATTTGTCATAAAATATTAATTCCCAAGCATGTGTCTACTGAAAATAGCAGTCTAAAACAGTCACAGCCCAAAATTTCTGGATTTTAAGAATAATAAGTAAAATTTAGGGATAAAATTTTAAGGAGCTTCTGCCGACAAGCATGGTTAATACGCCACTTTCCAAGACCGTACGTTATTATTAAGGATTAAAAACATCCAGAGCTACTTTAACACATTTCGTAAACAGCAACACAAGAATTTTACAAACCTGTTAGGTCATACTTGTGATAAGTACACACTCTAAGCAGTATAATGCCAGAAATACTGAATAATGTTTTAGATTCAACAGTTAGAAGTTGCTATTTAGAGATGGGCGCGTGAGTGAGTATTCACTCATGTCACGCACGTTTCGCGCTTGCTTTAAATGCTCACGTTCACGCACGCTCACGCTCACATTCACTGACGTTCACGGCATGACCCGCCACTCACGACGAAAATTTATTCAAATTCAGATAGAACAGAATGTTCAATTTTAAAACCAATAAAAATTGAACAGAATGTTCAATATTATAACCAATAAAAATCTGTAAAGGCTTTACCCAGAACTTCTCTCGTAAGTGGACATTGTGACACTAAAAAATTTTAAAAATCAAATTAAGCTAGTGGTAAAAATATCTTTATGTTGCTAATAAATTACGTAAATTTTCAACTAAAAAAATATTACTGGTGATTGAATTCGAAGAGCAGGCGGCTGCGTATGCGATTCCAGCGTTTTGTGGGATATTGCAAGCAAATGAGGTATTCCTACATGCGCTACCGAGCACTTCTTGTGTCCGTGCGCCCCGGCTGCCTTAAATAGAACCTTAAAATAGAAATAATTATTAATTCTCAGGCAGGACGCCATTGACTGTACACAGTACACACAACACTCACGCCACAACATAGATACGCATGCGCAGCTCCATCTCTAGATCTTGCACATGGGGCGGTTGCGAGTGGGGAAGGGGGGACTGTTTTTACGTCACGCGCTCATCCCTATTGCTATTTATGCTTAGAGAATAATGGCAATCTTTTTAAACACCTCCTGTAAATTTAATAGGTACCTATTGAATTGTTTCAAGGTTCTAGTTATTATTGTTTCTGTTTGTCGTTTGTTCATCTATTTATTGTTCATTGTCTGGAGTGACTAAGAAATTTCCAGGAATTCTTACAAGCTTATAGATACGAATACTTGTAGTCGAAAATATCCTATTATTATCGACAAGTAGAAGTGGTCTAATACGGAAGAATTTCCGGAATATTTTTGTTTGCATACTAGACAGGGACATTCGGCATGACAACTTACGGAATTGAAACATCTGCCCATGGCTCTCAGTTCATGCATTAGCAAAATGTCTGATTTTTAAGTGAGCTTTGGCCATATGAATTGTGGTGCGGATATTTTCAAATGGGATAACATTGATTGGAACTATGTATTTGGTTTACGTCACTCGTTCTGTATTTCATATTTACGTAGAATGACATTTTTAAATGATACACAGAAATAGGATTCTTTTCATGGCTAAGTATGTAAGTACCTACATCCAATTGCATTGAAATCTTGTGAAACAAAACCGAAAATGTATTCTTAAAATATACCATTACAATGACGAACATTTTTCATCAACTTTAGTGTTTGTATATGAATATCTTTTTCTTATCACTGTCGATATAACTTTGAATGGTATATCTTCTACTTAACCATAAGCTTTGGTTAAATAAACGCCATAGTACTCCCCGGCCATATCCAAGGTAAAAGCAAACTGCTGTCCAATAAAGCATGATTTCAAATCATCAAAGGGTTTGAAGATGGGGATTGGAAATTGGACAGTTGATCGTCGTATGCTAATAGTGGATATTGGATATTGTGAAAAGTATAAATTTTCCTTGGATCTTGAACTACTACGACCAATGTTTACTCAGATAGGATTTGAAGCAAGCCCTTGCAGGAGCAACGTTACCGAAGTTATTATCAGCTCACTCGAATATACTGACGACAATGTCATTATTTGTGAAAACTTAGATGGTCTTCGACAACGTTTTTGCAGGACCAATTCTGTTGGAGTAAAAATTTTAGCAAAATATATTAGATGTATAATGAAGATGGCAATATCTAGGTACCTCCAAGAAAATGAGGTCTGTATTCTGCAATGACAACCTGAAGTTAAGACAGAACATGATGACCTGTTACATTTGGTCGAAACATGAACACTCAAGGTAAGTTCTCTGAACTGCCTGTAAATATTGATATATAACACCATGGACACATTTATTAATCATTAACAATATCCTCATTTTTTTATGTTGTTATCAGGTGTTTTCTAGGTTCATTATCGGTTTACCTCATTTTGGAAGAAAGCGCTTGTTATATATAACTAGGTACTGGTGTAAAGCAAATTGTATAGTCTTGCTTCTATCATTCCTCTTCCTTAATCCATGTTTTTCAAAGTCATCCTCTTTTTCCCAGGTTTAGCGTTCAAGTCACCTATTATCATCAGAAACTGGGTTGGATTTTTTTCCCTGGCTTTAGTAATATCTTCGTAGAATCTATCTACTTCGTTATCTTCATAGTCTGACGTTGGCACATACGTTTGGATAATATTGAAATATTTTAGCCAATAATCCACCATGGTGGCTGATGCGGGTTGTGGATAGTAAAAGAAATAAAGATATCCACCTCTCGAATACTCTAATAGCTTTAGGATTTGAAGCGTTGGTCAAGAGAGACCAGAGAAGGGATCTGACTAAAAGTAGTCTAAAAAGAATTCAGCTCGGGGTTGCCAGTTCCTGTATTCACAAAATGTGAGCCCCTGGGGGTGTAAGCATTATAACGAACAAAAAATATACCATATAAGATGTAACTTTTCTAAAAAAAGGTTTACGACAAGAAATAATGGTAAGCTCGATGTTGTTAATAAGCACGCGAAAAGAAAGAAATAAAATGATAAAAAAAAGCGAAATGAACAACGTCAGAACTCCGCAAGACAGTGAAAAATATAGGAAAATATTGGATATAAAACTCAAACAATTAAAGATCTCAAACAAGAATATAAATACAATAAATGACCAGATACTAAAACTTTTCATCCAGGCGTTAGATGAATTTGCACTAAAGAAAGCCATGAAAGGAATGAAAGAAAGATTAGAGAAAATACCAAAAAGTTAATTGAAGAAAGAAGAAATCTACCATTGATGGGCAAGTCAAATTCCAGCGAATATAGACAACTAAATAAAGGAATATTTAAGGGACTAAGGAAGGATTTACAACAATATAGCACTTAGGAAATTGTAACAAGCACAAAGGAAAACAAAAGCGTGAGAAAGATGCCATTAAGATTGCAGAATGGTAAAAAAGAGGTAGGTAATCAAACTTCGAGAGAGCAAAGAATCACTTCGAATAGACAGGATATTCTGAGAATGACCGACGAATATTATACTGAATTGTACTCCAGCAAAAAGGAGCCAGAAATACCAAGAGGTGAAGTTAAAGAAATACAAATTATAAATCAAGGTTCAGAAAAAATACCAGAAGTTTCTAAACATGAGTTAGAGAAAACCCTGGGAAAAATGAAAAACAACCGTGCACCAGCAGAAGACAACGTCACAGCAGAAGCAATAAATGCAGGGGGAGAAACTTTACTATGATTGCAAAACTAGTTAACAAATGCATCGATATGGGCAAAACATCAAAACAATGTAACAATGCGATAAAAGATTTGATATGCAAAACAAGAAGGGTGCTATCACAAAGTCGGAAAACTACTTAATGTTGTTAGAGGACATCAAACGAGATAACTTTGCCTAATAAGCTATACGTCAAAAATTCGTAATAATTCCATAAATAATTAAACATTTAATTACTTTAACTGATATTGATGATTGCAAATTTCTATGAACAGAAGTTCGCATAAGTCATTACGAAAAGACCAAATTTAGATAAAATGCAGAAGCAAAAACCATTTGTTTGGTTATTTCAATCACATTTGATGCATTAGGTTAATGTACTCATCTGATTTAGTCAGTGGTTCTGAAAAGTTTGCAGTTTTGCGCCATACCCTATGAGATGTTTTTTCTGTAAGCAATTAATTTTTAGTGCAATGTAGTTCTACTGAATTCAGTATACACCCATTTAATTTTATGACCATACTTATGAATCAACCTGTATATTGCATATACATATAAATAATTACCAAACGAATAACAGATAAACTTCTGCCAACCTCGAGAACAACCTGATTTTTGAGCAGGATACAAAACTAACGATTACCTACCTGCTGACACTCAAGGCCCTTACTGAAAAATGCAATGAATACAACAATCCCCCATACTAATGTTCATTGACTTAAAGCCTTTGATACAGTGGTAGTCTGGACTACACTAGCTGCCTTAAATTAATGCTAAATATAATCATCTTTATTTATGAACAAAACTGAAATGGACGTGGGTTGGATATGTGGCCAGAAAAAAAGAGCAAAAGATGGACTATACAGATTCTACAACGGAGGTCGAAGAGACTCAGCTAGAAGTAGAGGGAGACCACCAACTCGTTGGACAGATGACATATAAAGAATAGCAGGGAAATATATGCTGAAGGGCCAGAACAGAAATGAATGGAAAGCCTGGGAGAAGCCTATATCTATCAGTGAATGTCAGAAGCTGGTTAATGATAATGATAATGAACCAGATCCTGAGCGGAAACCCTTACATAATATAAAATTCAGGAAAATGTATTCAGGCAATAGCTGATTTTAAGAGGAAAACGAGAAAGCCAGGATGAAACTCACAACAGATAAATAAACATTCACGAATGGAAGCCTATTCATAGTGTCAGCCAACGTTGGGAAGACTGGACAGGACGCATAAAGAACAAGATTATAGAAATTAAACAAAACATTCTCTAAACAATCACTGTCCATATTACAACAATTTCCCGTTTAACTGAAGTTACAGATAACTGTAAATGTTATACACGAATTAATTTCTGAAAATGCTGATTAAGGTAATTACCCAATGTTTCACACTTAATAGCATCATTTGCCACTTAGAGTGTATTTAAATACTTGCGGTAACTCTTATTTCATTACTATTTGCCCTTTTCTCTTTCTTCTCATAAACAGATTTTTCAATGAATAAGTAAAAACCAAAACGTTCTATATAATTCTTTTTCTACGATTATATCAAAATGACCTTTTGCAGTTAAAAGCTTTGCGTCGTGCTGTTAAATTCGTCGCAGGTGCTTTAAAGACTTACTTATGCACTAGTATCATAATATACTATTATATCCCTATTGTGGTTGTTAAACGATAAGGTCTACAACAGAGCTGTAAAGACTAAAAGAATTAGAAAAATTTTTGAAAGACCTGGACTTTCCCGCTTTTTTATAGTAGAAATTCAATGCTTAAAAAACAGAATTAAAGAATTAGATAGTGGTATTTAAACCAACAATATTATTCTTTTAGTTGTAATTATACTAAATGCCATTTAATATACTTTACAATACTTTCATTTCAACATATCGTTGTAAACCACAGGATTTCCCGGTTAGTGCCTCGTACAAAACAGAATTAATTCAAACAAGACAATATTGAACGGCCCCAATAAATGAAATTCAGTGGAAATCATTTAAATTAAAGTATACAGCACATGCGGCCAGTGGGTAACATACAAAAATATTTTTTTCTCAAATTTCATTCTATTGCTGTCCTTTGGAAAAAAAATTATAGAGTGTGCTCCACTTCTCACCTTCACACTCCTGTATCTTCCTTATGTACTTTCTGATCTGTTTCAAATGTTGGTGGATAATACTATCCTTTATCGGAGTTACTTTCAACATTTTTAAATAATTTTCTGCAAAACAGTAGCCTAATACAACCAAAAATAAATGCAAAAATTTAAAAATCATAGCAGACCGAATTTTCAGGAAATAGTAATTTGTATACAAAGGCGCTGAAGTTTAACTTTTTATCATGAATGTGGATTTAGTTGTCGAGACCTGCAGGGCCAAGGCAAATAAGCCACATGAGAAATAAAAAGGAACTCCAGTGCCGAGGGGTACATCATGTTTTCTTTAAATAGAGAAATTGTGAAATCACTTTTTAACCAACTTTTGTAGGTTATGTTGACATCGGTTGACGTTTATCTGTCGCCCCGCCACCAACAAATAATCGGAAAACAATGGAGTACTTTACTGCCGATTTCTTGTATTTAAAATAAAAGCTATTAAAAAAAATTGCTCACAAATACAAATGCGGTCGGTCTATTTGATTTTATAACCACTAGGTAGGCAACACATTTAACACGTGTATAATTTTTACAGGTAAATCTTAATTTTGTTTCTTTGTTTGCTAAGGACAAAGTCTAGGTACTAATGCAGAATGAAACTACCCATTTTCCAAATTTTTTGAAAATTAATTTTAAGATTAAGTTATCTGTGGAAGATCATAAGCTTGTTAAATGTGTTGCCTACTTAGTTTTTATATGATAAAATGGGCAGCCTGTATAAGTGTATAGTCACAATCAAAATTGTTATTGAAAAATTATTATTATTTATTTTTACCAACTAAACACACTATTTCTATTTTTCAGCAGAGGTTAGTGTATTCCACTTATTATTTAAATTGGCTATGAAATTTTAAGCCATGAACACAATATTATAAATTATTAACAATAACAAATTTCTCATTTAAACTCGGATTTCTACTATTTTGATAATTAAACCTACTATGATTTTTCAGGTTTTCGCATTTATTTTAGATTTTAGTAAGCCACTGGTTTGCTGTAAAATTATTTAAAAATTGTAAAAATAACTCTTTTAAAGTATAGTACAATTGACCAAAATTTGAAATCGATTCGAAAATAAATAAGCAAGATACAAGGGTGTGAAGGTGAGAAGTGAAACACACTGTATGAGCAAAATTTTTACAAAAGTTGAAGATGGGTTTCAAATCACTTGAACTTTATACGTTCTGACAAAGTTTCTATCTGCCTCATAAAAAATATATTTTAAATTTTTAAAATAAATGCCACAGCTACATTATCTCCAAACAAATTTGAATTACATTGTTTCCTATGCGGCGAAATAAAATGGTAATTTTTTGTAGAACTAGGAAAGTTCTAACAAATGTTTCTTTAATTCTTTTGTTGTAGTTACTAGGTAGTTCCTTATATTCAGAGATCCAAAAAAAAAACTGTTCCTCAGCGGGCTGTGGAAATTCAACGTATGAATAATATGTTGGTGACACTGTACGTCAATGTCAAATTCGAGGTTATCAGGTTAGGTTTTCCGTTAGTTATGACACAAAATGACGCAAATCCTAACCTGCTAACCTCGAATTTGACATTGGCGTACAGTGTCACCAACATATTATTCATACGTTGAATTTCCACAGTGAGGAACAGTTTTTTTTGGATCTCTCGATACTATATGACAGAATGTATTATTTTTACTTGTTTAATTTTCATACAAGCCAAAATTTTAAGTTTGGAAAAGCGCCTGTATCTATTATTTCATTTAAAAAATATTGTTTATATTCAAGTTCCTATATTTACAGATTCTTTAATTAAGGATAGGCAACCCACAGTACAGTAGCGTCAAGGCAAGTGTATACCAAACTCAAATGCGCAAACCCAAATATACCCATTACGTCATAGACTAGACCAAGAGTAACCATACACAAAGGTCTATTGTTATCTCTGTCATAATAACGCAAAACTATATTTACATTTCCTTGTGGATCTATTCTGTCAAATAACGGGTTGTACCGTTCACTGCCTGTAACCACTATTTCCTACCAACTTTCTACATTTTAAAAGTAGATTAGAATAAAACGCAATACATGTAATCGACAGGGATACCATCAACAATAAAAAATTTATGACTAATGCCGTCATCGTTTTATTTAGTGCGCCAGTGCTGTGATGAATAGTTTTTAATGCAAAATATGAGAATTCCGACCAGGCCTGCTCCTTCTGTTGAAGAAGCGCTAAACAAAGGCTCTACGAATCGAAGGTAAACAAAAAGTGTGTTGCCATCAAGGTTTTATTGTGTGCACTTGCAGGTACAATCAACAAAATGTCAAGAAAAAACCGCCCCCTAGACCTCCGCCTCCAAACCTGACAAAAGTAAGAAGTAAATCAGCATGGAATTTAAACCAACAGTTTGAAAGTGCCTCATTAATCGATTTAAGTCCACCGGATTCGCCAAAAAACTTTGTAGCCAGCAGAAACCGAGCGTTCGGGGGAAGTGTATCTAGTTCATTTAGTAGTAGCACCAGCAGTTTAGCTTCAAGCAAAAAAAGCTTCGAATATGAAACTGTAAATGTGGATCCTTGGGATGTACAAACACCTGTAAATACAAATAGCGCTACGCCGTCTCCACACACAAACGGACCATCTGGTAATACTCTATTGGTGCCACAGATATCTGTACCTACAATTATAAGAGCTCCAAGTAAAGCAAGTTCTGTGAAAACAAGAACCGATGTGTCTGAAAGGAATCAATCACCACCTATGCCTTCCGTGCCTCCACCAAGTCCACCCAAAAATGTAGCTGAAGTCACTATATCGTACGGTATTGCCTTATATGATTTTCCAGCTACCCAACCTGATGATCTGAGCTTACAGGTAATATTTCATATTAGAATTAGAGGCCAAGTGTTGAAACTAAATAGTTAATAAACTGACGTGTTGAAGCTGAGGGAAATGTTTTGGTTTTAGGATTGCATTTAAAAAATTAGACGTACCTAATTTTTACAATACGTAACATTCACAAGCTGAACATTATTCTTGATTGGAAAAGTACATTTTTAGAAAAACGTGCTATGCAATTAAAGGAAATTGTGTGATATTAAGGCGAGGAATATAATTTTAACTTTATTTCACTAACCGGTAGTACACTCAGCCCTTCAAATTCAAAGATTTGATTATTCATGGGTTTTCCATCAATAATTAAATGGAAATTGTCGTTGAGTTTTACAGTCTTACTATGGAAAATTACTTATGGAAAAACCGCAAATATTTCTAAGCCCTCCAGATTTTAACTCTTAATAGGAACTGTAGACTATAATCAATCAGTTAGAAATCTACAGTAACTAGTTGTAACTGACTTTAGCCATGTGACCATAAATACTTTAAATTTCAATTGTAGGTAATCAATGAATGTTATCAAGACTGACTAGTGGAAAAATCTAGTTGAACATCCATGATTAATTTGAAAGTCAATTTTAAGGTTAGCAATAATAAAAAATCAAATTTCTGCCAATTAAAAACGTTTACTTGACTTGTCAAAGCATGATAATAATAACTCTAAAACTGAGTTAAGTTGAACGTCTACAATTAAATGAATAGTTTGAAAGTCAATTTTAATCAATCTGTGGATATTAAGATTCGGAAACCTCAAAAATTTGCTTCTGTTGATAAAATGTTGACTTTTTTTTACTAGGCAGAAGCTGAGTTGAGAATCAATGATTAATTTTAAACTCAGTATTTAAGAATTAAAAATCTAACTTTTAAATTAAAGTTGCCTTAATTGACTATTTAACGCACAACAATAATTACTCCAAAACTGACAAGTTGAACGTCTACAATTTTAATAAATTTGTTGAGATTAGGGTTCAGAATTCTCAAAAATCGACTTCCGTTGATCTATTTTCACTTTTTTTTTACTAGCGAAAAGCTGAGTTGAGCAATCACGATTAATTTGAAGGTCAACTTTAATTCATTAATGAAGGTTATCAGGTTGTCACCAAGTCAAAAACTGAGTTGAGCAACCATGATTAATTTAAAAGTCGCTGTTAATCAGTTAGTGAAGGATAGCACCAATAGACTTCAAAAATTAAAAATGTAATTTTGAAATTAAAAAGTTGATTATATTGACTGATCAACCCACGACAATAATTCCTCCAAACTGACTTAAGTTGAACGTCTACAATTTTAATCAATTTGTTGAGATTAGAATTCAGAACATCAAAGATCGACTTGCGTTGATCGAATTTTGCTTTTTTTAGTACCCAAAAGCTGAGTAAAGCATTAATGATTAATTTTAAAGTCAACTTTAATCAGTTAAAACTCAATTTATGGGGATTAGGATTCAGAGACCACAGAAATTGACTTCTGTTGATCAAATTTTCACTTTTTTTTGACTAACCAAAAGCTGAGTTAAACATTCATGATTAATTTGAAGGTCAACATTAATTCATTAGTGAAGGTTATCACGTTATCAGTTATCACCAAGTCAAAAACTGAGTTGAGCAACCATGATTAATTTGAATGTCGATATTAATCAATTAGTGAAGGTTATCACCAATAGACTTCAAAAATTTAAATTGTAATTTTGAAATTAACAAGTTGAGTTTATCAACTATTCAACGCGCGACAATAATTACTCCAAAACTAACTGAAGTTGACCGTCTACCATTTTAATCAAAATGTTGAGATTAGGGTTCAGAATCTATAAAAATCGACTTCCGTTGATCAAATTTTCACTTTCTTTACTAGCCAAAGTCCGAGTTGAGCATTCATGATTAATCTGAAGGTCAACTTTAATTCATTAGTGAAGGTTATCACGTTATCAATTATCACCAAGTCAAAAGCTGAGTTGAGCAACCATGATTAATTTGAATGTCGATATTAATCAATTAGTGAAGGTTATCACCAATAGAGTTCAAAAATTAAAAATGTAATTTTGAAATTAGTAAGTTGAGTTTATCAACTGTTTAACGTACGACAATAATTACTCCAAAACTAACTGAAGTTGACCGTCTACCATTTTAATCAAAATGTTGAGATTAGGGTTCAGAATCTGCAAATATCGACTTCCGTTAATCAGATTTTCACTTTCTTTTACTAGCCAAAGGCCGATTTGAGTATTTATGATTAATTTGAAGGTTAACTTTAATTCGTTAGGAAAGGTTATCACGTTATCAATTATCACACAAGTCAAACGCTGAGTTGAGCAACCATGATTAATTTGAATGTCGATATTAATCAATTAGTGAAGGTTATCAGCAATAGACTTCAAAAATTAAAATTGTAATTTTGAAATTAACAAGTGAGTTTATCAACTATTCAACGCGCGACAATAATTACTCCAAAACTAACTGAAGTTGACCGTCTACCATTTTAATCAAAATGTTGAGATTAGGGTTCTGAATCTGCAAAAATCGACTTCCGATGATCATATTTTCACTTTCTTTTACTAGCCAAAGGGCGAGTTGAGCTTTCATGATTAATTTGAAGGTCAACTTGAATTCATTAGTGAATGTTATCACGTTATCAATTATCACCAAGTCAAAAGCTGAGTTGAGCAACCATGATTAATTTGAATGTCGATATTAATCAATTAGTGAAGGTTATCACCAATAGAGTTCAAAATTAAAAATGTAATTTTGAAATTAGTAAGTTGAGTTTATCAACTGTTTAACGTACGACAATAATTACTCCAAAACTAACTGAAGTTGACCGTCTACCATTTTAATCAAAATGTTGAGATTAGGGTTCAGAATCTGCAAAAATCGACTTCCGTTAATCAGATTTTCACTTTCTTTTACTAGCCAAAGGCCGAGTTGTGTATTTATGATTAATTTGAAGGTTAACTTTAATTCGTTAGGAAAGGTTATCACGTTATCAATTATCACACAAGTCAAAAGCTGAGTTGAGCAACCATGATTAATTTGAATGTCGATATTAATCAATTAGTGAAGGTTATCACCACTAGACTTCAAAAATTAAAATGTAATTTTGAAATTAATGAGTTGAGTTTATCAACTGTTCAACGTACGACAATAATTACTCCAAAACTAACTGAAGTTGACCGTCTACCATTTTAATCAAAATGTTGAGATTAGGGTTCAGAATCTGCAAAAATCGACATCCGTTGATCAAATTTTTACTTTCTTTTACTAGCCAAAGGCCGAGTTGACCATTCATGATTAATTTGAAGGTCAACTTGAATTCGTTAGTGAAGGTTATCACGTTATCAATTATTACCAAGTCAAAAGCTGAGTTGAGCAACCATGATTAATTTGAATGTCGATATTAATCAATTAGTGAAGGTTATCACCAATAGACTTCAAAAATTAAAATTGTAATTTTGAAATTAACAAGTTGAGTTTATCAACTATTCAACGCGCGACAATAATTACTCCAAAACTAACTGAAGTTGACCGTCTACCATTTTAATCAAAATGTTGAGATTAGGGTTCAGAATCTATAAAAATCGACTTCCGTTGATCAAATTTTCACTTTCTTTTACTAGCCAAAGGCCGAGTTGAGCATTCATGATTAATCTGAAGGTCAACATTAATTCATTAGTGAAGGTTATCACGTTATCAGTTATCACCAAGTCAAAAACTGAGTTGAGCAACCATGATTAATTTGAATGTCGATATTAATCAATTAGTGAAGGTTATCACCAATAGACTTCAAAAATTTAAATTGTAATTTTGAAATTAACAAGTTGAGTTTATCAACTATTCAACGCGCGACAATAATTACTCCAAAACTAACTGAAGTTGACCGTCTACCATTTTAATCAAAATGTTGAGATTAGGGTTCAGAATCTATAAAAATCGACTTCCGTTGATCAAATTTTCACTTTCTTTTACTAGCCAAAGGCCGAGTTGAGCATTCATGATTAATCTGAAGGTCAACTTTAATTCATTAGTGAAGGTTATCACGTTATCAATTATCACCAAGTCAAAAGCTGAGTTGAGCAACCATGATTAATTTGAATGTCGATATTAATCAATTAGTGAAGGTTATCACCAATAGAGTTCAAAAATTAAAAATGTAATTTTGAAATTAGTAAGTTGAGTTTATCAACTGTTTAACGTACGACAATAATTACTCCAAAACTAACTGAAGTTGACCGTCTACCATTTTAATCAAAATGTTGAGATTAGGGTTCAGAATCTGCAAATATCGACTTCCGTTAATCAGATTTTCACTTTCTTTTACTAGCCAAAGGCCGATTTGAGTATTTATGATTAATTTGAAGGTTAACTTTAATTCGTTAGGAAAGGTTATCACGTTATCAATTATCACACAAGTCAAACGCTGAGTTGAGCAACCATGATTAATTTGAATGTCGATATTAATCAATTAGTGAAGGTTATCAGCAATAGACTTCAAAAATTAAAATTGTAATTTTGAAATTAACAAGTTGAGTTTATCAACTATTCAACGCGCGACAATAATTACTCCAAAACTAACTGAAGTTGACCGTCTACCATTTTAATCAAAATGTTGAGATTAGGGTTCAGAATCTGCAAAAATCGACATCCGTTGATCAAATTTTTACTTTCTTTTACTAGCCAAAGGCCGAGTTGACCATTCATGATTAATTTGAAGGTCAACTTGAATTCGTTAGTGAAGGTTATCACGTTATCAATTATTACCAAGTCAAAAGCTGAGTTGAGCAACCATGATTAATTTGAATGTCGATATTAATCAATTAGTGAAGGTTATCACCAATAGACTTCAAAAATTAAAATTGTAATTTTGAAATTAACAAGTTGAGTTTATCAACTATTCAACGCGCGACAATAATTACTCCAAAACTAACTGAAGTTGACCGTCTACCATTTTAATCAAAATGTTGAGATTAGGGTTCTGAATCTGCAAAAATCGACTTCCGATGATCATATTTTCACTTTCTTTTACTAGCCAAAGGGCGAGTTGAGCTTTCATGATTAATTTGAAGGTCAACTTGAATTCATTAGTGAATGTTATCACGTTATCAATTATCACCAAGTCAAAAGCTGAGTTGAGCAACCATGATTAATTTGAATGTCGATATTAATCAATTAGTGAAGGTTATCACCAATAGAGTTCAAAAATTAAAAATGTAATTTTGAAATTAGTAAGTTGAGTTTATCAACTGTTTAACGTACGACAATAATTACTCCAAAACTAACTGAAGTTGACCGTCTACCATTTTAATCAAAATGTTGAGATTAGGGTTCAGAATCTGCAAAAATCGACTTCCGTTAATCAGATTTTCACTTTCTTTTACTAGCCAAAGGCCGAGTTGAGTATTTATGATTAATTTGAAGGTTAACTTTAATTCGTTAGGAAAGGTTATCACGTTATCAATTATCACACAAGTCAAAAGCTGAGTTGAGCAACCATGATTAATTTGAATGTCGATATTAATCAATTAGTGAAGGTTATCACCACTAGACTTCAAAAATTAAAAATGTAATTTTGAAATTAATGAGTTGAGTTTATCAACTGTTCAACGTACGACAATAATTACTCCAAAACTAACTGAAGTTGACCGTCTACCATTTTAATCAAAATGTTGAGATTAGGGTTCAGAATCTGCAAAAATCGACATCCGTTGATCAAATTTTTACTTTCTTTTACTAGCCAAAGGCCGAGTTGACCATTCATGATTAATTTGAAGGTCAACTTGAATTCGTTAGTGAAGGTTATCACGTTATCAATTATTACCAAGTCAAAAGCTGAGTTGAGCAACCATGATTAATTTGAATGTCGATATTAATCAATTAGTGAAGGTTATCACCAATAGACTTCAAAAATTAAAATTGTAATTTTGAAATTAACAAGTTGAGTTTATCAACTGTTCAACACGCGACAATAATTACTCCAAAACTAACTGAAGTTGACCGTCTACCATTTTAATCAAAATGTTGAGATTAGGGTTCTGAATCTGCAAAAATCGACTTCCGTTGATCAAATTTTCACTTTCTTTTACTAGCCAAAGGCCGAGTTGAGCATTCATGATTAATTTGAAGGTCAACTTTAATTCATTAGTGAAGGTTATCACGTTATCAATTATCACCAAGTCAAAAGCTGAGTTGAGCAACCATGATTAATTTGAAAGTCGATATTAATCAATTAGTGAAGTTTAGCACCAATAGACTTCAAAAATTAAAAATGTCATTTGGAAATTAACGAGTTGAGTTTATCAACTGTTCAACGCAGGACAATAACTACTCCAAAACTGACTTTGACTGTCTACCATTTTAATCAATTTGTTGAGATTAAGGTTCAGAATCTGCAAAAATCGACTTCCGTTGATCAAATGTTTACTTTCTTTTACTAGCCAAAGGACGAGTTGAGCATTCATGATTAATTTGAAGGTCAACTTTAATTCATTAGTGGAGGTTATCACGTTATCAATTAGGGATGTCGGCGGGTACCCGGGTAATAGTCGACCCGGGTGTAGTTTCAGGACCCGGGTACCCGACTAGTAAATTATGTAATTTCCAGGAAGTCGGCCTTTTTCGGAGATGATAAAAATAATAGGAATAAGCTCTAGAAAAACATAACCATGCAGTAATAACAATAATGGGATGGGGTGATCCCATCACATAATGTTTTTTGTTTCATATAAGGAAGGCAATAAATTCGCTTCGCGGAAATATTCAACACATCAATAGTACCATTAAATTGCGTCAGTATGGGTTGAAGTAACAGAAACATCCTCTGTGTGATGTTAATTGATGCTGCTACCAATTTCGGACAAAAAGTCATGTACTTGAAGTTGATAGCACTTGGAAGTGTGAAAATATTTACGAATAACTGACTGAAATTGACCGTCTACCATTTTAATCAAAATGTTGAGAAGATTAAGGTTCAGAATCTGAAAAAATCGACTTCCGTTGATCAAATTTTCACTTTCCTTTGCTAGCCAAAGGCCGAGTTGAGCATTCATGATTAATTTGAAGGTCAACTTTAATTCGTTAGTGAAGGTTATCTCGTTATCAATTATCACCAAGTCAAAAGCTGTGTTGAGCAATCATGATTAATTTGAATGTCGATATTAATCAATTAGTGAAGGTTATCACGAATAGACTCACAAAAATTAAAAATGTAATTTTGATATTAATGAGTTGAGCTTATCAACTCTTCAACGTACGACAATAATTACTCCAAAACTGACTTCAGTTGAACGTGTACAATTTTAATCAATTTATGGAGATTAGGATTCGGAGATCTCAAAAATTGACTTCTGTTGATCAAATATTCACTTTTTTTTACTAGCAAAAGCTGAGTTGAGCATTCACAATTAATTTTAAAGTCAACTTTAATTCATTAGTGAAGGTTATTAGGTTATTACCAAGTCAGAAGCTGAGTTGAGCAACCATGATTAATTTAAAAGTCGATATTAGTCAATTAGTGAAGGTTAGCACCAATAGACTTCAAAAATTAAAAATGTAATTTTGAAATTAATGAGTTGAGTTTATCAACTGTTCAACGCACGACAATAATTACTCCAAAACTGACTTAGACCGTCTACCATTTTAATCAATTTGTTGAGATGAGGGTTAGAAACCTTAAAAATCGACTTTTGTTGATCAAATTTTCACTTTTATACTAGCCAAACTCTGAGTTGAGCATGCATGATTAATTTGAAAGTCAACTGTAATTAATTAGTGAAGGTTATCAGGTTATCACCAAGTTAAAAACTGAGTTGAGCAATCATGATTAATTTGAAAGTAGATATTAGTCAATCAGTGAAGGTTAACAACAATAGACTTCAAAAATTAAAAATGTAATTTTGAAATTAAAAGGTTGAGTTCATCCACTGCACGAGAATAATTACTCCATAACTGACTTTAGTCGAACGTTTGCAATTTTAATCAATTTGTTGAGATTAGGATTCGGAGACCTCAAAAATTGACTTCCGTTGATCAAATTTTCACGTTTTAAGCTGAGTAGAGCATTAATGATTAATTTTAAACTCAATTTTAATCAATTAGTGATGGTTGGCCGCAGCAGACTTCAAAAATTAAAAATCTTTTTGTGACATTTAAAAAAGTAGATTTGATTGAGTGGTCAAAGTAAAGTGGGCCGCCCGCAGATGTCAGGATCGAATCCTGTACCGTGGCACCGCAGCCTGACGCCCTAACCGCTCGGCCACGCTGACGATTAAACGAGTGGTCAAAGCACGGCAATAATTATTCCAAAACTGACTTAAGTTCAACGTCTGCAATTAGATTAATAGTTTGAGAGTAAATTTTAATGAATTTTTGAAGGTTAGGATTTAAAAATCAAATCTTGTTCATAAAATTTTTACTTTCTCTGACTAGTCAAAAGCTGAGTTAAACATCCATGATTAATTTGAAAGTCAATTTTAATAAATTAGCGGAAGGTTATCGGGTTAGCACTTCAAAAATCAAATTTTGACAATTAAAAATTTGACTTAGGCTGGTCAAAATACGACAATAATTTCTCGAAAACTGACTTTAGTTTAAAATCTACAATTATATTCGTAGTTTAAGAGTTAATTTTAATCAATTTGTGGAGATTAGGATTCCAGAGACCCCATAAATCAACTTGTTGATTAATCAAATTTTGACTTTATTTGACTAGTCCAAAGTTAACTTTGATCGATTAGCCAGAAGTTGATAATAACTAGCCAAAGACTGAGTCAACCATCCACGATTAGTTTGAAA
Organism: Agriotes lineatus; assembly: GCA_940337035.1. NCBI lineage: Eukaryota > Metazoa > Arthropoda > Insecta > Coleoptera > Elateridae > Agriotes > Agriotes lineatus. Next base: position 57,390,087 of record OW679202.1, read on the forward strand.
GTCAATTGCAATCTATTAGTGAAGGTTGGCACCAATACACTTCAAAAATTAAGAATCGATTTTTGGCAATTACAAAGTTTGACAATAAAATTGAAAGCTTTTCTGTAGAAAACATGAGTCACATAAAAAATGTGTAGTTAAATATAAAAAAGTAGGCTTATTATAATATTTTACTGCTTTCACAATTCGCTTCTTCAACATATAAAAATTGTTATAATAAGAAAACATCGAACTAAACGTATTTTAATTTGTGGCATAAATTCATGCACAAGTTGAAAATTAAAAGAGGTTATAAGTTAAGATTTGAAAAAGTTGTCAAAAAAGTAGTAGCTGAAAGATGTAAAATTACCAAACTTAGAAAATAGCATGAATTGTACTGGGGTTCAAAGAAAAATGCAGAAGTGTTGATTATAGATAATAAAAATAATGTTCTCACTTGCTTTAGAATTTATAAATATTGTTTTCCAATGTAATAAATTATTATCAATTATATTACTATGAAGAGCCAACCTTTATGAATTTTTTATTGAAAAATGATCGTATATGAAAATTTGGTAGTTGCATAATCATAATTATCTACATTGATAACAAACCCTAAATATTGGAATAATGGATTTTAGTTTCTTTTTGGAATGTGTGAGGAGTGCAAATGTAGATTTTTTAAATTACATGTGAGCTAATTTACGTTTTAGAATTACAAGTATGCTCCAAATTTTGGATGTTTAAACCCACTTAAGATATTACATGCTAAGATCTGATACCCATTCGGATGTTATCATTTAGTTTAAATTGAAACAAAATCAGCAAATGGAAAAACTATAATAGAGAAATATTATTTTGCAATATTGCAACAACTAAAGTTCCGGAAAGGAGACATGGTAAAAGTCCAAGGATGTCATGTTTTTAGAAGATAACGTATCTACACACAAATCATAAAAAATTAATTAATAAACTGGACTTTGAATGACTTCATTGCTCTGCCACTTTTTGCCCACTGGATGAGTTTTACTTTACCATGTCACAGTGCTGGGGAAATATTGTAATCATACAAAAATTGGACATTGAAATACGAGGGGAACTAGAAAAATTATCTACCTAGCCATGATAGAAACAATTGATAAGCTTCAGCTTGTAATGTCAAACAGTGACAAATCTTTCATTGTTGCATGAAAAATTTTATTCATAACCGCCAGTAATTTTATATTTTGTGGAGTGTTTTGGGTCTAAAAATGAGTCTTTTGAAATTAGAGCATCGAAGTGTAATAAAATTCCTTACAAAAAAAGGCAACAATCGGAAAAAGATTCGCGAATGAATGATTGCGGTGTATGGAGACGATGCTCCGTCATATTTCACAATTAAATTTTGGTCAAAACAATTTCGGTGGGGACGGGAATCTATAGAAGATGATCCCAGAAGTGGAAGACCTGCAGAAGCGACAAATGTTGAAATGTGCAAGAAAGTGGAAGCCATGGTTCTTGAGGATCGCCGTATAAAAGTCTTCATCATTGCTACAGCATTGGAAATATCCGAACCTAGCGTTTTGACAATATTGCACGACAAACTGGGCATGAGTAAAGTTTTAGCAAGGTGGGTTCCCAGATTATTGTCTCCTGAGCAAAAGCTGCGTAGACAGCAAATTTGTAGAAACAATTTGGAATCTTTGGAAGCGGACCCCGACTTCTTAATGCGGATAGTGACTGGTGATGAGACTTGGGTACATCACTGGGACCCTGAGACGAAATTAGAGTCTATGCAATGGCTGCATAAGGGGTCTCCTCCCCCAAAGAAGGCCCGCACGCAATCTTCAGCTGGAAAACTCATGGCAACCATCTTTTGGGACATGCAAGGTATTCTTTTGATTGAATATATGCCTAAAGGCTCTACAATCACTGCAGAGGTTTATGACAACACCCTCAAAAAGCTGCATACAGCTATTGTCAAAGAACGTCCAAATTTATCACAAGGTGAATCGCTCATTCTTCATGACAACGCGACCGTGCATAAAGCCGCTAAAATCAAACCAATTCTGCAGGAATGCTGCTTTATTGCGCTAAACCATCCACCTTATAGTCCGGATCTGGCACCGTCTGGCTTCTATCTATTCAGAAACCTAAAAGAGAATCTCAGAGGGCGTCGTTTTGAAACAGACGAGCATTTGAGGGAGGCAGTCAAGGACTATTTTGAGACCCAAGAAGAATATTTTTTTTTAACGGGCATTAACTCTTTGAAGGACATATGGCATAAGTGCGTTGAAGTTGGGGGAGATTATATTGAAAAATAAAATTATTTAAAAAACCGTATGTAGTTCGTTTCGTAGTTAGGTAGATAACTTTTCTAGTTCCCCTCGTATATATGTTAAAGACGTGTTTTGGGAGCCTTAGAATGCCAAAAATAATATTTATGTAGACAACTCTTTCTACATAGATAAGTGTGTATGCAGACTTTAGGTTTTTGCGAGTAGCATATTTTAAAGGAAATGTTTCCTAATATTTCAAGTACATCAATTCAAAGTACAATAAAGGGGATACCAAAAGGTTTTTATCTTTGTTTAGAATTTGTTAACAAATAAATGTGGATATATGTGGGTGGGCTGAAAAGTAATGCACACATGCTTGTAGAACGCGAACTCAATGACCTACGGAGACGCACATGGTTGTATTCAGAAGCTACATCCTTCCCTTATGGGCATGCCAAGTTTGAAGAAGTTTCGTTCACCAGTTCGTTTTTTAGTAGCGGAAGTATGAAGACATGTTCTCGTGCTATGTCAACGCGACTTCTACAGCGCGCGGTTAAAGAATTTTTAACTGCTGAAAACATGATTCCTACTGAGATTCATCGCCGTTTATGTTGACGATACTGTTAATAGGACTACTGTAAATCGATGAGTAATAACATTTCGTGGTTGTGATCTCGGAAAAGCCGTAATTGATGACGAAAAACGCAGCGGACGTCCGACCACTGCCACAGACGATGAACATCGCAAACGCGTCGACAATTTGATCCAAAATGACCAGCAGTTTGCGATGCGCTTTTGAGTGATTGAGTGATGTTATTACCCATCGATTTACAGTAGTCCTATTAACAGTATTGTCACCATAAACGGCCTTGAAATAGCGACGAATCTCAGTAGGAGTCACGTTTTCAGCAGTTAAAAATTCTTTAATGGCGCGCTGTTAAGTCGCGTTGACAAACATGAAATGCGCATAAAGGAAGGATGTAGCTTTCCAATACAAATATGCGCGTCTCCGTAGGTCATTGCGTTCGCGTTCTACAAGCATTACTTTTCCGCCCACCCACGTATTTACTTGCTTGATGGCATCCTATAGGTCGTCTAAAGCAGGCGGTTCACAAACTGTGATACGCAATCGTAGTCCCAGATGTTGATATGTATAAGAAAGGAGTTTGGCTGGGGACAAGGCGGTACCCGAATCGGGACAGATATATGAATTGTATCTGAGTTGAAAAGTTTGGGAATCGCTGCTCGGAAGAATTTTTAATATCAATCATTATTTCACTATACGACTGCAAAAATTGTATACAGCATGATCTAACAATTGCTTTGACCATTTTCTAGTTAGAATAGGAAAAAAGCTGTAAAAAAATAAATTGCTTAAATGAAATCGAAAATTGTAAGTGGTATGAGAATCAAACCGTTTCAATGAAATATTTCATCAGTTTGAAAATGGTGCCAATAGACACAGCTTATCTTGTGTTGTCAAAATATATAGCTAAACTGTACTAGAGACCTGCGTGGGTCCAATATATAGGACCCGCACCCGACTCGCGAATCGCAGTTTCTGATATTTTAAACCCGCACCCGACTCGCGAACCGCAATTTTCACATTGTTATACCCGACCCGCGACCCGCCGTTTCAAACCCGCACCCAACCCGCGACCCACAAATTTTACACGTTTAAGCCGCACTTAACCCCAAATTCGAATATTAGACCAGCACGTACCCGCAACCTGTTTCAGATAGAATAGCTATACACAATAAAGTTATTTTCACACTTTGGCGGTCAAATTATTCTTAGGTATAAATTTTTTATACACAAACAAAATTTATGTTGAAGAAATAAAGTTCTACCACCCGCCACCCGACCCGCGACCCGCAGTTTCAAATCCGTACCCGACCCGCCACCCGCAACATTGGTTGCCGTTCACTATGACAATTAGCAGTTTGCTAATGGTTTATTTTGAACTGAAAACGAATGAAACCTTCAATTTGACTTTGATCTTATTTTAATCATACTTTAAAAATAATTTTTTGATATGTTATTTGATTCAATAACAGTTTAGACATGGTAGGCTCTAATTTATAATAATTGTAAATATTTAGTAGTTGCTTTACAAACCAATACAAATACATTTGTTATGAAATTTTATTAGAAATTTTTGGCTAACGGATAATTTTGTGAAACTGTGCATTCAATTGACTGCCACGTTCACCCGACTTGATTGCACTCGACTGTTTTTCATGGTCTTATCTGAAAGAGCAGGTGTATAACAAGCACCAGACAATCCAGCATCTCAAGGACAATATCCGCACAGAAATTACTACAGCCAGAAATATTGAGATCTTTAATGAAAAATATTCTATAAACAGCTCTTCTCTGCAAGACCGAAATTGGACATCACTTATGTGATATTGTCTTTCATAACTGGATTAAAGACCTCCCATAAAATGTTTTGTGTGGAATTCTTGAATGAACAAGAATTTTTACAGAACAAATTGTTGCAGTTATTGATGCAAAAACTTTAATACAAATAAATAATGTACATAAATTTGCTTTTTATATAATACGCTACAAATTTAATATAACGCAAATCATTCCTTTGTTTTCTGAAATCTCCAGCTACAAATTGAATTTGCCGACAAAGAGGGAAATACAAAATGACAGAAGAAAAAAGAAAGAAATAATAGCAAAAATACTATGCCAGATTGGATCAACATAGTGCTGTTTAATAATATAATTACAAGTGAAATACTACCCCTACTATAGAGTGAATCTACCATCATTTAACTGCACAAAAAGGCAGACCAAATTAAAATAGAAAACTACAGGCCCATAAGCTTAGTAACAAATTTGTACAAAGCATGTGTGAGTGTAATTCTCTTCGCTCTTAGGAATAACGGTTACCGTGCTAGGGATATACAGTCTGCCATCAATCGCCATCTTCATCCATGGCCACCCAAACCTCCTAAACTCGACCCTCTTGCAGCAATAGTACTTCTTCCCTATATCCACCAAGTCACCGACCGCGTAGGAAAGTTTCTTCGAAAACAAAACATTAAAACAGTATTCAAACCCCCGAGCAAAATCTCACAGGTTCTTCCTTCATTTTAAGATAAATTAAACACTATGTCATCTAAAGGTGTTTATAGAGTCCCTTGCTCTTGTAATGCTGTATACATTGGTGAAACAGGTCGTTCAGTAAAAACACGCATCTTTGAGCACCAGCGCTGTCTCAAGTCGGGTCTCGTTTCATTACCAGCCATCGCCGAACACCAACGTGATACTGGCCATAAGATCCTTTTTGATGAAACTTTCATCATCTGCAAATCCCCATTTTTTTTTTTTTAGCAGAAAGATTTGCGAAGCTATTGAGATTAACAAACACCCTAACAATCTCAATCGGGACGAAGGCTTTCCCCTTCCTTCTATATGGAAAGTGCTAATTCCTAAGCCCTGCCCACTGCCACGGCATTTGCTGAACCGCGACGGCGCTTGCCTATAAATTCTCGCCTTTCTCCTTCCGAACGTTAGTCGAGTTTCGCCTCTGTTGTGGTTCACACGTTGAGTTACTGTGCTCTTCTATCCCTTCCCTTGCATAGAGTTTTGCCTCTGGCTTGGTTAACGCGTTGAGTTACCGTGCTCTTTACTTTTTCCCTCCGGATGCAGCCCCTTACAAAAGTGGGCGAAACGTTGATCTTCGACCTCAATCATGACAAGAAAAGTGTTCAAAAAAGTGTACGAACAGAGCAAGGCAAAAATGAGAATGGAAAAAGATGGGGCTGTCTTCAACATGGAAAGAGGGGGGTGCAACAGAAAGACTACCCCCAAATATCCGTAACTGTGTCCTCGAGTTGACCTTTAGAAAGTTAAACTGGCACCTCTCTGGATATGTAATAAACATTGGAGGAAAGAAACTAACGAATTTAAGATGCAGATGATATTGCCCTACTTGCCAAGGGTCTATCAGATTTAAAAACGATGCTAGAACAGCTAAGCACTAATAGTATGTAAAAGTATGGGAAAGACCTTTGCTCAATGCGGGAGGTTGCCTAATTACAAAGTACAAGATGCGACCTACTATCAAAAATATATTTCTTTTACATATTTAGTTTATTTAGTAGAAAATCTTATATCAGGGGAAAGATAGCAATAAACTCTTTTCAGTTGTCATAGCTATCTATGATGGGGATTTAAAATAGGAAAATTAGTGGTGATACCTCGAAAATTACTAAAACAAATAAAAATAAGAATCTGATTTGAATCCTTCTTTAAAAAGTTTCCTCAGAATGTCAAAACAGTTTTGCAAGTAAGCTTAAGTGTATGAATAAGCTCCCGATGATGTGTAATTGCTTAGTAACAAATGATAATCAAAGCTTAAACAATGTGAAGGAATGCTTATTATACGTGGTCTGGTTATTAAATAACGAGACTGCTTATGAAAAAGAGTTTTATTTTAAAAACTATTCTATAATCGAATGCTCCCCTTCAATGTACTCCCCTCCCCTCGTCACACACTGTTCCATTGGTTTTTGCCATTGGTCAGAGCAATGCTGGAAGTCTTCTTTTGTAAGAGCATTTAGGAGCTGCGCCGATTTTCGCCTCACCTCTTCCATCGGCTCGAACCGGGTTCCTTTTAAGGCAGACTTAATCTTCAGAAACAGAAAAAAGTCACAGGGTGCTAAATCAGGCGCATACGGCACGTGTTCGAGCACTGGAGTGCCTCTAGCGGCTAAATACGCTTCACAGACAGGGCGTTATGGGCAGGTGCGCTGTCCTGGTGCAAAATCCACGACTTATTTTTCCACAACGCCACAAATTAGGACACGCGTACTGACGGGTTAAACCTCATTCCTGGAGAATTTCTGTATCTCATAAAAAAATGTCGTGGAACTTTTTTTACTATATTATTGTCATGGTTTCTTCCCTAGAATTTATGCTGCTAATTTTACTAACACCCTTTATAGAACAATAGTTGCTATATATGTATTGCGACGAACTGGCAAAAGCAAATGCTTAGCATTGGAAACTTTTTTATTGTTTTCAAAATATTCTCCCTGATATTCGATACACTTTTGCATATGCTGGAACCAATTTTCATAGCACTTTTGCCATAACGAATGAGGTATCTCCAAAACCTGGGTTCTGAATGCATCAACCTCTTCTTCCGGCATTGGAAATCGTTGTCCATGCAGTTTTTTCTTCACGTGTGGAAACAAAAGGAAATCATTGGTTGCCAAATCAGGATTATAGGGCGGATGACCCATCAATTCGATGTTTTGAGTACTCAAAAAGTCAGTTGTTGTCGTCAATGTGTGGGGGTTCGCATTGTCATGGTGGACAATGATCGGCGTCACCGTGCTGTTTTTTCATATTTCTGCAAAGACTTTTGACAAACAAATGATTGCGATATGTCCATTTTTTCCAAAAAATTAGGCGATCATTTGCTGCTTCTTAGTGCTTTGAGCGCGAACGACTTTTGTGGGATTTGGCTCATTTTGGCAGACCCCATACAGTTGACTGCTGTTTAGTTTCTGGCTCATACGCATAAATCCATGATTTGTCACCTTTGACAATGTTGTAAACGGTTTTTGAAGTACAGCAATTGTATTTCTTGGGAATTTCTTTGACCAATCAACACAAATCGTTTTTTGACCGATTGTTAAATTATGTGGAATCCAACATTCAGCTTTTTCACGGCTAAATGTTCATGCAATATGAAACGTATGCTAGTCATACTATTGCCTAAGGATAACAAAATTTCACGATAAATACATGACGATCTTGTTTTATCAGTTCGCGCACGGCATCAATGTTTGCTTGGGCCACAACTGACTTTGGACTTCCTTCTTTAGATTTATACCCCAACGAACGACTGCTACGCTTAAATTCATTGAACCAACGATATACGGTGGCTTTGTGTAGGGCTTCATCACCAAAAGTCAAAGTAAGTTGATCGATGCACTGTTGTTGAGTTAATCCACGTCGAAAGTCATAAAAAATCATCGCATTTACGAGTTAATTCCATTTTTGACGGAGACAAAATGTTCAACTCAATCAACACAAAACAAGTAGTGTCCGTATGACAAAATGGTCTGAGAACATATACTGTCTAAAAATTTCAAACTTTACGATGAAAACGTCAGATCGCACCTAGCAACACCAGTGTTGCCAAGTCGTAATACTAAAAAGGCAAGCCTCGCATCTATTGAAAATCACACAAATATGCAGCTACAGAACCACAATGATTTAGGTTGCCTGGACAATCATGCACAACAAATATGTTTCCATAAAGGGCGCCCACTACAACAAAGACTTGTAGATTTTTTTGTGTCTTTACTGCATACAGGAGAACACCATTATTATTTAAGTAATTTTTGCTCAAAAAGATCAACAAATTTCTTAAAGGCTTTGTCTGTACAAAAATGTCTGAAAGTACAGGTAGCTAGAAATTAAACAACACGAATTGAAACTGCTAAACCAGTAACATGATAGCAGACGATTAATGCAAGACAAGACGTTAACTCTGCATTTTGAATACAATCGCAAACTGCAATAGAATAAAAACACGTTATTTGCGTCATCTAAATATTATATGGATTAATGGTACTTTTTTTAAATCGGCAGTGAAGTAATCCATTGTTCTACGACTTTTTGTAGGTGGTAAACGTCAACCGACGTCAACATAACCTACAAAAGTTGGTTAAAATGTTGTCATTTCACGATTTCTCAATTTAAACAAAAACAATGTACCCCTTGGCACTGAAGTTCTTTTTTATCCCTCATGTGATTCATTTGCCTTGGACATACGGGCCTCGGTAACTAAATCCACATTCGTAACAAAAAGCTAAACTTCAGTGCCTTGGTATACAAATTACTATTAGTGCCAGATAGCTTAACAGCCTAAAATTAAATATTTTAGTAAGGTTTTCATATGCAGCGAAGTTTAAAGCGTGGTTATCAAGGAGGTCAACCCTAACTTTGTCTATTTTGCTTTTTTGGATGTCTCCGTCAATTTTATTCTAAATACGCGTTCCTGTATTAAATTTAATGGGTTATACCCTTTCAAAGATAGGGTTTCATGCAAAAAAGCGTCATCCTCTAGCTGCACATGCTACTTTGATAACTTTTTGTATTAAAGACCTTAAAGTTACATAATTTTTACACATAATATCTTAATCTAAATTGTAATATACTTTACCTAGTTACTTTACTCGGCTTCTCTTCTCCAACAAATCACAAATGCGATTACAATATTATGATGGAACTGTGGGAGGATTTTGTGAAAGGTCTTCAACAATGCTAAACTGAGTTATCGTTTAGTTGCAGTAATTTCATTTGCAGCGCATGAGCAAAACTTGTTGAATTTGCTGTTACGGTTATATTTAACTTTTGTATAGGTATGTATTTATTTAATAAACTGGTGCTTAAGGTACCAATCATTAGTGAACTGTTGGCTTCTTATCTGACATGCTTAAGTATCCACTTCATTGCAAAACATAACATTTTATTGCACTATTAGTACTTATAATAATATTTATTTCCATTGTTTAATGGAAGTACGGTTTTCGGGTGATACCATATTGATTAATAATAACATTTACCTTACAATTTCCTGTTCATAAAAACTATGTAAAATGAAATTCTGAAGAAATATCAAGTAAGATTGACCTGACCCAGAAACTCCTCATTAAAACCTATAATGTTGATTGATACTTTGCGTTTATATGCTGTTGTTTGAAAGATATTTTTTGGTTGCAAAATTCTATATCTTACGAGCAACATCTTGATTTGTAGGTTCTGCTTTTTTCAAAATATCTGTTGCTGTCATTTGCGTATACGGTGCTAATATACAGAATACGAACATAGGTAGTCAAATGAGTTAGAATAAAGTTTATGGACGTATGCGTTAAACAGAAATAGACATATACGATTTAAAACAAAACACATAATTGTGCGGATGCCAGATGTTAATCGCATATAGGTCTATTTCTGACTTAACGTGTACAAAGCCCATAAACTGTATTCTAGCACATTTGACTGCATATGTTCGCATTCTCTATATTAGCACTGTATATGGGGTTTTCTCAATTCTCTATCCATGTTAGAGCAAAACTGTATTGTAGGCATGCTGTGTTATGTGCAGTGGCGTATTGTCCCGGAAGCCTAACAAGCCCTGGCTTCTGGAGAAAAATTTCAGGGGACGCTAAATTGGAATATATAAGGACAAAAATGTGTCATCTTTCTCGAAAAATATTAATTTCCAGGAATATACTTACGTACTGGAAATTGCAACAGTGCGTGAGGTTTAGGTGCTCACGTAGTACCTTAAATTTAAGTAAGACGTGTTGTACATTGTAATATTTAAATAATTATTGGCTCTTTATGTTTACCCTGTTAGCACAGTGAAGATGAAACTCTAAAATACCCCAGTTCCTACATATAAAGTGTCAATATTTGCCAAAACAGGAATCTGGTTCGTACCTATAGTGTTCTCGGGTTGAAACTGTCTTCAAACAATGCACAAGAAAAACAATTTATTTACACAATCTATTGACTTCAAAACACAAAAACAGAAATCAAATAAAAAAAACTAGAATTAACTCCTAGAAAAACCGAGATATCTGAATCTACTCACATGTAAGTACACAACATACATGAAACAACATCAAAAGAACATTCAAAATAACGATGAAATACTTATCTTTAAAAAATGCAAATGTCAAAATGTGTTAAAGACGGACCTGGCTTGGAGCCAGCTCTGGTCGCGCTTGCATACACTTAAATGAATACAATTCACGTAGGTAAACGCATTCCCTAAGCACGATTGAAACTGAAAAAATTTTGCCTGGAAGTAGGCCCAAACTTGCTGTGTCACATGCGAATTTGGCCCTGGATTATATCATCCGAACTTGACTGGCCTGAGGCATGGAAATTAACCTCTCTTTGAGGAGACGCTTGGTCGTTTGACATCACGAAATACTTGCAACGTCGCAAATACACCCTTTGGGTGTCGTAATTCACATGTCTTTTTGTACACGCAGAAAAGTCGACTGCTCCAGCAAATACATTAAGAAACTTGTCGAGTATTGCTTGTACCCCCTTAGAGACCAATGCCCCCATGGAGCGATTTTTTTCTTGAATAAATAAAATATGGGTAACAATTGCCAACGTTAACTGTTTCAACTTTCACACACTAACGGCGGGTCTTATGAAGGCCACTAATCTTACGTTAACTTTAATTCGCTGTTTAAATAAACAAAAGCGCATAAAAATTATTTGTTTACTAATGAATAATATGTCATAAGCGCCAACGTTTTGATTAGCTTTTGTTTAGTTTAACAGCGATTTAAAGTTAACGTTTGTGACCTTAGGTAAATAAAGCAGACATATGCGATTTATGCCATAAACACCTAAATAACATTATTTATCACGAACTTTTAAACACACTTATCAAGCCTATTCCTTTGAATCTCTTATTACCAAATCAGACGTGAAATAAATTGTAAAATTATAACTTGATTTGTTTGTTGCAGTCGGTATGTTTTATGCTTTTTTAATGTTTTTTGTTTTAGTGTTTTTTGCTTTATATTTTATGTTTTGAAAACTTATGTATTTGCATGTTTGTATATGCACGTTTATGTATTTTTGAATTTTTTAAGTTACATAGTATAAATAAATCTAGTTAATGGAACCTAACCCCGTTTTTATCATTTATGTGTTTACTTGCGCATCGCGGTTTTGCGCTTCGCGGTAATCTTCCGAACCCCCGCGAACGGCGAGGTCTGACTGTATCTCTTTTTGTATATGGGGGACATTAGAAAATATAAAAATGGCTCAAGAATATACCGGATACGATAAGAATGTACTGTCGAACTTGAGTTCAGCTCACCTAATAACCAGAAAGTTACGTTAATTCAAATTAATGCTAAAAAATTTTTTTGTGTCCAACGTAAGAAAACAAACAAAAATGTAATAACAAAGAATTTAAACATTAAAAACAATTCAAAACAATTATAATTTTCTGTAATACGCAGAGTAGTATGAAAAAATACAGGGTGATTCATAAGCATGATCTTTAAATTAAATGGGTGTATACTGCCCTCAGTAGAAGTAAAGTAAAGTTCGGGCACTTCATTCCATGTAGGAACATGGCCTGAGACAAGCCGAGGCAGGGTCACCGAAATATCTCTTTACGAAACCCAGTCAATCTGGCACACCATTAACGTCGTACTGGGTGATATGGTTAGCTTCACGCCTTCGACGACTGCCTTACATTCCCTATTTCCACAAAGTGCAGACTTTTTAGAATCACTGGCTAAATTAGTAAGAGTATGTTAACCTAATGTGCCAACTGTTTTTTGCTCCTGCATTTTATTCAGATTCGGTCGTACCGCAATCATCAGTGTGAACTTTGTTGAGAGAATTTCATTCCAGTAATCGTTAGGCAGTTTAAACAAGTAAATGTTTTATTTTTTGTGAGATTATTATTAATTTTTGATGTATAGTTTATTATGCAAAGTTGTTCTGTTTGATGTCCTCTTAACTACCCTTATATTTAATGACCACACTTATGAATCAACCTGTATAAAACACCAGTAAGTTGTTTTTTCGAAGAAAGTGGCTCGGACTTTATATTTGACATCTTCCTTCAATTCTAAACAACTTTTTCAAATAACATTTTTGTGTATTTAAAGATGTAAAAATCCGTTATTTGTGAGCCATTTTCATATTTTCCAACCTAAATTTTGCTAAGTGCATTTTCAATTTGAGAAGATGCAGGGTCTTTGATCGAGAATAAAATATTCTGATAAATGAAAAACAAAAAAGTTTTCCATATTTGTCCAAATTCATCCCCCCCCAACCGTCCTTCCGTGTCTCGTATTTGAACATTTTAAATATGGTCATTTTATCGTGAACCCCGCACGAACTGATATGCAGCAAATTACTTACTGCTAAGCTGTCAACGTCAACAAAAGTCACTTTGCCACCGACCTTGCACCAGAAAATGGTCATGTAAGCACTTGGGCAAATCCTGCATGCTAATAAATGCTTCTTCAAATTAAGTTTCACAATGCGTTTGCTGTACAGAGACGGCTCGACGCACTTTTGTTATTCGATAATACACTGCTTAAATCTAATTTACAATAATAAATAGAAAATACAACTTGCTGTATCTTTTAAGTAGGAAAATAATCATAACAAGTGAGGGATAAGAGATGGTCCGTTTCATCTAAAATGACCATAACAAATACTTTCTGGATTCGTCTAACACTAAGTAAAATATGGGAGCAAAATTTTAAGGGGCTTCTGGCGGCAATCATTGTTAACCACGCCAGTGGTTATGTGGGAGTTGCCTGTATATACCTACTACATACAGTCGACCTTCCATAAGTCACACCTTCATTGTACATGAGAAAAATTTTGAGTTAATTAATGTAGATGTGGACGGTTCGCCGAACATAAACGCACACAAATATTTTGGTGACGAACAACACACACTATCCATTGCCAGTCTGTTGGTTTTTACTTGAACTTCAAAGAGATTTACGGTGCAAGGTTGTGCTGATGTAGACATATGTTGCTATATGTTTGTGCGTTGTTTTAATTTATTACAACTACATTAAATTTTTGCTGCGTTACATTTTGAAATACAACGCACTATGTAAATATTTATTAATGTGGACACGGCTTAACACAAAAATGTTAATATACTTACACAAAATTTTGCTAGAATCAAGTGCCATGTAAGTTTTTCTTGCTTGCTTCTTCGTTCATAGCTCACTTATATTGTATGTATCGAGAGATTAAAAAAAATTGATCCTCAGCAGGCTGCGGAAATTCAAGCGTATGAATAATATGTTGGTGGCACTGTAAGTCTATGTCAAATTCGAGGTTAGCAGGTTAGGTTTTGCGTCAGTTTTGACACAGACTAACGCAAAAACTAACCTGCTAACGCTGAGCATCAGTTGTTTTTTATCTCTCGATATGTAGCATGTGCAATTTTATTTCAGATTTCAAACCGTATAATTTTATCTTTGTAGGTGGGCGATGTAGTTTTCCTTTTACGGTATCTGAACACGGAATGGTTCTATGGACGAGTAGAAGATAGGGAAGGAATATTCCCAGCCAATTTCATATCTGTGCAAGTGCCTTTACCTCAAGATGATCGAATAGTTACTGCTCTGTACGAGTTCTGTCCTGAAGTAGCAGGAGATTTGCCACTTAAACCTGGCCAAAAAGTGCTTGTAACTGGCCGTGTATCTGCAGATTGGTTAACGGGCGAAGCAGATGGGCGAACTGGACAGTTTCCTGCTAATTTTGTAGATAGAATTCCGTCGTCTATTTGACCAATTTGTAATATGTATAATTTATATAATGTATTTTACAGAATTTTAATGTAATAATTAAGTGAAAAACAGTCAATAATAAATTATTTTGTAATAACTGAAGTAAGGCGAACTGGTACAAATGTAATAAACGTTGTAAATCTCTTATGCAAATTATGCAGACAATTATAGTATATAGATGATAAAATTGTCAGAATTGAAATACCATATTTGTAGATTAGAAGAATGACTAGCAACCAGTGAGACAAATGTCTCATTTAATAACTTTTTTCTCTATCTCGTATGGTTTGGCTGCTGAAACAGCGTCCCGGACGGACGGAAATTACGTGATTTCTCGAAAACCGGAAGTGTCACGTGACTGAAATTCGGTACCTGACCTGACATGACCATTCCAAACATATAACTTTCATAACTTTTTTCTCTATCTCTTACGGTTTGGCTGCTGAAACAGCGTCCCGGACAGACAAGTCTATTAGATAAAGGATGTTTCCAGGATTAATCCTAATAGTTTTATTCCTCATTTCGGAGGCTTTATCAAGCCTCTGGCATGGTTTATACGTTAAGTTACTGTGCTCTTTTGCTTTTCCTCCTGATGAAGCCCCTTACGAAAGTGGACGAAACGTTGAGTTCTTCGACCTCAATAATGACACGGTCCAATCCCTTTTAAAAATAATCTCACTTCAGTACTTAACAGGCGCTATAATTCTAACTATAGACGAAGTATGTTTAACAATTTGTCACTGACAATACCTTGGTTTTTGATAGTTGTACCTCTAGCGGTGCATCCCAGAAGTTACTTTAACGCTTTTCTCTGCTTTTTTAGCACTATCCACAAAGTACAGTTTTACCACTACGCTAGTTCTCTGTTCAAAAGTTGTATCTCCACGTTCTGATGTTCATAGAGTTTTTCTATGTACCCATACATGTACTCTCTGTGGAGTATTATCTGATATTATTTTGTATGTTGCAAGAGTTTTATAAATTTGGATCAAAGTCGTTCTCAGTTATATATAAACAACTTGCTTGAGTTTTGATTTGCTAATGGTAATTGATGTGATTAAAGGGTGGTTGGACACAGTTGGGATTCTAAATTTCTGAATGAATTGTTAACTAAGAGCTGCAGTGTAAGAACTACAATAAGTGAAAATATAGAACGGGTGGGCCAAGTAGAAGTTTCTTTTTAAAATGCAGTAAAATGAACAAAAATAATGTTTTTCCATATATTACGGCTTTATTGGAAAGAGCAAACATTCGCATTATTTATGGAATACGATTTCATTCATGTGGCTGCTTCGACTAGCTGTGCAGTAGCGCATCCTGTCAGCCCAATTTTTCAAGACGTTGATGGTTTCCGGCCCTATCTGACGAATGGCTCGGTCAATATTCAACTTAAGGGCCTGGATCGTTTGTGGATTGTCTGCATAACATTGATCTTTCACTAAACCCCACAAAAAGATGTCTAACGGCGTTAAATCGCAGCTCCGTGCCAGCCAATTTTATTGAAATCGCCAAAACGGCTCATTACACGATTACCGAACTTGGTGCGCTAAAGATCGATTGTTTGATGGGTGGTGTGGCATGTTGGCATGCCATCCTGTGGAAACCAAAGGTCGTCCAAGTCCATGTCGTCAATTTCTGGCCACAAGAAGTCGGTTATCATGCCTCTGTAGCGCTCACCATTGACCGAAATGGCGTTTCCAGCAGCATTTTTACAAAAATGGGCCAATGATGCCACCCCACAATCTGCACCAAACTGTCATTCTCGTAGAATGCATTGGCTTCTCAATAATCACACGCGGGTTTTCAGAGCTCCAGATGCAGCAGTTTTGTTTGTTAACATAGCCGCCGAGATGAATATGCGCTTCATCAGAAAAGATGATTTTTCGACCAAAATCATCGTCCATTTCGAGCTGCCCTAAGGTCCAAACTGAGAAGCGATAACGAGGCAGCCACATGAATGAAATCGTATTCCATAATTCATGGGAATGTTTGCTCTTTCCAATAAAGCCATAATATATAAAAAAAAATATTTTTGTTCATTTTATTGCATTTTTAAAAAGAAACTGCTGCCTGGCCCACCCGTTATAATGTTTGTGGCTTTCGCAGTTACTCGAACTGTCAATATTAGAATAAAATTTTGGCTTAGACCGCGTCGTCTATGTAGATAAACGCTCAGCACTGTGCGTAACACCTTGTGAACTGAAGCAAGGGTTTGTGTAACGGTTATGTTCTTTAGTGGCTCGTGAACTCTTACAAGCCACTCATGATTTGGTCTGTGTTATTAGAGTACCTTGTGAACAAGAATACTTAGGCATATTTGGCCTTTTTACACAAATAGTAACATATAGTCTATATAGACTCTAGGTACTCTAATAACACGGACCAAATCATGGGTAGCTTATATGGGTGCACAAACAGTAAAAAGGTCTAATATGCCCAAGTATCCTTGTTCACAAGCATATATATAATACACATATATTGCTGGTAGGGCCTGGAAACTTCAGAAAACATTACGGCGCCGACATAGTCTCACTTATAGTATAACGCGTCTCGTGCGCATGCGTGAGAATTCGAACTCCGCCTTTAGAAGCGAATTTTAAACTTGACCACTTCCCCATTGGGCGGGACCACTTCCCCATTGGGCGGACGACGCCGCCGCGCTTGCGCACAGCTCACCGTATACATTAAGGAGTTGGTTGTGTGTCTCACTTCATCGGCCAGTTTCCCACTCATAGCCGCTAGCAATATAGTAAGTATTAGATATATGTTCACAAGGTACTCTAATAACATCGACCAAATTATGTGCGCCTTGTAACAGTTGACGAACCACCAAAAAACATAGCCATTACACAAACCCTTGCTTGAGTTCACAAGGTGTTAGGCACATTAAGCCAAAAAATGCTGGGTGTTTATCTACAAAGACGACGCGGTCTAAGCCGAAATTTAATTCTAATATTGAAAATGTATACTAAAATATGTAGCATTCGTTATACTGTATGGGTGCCGAAAATGGTGGTGTAATGGCATTACGATTATTAAGAATTTTGTCTAATAAATTTGCAATCTTGAAAATTGAGAATCTACTGTATTTTTGATATAACTACAGTGGAACGTCATTTTAACGAACTTCGGTACTACGAAAATCTCTGTTTAACAAATTTTTATAGGGATTCTGCAGTTTGAATAATTTACCATTTGATTTTTCCTCTATTATATGAACTAAAACTCTATTTAACGAAGTAAAATATGAACAAGTTCAAAACTTTTGTCGGAATAAAATTTTTGGAACACCAACTTTATAGGTTTAACATAACTAGCACTTTAGTTAAATACCATACGAACTCTACCTGTAAGGGAGTACGTTTATCTCGAGGGTTCCATCGAATGGAAACTCCATCGGCTCGTGTCGATCCATTTGAATTTTACGAGATAAACTATCTAGTTTAAAATTTTGATCGGATGCGTCGAGTAAATCCAATCCTATAACTTTGCCGGCTCGAATTGAGCGAAGTGGATGCAGCGTCACATTTTGACGACAGAAACGTGATCGAATTAGATCGTCAGACCAGCAGTATTGGTGTGCAGTTAAGTTCTGGTAGATGTGGTTTGACATTTTCCGTTTTTACCAAATCATTAAATAAACTAACAATCATTACAAAGTATACACTTGGCAGTTTACCAATATCTGTTTGTGAGTGCATTTTAGGTTGTACCTGAGTTTCAATACAAATTACGAAAATTAAGGTTATGTACTTTATCGACGTACGATAAAGCAAAGTGAAGTTGGTTAATTAAGATCGTTATTGTCTTTGTCTTCGTTCAATGATAACGGACTTGCTTATGGATCGTCAAGTCCGTTAAAATAAAGTACAACAAAAACGCTGTAGCTTGCAACAGGGACTGATTTGTTACGATCGGATGGATTTTTCATCCGATAGAAGCTCCGAGATAAACATACTCAGAGATTAGTGTTTTATTTATGGTCTTAAGACACCGGAAATTGTACTTGTTATATGAAAATATTTAAATGACTATCTGTTTTGCAAAATTTCCCTTGAACGAATTCTTGGACTTCGTTAAATAGAAGTTCCACTGTATACTCTCATATGTACTAGTTTTAAATCCCTATCTTAAAAATTATAATCTTGTATCATTTGAAAACCATTTAGTGTAATTTAATGGTTTTGACTAAGATTATTTAGCAATTATTATGTATTTCTATTTTCTTATAGGTAAGTAATTAAAAGTCTATTTATCAGATGTATTTGCCCATTATAGGTAACAGTTCACTAATGACTAGAGCCATTATAATGTGGATTCAAACTGTGCATAATTATGTTGCAGATTTTGAGACTAATTACTGTAAATACACAGAATTCTGCTTCCAACAGATATTTAACTTAATAAATGAAAGGCAGGTTTGGGGAAATTCCTTAATTTCATGTGGGTAATATAAACAGAAGCGCCAGCGTAGCTCCATGGTTAGAGCATTGGACTGCGGTGCGGAAGTCTGAAGTTCAAATCCCAGATCGATGCCTGGCGGGCCGCATACCCAGTCGCTTTAAATAATTGGGGACCTCCGTTCGAAAGAACAATGGGTAATAATGCGGTTGTCTAATGCGTGATGCTCACCACATCACCACGTGTCATGAATTTGACACGCGACAGCCGGATGTAATAGCGAGGATATGGAAGCTCTGACCTTCCGCCTTGCAGGCCAAGCTCCTTCATGGAGTGTTAGTGCCTCACCATTATTATTAATATAAACAGAAAAACTTATCTGAAATTACATAGAATAACATAAATAATGTAAAAATAAAGATACCTACTATTTATGTTATTTGTATTTGATATTATTTACATATTTCAGAAGAAACAAAGCAGGACTATTTATACCTAATTAATCATACCCCAATTTTTACAAGAAAACATGACATCAATTAACGTTTTCACCATAATCTTCGCACTGTATTCATCGTCAGAAGCTGTATTTACAGTAAACACGAATTTGCACCCCCAAGATCATTAAGTACATGTCACTGTTTCTATATATCACGTCTTTGCAAACGTTCTTCCAGTTCCATTCTGCAGTAATACCTTCAAATCTCTTTTCAGCCAATTTTTTACTTCTTCAAGTTTAAAAGTTACATTTTTACAAGCTACGTAATTTTTTAAATTGGCCCACACGAGTTCCATTGGTTTTAAGTCGGTGTAATAGGGTGATAACCGTAGTATATCACGTCCATATTCTTTAAATAATTTATCAATTTGATATTGAACATACAGACGGTAACGAGTGGGGACTCCTTTAGAATCCTAGTAAAGAATAGATCTGTTTCAAGGATAGCGACCTTACCGACGCGAGGTCTTGATTTTCCTTAACTCTAAACTCACAGGGTAATTATGTCCCGACCCTTAATCCTACCCAAACCGAAATGCAACGTCGTAGGTCTAAGTGAAACGAGACTACCAGTAGAAAGATGTACAATTCTAAAGTCAGGACAGATGATGTATAAAAATAACATAGAAATAGACTCCCACACTGGAGGAGTAGCTATTCTCATAACGATAAAACACCAAGTGATGAATATGAACGCGATCTCAGAGTCATCTACATTGTTTTAAAGACGTCCAAAAGATACCATCTACAGATAATCCAGGTATATGCCCCTACAAGTGCTACAGATAATGAAGACGATGACATAACCATAGCACAAAAAACTGAAAGTGCGCATTCCAAAATCACCATCGGAGACTAACACAAAAGCAGGAAGTATAAATAAGATGTAATACAACGAATTGCGAATTTGAAATGGAATTGGGTGGGGCATATAGCAAGACAAGGTAATAATAGGTGGACTAAAGGCATTGTGCAGTGGAGACCGCAAAAACACGAGAAGGGCGGAGCGTCCACGTAGGCGTTGAATAAACGACATAAAGAAATTGGCATGTGACTGGAAAAAGCGTGGAGAGGCCTATGTCCAATGTCCAGAACACGGCCGGCACATGGACATGTGTGGCGTCTACATGAACGGGCCGATACTTAACAGGATGACGGCCATGCTCCGGCCGTAACATGGTCCGGAAATGTGTGTTCAGACCTTTATGAAAGTATTATGATTTTTGTATCGCTTAAAACTAAAAAATACAGGTTCCTTGTATTATACTGAAATTTTGTATTTAGACTTACTCTTTCATTACAAACAACTACCTCTTATAAAATTTTCCCTTAAAATGGACATTAAAGATACTTCTCTCTTTACCTATTTTCATATTTTCTTAATTTCTAAACATCCCGTATATCAAATTTCTGATGTATCCATGGCACTGGTTTTTATAAGAAGCAAAAATTTTTAAAAGAATGATTTACGAAAAATGCAAGACAAAAAAGTTTGCCCTCTTGTAAACTCAATCCAGAGACGTAGGGGAAATGTGTATAAAACGATCCCTGAGTTCGCCCACTTACATTTAAACAACAGCAATATTGAATTTATTTCATTAGGACAAAATACAATTAATTTGATATGTTTTCAAATAAAAATACAGCAGAGAAACCTCACAGATAATAAAAAAGAAGAGGACTGAACTTTTGTGGGTGAATTATACTGGTACCTAAACAAAAGAATATATTCATCACCGTGTAACATCGCCTTTATTCTTTAAAATGGCATGTTCTTGTTGTTGGCATAGTATCTACAAGGTTTTGAGAGAAGCCAAGTAGCGCAGTTGGTAGAGCGTTAGGCTTGCATTAAGCAAGTCCTTGGTTCGAATCCCACAGAAGGCGGAAAATTTCCGCAACCTTGGCGATCCGTATCGGGTTTAGTGAGACCAGTTGGGCACCAAATTAACTGTGTTTTACTCAAAACCACAGACCTAAGGGATAGAGTAACAAGGTCAACACATCACCAAGTCACACAATGGTTGCTATACAAGCACAAAAGGTGCGCTCCAACTGAACCTGTAGTGCTAAAGCGTATAAAGCACCAGCCTCTACACTGCAAGGTAAAATGAGGTTTCCGATAATACATACATACATCTACAAGCTTGTGGTATGAAAAAATTCCATATTTTCTCTACCCTATTTTTTAATTCTATTCTGCTTCAAACATGGCGACTTTAGAGTTGTTTTTTTATTCTGTTCCACAGTATTTTGATCAGGGATAGATCAGGACTACTAGAAGTTCAGTAGTCTAGAATTATTTTCGTCTACCTAAGACTTCACCAGGTTAGTATAGTATAGTATTTTGCTGAAATGCGAGGAATAATCAATATATTCGCAGCCTAACGTATAAAGAAACAAACAAGAGCTTGAATCCAAATTTATTTTTCAACGTAATTACCCTGGAACAGCAATTTACTATTTCCAAACGATGCTCAAGCGAAGGAATTTTATTCAGTCGACAGCAAGACTGGACCACCACATTGAGGTGCATCTTTAGAAGATTCTCTTTGATGCTTAAACTCTGTTGACCACTTTTTGACCATACTGTAACCCTCACCCTATGTAAACACAGGTAGATTTCAAGAAGCATCATTGTTTTTGCACAAATATTTAATTACTGCACTAATGTCATCTTTTTCCATTTTATAGAACACGTATTCCAATACTAAACGATTAATAGCACAGCAACCAATAGATGGTAACTATTATATTTTGATGGGTGATACTAAAAAAGACTGTTGTGTCAAATGACAGCAATTGTTTTTAAAATGTCTAGGCTTTCTATGTTAGATCATTGATCACTCCTTGTATATATTCACCACCATTCAACTGCAATTCACCAATGGCAGGCAAAAGATGCTGGTTTAGAATATCTATATATTTTTCAGCATAGATTATGCCTTCTGTAAAATAAAGTCTACCAACACCTGTCGCAGACATGCATCTCTATACCATTGCAGAAGCAGGATGCTTCACTCTTTTTTCGGTAAATATTTAAGAATCTAATGGAATAATTAAAATTTTATATTGTTTTTCCAATTATAATTCTTTAAAGTTTTCACTTAAAAAAATTGAATTTTTAATTAGTCTTGGTACCTATGTGAAATTTAGAAAAATATTCCAAATATTTCAAAATTCAATTTTTGCGGAAGTTAAAGAAAAATGCTGTTTTCTGGCCTGGAGATTGTTCAGTTAGTTCAGCTAAAACTAACACACAATAAAACAAATCTCATTGAAACCTTACTTAATTTTTTAAAAATAGCGTGGTTTGGATTTTGACAATTTTGAAAAATGCCATTTTTTAGCTAACTTAAAATTACTCGCTATATCTGATAAGGGCTAAATAGGTTTTCAAACAAGCACAAATTATTGCCATAAAAAGTTTTTTTAAAAAATGAAACTAAAATTTTTCCCATTTGATGCCAACTTTTTGGCAGTCATTGTATATAAAAATATGTGGAATTAATCAAAGTTTCAAGTAAGCATAAGATTTGTTTCATTTCAGTTTCGATACAACTTCTGTCTGTACTTTTGTAAAGCATTAAGTTAGAAAACGCATTAGGGCTCATGTGTTATGTATAAAACAAAAATTAAGAATTGACCTCATGTCGCATATTGTGGAAATAAGAAAATTGTTTCTTTTTAGCTAAGCTATAGCCAACTATGATTTACGTTTAAAAAAAAAGTTTATGCTATAACTTGACAATTAAATATTTAAAATCTCTTAAGGACATTTTATTTTACTCAAAAAAGTGGCTGATGCATGTGTGAAAAACTTTTCTGTAATTCTACAAACAACCGAGTTGTCAACATGTATCCGAAACTCAAAAACTCTAACTCTTGTTTACAATTCAAAAACAAAAGACAATAGCCATTTTTTTCACCATTAAGTTCTTCTCGAAAAAAGAGATTGATGATTGGGGGTCCATTTTTCTGTATTTCCTATAGTTATCGAGATACCCCATGCAAACATCGAAACTCGTCCACCCTGTACATTCGAAAAAGAACAGAGACAAGGTGAATTTTAGCAGAATGCTACTCTTTCCTTTCAGTTTAGAATGTTTTTAACCTTCCTCGTGTGTCTTCTTGAGAATTTCACACAATTACAGTAAACGGGTCGATGTTGACACATTTATACATATGTATACTTAATAGCTTGTAACGCAAGATGGACATTTGTGCTATCACACGTTCTGCACAGTTTATTTGTATTGTATCTATGGCTTGTGGTAGGAAACCTGGTGTCAGAATTTTTAGGTTACTCGAACGCTTCTGATGTCATCAAAATGACAACCGGGGCCGATGGCTTAACATGCTCTATGAGGCACGGCGCGATTTTACTACCACCATAGGTCGGACGCCTTTCCGAGTGCCAACCGCCGTATAATTTTTGAGACTGTTTTACCGGTCCTTAGAGCATGCGGCTATGCAACGAGTTTCTTCACATTGATTCTTTAACAAATCTAAATACTCCAGCTAATAGTAGCTACCTTATACAGGGTCTAAAACAATATTACAAATTTCAAGGGCGATAGTAGGTATAAGCCGCCCGAATTACACGCGTAAGTTTTTTAAAATTCTGATTTCTGCATTATGAATGGAACTCGACTGTTTTGATAAAATAAAATTTTCTGAGGTATTAATTTCTTTTTTGTGGATGTTCGTGTATTTGACGTTTCTAGTAATTTGAATTCCAACTTTTGATGAGGTGTTCTGGGATTATCTGGAAAAATTGTACACAACTCCGGATCTCATTACTTAAACCATGTTATATTATAACGAGCCGGCAGTACGGCCGAGTGGTGTTGCATGTCTCACGACACTTGTAAACGTTGCTCCAGTCTGCTTGGTCAGTACTTGGATGGGTGAACATCTGGAGAGCGGGCGTAGTGTTCTAGCTTGGACAGGTTCCACTACCTCAAGTACCTCTGCCATATTTAAAAATGCACATATCCTCAGCGGCTCGGTGCGCCCAGCAACCCGACACTGTGTAAACGGTATAAGGGGTTACAGATTATGTATGTATATTATAACGGTAGCATAGATGATGAAATATATATTTTCAATTACAGAATAGTTACTTTTTTATTAATGCAATATAGGCTATTGACAGCTGGGAGGCTAGCGCCTCTAAGGAGCAGCAACCACTGAATCCAGGCAACATTAATTGGTAATTTAGGTTGCATATTCTACTCTACTTGTTAGCAGCGGCAAGTATAGAATAAGTGTGTTTTAACATTATGTAAAAGTAACATTTGTTACAATAAAAATGTTCAGCTGATTTGGTACCTACTAGTAATGTAATTTTCCTTTTCTTTTAATTTAAGGTCACTGTTGTCATCAATAGTTAAACATTTGATTATACCGTTTTAGTGGTCTCTAAGTGTCAACAATCTTGAATTACAAGGGCATTTTATTTCAATAACTGCATCGTTACCTATCAATCCATCAGGAGAAGCGGCCAAAAATGGATACTCCTTATCTATGAAGACTCCATAAGATGTGACTTTTAAACCTGACACATCTTGAAGTGTACTAATTGCCCTGCTTTCGTTTTAAATTCCATGTTTGGTTGTGGTTGATTCCAAAAATGTTTGATATAAAACAAACTTGACTATATTGGCTGTAGAAGTTGTTTGCCTCAATTTAGCAACTTTGCCAAAATTTAAAGCTGTATTTTTGCTCGTATTAACTTCCACAAGTCATTATCTCTTTGTCATATTATTAAATTTTGGATAATAGTTATTTGTATACATGGCACTAAAATTTAACTTTGCATCACGAATGTGGAAACTACATGAGGGATAAAAAGGAATTTCAGTGCCGAGGTACACATTATGTCTTTTGAAGACGAGAAATCATGAATTTAATTTTTTTTTAACCAACTTTTATAGGTTATGTAGACTTTTTCTGTCATCCCGCCAACTGCAAAAAGTTTTAAAACAACAGATTACTTCACTACCAATTTCTCGTATTTTATTAAAGACGATTTGGATGTTCTTCACTGCCGATATCACAAAAAGCAATTAGGAATATTGGTTTATTTAGAACTAAGTACTTATCACTATGTTTAAACATATTTTCCTCTTTCTGGAAGTTCTAAATAAGGTCATTAAAATACTTTTAGGAATGAGTAATCAACATGCATTTAGGTAAACACTGTACTAAGTAAATATCATTAAAGTTTTTCAGTACCTAACAATTAGAGGCAATTTATACTGAATAACATATTGCTAGTGATGCTGGCAAGCAATACAAAAAGACATTTATTACTAACAAGTGATCAATAAAAAACCAATTAGGGTAGGCTGTGATGTGTGTTATACGTTTGGCAGTACTGAAGTGTATTATCAGTCTATGTCAAACTCGAGATTTGCAGGTTAAGTTTTACGTCAGTCTGTGTCAAACAACAAACAAAACCCAACCTACTAATCTCGAATTTGACATAGACTGACAATACACTTCAGTACTGCCAAACGTATAACACATATCACAGCCTACCCTAATTGGTTTTTTTATTGATCTCTTGTTAGTTTAATAGTTAATATTTGCTTTGGTTACTTTTTATGCCAACCGTAATATATTAACAAATATACCGATTAAAGTAAATTTTCAAGTTAGATTATTTTTGAAATACAGAACTGTATGTTCATTTTATGTTTCTTGACTTTTAAAATTACAGATATGATCCAAAGGTTTTGGTAATTTTATTTTCAAAGTTGTTACAGAAATCGTTCAGAGCACAGTACCTATACATAAATAAGTATGAAATATAAGCAGGTAGTATACGACTAGTTACAAGGGTAAATTTCCAAAATTCCAATGATTTCTGTAAAATAAAGTTCCAATATTTCCTAAGCATTAATACAATTTCTCAGACTACCAACATTTTTGAAAATTCTAAAAACCTCCCAAATTTTTATGGAAGTGTCAATGGTATTGGCTGTTTCGGAAAATGTCCAGAATGTTTCAAACCTACAGGTGTTGGCAATGAAGAACAAAACTTTACAGGTTACTGGTCAAATTTTAAAAAATTCTCAATATTTCCCAGGATTCCACAGAAGTTTACATTTTTTGTATATCTAATCCTTCCCTATAAATTCAAACAATGCAACACCTGAAGAGATATGGAACAATCTAAAGGCGGCAATTATCAAAGCCGCTCAATTATCGACAGAGACCAGAACACCCCGTAAGAGACAACCATGGATCTCTGACAGGACACTCCAACTCTGCGAAACCAGAAGAAAGGTGAAGAGCGCTGGACTTGATGATCCTTCGAGACTTCAACAATACAGATTTTTAAGCAGGGATGTGCAAAGAGAATGCAAGAAAGATAAATCTGCATTCTACGAGCAACTCTGTCGAGATATTGAATCACATGCGAACACAAACCAACCAAAAGACCTTTTCCGCAAAATTAAAGAACTAACGCGCAACTTCAAACCAAGATCGTATGCAGTAGAAGATGCGCAGGGCTCTCTCAAAACAGAGCTTCGTCAGGTGCTTGAGGTATGGAAAGACTACTGCGAGAGTTTATACAGGGAGGACGAACGCGTGGACTATGGAGTGTTGGACATATTCGAAGACGAGCCAGACATACTAAAGAGTGAGGTGACTAAAGCAATCCAAAGTTTAAACAACAATAAATCTACAGGCCAAGACACCATTCCAGCAGAGATACTGAAACTTCTTAGTGAAAATTACCTGACTGTTATCCACCAGTTATGTCAAGCAATATGGCAAACTTGTCAATGGCCAAAGGACTAGTCTAACTCGGTTATCATACCTCTTCATAAGAAAGGCAGTACAAAGATATGTAACAACTATAGACTCATTGCACTCATCTCACATGCCAGCAAAATCATGCTGTATATCATCCGCTCAAGGCTAACCCATTTTGTCTCCACTCAGATAGCCCAAGAATAAGCAGGCTTTGTCAAAAACAGAGGTACAAGAGAGCAAATATTAAATGTCCGTATACTTATTGAGAAGGCCAGAGAACACTACCTGCCAATGTACCTCTGGTTTGTCGACTACGAAAAAGCGTTTGACAATGTTCAATGGCCAAAACTCTGGTCAATACTCATAGAAATGGGAACACCCCTGCATCTAGTAACGCTTATTTGCAACTTATACGAGGATAGCTCTGCTATAGTCAAGATAGATGACACTTTTTCAAGTACCTGCAAAATAAGTAAGGGTGTGAGACAGGGCTGCGTACTGTCTCCTCTACTGTATAATGCATACTCTGAACATCTGATGAGATCGGTTCTAGACAACTGGAGGGGAGGTTTTAAAATGAACGGCAAAGAAATCAATAACTTACGCTACGCCGATGATACTCTACTAAAAGCCAATTCCAGAAAAGAAATTGAGGAAATCTTAGAAAGACTAAAAGCGGTGAGCATAGAATATGGACTGAAGATTAATTATAGCAAATCCAAGATAATGATAATCGACAGAGAAAACGAAGGATTACCAATACCCGCCTTTGTCGGAAATTGCGAAGTTGTAAGTGACTTCATTTACCTGGGATCATTGCTGCAGAACAACGGAAGCAGCGAATTGGAGATTTGACGTAGGATACAATTGGGGCGCACAGCGATGAGTCAACTAACCAAGATCTGGAAAGATCGCAACATATCTCTAAAAACAAAAATACGGTTGGTCAACACGCTGGTGTTCTCTGTGTTCTTGTACGCATCTGAGACATGGACGATAAAGATGGCTGACCGACGGAGGATTGACGCCTTTGAAATGTGGTGTTGGCGTAGACTTCTACGAATACCATGGACCGCAAGGCACACTAACGTGTCCATTCTTGATGAGATTAAGCCCAGCAATCGTCTCTCTAGCATAGTGTCATCTAATATCTTGAAATTCTTTGGGCACATATCACATCACGACAATATGGAAAGACTAATAGTACAGGGTATGCCTGAAGGGAAACGACGCCGTGGACGCTCTCCTACTCGTTGGACAGACATGGTAGCGCTGACGGGATCCGGTCTGAAAATAGCAACACAAGAAGCCAAAAATCGCGATAGATGGCGTCTCACTGTCGAACAAGTTATAAGGCGTCTAGACCAAGAAAATGACGACATATAATGGTCACCACACGTCGTAAACGACGTTGGATTTTGATGATGAATCCTTCCCTGTTTTTGTAGAAGGAATAGAAAACATAAATAATCTAACATTTCTCTGTTGTTTGTGGAAGAAAAGTGTTAAATGTTTTATAAAAATTCCAAATTTAAAATGTAGAATTGTTTAAAACTACTGTAGTTTTTTATATAAGATTGAAATATTGTTAAAAATTTTCATAACGTCGGAGGTTTTTATAGTTTTTAAAGAGCCAGAACGTTTTAGAAAATCCCTAAATCATTCTAATTTTAATAGAACAGGCTCAAAAAAGTTAAAGATTTCTAAACGTGTAACACCTTTTCGTAGAAGTCCAAAAAATTTAAAAAATCTCAAAATATGAACTTTTCTTTAGGATAAGTATAATAGAAAAGAAATTGTTTTATTTTTTACTCACAAGTATATAGACATAGCACAGTGGTCTTCATATTTACCTTGTCAAAGAGCATAGAAATTCCAACCCCTGTAGAAAACAAGGTCAAGGTTAACAAGAGCGGGAGAAATAGTCGTCCAAAAACGGAGCTGGGCAAGGTACTAACCCCCAAGGGGTTGGCGTATTAATATAATTCCACCAACTCTGGGACAGCACATTTGAAACAATGCCTACAAACGACATGAAAATTATTCTAGGAGATATGAATGCGCATGTTAGGAAAGAAGCGGAGTATGGAAGAACAATCGGATAACATAGTGTACACGACAATCAAATTAAAACGGAGAAATGCTAATAGATCTTGCAAAAAGCAAGGATACGATCATAAGCTCCACATGCTTCCCACATGGTATGTTTTAATAGACAAAAGAAGAGCCTCCAGTATACTGGATAACAAAACTCGCAGGGAGGTTTTGTGGGTCAAGCAGAAAATAGTCAAGCCCACCAAGAAAAAGTAAATACCGAGAACTTAAATCTTAACCTTGGAAGATGAAATCGTAGGAGAAATAGATCACTGGGATAATCTGAAGACACCAATGGACACATATTTACTCTGGAAAATACCAAGGGATGCAAAAAAGCAGATTGGTTTGACGAGGAATGCAGATAGGCAATTAGCATAAGATATGAAGCATATAGAAAGTTTGACAAAACAGACCAGAGAAAAAAAACTTTGATGAGACACGCTGGAAGTCAGACAAAAAAAAAAGATATACGAAAACAACCAAGTGCTCCAAATGGGAAATGAATTTAAAGAAAACTAAGTGGAAAAACAAAAAGTGAAGGAGGTCACGGCCTCATTAGTGCAGTAGCACCATATAGAAGAGAGCGATTGCACAATACACTAAATAGCAATTAGTGTATGCATGGCTACTTTCACTAAGTAAATATGACATGCATTAATTAATGTACATACCATCAGGGTACCTATCATTCAGTAGGAATATTTATTACTTGGCTCATTAGACTATTTAAATGCTAATTAATTATTCAATTAGACAAGAAAATATGCAACTAGGTAATTTTGGTTTGCCACCATCTTTTTGAGTCACCCTGTGTAATCAAAAATAGTTTATTGGTATGCAACACCTGGGTACCTACAACTTTTATAAAAAAATAATTATATAACTCTCACACGTTTGGAAATATCTTCCACCCTCCCATTGCTGAACTCTATATAACAATTTTTTTTAAAGTTGTTATTTGCTCTAAATTTAGGCGAAGAGGTGATTGACAGCGAGTTGCAAAGATTAATTTAGGGACCTAGTCCATAAAGAAGTGGCTAACAAGCATTGGAATTGTAAAGATACTGCTGAAGTAATAACAATGGACACAAACAGAAAAAATTAAAGAGTTACTGTGTAACGTAAAAATATGTATTTCATATTTTAAAAATATCAATATTGTCGTTATAGGTTATTAAGCCCCTCTCCCACTGTAAAAAAAATTATAAACGGTTTTTATAACAAATATTATAAAAACGTGGTGACGTCACGCCCCATCAAAATATTTATATGCCTTGTCCCACTGTCATACTGTCAATATTTATTTTTATAAAAACCAGATCAGCTGTTTGAAATAACACTGAAAAGTGATGTTAGATTGTAGTGTTTTGAGTTAAATAGCCGCCTCTTTGGCAAGCCTTTTATTATACTGTTGCATTCCTTATTAGAATGAATAAGTTAAAACGTAACCTCAACACAACATCATAACACGAGATGGTGGCTAAGAATGATATTAAAAATGTTGAGCATGAACGTTTTAAAACGGAAGTTTCCGCACCTTTTCAAATTCTCAGTAGGCTGCGCTAATGAAATGCCTGATCTTATCAAAATTATAGAAACCGTTCTATTCCAAAAGTGTTTAGAAAACTATTTTACGTGACGTCATTAAAATACAGACACCGTCAACGGACATTTCAGTGACGTCATTTTTATAAAAGTGGGCTGTCACACTATCAAAATCCTGTTTATAAATTTTTTTATAAGCATTCCTACAGTGGGACACCTGCTTTTTTGAATTATAACAATATGAAATAATCAGTGGTGGATTTTATGTTTCTCACATTCTCTCCTGCCTATAAATACGATCATCTGTTATATCTAACATGTGAGCAAATGAAAACAAAATCAAGCTTGGCTTTGAAAAAATTAAGTCATATGTTGTATTACCTCTGATGTTTTTAATTTAAAAATGACAGTTATTATAATAGTAGAAGTGTCAAATTGTTTAAATTATCAAAATTTAAATTACACATGTTCAATCAAGAGCAAAACAGCAAAAGGTTTTTATACTCGAAATTATTGATGTAGCAGATCAGCAGATGTAACATTGTTTAAGTGTTGGATTTTATGTTATATTCAAATAAAATTTGGCATGGCAGTCAGTGGTGACAGTTATGCAATGATTTAGGTTATGTATGCGTATTTCATTCTAGAACATCAACATATGTGAATTAATAATCAAGATATGTTTCAATTTTCAAAGTTAAGCTTGATTTAATTTTCGTTTGCTCACATGTTATCTATCTCATACTTGGAAGAAATAAAATAAAACATTTAATCAAGTATTAAATGATTGAACCACTTTACAATGTTTAACAAATTTGGTACACAGTGGGCAAAATAACGATCAATTTTTAAACGCTGATCAAATCTCAACTGGTTGGCCTATTAGAATTATTTTATAACTATTAGATAGTTAGTTAGACAGGCTTTTTAATGCTGCATAATATGTTAATAGAAGCATGTTACAGAACTACAAAACCATCCCTTAAACTTGGTTAATAAAAATTAACGATTCCAGAGAACTATTTGTTTTTGCTTTGCTCTTAAAATCAAATAATGTGTGCGAAAACAATTGTTGAAATTGAACTGACAGTTGTAAATCAGTTAAATGAATGATATTTGTAAAATTTAAGCAGCGCCGCCCACCTACGAATTAAATAATTATTAAATCACTTGCGAGCTGAAATCATCGATTTTTACTAACCAAGTTCAAGCCAAGGTATTTTAGTTCTATAACATGCTTCTATTAACATATTATACAGCATTAAAAATCCTGTCAAACTGACTATCTAATAGTTGTAAAATAATTCTAATAGACCAACCAGTTGAAATTTGATCAGCGTTTAAAAATTGATCGCTTTTTTGACCCACAGTGTATAAATATTAATGACAAGCTATTTACCTATCAATAAAAATATACAATAAAATTGTAGTTTTTAATTTAGTTAAGAATGGGTTTTGGTGGACCATTTAAAATATTTCTAAACAATGCAATCAATTAATAAAATAAATAAATAATTTAAGTTTAAAATAAATAATTATTTTTATAACATTTTTACTTTTAAACTTTTAAACACCATAGGCAATAGCCTATTCAGCCTATTCGAAAATCTGACACTAGAAAGTAATCCATATATTGCTTTTTCCTAATAACTTGCTTTGTTAAACCATATACAGAGTGCATTGAAAGCAATGAATAATTATAAATTTTTAATTATTGCTCTGGTTAAAGAATTACCTTTTTAAAAATCTTCGAGTTCTATAAGACCAAATTTGAATAAATTCCATCTGAAACACGATATCTACGGATAATCGGCAAGGAAGAAGCGATAATAGAGGAAATGGAAAAATACAGGCTGAGTATTCTCGGAATAAGCAATTTTTTAATTACTGCTTTAGTTAAAACAATATCTGTATAAAAATTCTTCAGGTTCTGTAAGACTAAATTTTAATAAATTTCAAGTGAAACAACGATACCTAGATTTCAAAGTGCTACATGGAATAAAAAAATCTAATGGAGCACGCAGCTGACAAAAATCAATATTACGCATGAACAAACGTCACTACGTCTTTTCATATGTACTGCTGTTACGAAAAATGTCCAACGGTTTTTTATCAAGCAGCTGATTTTTTTAAAATTTACATGGAGTATAACTTTTTCTAACCCTATTAAAAAATATGTACATTATAGATGCGTATTTAATTGACAAAATTATCAATTATTCGAGCAATGGAATAATATGTCATTGTTCCACTGTTGTCAGCCAATCATATGCCGAATTTTTCATTGTTCTTCAATACATCATGAAGGAGAAACATAAATCATGGGGCTCTGATAAATTCAAACGTCAAACTTACTGTCATTAACAAAATTAATAAAAATAAATTATTTACTATAAATATTGGCTGGAATAAATTACTCAACTCGTCTTTGACCAGTGGTCCAAATTTTATCATCGTAAATAATGTCCAACTTTCTCACTCATTGAATAATATACTACTTTGTTAGGATTAACATTTTGGCAGATGGTCATTGGCGTCTCAAATTGTTATTCGTTTGACATAAAATTCTTAGAAGGACGTTGTGCCTCCAGCGAAATATCAAGTGGCATTGCAACTTTCTCTCACAATTACGTTATGCAACCCAACGTACACTGTACATTATATTATAACCCTGCTGTTTGAAGCAAAATTTAGGTTCTATATTTTTACGACTAACAAGGGTGATAAAAAAACATGTAAGTAATATTAATAAAATAACAATAAATATTTTTTGTAGGAAATAACACTCTTTTCCCGTAATATTTTCATAATGTTTAGTTTAAAACTTCTATTTGCAAGGCAAAACCTAAAAATAGCAAACAATTAATTATTTGACGTGCTAATGCTTCTGATTTTTAAATTTATATGATTCTGCCATCTAGTAGTAAGTTTACCCATTAAACCATGCACGTCGTTGTGTGCAGGAATCTATATAACCTGTTGCTTAGCAGTAATTACGTGCTCTGTACCAGTGTTGCCAGATGCACGATAATTACCGTACGCTAACTTTCCATCCGAAGATCAACATGCAAGGAATGGCCCCATTATACTTTTTGGGCTTTATAATACATTTTTTATAAGGTTGTTATTGTGCCGCTCAACAAAGAAGCAAATTGCTGAATATATTTGTTTGCCGTCCATGTATCTCTAAAGCCAAATGAAGGTAAATGTCCGATAGTGCCAATCAAAGCAATAAAAAAAAATTAAAAAACTTGTTACCCTTTAATAAAAATAAAATCAGCATGGATACGATGCTGGCATACTTTTAGTAAAATACAACAATTCCAAGTTGTACAGTAATTTCGATAAAATACGGCATGTCCGGAATACAGTGATTTGGTTTCCACAACCTGGCAACACTGCTCTTTATAATTAGCCGTAAACATTATAATTACCAACGTGGGAACACGTTGTTATTGGGGCATTGCACAGTTTATTGAATTTCGATAAATAAAGGGAAACCTGGACTAGCAAAGAGGTAAGGTTTATATATATTTCTGTATTGTTTATACATTTTAAAAGGCTAATGTAAAACTTCAATGTAGCCACCGGTTTCGTTAAAATAGAAATGAGGTTAGAACAACATACCGCATGTGTTTGTTTATTTTAGAATAAATAGCTTTTTGTAGTCTTCTCAGTTTAGAAGCTCAAAATATGTACTGCATGTTATTTATTTCTCTTGCCAAATTTTAACAATTGGTAATTTTTATAAACATAACCTAAAACTGTAATCGTTAGAAACTTCCAAGTCAATAAAATGCTTAAACAAGCTATTTAAGAATTGCATGTAGCAGAGTAGGACTTGTAGTTGAATATTTAACTCAGAAGCATTCAACTTACGATATTTCATGTTTGTAAATTATTACAGATCATGGCACCGAAGCCTCCCGCTGCGCTTGTGCGGAAACCTGCCAAAAAGAACAAAGAAAAGGTACAAGCTCCAGGAAAGGTTCTCAAATCTACTAATAAATTAAACACGGTTACAAAGGCAGCTGCTAAGAAAGTCGCATTGGAGAAGATTAAGGAAAAGAAGGGAGAACATATAGCAGAAAGCGAAAATAAGGTAAAATCAGGAAATAACAATACGATAGCAAAAGGAAAGATTGGCAAAAACAGCCCTGGAAAAAAGACTTTTGATAAAATCGAGTCTGATATAGGGAAAAAGAACTCGATTAAAAACAAGTTTGGAAAAACTAATTTAGAACGTGCGGCTTCTGGTAAAGTTAAAACGTTGGTTGTACACGGTAAGGAAGTTGTAGTAGGCTATTTTGAAGGGTTTGCCTTGAAAAAAGAAGATGTAGACAAATTAGAAGCTTTAAAAAAAGAAATGATTAGCCAAGGTTTGCCCGAAGAACAAATACGACAAGCTTTAAAATTGGAGCGACGCAGAGCGGAAAATCGTTTCACCAGAGAAAAGAAGAAAATTTGTTTCAAATGCCATGAAAGCGGTCACTTAATTTCGGACTGTCCGCAGCTGCAAGATGGAACGGATTCAACGAAGCTTAACCCCAAAACTTGTTTCAAGTGCGGCTCTTTGGAGCATAAGCGAGCCGACTGCAAGGTGAAAGGTGGAAACGACTTCAAATTTGCCCACTGTTTTGTTTGCAAAGAGAAGGGGCACATTTCCAAACAGTGTCCGAAGAGTAGTAAAAAATCCAGAGGTGATGAGTGACTAAAATTGGTGAACACTGCAAGTGATCGAATTTAATTACGGGAAATTGTAATTGTAAAAATCTGTCGAAAGTGAAATAATTAATTTAAGATAGAACTTATGTAATAATGTGAAATACGTTACATATTTTTTGTTATAAATTTCTTTGTTAATGTAAACATAGAAAGAATAGAGAGCGTTTGTAGAATATTCAGTTTTTTATTTAATCACAGGCAAGTAATTGTCATATTTTATAAATGTTGAATACACATAAAGGAGTTATTTACATGAACAAGAATTTCTGGTACAGTGAAGTTACAAGTCCAGTTAAAAGTAAATTGTAATTCCGTTTACACGAACAAGTTTTTCTTGTATAAGAAACTAAAATTCACTTGGAGCTGCCTGTCATGCAGCAATATCAATCTATTTAAAATGAAATAGAAATATAACCTCAAAAAATAGTTCTATTGTATCGGCAATTAAATTTCTTCTCATTTCCAGTGCCGTATTTTTAACATAAAACTTGTCTTTGAGACAAAAACAAAACTTAAAATCACATAACAGAGTTATGTTTACACACGCAACGAAGAGGTTACGTTTACGAATTGCCGTCTACAAAAAAGAGGTTGGTATTACGGATTTTCGAAAAATCCGCTTACACCAAGTTGGAACTTTTAACGAAAACTTGTAGAAAGTAGCGCTTGTTCCAGTTTGCCGGTAAAAGTTTTCTTGTAGGAGCGGACTTCTAAGACATTGTTTGTCTCTTTCTAATACACGTGAATGTTAGACAGAGACAACTTGTAACGTCACTGTACCAGAAATTCTTGTTCGTGTAAATGGCTCTTATGGGTGTTAATTGATAGAAGTATTAAAAAAAATATGTTTTTTTAAAATAGTGACTCTTCGTTCTTGCGTTTTTGAGTTTTAATGCTTTGGTGGGTGTTAAATTTTTTCTTTTAATTTGGTGAAACTCGACTAACTTAAATCTTCCATAGCCTTATGCAACACTATTTTTCAAAAACTTACAAATTTCTAAGACGTGAGAGTCCTGTCACATTTGTAATTAAACATCTTCATAAATTATTAAGAGCAGAAGTAGAAGTTTAAAGTTTTTGTAATTTTCACGCAAAACTATGCCAGATTTAGTTTGCAGAGACAAAAAAAATGTATTAATTTGTGCTGTGGAAAACCTTTCTTTGATAATTCTTTCCATCAACAAAATAAATGAGTATCATAAGCGATGTCTCATCTTCGATAAATACATAAACCAGGAAAAAACCTGTATTGTAACCAGCGTCACATTGGGCAAATTCGTCATCTTGAAGGTAAGCACAGATACAAAATTGATATAATAAAAAGTTCTGAAAGTTTTTTAGGGCCTGATTGACATCAAACAGGTACGTTTGCTGGTGAATGTGAAAATGAAAACGGCAAATACCCTGTATACCGTAATTGTAATACGCTACCATACTGAACTCTAGGAATTTTGAATTGGCTTGTGAATCAGTACAGCGTATATTTTAGTCTGTGTATGTCGAGTAAAATAAATGTGAGAATCGAAAAAAATGCAATTTTTCATTTTTGTCAAGATTTAAGTGTTATCAATTGACTCAGCGCATGGTGTAGATTGAAAAAATATAAGGGTTGACTGGTGTTCCTTCTTGTGCCCTTATCACAGCTCTCATGCATTGATGTATGCTTTAGTTGTCGCCTAAATGCGTGACTTGCAAGATTATTTTGCAACTTTTCTTCAGAAATGGTTACACAATTTCAAATACAGTAGAGCACAGCTATAGCGAACTCGAAAGGGAATTAAAGAATGTTTGTTATAAGTGACCATTTGCTATAAAAGTCAACATTTATTTACATTAACATGATCAATTGCTACAACACAAGGTATGCATTGACTGAGTAGTCATGCTGAGTGCCGTCAACGTCACTTGTGCGGTCTGCACATGTAATGTAAATGAATATTTTTAAATCAGTTTTGCAGTTGGAGCTTGGCAATCTTAGAAGTGTGCGGCGTTCTATACTAGTCGGCTATAGGCACGTGGCAAGTGAAATCTGATGGACAGCCAACGCGTTAAAGGACATAAAAGGGTTTGTATTGTTATTAATTACTTCAAAAACTAAACACGTGAACACAAATTAAACTAGACTTTTACGTGGTTCGATATTGAATGTCTCGTATTCTTAAACATTCATATAAGCAAACACTTGACTAACAATCAATAATATAAAACTAGCATTTGACGAAGTAAAAACACTAAATCAGGAATAATTATTATTCCTCGAAAGAGCAGGCATCAGCCTCGTTAACTAATATCCAGTGTCGGCAACAGTATGTACCTATGTATTATAAAATCAAAAAGTTATTCATAAACATGAAATATGACCTATTATGTCGGAAAAGAAACAATACCATATATCTTAAGCAGCGTTTTCCTCCACATTCATCAATCGTTAATGACTGCGACCGGTTTGTTAAGAGATCTACAATGCATTTAAAACGGTCTGTTTTTCTACCTGCTACTGAGTCGTTACTATCAAAATCCGTTCGCGTATGTTTGGTCACCAGTCGCTTGACATCTGTGAGCAGACAAGTGACTTATTCGTTGAGGAATTTAGATGCTTTGCATTGTGTTTGTGAGTCTTGTTCTTAAATAATATGTTTTAAATTAGTGAAGTCAAGGAAATACAACTAGAAAATAACTATTGGCGGGTACTTTTTGGTTATAGCTATACCAAGTATTTCAACATGTATCGTCTTTAACAAAACATAATTTTTGTGAATAAAATGAGCTCCAATACGTAGTTAAAGTGATAACCGGAAATTCGAAAAACTTTAAAGTTTGTTTCATTAACTCTCAAATAATTATGGATTAATATGGACTAAAATCCTACTACTTGTCTGTTTTTAAACATGAGTTTTTCTCCTGCGTCTTTAATTTTTTTTTGTGTTAAGAGGAGCAGATTTTCTTATTGGGTCTAGTAACTTTGAAAGATTAAAATTATTGTTTTTTTTAAATCAATATTTATTTTATAAATTGCAGCTAGTCACGAGCGGAGAACAGTGATACCTCTACGGGAGGAAAACAAGCAGACATCTTGACGAACCTGTCGCGACTACTCGGTTGTAGTTGTTAGCAACTGGTGAACATGCAGGAAAACGCTGCTTTACTAATTAAAAAACTATCCCTTTCTTTGTTATATTTATCTCCATATTTATATCCACGTCTAATAATAACTAATTATATAGAAATAAGAATTCTTTTTTGTACTTATTAGGCCATGGCATTTTTGCAATTTTTCCGGAAGTGTGGCTTGGTGTAAAAATGGATCCGAATAAGCAATGGTGTGTTACTAAATACTTACAAAAAAAAGAATGACTGAGCCAAATCCACTAACATTTGTCAAGTACACTTTATCACTTCATATGACATGGTGTTTTGGGAAGATGAACGTGATGGGCAAAAACTATGATTTGGTAATAAAAAAATCAAAGAGTCACTATTAGGCAAATGATGAGAAAACAGGCCCCTCATATAATACGAGCCCTAACAACTATATGTTCGGCCACTTCTTAATTTCTATCTAAATTTTTTCCTCAATGTACTGTTACTGGTAAAATATATTTTTAAATTTTAGAATCACAATGACTCTCGCTACTTTATGATGATAAAATATAACAGAAAATTACATTTTTTGTTTGTAAAAAAAATATTTTATTGAATTAAATGTTCGGCCAAAATAAAATTTCATAATAAGAAGTAACAATTTAAGAGTTTAATACGGCGTAACTTCGCCTTTTGCTGCAATTGCTGCTCGAATTCTTTTAGGCATGGAATTTACAAGAGATTGGCACTCTGCTACTGTCACTGAGTCCCATACTTCTTGAAGTTTAGCTCTCAAACCTTCATGAGTTTTCTGTGGATTGTTTCTCAGTTTCTGTTTCATTTTGTGCCAAAGGGTTTCGATGACGTTTAAGTCTGGACTTCCAGAATGCCAATCCAGTACTGTCATGTTATGGTTTTCAAACCACTTTCGGGTTATTTTAGCTGTATGGCTTGATGCTCCTTCTTGTTGGAAGATAAATGGCACCGCTGGGTACAATTTTTCAATACTGGGAATTAAGTTATTTTCTAGTATCTCTTGGTATTTTACAGCGTTAACGGTTTCGTTAATGAACTGCATATTTCCTACGCCCTTTGCACACATACAACCCCATATCATAACCCCCAAACGAAACTTGACAGTACGTTTTGAACAATCCTTATGAAACGCCTTCTTCTTGTTTCTAATTACTTTTCTTTGATTATCCCCCACACATACATCCAATTTCGACTAGTCACTATAAATAATGGAATAATGGAATTCAAGTGTAAAATGGTGGATCTAAGTATTAATGCTTAACATTTGCAAATTTAATTATTTCGATTTTTTTTCAAATGGAACGCCCTGTATATTTTTATATTTTTTAAAATGCCCTTTTAATGAGCTTTCTTTTGATATGTTACTTCATACCTCTAAGTTCAACTATTTTTCAGATATGCGTTATTGAACAAAAAAGAATTTGAGTACCTTATGATGCTTTATTTCAAGGGATAAAAAACAAACGCCGCTAAAATAATGATTTAAACACTTGAGCTTTCCAAAAATAAAAACACAAAACCAGGTTTAGAAAATAAAAACCAGTACACCAAAATCCTATACGTAATTACATTAAATGTTCAAATAGTTCTCCTTTCCTACTCTGAGTATTAAAGCTGTACAGAAAACACATAATCAGCAAATATAATTATTTTGATTTATTTAGATCGAACGTATCGCATTTTTGAAAAGTACTTTTAATGAGCTTTCTTCTGACATTTCATTTCCTAACCCTAAATTCAATCGCTTTTCAAATTTACTTTTCTCCTGGTTTCTTTCATTTTTCCGTATTTGTTATTTCTAGTTTTGAGTAGTGGCTGGATTTTTGTTTTCTAAACTTGGTTTTATTTTCTGTTTGGAGAACTCAAGTGTTTAAGTTATTATTTTAACGGCGTTTGTTTGTTATCCTTCGAAGTAAAACATCTTAAGGGGCTTAAATTGTTTGTATGTTCAAACACGCATATCTGAAAAACAGTTGAATTTAGAGGTATGAAGTAACATATCAAAACAAAGCTCATTAAAAGGACTTTTCAAAAATACAATAATATACATTTGCAAAAAAATCGAAATTATTAAATTTGCAAATGTTGAGCACCCTGTATAACATTAATACTCAGATTCACCATTTTACACTTGAAATGTAACTAGTTCACGAAAATCATAATTTTTTTGGTAACGTTTTCCTTTATTCAATTGTTTTCTGTTGCTTACAGCGCCTGAAGTTCAGCATTTTTTGCATAAAATCGTTAATATCTCCAAAACAGTTGACGTTAGACCCATATAACTTTATATCAAAATAATGAGTATTTCAATGCAAAACTTTTAAGCTACCCAAATATAGGTAATTCTATATAAAGAAAAGTAAGTATTTTAGTAATGTACACCACCTTTGTACCTGCAACTTTTATATACACAATATTCATGCAACTGTCATAGTTTTAGAAATATCTTTCACCCGCGCTTCATTGCCGGACCCTGTATGAAAACTTTATTTATTTATTATTATTCGTTTATCAGAACATTCTATTCTTGGTAAAAGTCTCTGCATTATCTCAAACTCAAAATGTACATTCTAAAATTTAAATATCCCCGTTATTATAAATGGGGAGATTTGAGAATATGACAATGGCTAAAAAATAAAGGTAGTTTATTAAATACACAAAAATGTTATTTAGAAAAGTTGATTAGAATTGAAAAGAGATGTCAAGTATGAGGATGGGGCACATAGAATGAAATTGTTGGAGTATCGTTCTTTATTATTATTTTTTGTTTGATGTTTTTGATTTCAAAACACTCAAATTCGACAGTACCTACTAAAGATGGGAATTAAGTACTAGTAACGTTTCTTTCATTCTCGTTGCTGAAATATAAGATTCCAAAATAACGTTACTACGTTACTGATAAAACTCCCACATACACACTGCGTTCCGTAATAATGCGAACCATTGGTGACCGCTGACCGATGATGAATGCCCTGAAATATCCAAACATTGCTCACTGCGCCGTTTGCATTTTTGTTCTATTTATTGTGTATTTCAGCATGTGCACATTATTTATAGTTCCTCTAAATGACTGCACCCAGCCTAATATTTATTGCAGTACTCACCATTCACTCACTAAAGCTCGGAGATTTTTAGTATACATTTTTATAGTATCGTGTGCGTATATTGTGGTTACAAAGTTAACAGTATAAATGGGTTCGAAAGACTTTTGTGATTTGGAACTTTTACTCCGAAATCAAAAAGTGATACATAGCTGTTTGTAAGCTAAACGTTGTTTATAACTACCTATAAGGAGAATTTTATTTTTATCAGCGAAACACCGTCCACCGAAACTCTCTAATAAACAATTAATAATCCATTTATTCAATTCCGTTTGTAATATTTGAAATGACAGTTTTGCATATGAATGCCATTGTCATTTACACCATTATTTTTAGGGAATTTTTACATAACGCGTCTCTAAAATAACGGACGTAATACTGTTTTAACTTAACGTTGTGCTAAATTCCGTATCTATTCATTCCACGATACTAGTGCCACTGTCCATATCTCACTTTGTACCATAGAACTTGTTAACACAGTAACATGTTATTTGCTGTACAAGTAACGAAACGTAGGTAACGTTGCCATAAAATAACGTTATTGAAATTACGACCCATTTCTAGTACCTACATTCTTATCATACCCGATAGTAAGTTAACTTTGACTTATTTCATTTTCTGAGTAAGTGATTGTGACTGCTAATTTAACACCTCCTTTTAATTTGAAACAAATAACATTTTTAAGTATTTTAAAAAATTTGTTACTTTATTCTTGAGCCATTTCAATACTTTTAAACGTGATCAACGCATAATAAAAACGTTTTCCATATTAGGTGTCCAAACTTATACCGGTGACTGTATATATAATATGAATACAAATTGTTTTTCAGATGCTCTTTTTTTTGTCCTTAACACATGACAACCCTAAGCATAGATGTCAACCCTCAGATGTTGGCCTGTTGAACCTCATAGTACCTACTTATAGCGATTATGAACAGCCTTTGCAGCATATTTGATACTACGTCCATCTGTCATTGAAACCACAACTTACACACTGTCTTCTTTACTTAACGGCATGTGCACAATTAAAGTAGGAAACAGCACAATTTATAAATACCAACAACAGAAGCTATAAAAAATTCAACTAAACAAAAAGTAGATACTATATTTGAGCAACATTATTAAGGAATGCAGCCAAAATTATCCAGAAGAAGAAAAAAATCCAAATTAATAGAGAGGAAAACTTTATATTTAGCGACCAAACACCTCGACGCAATTTTATGATGAACTTGAAAAAGGAACTACAGCAACGCACAGAAAACGATGAAAATAATTTACGCAGAAAATATA
This sequence comes from Agriotes lineatus, assembly GCA_940337035.1. NCBI lineage: Eukaryota > Metazoa > Arthropoda > Insecta > Coleoptera > Elateridae > Agriotes > Agriotes lineatus. The sequence goes on from OW679202.1 coordinate 57,433,214, forward strand.
TTTGAGGCATCCCTAGCTTTATCCAGAATACTCAGCCAAAAATGTAGAATTTCCAATTATTAACGATAATAAATTTCTTCGCATATGCCACATTAGATATCTGAATTCGTGTTTTGAAGATTTTTGTAATTACGTAAATGAACAACACTTTCCAACTTATAACTTGATCTGACACTTAGTTTTTACCTGACATGTCTAACGATTTATTCCGTTTCCCTAATTTTTCTATATTTCATCGAGATAAGACTTCTAGAGCTTGAGGAGTTTGTTGGTATGTTCGTATAGTGATTTGAAAGGCACATTGATCGACACATTGTGTTTTCTGAAATCTCAGAACACCACTGGATTAATATTACAATTGATACCAAAAAAATCGGCTTTGGTGTAATATACAGACCTCCAGACAACAATCTTCATCGTTGGATAAACTTGAATCTACCTTGTGTCTTCTAACTTCAGAAGTAGATAAAGTTGTTCTGGTAGGTTATCTCAACATTGATATGTATAAAAAAGATTCTCGCTTTTTGAATATATACAACTTCTAGAAAGAAGTAGCACAGTTAAGAAAGCCCAAGACTTGCATTAAGCAAGTTCTCGGTTCAAATCTCGCGAGAGCCAGAATTTTTCTGCAGCCTTGGCGATTGGAATCGGGCTCGGTGAAACCATTTACAGTTGGGCACCAAATTAACTGTGCTCTACTCAGAACCACAGACCTAAGAGATGGAGTAACAAGGTCAACACATCATGAAGACACACACCGCACACAATGGTTGCTGCGCAAGCACAAAAGGCGCGTTACAACTCTGTAACCCGAATCCGGGGCAAGTTGAGCATTGTACCGCCAGATACAAGCGTACAAAGCACCAGCCTCTACACCGTAAGGTAAATGAGGTTACAGATAATACATACATACAATACATGCAATTTCTTACAAATTGTAGATGAACCCACAAGAGTTACAGATACTACATGCACTCTTCTGGATATTATTTGTATCAGCAAGGATGTAAACATTGGCGAATGTGGCACAGCCGATTTACTCATCAAGACCGACTACAGACTTACCTACTGTACGATAAAATACTCAATAAACACAGCCGATTTACTCATCGTGACCGACCACAGACTTACCTACTGTACGATAAAATACTCAATAAACAAGTATATTCCACTTAAATTGACTTATAAGGACTTTAATCAATTTGATGGAAATAACATAAAGCTATTAAAAATGGTAATACTTTACTGTAAAAACGTGCTAACGCGTATAATAAACCGTTCTCTCCTGCAGTTGGTCGTACCTGATATGTGAAAAATGTCAACTATAATACCTACTCCAAAAGTGTCCAATCCATGTAGTGTAAATGAACTTTGACCAATAAATATACTTCCCACAATGTCGAAACTAGTACAAAAGATTGTCTTTAAACAGTTATCGCAATATGCCAGTAAAAACATTTTCATACGAGCTATCCAATACTGTGATAAACTGGTATGATAGTTATTTATCTAACAAAACACAAGCGGTCAAGGTACAAGGGCAACGATCAGAAGATAAGATCATAGCAAAGGGAGTTCTTCGGAGGAGCATTCTTGATCACCATATTCACATCCGATCTAACCAGAAATAAGAACTCGTGATTGTCTTCTACATATGTACGCAGGCGATACGCAAATGTAGAAATCGTGCTTGCCACATGAAATAAATGAAAGTACTGATGCTTTAAACATCAACCTTCAAAATATTATGGAGTGGTGTAATTCAAACGGGCTGAAAATAAATGCGTCAAAAACAATCGCCATGTTTATAAGTTTGAGTAGTGTATGTGAGCGTACCTGTCAGTTTCATACAAAAAGTATAGAGATAATGGGTACAGTCATTAATTTTTCAGATGCAGCAATGAATGTAGGTGTTTATTTTGATAGCAACATGACTTTTGAATTGGGCGTTACCAAATTGTTAAGCGCAGCTTATGCTATTAACACAATTATTTAGATAAAAAAAATAAATAAAGGTACAACATTTATTACACAAATGTAAAGGGTGAAATATCGAACAATTTCATAGTTATAAGAGAGCATGTTGCTGGCTGGTAGAGCAGTTTGCACTAACAGCTAGCAGGTAGTGACTTCGAACCTCACAGCCGACAGTGGCTATATCTTACGCTCTTTGGACATCATACGAATACCTTTGGTGGTCGTGACCCCTGTGAGAGGGTATTCTTCCTTAATTCAAGGGGTTAACACTAGCCAGCTGCCCTGGTCTCGGCTTAAGATGGCTTATAAAACTGCACTCAGTCTGTGGTAGTCTCTCAGCTTTGAGCTTATACTAAGAGGAGGAAGAAGAAAGGGAAACATTTAATATAGCAAACGTCAAAATGTTTAATAAATTAAGCCCCTGACCCACTGTAAACATTTTTTTATAAAAACGAAATGACGTCACGTTCCATCAAAATATTTTAAAGGCATGTCCCATTATCAAAAATAGGTGCTAATTTTTTTATCAAAACGTGATCAGCTGTTTGACGCAAAACTGAAAAGTAAGGTTGGATTGCAGTGTTTTAGTTTGCGGTTGCCGCCCCTTTGGCACGCCTTTATGCTTCCTTTTTTCAATAGAAGACTTATATGTAATCAAAATATACTATTTACAGAACCTGCAACAAGTTTGCTATGATATGCTCATCTGTAAATGAAATAAAAATACGCGTAAATATTGGGTTAGGGTTGAGTTTAAATGGGGAAAACGCATATAAGGTGGTTTCACCCTGGTATCACTCCATTGATGTGGCGTTTGTTCGTTAGACAACGGGCCCCTTTTTTAATTAAGTAAAATCAAATTGAAACGAAAATTACATGATGTCCACAACACAAGTTTCAATCCAAGATACACGTTAAAAATGAGGTTAAGTGATAAGTATTCAAACTTCAAAGAGCCGTTTCAAATTCCCAGTAGGATGGGCTTAGCCATCAACATCCGACGAAATGCCTGCTGTTATAAAAATTATAGAAACCGTTCTATTCCAAAAGTTTTTATAAAAACCTTTTACGTAACGTCATCAAAATATAGACGCCGTTAACAAACAATTCGATGACGTCATTGTTGTAAAACTATGGGCTGTCACACTATCAACATTCTTTTTATAAAAAATTTATAATTTTTTTGCAGTGGGGACAGGCGTTTAATACTTTTGATGTGCTGAGTTACAATAACTACTTAAAATACAGTGCCTATATTTTAAAAAAGTCGTAGAAGGATCTGTTATGCTGAATAGCGTTGAAAACTTCCAGTCATAAAATCATTGTTATTGTATAAAAATGAGAATAAAAATATATCAATAATGCTATTACTGATAAATAACTAAATGCTTTGAAATCATAGTAAAAAGAAGAAGAAATGCAAGCGGGTACCTACATATTATTTATGTAGTATCAGTGTAAACTAATAAGAGCAAGTCAGAAGTAAACGGAAAGCAGTAGGAGAAGCGGTTAACAAACACAAATTTCTATAAATTTTGGCAGGACAAAACAAAAAAAAAAATAGAGGCAGATCGTAAATCCATGTTTCATACTTAGAGCTAGTAGTAAATCTTTACCATTTATGCAACTATGCTACTGTGCTATATTAAAAATATGTTTTTGATGTTTGATCTGTTTATTAGCATTAACATTTCCACGTTTAGCATAATTGAGAACCATACGATCGTTTTAGGAAGTTTGTCCTATTCTCTTTGAAACACCGTGTATAGATCTGCAAGATGTAAATAATAGCATTGTTGCCAGATGCATCCAAATCATTTTATTTTATTACGGAAAAGTCAAGGATCTGAGGTAGTTTATTATTTATTTGACGATTATATCTATATGATACTAATATTTCTTTACTTTCAATAAAAATAAATATGGTTCTCTAAAATATTACGGAAGAGAAGTACATGTCAAGATTTGGCAACGTTTTAGATTGACGTGCACGTGTAATACGTATATTCCAGTGGTTATGTTTTGATTTCAAGAAATTAGTTTCCTATTAAAATAAAGACGACTTCTTATTATAGGTAAGTTATGTAGTTACGAGTTCAAGAAGATGCATTTTAAAACGAAACTGCTAAGTCAATACTATAATTTGAGAAAGTAAGGTTAAGTAATTCCAAATGTACGACTTAATAAAATATTTTGGTTTATCGTGTTTTTTAAATTAGGTAGTTGCCTCAAAAATCTAAAAAATAAGTTTTACAATTTTATTAAACTTGTGAAGTCGCTGTATAATTTAAAATTCACAGTAATTCGTTTTACATTTTGCTAATCATTGCGACTTCTTGCTATACTTCTTTTATCATTTTTTTGTAGGCACTTGCCTGTCCATTTGCTTGTTTTACTACTGTATTTCCTTAAATACGAAAAACTTATCTTATTACACTTGAAACTTTTACAGATTTGTGACATGACGAGATTTGCGAGAGCAAAGGGTTCAAAATCGTCCAATGCGCGCGAGCCCGAAGCAGCCACATCATGGCAAGAAATGAAGCAGGATATGGCCAAGAAGAAACAGGAAAAGGAATCTTCAGAGGAGGCAGTTAAACATCCTTCAAAACTACTCAACAAGGGGGGTAAAGAAGCTGAGAAAAATGTGAAGTGGTCCGAGATCCCGGACATGAACCCACAACCGAAGCCGAATAAAAAGGTTAAAGTACAGGAAACTGCAGTGGTGGATGATAAAGCTGTAAGCAAACGGAAGAAAAAGAAATTGAAAAATAAAGCTGATGTAAAGATAAGCATAAGCAGCAAACAAGACGCCGATGGATCGACCGACATACAAGAAACGGAGGGTATAATGAAGGTGAGCAAAAAGCGGTCGTTTAAAAATACACATAGCAACGTGGATGAAAATAACGGTGCAGGAAGTGGGAATAAATCAAAACGACAAAAGTTTAATCCAATAAATTCACAAAACAACAAGAAAGAGCAGCAAAAAAAGAATAAGGAGTATAAAAGGCGCAAACCCTATAACGAAATTGAGAAGATATACATAAATGGTATAGAAATCGAAGTAACCCATTTTGATGGCTTTCCTGTCAAGGCAGCGGATGCAGAAAGATTAAACAATTTAAAAAAGGAAATGGTGAGCAGAGGATTGCCCCGGAGCGAAATAAACCAGGCCATGAAGTTAGAGCGGCGTAGAGCAGAAAAAGCCTTAGCGAGGGAAAAGAAAAAGGTGTGTTTTAATTGCCGGCAGAGCGGTCACGCTCTCTCAGAGTGCCCTCAATTAAGAGATGGATCAAGTACACAGGAGCTCGGCACCGGGATCTGTTTTAAATGCGGCTCCACGGAGCACACGCATTTTGAATGTAAGGTGCAGCGTGGAGATAACTACAAATTTGCGCAGTGCTTTATATGCAAAGAACAAGGGCACATAGCTAGGCAGTGCCCCGATAATAGTAGAGGGCTCTACCCTAAAGGCGGCGCCTGCAAGGTTTGTGGCGATGTGACACATTTAAAAAAGGATTGTCCGAAATACCAGGCTCAACAGGAAGAACAAAAAATTATGGCTGATACAATCGATAGTCACGATATTGAATCTTTAGGAAGTGAACGTGTTAAGACCAAGAAAAAATCAATGCAATCTAATAAAATTGTTAAATTTTAGAGTTTGTTACAAAATATAATCATGAAAATATATTGCCGAAGCAAGTCACTTTGTTTATATATATATTTTTTCGAGTAAGGGAAAATATGGGCATAACTATTTGTATTTTTTGCAATTTTTGAATAGTATGTAGTGCAATGAAAAGAAAAATTGTTTTTAGTATTTTTTAATATTGCCGAAGCCTGAAAGCTAGAATCCAAACATATTCATCAAAAGTACGGCTAGTCAGGCAGTGGTGAGCCGATGGACCTGTATTTAATTACAAGTTACGTTCTTAATGGAGTGTACATTGCAAGAATATGTAAAAAATATAAACATTCTTGTTTTAAATATAAAGATGGTGAAATTAAAGAGCATGGTGAACTGCGGAAGCTGCATGCAGGTAAGAGAGCATTTATTTAATAAGTTAGTTATCAATAGAATCATTGAGTGGTTGATAAGGTGATGGACAACTTAAATTGTGATTTTAAGTCTGAGCTGTTTCGAGTACAGACAAAACCGCGATGCGCAAGTAGAGTCCGCCCAACGTAAGATAGGGACAGGCACGTCATCATTATCAGGGTGCGCAGTGGTTTGGCGATTATCCCGATGGGCAATGGTTACTTAGCAACGCCACGTTTTTAAATAGGCGTCCTGTTACCAGGGGGTTTAGTAGTTGATAGGATACGCGATGAGTTCACTTGTATCCGTGTCCGCCACTGCCAATTCTTGAGGCGCGTGACTTAACAAAAATCCGCGCAGCCGAACTGTGACGTGCCTGTCCCTGTCTTACGTTGAGGGTACTCTAAACACATAAATGATAAAAACGAGGTTAGGTTCCATAAACTAGATTTATTTATGCTATGCAACCTCAAAAAATTCAAAAATACATAAACGTGCGTACACAAACTAAAATTCTATAGGTAACATAAGTCTGCAACTTGAATCTAGAGCTCGAATGCCCATTTGTTAATTCAAGTTATAATTTTACAATTTATTTCAGGTCCAGTGTGGTAGGTAATACGAGATTCAAAGGAATAGGCTCGATAAGTGTGTTTACATGTTCGTGATAAATAATATTATTTAGGTGTTCATAACATAAACCGCATACGTCTGCTTTATTTACTTAGTGCATGAAAGTTGAAACAGTTAATGTTGGCAGTTCCATCCGCGAACACGCGAACGGCAAAGCAATCCGCGAACGGAAAAGAAAAGGGAGCAGATAAGTGCCCCGCGTAAAATCAAATCAGTGAAATGCAAATCCGCGAACGGCAATATTTGCCTGTAAAAGTACACAATGAAAGTATTTGAATACCTATACAAGTGCAGAGTACCAAGTACAGAGGAATGCAATGGCAGAACAATGATAAAAACAAAACATTTTTTAAAGAGGTATTTTGTTGGCTTTCAAAATTGTCATCTGTCAGAGCATGGCGACATGGTCTGTTTACCAGTGTCGCGAATGAAAATAATCGTTCTGCTGCGGCCGATGATGACAAGCATAAATAAAATGAAAGAACTTTTCGATAATATTGTATAAAAAGAACATGTTTTCTTCCTATACATTGAAAACTATACGTTAGAAAACAAAATAAAAAATAAAAGTAATTTAAATTCTTTATCATTATGCAAAACATCTATAATTCATGTCAATGCTATACTTTTTATAAACGCACATGCCAAGTGGCTGAGGTGATCTGAATACGCCACAGAACTTCATTAATGATGCTTTTACTACCTAAGCTCTAGTAATTAAGAACATATTAATTTAGGTATCTGCTTACTTACCCACCTATTACTTTTAACCCTCGCCCGACGGAAATAATTTCAGTTATTCGGAGTGCGGAAATGGGTCTCTAGTGACCCGGATCGAATTCAATTTTTTTAAATTAGTTTTAAAGCACCACAATGTCTGTTTTTCTAATACATACTTGCACATGATAATATAATCATAAAACTTTTATTTTTATTGACCTGCAGACTAAAAAATTCTTCATATTCGGCGTCACTTTTATCGCTGCCACTGTCCCCATCAGACAAAAAATGAAAGTCGTTTTCATCAACATCACGCATTAGTTCGTCATATAATTGTTGTTCTGTAAGGGGAATTTTATTAGGATACATTCTTTTTGCCTATTATTTTACACAGTGTTATTATACTCCAGAAAACAAGAAAAGAAACGCGGTAACCGGGTCTCAAGTGACCCGAGCGGATTATCTCAGGTATATCAAGACATTTTTCCACGAAATTTATTCTACAGCATCTCCATAACAGCTTCGAGTAATACGCAAACACCCAAAGCAGTATATTGGAAAACGGTTTCCGCAGTCTGAGGGTTAATATCTCACGTCAGTAATCACTGTAATCAGTCACTTATTAAACAATCAACTAACGAACTAACCGGAAACCTGAACACTGCACGACTGCAAGGGTTATAAAACTGCAATTAAGCTTTTTATGATGACTGGGGGCCACATGTCTGAAATTGGATAAAAATGTAGGTACTTATTGCGCAGTGCAATGTACTCGAGTACCCGAAAATGTATTCGAGTACACGGAAATGTATTCGAGTACCTGGAAATGTATTCAAGTACAGGGATATGTACTGGAGTACACGTAAATGCGTCAAATACAAGTACAAGTACATTTAAAAAAATGTACTTGTGGAGTGAGTACCAAGTACACTAAAAGTACTCAGAGTACAGTTACTGAGTACTTGTACTCGAGTACCACACAGCTCTGTTTTAAGTAAATTAAACCTACCTAACGATATTAAACGAGGCATCTAACAATTAAATGTACTGCAAATGTTATGTATTTTGAATATTTATTTTGTCTTCAACAAATTATTATAACTTGGTCAGTTTTAATAAATAATAAATTTTATTCCATAACTCAAGTATATACATATTAATGGAACCTTAAGACAAAGTTCAGAATCCAGCTTTTCAACTGCACTTGAATTATAAGAGAAAGCAATAAAAATAAGGCCTAACTAAACTTCAGTTCATGATGACGTAAAACGCAACGATAATTTATTAAAACAACGAAATTCAATGAAATGAAAACCAGTCGACAATGGCTGTGTAAGACATTCTAATGAAAATCTAAACATCAAATTACATTAAGAAAATCACTGAGTTTGAGCAATGGTACATTCTTATAAGAAGCAAGTAACTTGTTTAATACATTTAAAATATTGTCAAGAAAACGATCTTTCAAAAAGAGATATTTTATGTAGAGGAACAGTTAAGAGTCCATTTGTCTTAAATTAATTATGTATGTTACATCTGTAAGTGATTTTATTATAAAGATAAGGTGGTTGCTTTTCTAAAATTATTTTCAAAAAAGTAAACAACTGTGAAGGAATCATCTGTTGTTCACGTTCAGCCAATTTGTTTCAAGAAGTCTATGTGAAATATGTTCAAATATTTTAATTATTCGGTTAAAAATCGATTTATATATCTACGTTTTATAGATGAAAAGGGTATTGGTGGTCGACGTTCCTCAGTTTTGACATTATTAATAGAATTATAACAAAAAAAAAAATTTATCTCTTCAAATGAAAAAAATAGGTTAATTTGTGATTGCGTCCCTATTTGTAACTTTTTTGAAAATCTGTTTGAACACAAACTTTATAATGAGGCGCAGGTTCTAATAAATTACAACTACGAGGGCCATTTTTTTTCAACCTTCGATGGGCTATAACGAAAGAACAAGTGTATATAAAACAATGATTTTATTACTAAAAGTTATGTACACTTATGGTTAGTTTTCGGCATAATCACCTTGGAGATTGAGTCATTTGTCGTACCTGTGGACAAGCTTTCCAATACCGTCTGCATAAAATGTTGCCGCCAATGAATTAAAATGAGTCTTGATGTTGTCTTGAAGCTCCTCGTTATTTTGGAAGCGCTGCACTCCTAGCCAGTTCTTCAGTTCAGGGAAAACATGGAAACACTCGGCGCTAGGTTGGGACTGTATGCCGGGTGATTGAAAATATCCCATTGAAATTGCTCAAGGAGTCATTGGGTTACAGCAGCACTGTACGTTCGTCCCTCTGGCTCCTTCAGAAATATGGGATATTTTCGATCACCCCGCATACAGTCCCAACCTAGCGCCGAGTGACTTCCTTTTTTCCCTGTACTGAAGAAGTGAGTAGGAGGGCAGCGCTTCCAAAATAACGCAAAGCTTCAAGACAACGACAAGACTCATTTTAATTCACTGGCGGCAACATTTTATGTAGAAGGTATTGGAAAGTTTGTCCACAGGTACGACAAGGTGATTATGTCGAAAAGTAACTATAAGTGTACATAACTTTTAGTAATTTATTTATTTTATTTATTTATTACAAGTATGGACGGACTCGAAGTCCTTTTACAGAAAAAAAATGACAAATAACATAACATTAATTCCGATAATAGTGACGACATGGCTCGTTCACTCAAAAACATAAATAGTACTCCTCGCTGCGTTACAAAAGTGACTCAAACTAGGATCTAAAATATCACATGAGAGATCATTCCACATGGTGCATATACGGGTTAGAGGATTGTTTAAGGTGTAGCACGACGTATAAGTTGACAAGGCAAAGGTGGTGACTGATCTGGAGGGCCGTGAAGGCACCTTGAACATCAAGTGACGACTCAAAAGAAGGGGGCAGTCCAGTTGTCCATTTACTAATTTGTAAAGAAAAAGCATATCAAAATATTTCCTCAGGGACTCGAGTGAGGGAATTTGGTCCGTTACAGATATTTCTTGATAGTTGTGATCGCAAAATGGGTCCTGCAACCCCAGTCTCGTCGCTGCAATTCTAAAAAATTTATGTTGGACCGTCTCCAGCCGATCAATGTACACTTTACAGTGTACAGTTTAAAGTTTATTTTATATGCACTTGTTCTTTTGTTATGGCCCATCGGAGGTTGAAAAAAAATGGCCCTCGTATTTTTCTATTTTTTAGTTATTCTGTAATTAATGTTTTAAAATTGGACTATCGGTTGCTGAGAATAAAAGTTGCTATATCTTCCACATTTCTTCTATAGTCATTAAATTTTGTCACTTCCAGCAGTAGATATCTCCAATTAAAATTCTGTGTAGTAAACAATGAATGATCAAATAACAACAAAGAAATCATCAATTCAAATGTTTAATTTTCCAATGCCGAGTACTAAAGACAAGAATAGATGTGGATAAGAAAGGACGGACAATGCATACTTCAACGGTAACCAGGTATGTGGATTAAAATAATGGTCGCTTTGTAATCTTTGCATTTTCTGGTTTATGAGTAAAATGACATTTTGTATCTCATATTGATTTTTTTTTAGTTAGATAACAAATTTTCATGGTGCAAAAGCCACGTGTCCGTGCCTTTTGGTCATAGAATATGTTCTCGGTATTATCAGTCGAAGGATATATATAAAATAACTAATTACTGAACAAAATATTAATCGTAAGCGTTTCATCACTAGTTTTTATTCTATTTAAAATGTAACTAAACCTAAAACGTTGGAATAATATATTTTAAAATACGCACACATTCATCACTTAAACGGCTAATCCATCAATATAATAAAGGAGAACTATCCAGACGTGTGTGTCACGACAATTGCGGATGCGATGTATCCCATTTGCCTTTGCATGCAATTCGTCTTCGCCTCGATTTCGCGACCGGGGCGCCGAGAGGGGCGGACTCCCGAGGGCCATCTTGGAGAGAGGCGGATCCCCGAGGGCCACCTTAGAGAGGGGCGCAGCCCCGAGGGCCCCTTAGAGAGGGACGGATCCCCGAGGGCCCCCTTGGGGAGGGGCGGATCCCGAGGGCCACCTTAAAGAGGGGCGGATTCCCGAGGGCCCCCTTGGAGAGGGGCGGAACCTCGATGGCCACCTTAGAGAGGGGCGCAGCCCCGAGGGCCCCTTGGAGAGGGGCAGATTCCCGAGGGCCCTTGGATAGGGGAGGATCCCCGAGGGCCCCCTTGGAGAGGGGATGAGCCCCGGGGGGCCCTTTGAAAAGGCTCCCTTGAAGAGGAGCGGAGTCCCGAGGGCCCCCTTCTTTGGTCAGGGGCGGAGTGTGTAACAGAACGGAATGGCCCAACGTAATAGTCCTAAAATGGTGGTAAATTGATTAGGATAGACCGCGCAATAGCTCGCGCAGCCCCGTTTATTTCTAAAATAATTATAGGAAATTATAGTCAACAATACGTTTTACATAATACCAAAAAAACTTGGTAAACATAAAGTTATTATGTTTACTATTAATTAATCCCGTTTTTGTTTATAATTATATGTATATATGTATGTACTATCGGTAAACTCATTTTACCTTGCAGTGTAGAGGTTGCTGCATTATACGCTTACAAAGTTGGAGCACCTTTTGTGCTTGCGCAGCAACCATTGTATGAGGTGTGTGTCTTGGTGATGTGTTGACCTTGTTATTCTATCTCTTAGGTCTGTGGTTCTGAGTAAAGCACAGTTCGTTTGTGCCGAACTGTGAATTGTTTCACTGAGCCCGATTCCAATCGTCAAGGCTGCGGAAAAATTCTGGCCCCCATGGGATTTGAACTGAGGGCTTGCTTAATGCAAGCCTAACACTTTTATAACTGGGCTACCCTGCTTCTAACGTTATACGTCAGTAACTGATAAATCATTTATTTCAATTTATGTAAATTTTCTTACTACAGATTTCCTTCTTAATTTAAATATTATACATAGTGTTTATTTGATTGTATTTAGTTTCATTTAACTGACTTTTGATTTGATTATTGCTAAACAAATTTCTTGCTTTTATTTGCTATATTCAGGATATAAATATTATTTAGTATTAAAGTGGATTCACAGCGTACTATCTTATTTTTTTTTGTGTGAATAAAAATCTTTATTTTATAAAAATTTAATTGTAAGTTAATATATTGATGGATCAACATTTGAGAGACTTCTTCACGTTATCCAGTGTTTTTTATATCCGTTGTATGTTTCATCAGCTCTGTTTGTTAAATAGTCTTCCCACTTTTTCTTTTTTAATTTTATTTGTGCTTTTATTTCATCATTCCACCACGCTGCTTTTTTGTTTTGTTTATTTATTTTACTCAATCTACCTGCTTGTCTAGCGGCTTTTACAATTATTTTCTTAATTCTCGGTCACATTTGTTCTGCTGTGATCTGTTCCCAATTCTCTTTCCGATTTTGTATTTTATCATTTATTATTTCTTTGTATTTGTCCCTTATATCTGCTTCTTGTAATTTGTATACTTTTATAGTTTTTTGTTGCCCTACACTGCCGCGGACAAGGTTATGCAACTAAAAATACCTACTATTTACTATGAAACTTAGATTCAACGATTTTATTTTTAAAGAATGCAACCCAGGAAGTCATTGAAAAAACATGTGTCTTGAAGTTAGGTTATTTGTTTGATGTTAATTATAAAGTAGCAAAACGCAACAAGGTTATATTTTATTACAATGTTAACACTTATATTTGCTTGAAGACTTTTTTATCTATAAAGTTATAAGGTGCGAAAAGTAAATGACAAGTTAACACCGTCTGGTTGAACCTAGATTAGGATTGTTGATTCATAAAATATTTTTTTTAAATAACAAGTTTACTAGCATAATTGAATAATGGGTTGCATAACTTTGTCCGCATTAGGCAGATAAAGTAAGAACAGTAGCAATTTTATATGCCTAATCAGATAAAGTAACGCTTCTACCTTGTCAGTGAAGCTACATAAGTTGTCACTTTTATGATGTTTGAAGATAAATAACTATTTTCCAAAACCGGCATGCAAGAATCTACTCTCATGATTCATTTCAGCATGAAAGTGGTTCTTCTCATGACTAGTCATTTTTACTTTCAAAATCTGTTTATTTCTTGTTATTTGATCAAAGTTGTAGTGATAAATACAAATTGTTGTAAACACAAGTTGTTTGTACCTGTAACTTTTAGATTTTTAAAAAGTGGTTTAGGAAAATAGTATGTATCACGTGCCGTGAAAGCGTCTGTGCTCGACTCGGAGGCTTAGAAGTGCTCAGACGTTAACATGTCCTTGCATCATACAACGCCTTGCAAAATACTAATGTCAATGTCAATGTTTTGACGTTTGAAGACAAATTCTCCAGAAAATTAACTTTGCAGTAGCAAAGAGTACCTTTATACAGGGTTTTGCGAAGTGAAGTATCCATTTTAAATCGAGCCTTATTCTTCAATGGCTCAACCTTCAACACGTAGATTGCTGCGCGGCACATAAGCTGTGCTGCGTTATTCTTCCCTTTAAGTTGCATGGCATACCATTTGTGCCACGGGTTTGCAACATCGGTTTCGTTACACGGCATTGCGTTCGTACCACAGAGCCTATATATTTATATGAACATTTCAAATAGGTGGTCTGCTGGACCAGAATGTGTAACTAATGCTTTAATGCAGTAGTATATGGCCTGTTATACTAAAATACATTCATTTACTAATATAAGTAAATCAAGTAGTGGCCTGGGGAACAATTTTGTTTTTCATTAAATGGCGATGAACGTATTAATTGAAAATCAAACAAGTCTTAAAGGAAGCACGGTAATTTTTTTTTGTAAATTACATTGTATTGTTTGAAATAGAATAGTAACTGGAGCTTAGCCATTTAAATTAAAGAGATGATTAGGAGTCTTGTTTCGTGTGGCGTGATTTCTCGTTCCTGAAAATGTTTGCTTTGGCAAATTACTAAATCATGTGTAAAAATTTGGTGCATCCATAAGCGGTGATGTCAGGCAGCGGATGATCCGAGAGCGACTCTGAGAAGACCAGAAGGTAGGTGGTAAATAATTTCTTATGCTCTAAATTGCTCCCTTGCCAATCGCCATTAGTTTCGATTTGTTTGGCTGTATATGTACAGTGATTCATGATGGAAAGTTATCACTAGGGTTCGGAAAGATTAAATGATAACACAATAAATTCACAACACTGCGATGGTTGTCCAACCAAGCTCTGTAGACTAGAGGTTACCATGTTTGCTCAGCATTCGGGAGGTCGCGAGTTTGATTCCCCTGGTCGTCGCTCTGATTCAGGTTGTTAGGTGGTTTTCCTGAGTCAACAGAATACGTTCTCTGAGGCGAATGCCGGGGCAGCACTTCTCCACCTTTCCTGGCCTCTCTTCTTCCATTCTCCGCCCCTCCTTTCTCTCCCCCATCCTATAATTCCCCAGTTGAAGGAATTGAAATGACCCTGAACCTTTACTTTTTTTTTTGTTGTCCAAACCAAACATTGAATTAAAAAGTATAAAAAATTTACACCTGCAACAGTTTTATAAAATTTCAATGTCTCTAGAGATAACTGCAGAATTTATGGAAAATACGCACCTGTGAAGTGGGCGAGTTGCAAGTGATGCATGACTATTATGTGGTAATAGAACAACCAATTCATTCCATACTTGTTTTGCTGTACCAAATTTAGTTGTGCTGACTTGTTAGAAAGATAATAATTAGAGGCGTGCGAGTGGGGTTTGATCCGCAGGAGTCTAACAAAAATAATATAAATTATGGTACAGTGAGAGAAGTATAATTATTTAATTACATATGCACTATTAACTGTTACACACAGGAAACTTGTAGATATTTTATAGTATTTTGAAGAAAACACTGCACACATTTAGAATATAGAGCAATAAGGCATATGTATTTATTGAAATCACTCTAGAAATTGAATAGTCAGTCAAAGGACAGTTAATGTTAGTGACGACCATTTTTTCTAATTTTTGATCTGTAAAATGGGTTCTTTCAGGTGTAAAAATGTCTCTATATCTCAAAAACGTTCCTTCAACTTTGCAGCTTGTTATAGGAGCTAAATCAAAATTTGGAATGAGATAACCACATTTGGTAAACATTTGTGGTGAACATGTACTTACCATCACAAAATTACTGTAAAATGTGTAAATATGAAGAAATTATATTTTCTATTTATTGTATTTATAATATGAATAGGATCGCAGAAAACAGTTATTGATTTTTTTTTGCAAATCGGTTGTTAACGTGCATCATTGTGCATAATAAATTCGTGTTACTGCTGGATTCCATTGGGCTTCACTTGACCGAAATCGGAGTGCCGATGCCGGCTGGAATGAACTATATAACTGATCTCAGTAGTCATCTCAGTAATCAAGCTTGGCTTTGAAATATTTGTTTTATGAATAATATGTTGTGACACTGTATGTCTATGTCAAATTCGAGGTTATCAGGTTAGGTTTTGCATCAGTCTGTGTCAAAACTGATGCAAAACTTAACCTGCTAACCTCGAATTTGACGTAGACATACAGTGTCAGCAACATATTATTCATTCAACAAATATTTCAAAGCCAAGCTTGATTTCATTTTCATTTGCTCACATGTTAGATGAATGCAACTATACTCCATTCACTCTATTTGTGATCCTGAGCAGGCTTTGAATATGCATATTTTTACTAGTGTACTAAATATTTAGTTACAAAAAGTTACTAATGTCAAAATGACATTGACATTTAATAACTTGTAAAAAGTACTTCAGTTATATAAAACTCATTCGTTGCATCTTGCTGGACAGAAGGAATCAGTTATGTTATTTTCAACAACTTTAAATCACTTGTTGTATGAAGCCTGATGAATTGTTAAATTTCGCTTTGACTTTAGTATTTTTTTTGTTACCAACTGTCTTACACTGTTAAAAAAATGCACATTCACATGCACATACTTAAATGTCAACATCGAAATTTGATTTTTAAGTAGCTTATACAGGGACCGGCAGAAACATATTAAACATTTTAACGTGCAATATCCCACTAAGGTTTTTATCCATACAAATGTGATGAATATCATTATATTAATTAGGATCAGGAGTTTTGTTTTAATGTTTAAGTAATAAGTCAAAATGCGTTTTAATGTGCAAGAGCGAGCTTATTGTGTTGAATTATTTATTAGGACCGAATCAATAATAACTGTGCAACGTGCGTTCAAAAGACAATTCAACAGGTGGCAGGATGTTGCATCGTACTTAACAATAAGACGATGGGTTCAGAAGTTTAGAGAATTCGGTTCACTTTGTAATAAAAAGCAACCGGGAGCTCCACGAACTGTCAATACGCCTGAAAATGTTGAGCGAGTACGAGCCAGTGTTACTCAAAGTCCAAAACGGCCTATTCGACATAATGCTGCAGCACTGGAAATATCTGATAGGAGTATTAGACGAATTTTGAAGGCAATAAAGTAGCACCTGTATAAAATGGTAGTCGTTCGAAAACCATCAAATATTTATAAAGATGAACGTCTTCAGTTTTGCAGACTCTAATGATTTCCGATTTCCAAACATTGCAAACCAGTTGTTTATGAGTGACGAAGCCCTTTTTCATTTGTAGGAGTCAGTTAATTCGCAAAACGTTCGCTACTGGGCTACTGATAATCCTTGCATACTCAAAGAAAAATCGCTGCACTCTCCAAAAGTTACGGTTTGGTGTGCACTTTCAGCACGTCAGACTATCAATCCGTATTTCTTTGAAGACCGTAATGGAAGAACAGTTACGGTTAATAGTGAACGTTACAGGGAGATGATTCAGATTTTTTTTTACCTGAACTCTATAACCGAAACATAAATGTTTGCAATGTCTGGTTTCAACAAGGTGGTGCGACAAGTCATACTGCAGCAGAAACAAGGCAACTTTTGTGTGATAATTTCCAAGACAAAACATTTCTTGGCCTGCTAATAGTCCCGATTTGTCAGCTCTTGATTTCTTTCTTTGGGGCTATTTAAAAAGTTTACCAAAATCGTCCTCATACTCTAAATGAACTTCAAAACAATATTCGTCATGAAATTAACGGTATTAGGCCAGATATACTAAAAAAAGTCATGCAAATTTTGTTCGACGTATTAATGAATGTTCTGAAGAAGAAGGTGGACATCTCCGGCACTCGATATTTAAATAAATAAACTCCCAAGTTTTGTGAACATACTCATGTTTTGGTTTTTTGTTATTACACTGTATAAATAAAATGTTTAATATGTTTCTGCCGGTCCCTGTAGTGGCGCTCATAAATTAGAAAAAACTATCAGAGCCTACTTGATAATGAACGTTTTTGGGCACACGTTATATTAGAGACACTTACAGCCAGTCTTATAAAGGCCACTAATCTGACGTTAACTTTAATTCGCTGTTAAAATAAACAAAAGCACATCAAAACGTTAGTGCTTATGACATTTTATTCATAAGTAAATAAATTTTGATGCGATTTTGTTTATTTTAACAGCGAATTAAAGTTAACGTCAGATTAGTGGCGTTTATAAGACTGACTGTAAATGAATTTGGTTCTGAAGATGTTATGTGAATCGGGCTTTAGATATTTTAAATTAGGTAAAGTTGTTACAGTAATAAAAACATACTTAAGTTTTCTGTAAACATGTTAAAATACAATGATAAAATGAGTTACTATTATTGTTTATGCACTTACCTATTTCAGATATCCTTATTTAAATATTCTCCCTGAAAGAACTGGTTGTTGTAATTTTGGCAGCCTCCCCACTGCATATTAGTATCTTAAACAGTGTCATACGGCAGGTTTTATGGACGAGTGCGGTAACTGACTTATGAAACGAGTTTTTTATAGAATTTTTCTATTTTATGCCATTTTCAAATAAAAACGCAGTTATAAAATTTAGGGAATTTTGTGGTGATTGGTAACACTGATGTGACAATTGAAAATTCAATTTGAAGTTTGAGGTTATGTCAACGTTATTTTTCATATTTTTATTAAACTTAATTAAAAATGAGTGTAGAGTTTTTATGTATTCTGCCAGAAATAAGAGAAATAGCTGCAAATGCTGTTAGCAATTTGATGTTTGAAAATATAAGATTTCAAAGCTACAAACTTTCAAAGTAAAATATAGGGCTGTTAAAGCACTCAAATGAACTATAAATGGGTGCCTCAATAGATGTATTATAACCTGTGAGCACACGAAAGTGAAATCAAGCTTGGCTTTGAAAATTGAAACAAATGTCCATTATTAATTCACATTATGTTATTGTTCCAACATGTGAGCAGAACATCAACATAATGTTATTTAATAATCGACATATGTTTCAATTTTCAAAGCCAAGCTTGATTTCATTTTCGTTTGCTCACATGTTAGATGCAAAATAGAAAAAAGAAATTTTTCTACGACCACTACTAAAAGTAGGCCTTTTAGCACTAGCTTGTTTCACTAAAAGTGACGTTTTATAATTTAGCGTGTTTAAAGAGATCAGCTGTTTACTTTTAGCGCATGTGTGGTATAAAGTGAAGTGAGGTTATAAACCACAATTTCGAACTGAAGGTAAAGTTGTAAAGTTATTCTAGTTACTTCTTGCATTAGAGGTAAAGTGTTTTTTAAACAATTAAAGTGTTATGTAATGAATACAGTCAGATGTGTAGTATTAACAATTACCTTTGATAACTGACTTTGACAGTACTGGCTTCACAAACATTCACCTGCGCGTCAAGGCCTACTGTTTATTATGACATAAATTATAACTGTCGTAGATGCAAACCTTTGTTAAATCGACATTTATGGATTAATAACAGTAAATTTAAGGTCGTAGAAAAAATATTGTATGCAACTCGTGCTAAAAGTGGATTATGCACGAGACATGTGCATAAACCTCAACTTTTAGCACTTGTTGCATAAATACCTATTATATTGATTATGAATAGTTTTGTTAAAATTTCAAAAATACTACTGAAATTAGCATATATAGTCAGAACATTCGAAGCTAATAATGCTAATTTATACTTGTTTTTTTTTGGATAAAATACACCAAAGAGATTTAAAGACAAAAACCATAACTCATCAGTAACTTTTCGTGAGACTTTGGTTATATTTTAATTTACCTTAACTATAAAAATGTTCAAATATTAGGTAGGTACTTATACAAAACAACTTTGGTGTGTTGCAGCGTATTTATTAATATAATCAGGGCCGTATTAGTAATGAAACAGGAGAAGTGATTGCTTCTAGCGCCAAATTTTTAGAAGCGGCAAATTTTGGGTAAGAAACAATTGCCATACAAAAATTATGCTTATGGCTTATTGGTAGTTCAAAAATCCCACTGCACGTCAGAGCTGGACAGTACTCGAGGACAAGTACTCAAATACTGTACTCCTAAGTACAATTCGGGTACTCTGTACCCAGTACCCAGTACAATTTTCAATAAAGTACTCTGTATTCGTACCCGTCATCACATTGGGTAGAAGTATCCGATACCCACGTCTTTTATGAGTACATTTGTCCAAGTACTTTAATACCCAACGGGCAAGCGCAAGTGCGCCATGCAACTCTGGACTTGGCTGTGTTTGACGGTGTCGCAGGTGTCTGTTTGTACGAGAAGGCGAAGCGACTGACAACTGACAACACTCTAACCCTCCAACGATTCAAATACAACATGCTATCATAACTAATCCTATAAGCTGCCGCTACTGTGGTTTTCTTGAAGACTCGAGGACTCGAGGTAAGGGGCATATTAATATTGTATTATTACTTATCATATATTTTCGTTGGTTGTACAAAGGAATGTAATAAACTGATAAACTGTTTTGTTTATTTTGCTTATTATAAACTGAAAACAATGTTAAGTAAAAGTGGTGAGGGAAGAAACATGTACTTGTACTCGGAGTACTGTACTAGACAGGTTGTGCAATGAGTATAGTACTCGGTACTCTGTACTCGTTCTTCAGTTAAGGCATGTACTTGGTACTCGGTACCCGAGTACAATTTATCAGTACCCGGCCCAGCTCTGCTGGACGTGCTAGACAATGCAAAACTAACCCAAAATATTTTTATTTGTCAATGAAATTACAATAATTCTCCTTCAAATCGATCCTTTTCAACTTCAAAAAGTATTAAAAATTTGTCGCAAGACCATACAGTCTGATTTGCTCAATAATATAAATTTTGATAACTTAATTACGCAATTTGCAAATGCCAAAGTACGATGTGCAGCTATGACAAAATCATAAGTACTTTTTTAGCTTTTTTACCCAAGAACATATTAAAATTTATTTTAAGAATACAATTTTTTGCATTTTGCTAATTTTTTTTAATAGGATTTTGTTAAAATTTATATCATAAGATGTATCTAAAGGTGCGTTCGTTAAGTACATCGTGAAACGGAGCCTGAGCAGATCAGATCGAGTTTTAGTCACGTGACTAGCGAGCATCGAATATCAGAAAGTATTTACCGAATGCTCAACTGTCACCTGTCATGAAATGTGCAAATGTCAAATTAAAACATAAATTTAATTGATTTATTCATTCATAATATTTAGCCTCTTACTATCGGTGTCGAGAACCATTCATATTCAAAGATTAAATAATATCACCATTCAGTTATTACTGTTGTTAATTGTCATGTGCTGATCCTCTCTTTACTCGGTTCAAATTTGACAACTGTTACTGCAGTGCTTGAAGTTGTAAATTTTTGCGATGTCAAGCTCAAATCTACCGTTTTGAAAAACGTGACAAAAGACACGATGAAAAAATATGGTATTTCATGTATATAAATATAAAGACATGACACATTGATTATGACATTATTTATAAAGACAGCAAAAAGGCCATATTTCACTGATCCAAATTTTCTGTTAAATTTTAATAGTGATCTAGTTACAGCTGATACTTGTAACTTGGGTTGCAGACTGTGACGTTACAAGTTCTCTCAGTCTAACGTTCAAGTGTATGAGAAGGAGACAAACAATGTCTTACAAGTCCCTTCCTACAAGAAAACTTTTACTGGCAAACTTGAATATGCGCTACTTTCTACAAATCTGTGATACCAACCTGTTTTTTGTAGACGACAATTCGTAAACATAATCTCTTCGTTGCGTGAGTAAACATAACTTTGTTACATGATTTTAAGTTTTGTTCTTGTCTCAAGAGACAGTTTTATGTTAAAAATGCGGCAGTGACAAAAAGAAGAAATTCAATTGCTGATACAATAGAACTCTCTTTTGAG
This sequence comes from Agriotes lineatus, assembly GCA_940337035.1. NCBI lineage: Eukaryota > Metazoa > Arthropoda > Insecta > Coleoptera > Elateridae > Agriotes > Agriotes lineatus. The sequence continues at coordinate 57,454,815 of OW679202.1, forward strand.
GTTATGTTTCTATTTCATTTTAAATAAATTTGTATGATTGCATGACAGACAGCTGCAAGTCAATTTTAGTTTCTCATACAAGAAAAACTTGTTTGTGTTAATGGAATTACAATTTACTTTGAACTGGACTTGATACTTCACTGTACCAGAAATTCTTGTTCATTTAAATCGCTTCAGTGAATGAAGTATAGGTACCTACCCTAAGTTTGTTTTTTGAATTATATATTTTGTCTGTTCCAATGCTTTTGTTTTACATAAAAAAATAAATATTACAAATTTTGCTTTATTTTTTTCCAGCAGACGCAGGATCTGTGCACTTAAAAAAATTGGGGCAGCAACTTTCCTTAATCTGGCACTGATCATCAAGTGCAAAAAATAAACTATACAAACTTCGAGTTTGAATTGATTTATAATACTTTAGTTACTTTCACAGATTCTTAGAAAAAATACTTCAAAACTATATCATCTAATACAAATTACACAAATTATGTATAAAGTTCATACCAGGGAAATGAGCCCTGACTGTAGTTCCATTTCAAGATTGTGTAACAAAGATAGAACGTCATTGCGTCATTCTCTGTTACACAGCTTTAAATGCAGCGTACGTCCAACCCTCAAAACTGACACAACAAGAAGCAAATCATCCTTTCTGTTGTGCAAGTAACCGTTTACCAACATTCGATTTTAGCCCTTCTTTTTAATATGTGGTAAAAGTATACAGTTACTTGCACTGGAAAACATCTTTTGCGCAGCAGAAAGGCTGAATGGTTTCTTTTAGTTTTGAAGGTTGGACTTGCGCTGCATTTAAAGCTGTGTAACAGAGAATGACGCAATGACGGTGTTACATAATCTTGAAATGGAACTACGGTCAGGGGTCATTATGCCTGGTATGGCCTGTAGTAGGAAGAAAATATCAACATGTTTAAATATATAACTTTATTTCTGATATGTACACTAAATAAAAACATCACATAGGAGATACTCTATAATATTATGCAAATTAATCTTTCACAACATGTAATGCAACGTTTGATTAATAGTGTCTTATAAAAGGTTTAGATCATAGCCATCTGCTTCAAAAAGCAAGGTGCTGCGTGGAGAGATAAAAAAGTAAGCGTTCTACTTAACTATACGGTAGTGACAGAAAGCAGTCCCATCACCTTGTTGCTTGGATTTGGGATCACTTTTGGACCATGCACTAACATTTCTTGAACAGCTGTAAAATCGTGATAACCCTCTTTATGCGTTCGTTTGTTCTTATGCTTCTTTGCGGTATTCTCCAGATTATTGGAAATTTTTTTGACTGAAGCAGTTTGGAGTTTGTCAAAAGGCTTTTGATAAACTAATTCACTATTCTCTTCAATATTTTTAGACGCTAATAAAATTTCTTGTCTCTGTCTTCTTTCCTTTGATTTTTCTAAATGTTTTTTACGTTCTTCTTTTGTCCAGTATCTTCCTACCTAATAATTAATTTCTTATTGGTTACAGCAATTTAAAATTATGTTAAAACTATACCTTCAGCTCAGAAATAGTATCATCTTCTGTTGTAAGGCCTGCCCTTTCTTCAGAAATTCGAATTGCTCGGTTCCTGAGAATGCGATTTCTCACCGGTCTTCTTGCTATATATCTTGTTCCGTCGGATCGGCGTTTTACTTTCCATTCCATTTTTGTATCCATTGTTGCTGTATCTCGATGGGTTTTGTAATTCTATAAAACAATAGTGGTTAGTAGCAATTCTTTAACAAACGAAGAACAAAAAGCTATTAAAGACTGTGCATCTTTAAATGGGCTATGCATTATTTTTCCATTAGATGCCTGAAGACTCACAAGGTAAATACTAGTAGCAGCAATGGTAAAGCTACAGTGTTTACACAGACGTTAAAGGTATAGATATTTAATTCATATTAAAATATAAAGTAATTTAAAAAATAAACAGTTTTTCAATTTAAAAATAGCATTAACACTCGTTAGAAATGACTAAGTAGAACGTGGCATGCATCACGTCTAAATGATCTTCAAAAATTCTTTATTTTTATCGTTACCTGTTGACTACTAACAAACTGGTATTGGCTCAAACTTGGTGCAGTAAAACTAGTAGTTGGCTTACAAGCTATATCATAGTTTTGTTGACCTAAAGCTTGTCTAAAAAGTTGTTGCTGCAGTAACATGGTTTGTTGTAAATTAGCTACATTCGTGTACATAGTATCTGACAATAAATGCGTCGCTGTAAGGCCTGGTCTGGTGGTAGGAGATGAAGGGCTGTTTGCTTTGGAATTACAAGCTTTGGTTTTCTTTGGTTTTAAATTAACTTGCTGTTTACATACATCACAGTTATCTAAGGGTTCTTGCACTTTTGCTGCCTCGTCGACTTCTGCAGGTGGACATAATACAAGAGTGGATCTGTAAATAATAATAATAATAAGTTGACTTTCATTACCTCCTAATGTTATACATAACAATGATCATACATTAGGGATGGGCGCGTGACGTGAAAACAGTCGGGTCATGCCAGGTTCCATCGTGAATGTGAGTAATATTTGAAAATTGGGCCGTGAACGTGAGTGAAAATTTCGAAAGGCGTGATTAACGTTTCACGTTAAATATTTAGTAACGAATAAAAGACTGCAGAGTGCTTCGCTCCTCTGCTACCCACCCATGTGAAAGATCTAGAGTTGGAGCGGGAGGCCATTGTACTTCTGTATGGCAGCCTGCAGCGACGGAGCTTCGCACTTGTGTTATGTTGTGAATGTTGTTACAGTCAATCGCGTGTCTGCGTCTATAGGTGACCAAGTAGAACTTACCTTTAGTTCCTCGGACGTAAAAGTAGTATCAATAAGGGAAATGTCAATTTTAATAACAGCTTTTGGTATTAAAAGTAATGTCTTTGAAGACGGTTGCAAGAAATCAGTATTTATCCCTTGTTGTAAGCTATTGTGGTCAATTTTCATTTATTTCTCTTTGTGTCTACTATTCTGATTGCAACATATCACGTCAATTATTTCACGTGCAAAACATATTTTGTTTTAGATATTTTAGTTCTGTTGCGGGTCTTTTATTGGTTTTAAATTTGAATATTCTGTTCTATCTGAATTTGAATTTTCAAATAAAAGCTCCGGGTCACGTCATAAGTAGCGGGTCATGCAGGGAAGGTGAGTGAACGTGAGCCTGCGTTGAGTGTGAATACTCACACGCCCATCTCTATCATACATTGAAAAAAATATGTACAATTATATATAGAAAAAATAAGGTAAACAGTGACTAAAAAATAAATTAAATTTATATGAAAAAGAAGTACAGCTGTACAAATAAATAAAAAATAAAGAAACTTATGAGAGATATCACAAGGCGGAGTTCAGCATTGTATTTCGACAGCTGTTCTACCACTCAACCTTGGTTGATAAATATAATTTACTTAATATGAGGGAAGACACTAATTTGGGGGTTTATACCAGTCCGAAATTATCTTATCCGTTTCTTAATTGTTGATATTTTGTTTTTAAACGATTCAAGGCTAAAGTTTTAAAAAATAAATCTATACTATTCTAAATTTTACTTATTTAATAAGAAAAACAATGTTCATAAAATTAATAAGGCAAAAACTGTGTAATACTATATTTTACCTGTAAGTGTCCTTTTGACGTGGATCGGCACTGCAAGCAAGTTCTACAGTCAATGGGTTACTGTTACAAGAACCTCCAGTATTATATGCGCTTGAACTGTTCTCATGTTCTTCTCCACTGCTGTTGCTTTTCGAAGACTTGCTTCTACTGTTATTTTCTTTACTTTTCGTCTCTTTCGTTTTTTCTTCTTTCGGTGGAGGGGTCCAACTAGATTCCTGTGTTTTCAACCATTGTTCTACTATGTTCTCTTCTTGTGGCTCGTATGGACAAGAGTAAATTGGTTCTAATTCAGAATCTACTGATTCAGGAATGGTTTCGTAAATATGCTCTGGATCCGATTCAGGTGGTGCAGGTATATCTGGTAACTGTGGCGGTTTGCGTTTATCTATTTTCACTAGTTGTATGTTTTGCATGCGTTGATCGAGTTCAGATATTTCATGACTTATCATATACATCTGCGAACGCGTTAGGGAGTTTGTAAGATTCAACTGCGAGTGAGGAGGTATTAACGGGGCTTCATTTTTTTGGGAATGCTGATACTCTGATTGCTGCTGCACGAGTTGTTCAATAAGACTGTTTTGGTAAGCTGCATTGCGGGTTGTTGGCGACAACAGGTCGGTTGAAGAATCTCCATCCAAAAGTTCATCACTCTGTAAAAAAGGATGTAAATTAAACACATCTGGCATCATACTGTTGCAATTGGTACTAATTTTGACATTTTGACAGAAGATAGTTTTATAAGTTACAGTTCTTCCTAATTAAATTGTTAAACTAAAATACTTGGGTTCTAAGATACAAAATATGTCATATAAGTAATTTAAAAGTACCTATATATTTAGATGTATGATGCTATATATTGTGAATTAATTTCAAAATTAAAGTACAGGCAGACCTTGCCGTTCGCGGGGGTTACGTTCCAGAAGAATGCCGCGAAGCGCAAAACCGCGATGCGCAAGTAAACACATAAATGATAAAAACGGGGTTAGGTTCCATAAACTAGATTTATTTATACTGTACAACCTCGAAAATTCAAAAATACATAAACATGCATATACACACTAAAATTTCATACATAACATAAGTCTGCCACTTGAATCTAGAGCTCGAATGTCCATTTGTTTATTCAAGTTATAATTTTACAATTTATTTCAGGTCCAATTTGGTAATAAGAGATTCAAAGAAATAGGCTCCATAAGTGTGTTTACAAGTTCGTGATAAATAATGTTATTTAGGTGTTCACGACATAAACCGCATACGTCGGCTTTATTTACTTAGTGTGTGAAAGTTGAAACAGTTAACGTCGGCAATTCCATCCGCGAACGGCAAAGAAAAGGGAGCACATTAGTGCCCCGCATAAAATCAAATCAGCGAAACGCAAATCCGCAAACGGCAAGGTCTGCCTGTATTACTTCCTAAACATAAGGTGGTGATGTTGCACATAAATGATCAAATAATGTATAAAAGTTCAGGGCACTTCTTTCCACAGACATTCCCGAGACTTGGATGGTCAAGGCCGCAATATCTCTTTCCGAAACCCAGTCATCTGGCACACCGTTAACGGAGTACTGAGTGATGTGGTTAGTATCACGCTTTCAATAACTACCTTACTTTCCCTACTACCACAGTCGTAGTTTCGGTAACCAATTTTTAAGGCGATTGGATGGGCCGCCCGCCAGTTGCGGGGATTGAACCCTGTTCTGTGGCATAGCAGCCGAGCTCTCTAACCGCTCGGCCACGCTGGCCTCAAATAATGTAGTTATACAGTTGACATATTTATTTTGAAGCAACGTAAATTTCTAAATAAGAGAGATTTAGTGCACATTTGCACTAGTAAGGTTAATATTGACTATACACATATTAAAGCGTTTATTGAAACAAGAATAAACAACCTTTTATAGAAACACCAGTCCATACAATCAGCATTCGATCATCTGTAAACAATTAATCGAATAATGGAAATACACAAAGAAATTATGATACCCACTACATACGGCATTGTGGTCTTCAAGAAAGTGGACGTTTGATACTGTAGAAAACAATGAAATATTGTCAGCATTCATCCCACAAAAAATACAAAATACCCATACATCAAATATGTATATTAAAAGAAATAAAACAAAATTAAAAGATCACGAAGGTTTTTTATCCCTTATTTAATCACTTACCTGTAGAATATGTCTTTAGGACATTTCTCCTCCATCATTAAGCCATTCTTTAAATGGTCATGATTTGTTAGGACAGTAGAATGGACAAAATATGAAATAAACATAGCACAAAGTCAATTTAAAATTTATTAAAGTGGACAAAATCTAGGCAAAATCCAGGAATTTAAACAATATAGGTAGTGAAGTCAAAGGGTGGAAGTGCCAATGTCATAATGCCGACCTGCATAGGAAACATGGTGGGAAAAGAGAAGAAGAAGAAGCAGTAAAAGTAAACTAGAAATGATTGAAGAAAAAAAAGTACACTAATGAAATACTAAGTTTGGCACAACCAAACGTTTCCACGTTTCAATCTAAAATGGAAAAAGGAACAATAGAAGATTAAAAGGTGCAAATAGCTAAAATAGAACTGACTATAAGAGCAGATACCAGGATGGACATTGAAAGACAGGCTGAATGAAGGGGAGCTGGTTGGAAGATAAGAATAGAAAAGCATAGAATGCTTAGATCAAAATTGAAGAAAGTGACAATTATACAGAAAATGACAGAAAGAAAATAGAATGCCTTTTCACAAAACTGAGATCATCGAACTGAAGTAGAATCTGAAGTAGAAAATAAAATAAATTATAAATCAAATTATTTCTTGAAAGGATAAATATAAATATCTTTGAATCATATTATACGAGGATTGTTCAATAGAAACACGTTTGGCATGAATTGATCATCATAGCACTTCAATGCAGTTAATGAAATCGTTTATTGACGTATTAGTGAGGTGTCTGTCAAATTTTTTTGCGATTGCTTCTTTGTGTACATTTTTATAGAGCTCGTAAATGGCGTTTACTATAGAAAATCCATCCAAATAATATGAGTCCCGCCGAAGAACGTCAACCACTAGAAATCCTTGAGAAAAGGAAAGCTGTTGATGGTAACTATAGTTGTTCTCACATTGACTAAAGACTTGACTCGTTCAAGGCATATTCGAGTTGCAATTTCAGATGAAAGTGTGAGGCTTTTGGAAACTGCTTTATGTGCCAATAGACGTATTAAAGTCAGATAACTGTCAGAAAAGATGAACATCAATATAGGAAGTGTTCATTTCAAATTTCATGTCTTTGGTTCATTGAAACAATCACTAAAGGGACAGCGATTCATTTCGCACGCTGAAATGCAGACGGCCATTAGAGAATAACTTCCTCAACAGCAGCAAGAATTTTACCAGCTGGGAATCCGTAGATTAGTACAACAGTGGGACTCATACCTTAATGTTAATAGATTTTTTTAAAATTGAGTTGATAGAAATTATGCTACAGCTTCTAAATGTGTTTTTATTGAACAATCCTCGTAGAACGGAAGGCCTAAATGTAACAGGCAAAATTAAGCTGGTAAAGAATCGTAATTTCATTCACATCTATGCAGAGAGCTGTTGTCAAAATATCAATAGCTCATTTAATTAAAATATTTCAAAATGTCTTATGTTAAAACAGTAGAAAATTTAATGTCAGTTAACCTAGTGAACAGTCAGAGTTATACAATTTAACAGTTTAATTATACAGACGGTTTACAGAATGTTTTTTCTTCAATATTTATGCCTGCAGAAATACAATTTTTAATTTGAATTTAAATTGCAGGATTTAATTTGTTCACCTTTGCGGTGGAAAGATCTCTGTTTTTTGCAGTTTCCAGTCAGAGAATTCAAATACGCTTTACGCCGCTAGAGGGTTCTGCTCAGAAGTTATTTATTTGCTTTCATAACCGACTTATTAAGCTGTTTGCTTGTAGATGGCGACGTTTGATATCTGAACTTCCAAGCAAATCTGGTTTGAAATTTTCTTTTTACACGAAGTGACGGCTTAAGAATAAACGTATTTTTTTATTTGTGCACATGTGCTGACGTAAAATTGTTACAAATTTATATTTAAATAGCAGTGTCGGAAAATTATAAATTTTTGATAGAAGAAAAAAATCTAAAACATAATAAATCAATCGTAGGTAACCAATGAGTAGACAAATTTTTACAAAAATTCTAGGACGATAAAATGACTTATTTTGTTTCTAATTTTATTTAAAAGTTTTGGATTCAAAACTGAAAACTCCCAACATTTATTTATATCGCCGGGTTTCCATATTTTCTTCAAAACAAATTTTTATTCAATTTGCACAAAACAATTATTTTGATTATCAAGTGTATTTCGATACCTAGAGAAATACGAATAATTCTGCATCTTTGTAAGTAGTAGCCATATTTTCTTCTTCTTGAAGTGCCATATCTCATTAAGGACGTTGTGGGTAGGGTAAAATAAGTTTTAAAGGGCGTGTCGACGTCAATTCTGTATTTTCTCGATGTTTTCAAAGATTCTAGAGGTTTGAATCGAGCTACGTACTTTTTAAGAAGTGTCCTTGACGGAATTTCAACTCCTGAAACCTTGCCCTTTGACGTGTGTTTAAAAAAAACTAATTCGCAGCATGCTATGATCTAATTGAAGTTTGCCATAACTTGATAGATACCCATTGAAGCAAATGAACTACCATAAGTCAGAGAGAACTAAATTAGGTCTTGATCTTGAACTATTTTCATAAAAAGATACAAAACACCAAATAAAAACAATTTTTATTGACTGTTACGATTAATGCATTCGTTGTTGTTGTGTAAATGCCATCTTATTTTCTTTTTTGCTTGAGTAAACTTAATGCAGTGCTTTTGCCTGTCACAGTGACAAATGTTTTCATAAACAAAATGCGATCTGTTTTTTTTTGGAACACACGATACTACATATTAAATCATCTAGGATAGCTCTCACCTCCAAAGGGAAACAAAGATCTGAATGTAACTTATCACTTTGACTTATATAATGACTTTTTTATTTTGCCTAATAAAGATTATATTTCTAATAGAAGTGGTCTAATAACAGGCCACTGGCCTAATGTAAGAGGAAGAAGAAGTCTGAAGTTATTAACTGTTATATTACGTGTCTGTTAGGTAACAAGTTTTTTTATTTTTCATTGTTTTTAATATGAAATAGTATCTACCTTAGATCACCTTAATAATTTATTTGCTTGCTTTAAAATAGATATGATCTGATTACTAGCTGCATTCAATAATTATCAGTAACTGGAGCTTCCATGCCTATATCTGTTTAATTTTGAATCTTTATGATTATTTTTCTACGATTTTCATTTTTGGGTATTTTTAGATTTCCCCAATCTTCACAATTATTTTTGCATCTTGTAAAAGCGCTATAATTTAATCACAACAATTTTCACTCCAAATTTAAGTTCTATCACTTTTACGCAGCCATTTCCAAGGTATGATTGTTGCTGATTTTTAGCGAGACAGAAGAAGCTCCTTGGTTACTGCAGCAGGTTTTAACTATCATAGGTATTTAAAATTTATGTCTGTCAATATATTTTTCTATAGCAAGTAAGAATATGTTGTGTGATGTTTTTGTACATCAAGGAAAATCCATGTACATAAACTTGTGTTCTGCCTGCGTCTCTGCGTCACCTTTTCATAAGTAACGATCGGGCGCACTTCGTCCGCGATCGGCAGTCGTGTCGCATGTACTTTATAGCGCAGCGACAAGCGAGCATGATTGATTGCACCGACTGCAATTTTTTGTTCGTTGCGAATTAATGTAATTCGCATTACTAAGTGCTTATTTTTGCTGTTTTAGTACACGTTTTCTATATTAAAAACGTTAAAAAAATCTTTTATAACCTTTTTATTTACAATTCACTTTAAAAAATGGAAACATTATTTTAATTAGAGTAGTAGACGTCGCCTATGTGGTGGGTTCAAAAGTTAGTCCCATATATTTGCCAATTGCCATCAATAAGTTCTTTAAATATTTGTCAAAGGTTATATCTTTGCGATTTTTTATTTCACATCTGTACCATGTCGACTTAGTCGCATAACGGTTTTCCACGAAAATGTGTCATTTTTGTAGAACTCTCCTGCACCGTTTCGTGAATAGAAGTACGGCTTTGAAAAAGGCATAAATTCTGTGATATTACAGCTCAATAACAGTGGGTAGAATTCGAAAGCACTGTTTTCATGAGTAATTATTAAATAGAAATAAATACCTGCGTATTTCAAATATAAATATTTTTAGCTTTGTTATAAACAGTTTTTAGTACAGACGTATTTAAAAAAAATTGAATTAAAAGATCAGTTACGACAGTTACTTAGTTCGGAAAATATACCTCTTTACGTTCAACCCATGTATGATATATTCTGTATGCATCTTGTTTTTTGTGAAAGAGAGCTTTTCGCTGATTTGTACTTTCTAATGTAGTACTGTCAGGGTTTCCGGATTGATCCAATATACGGTTTTGTTACAATTTTTAATATTATGCCTATTACTTAAAAATGTGTATTGTAACGATGGCAATTTAATGGCCCAGCTACCACCCTAACTGCTTTTACGTCATCTAATCTCTGGAAGCTTGTTGGCGCAACAGAGTGGTTTCTCGCTTGATCTAAATAGGTACAAAGGAGCATGTAGATAATTTTTCAAGGTCGGATAAATCGACCCAAGGGTAAAGGTGAAGGTTCAGGGTCATTTCAATTCCGCCAACCGGGGGCGGGCTGCTATAGAGACCTTGCGTCCCTCTTCAGCCAAGAACGGGAATTATTGGATGGGTGAGAGAAAGGAGGGGTGGAGAATGGAAGAGAGACTAGGAAAGGTGGAGAAGTACTGCCCCGGCATTCGCCTCAGAGAAGGCACTCTGTTGACTCAGGTAAACCACCTAAAAACCTGAATCAGAGCAGACGGTCAGGGGAATCGAACCCGCGACCTCCCGAATGCTAAACAGATCTGATAACCACTACTCTACAGAGGTCGGTAGTCGACCCAAAATGAATAGCATGTGGTGGTAGAGATTTGAAACTTGAATTAAGTAAGTATACTTTTATAAATACCTAGAACTTATGGCTACGTTGTTCCAGGTCTTGGACTAAATGTCTTATTTAATTTACTTTTTCTGCAAGACTGTTCCAGGATGTAATTTCTTCTGAAGTATTACTTTATTAGCACGATCACATCGGTTCATGTTCCTTATTTGTTAAAAATTCACAAAGTTTAGCGAACTGCTGATTAGTGATATAGATCATTTAGTATCAAAGCTTCTATTAGAACTTTTTTGAACTGTTGCAATTCAGTCAAACTCGGTGAGAAATGTGTATGTTTACAAAAGTACTATATTTATACGATATGCTAAATATATAGACAAAACTGTAAATAAGTGACCTTATACAAATCTAGAAACATCTGTAGTAAGATCACTTTTACGCGTATTTCACATATGTAATGCGAATTCGCAACTGTGGGTGGAGCCGAAATGCAACGTCCAATAGGAGGCGCGCTAATAGAAATTTCGCAATTGTCAGCCGTTTGCATCTAACCTATTTGAATGAATCAGTGATGCAATTTATTCTAAATGAGCAATTAACCAATTAGTCATTAATTTCTATTTTTTAATAAGCCTATTCGGACTCATTACAATTTGTCGATAATTTCGGCTGATTCAATAACAAAGTATTTCTTTATTAAAGTTAGCGATAAATCGTGTTCAATATTTTCAAAATATCATAGCTTATATACAGGGTGTTTCAAAAACATGGTATCAAACTTAAGGAGGTTATAGGGGATGTTGAAACATAATCTCTTCTCAGTGTTGTATTATGTATTAGTTAATTTCATGTTACTGTTGTTGAGTATAATAAATATTTACAATATATTTTATTAATTATACAGACTGTTCCATAAGTAATGCTACAAGCATGAACTGTTAAGATCCAAAGTAGGTATTAAGCCAAATATTATTTAGTAAAATGTCACTAACTGTTAAATGTCACATTCATTTTAATGATTTTTACAATAAAAGGAAAACTATTAGAGGTTTCACTCTCAAAACTGCGAGTTCAGTAGAGGACTTTCGGAACATGTAACGTACAAACTTTTTCGGCGGCCTTAAATGCTTTGTGAAAAAACTAAAAAGTGTTAATTTTTCCTGTTCTGACCAAACGTCAAAACAGCCTCTTCCACGTTGTTGTTGTTATCCACTTGTTGCCGCGATGCTAGTTGAATTTATGCAAGCCTTCGATTTGCGTTTCCGGGAATTATTTTTGCACTAGTCCAATTCGCACCTTGGAACATACAATTGTATAATATTGTAGAACCAGGCTGTTTTTGACAGGAGATGAAGTTTCTTGGTTGCAATAAGATGTGACTTAGAATGGCCAGGCTTAACCACCCCTTTAAAGACAATTGTAGCCTGTGTCTTTGTCACAAATGAACATACTCAGTGTTAGAAGTATATTGAAATAATTAACAGATACACGTCCTTATTTATAATTGAATGTATGTCGTGTTGCTGTTTGTTTGAACTCATAACCTATTATTGACATAGGCAAAACCCTCGACAGTTTGCAAAATAATGCAATGTCGGTACACAATGTGTGTGAAATATGATCCAGCAAAGATATCATAATGCAGAGGTCTGCTGTAGAGTTTGTATACAAATAACTTATTTAGCACTTGTCGTGAATTAGTTTTTATATTCTAATTGAACGCACTTTTGTGTCCACATAATTGTTTTATCTCATGGGCAAACACTAGTTTGAACAACGCTTGTGATTATGGCAACGCGCCATGCAATTTTCATGATTTTTTAATTTTTTGTCTGACAATCAAATCAAATGCTTTCATAGCAAGAGGTATTTTACACTACACTGAGTGCGGTAAAGTGTTACTTTATTGGATTACAATGTATCTTAATGCACATATTTTTATACAGCATATCTGAGTTTGACAAAAAAACTATAAGAGCTAAAAAAATTTTTAAATGACTCAGGCCGTCTAGTACATTCTTGTCCGCTTTAGGAGGAAAGTGATTTAAAGAAAAGCTATATATGCAGAATTTTTGTGTTTCAATGTTGCTTAAGTTTGGCACCATGGCCACCATGTTTTTGAAACAAGCTGTATATACGCTATGAAATTTTGAAAATATTAAACATTATTTACCCTTAAATTTCCTAAACAAATACGCTGAAAATATCGACAGATAGTAGTGGATTCGAATGGTCTATTAGAAAATAGAAATTATTGGCCACTCTAATGAAATTGCATCAATTCAAACAAATCGATTAGATCCAAACAGCTGAAAAATACGAAATGTCTATAGGACGTTGCGTTTTGGCTCCGCCCATAGTTGCGAATTCGCATTACATATGTGAAATGCGCAGCCGGGACATTATTTTATAGGCCGTGATTGTACGAGGACTGTATTTTACTAGAACCTACCTGATGCATACAACGGCTGACCAGGAGCGTGACCGCTTTGCGATTTTCAGCAAAGAGAGACTCCGTTTCTTCCTTGTTGGAAACATCTTTCCCGTTCACTTGCAAAATCTGATCTCCTTGCCGCAATCTGCCATCGCGATCAGCCACACTGTGAGGCGCAATGCCTTGAATGTACACTTCGGTGTAAGTATCCACCTCCGAGCCAGAGCTATAACATACTGTTAGTCCCAGCTTCTCATCACTGCTGCACTTTCTAAGTGTTACTTCCTGAAAAGACAAACGGTGTTAGTTATGCCAGTACATACCTTGACCATGAGGGCGTGCGTGTGAATAAATGACGGTATGATCTAAATAGATTTATTTTTACCGAACTCCAACCTGGAGGGAGGCTGAAAGACTCGAAAGGTCGGAGTTACGGAGATATCTAGATGACTGCGTCATAGAGAAAATGTAATTTATACATCGTCCTTTGTATGTTCTCAGATTTTCATAATCCGTTACATTAGGCACGTGACATTCGAGTCGCGGTTGCATTATCAATCTTTTGCCAATACGGGGGTATTTGATTTCCCAGGAGACTTGGCGCTGAAGTCCAAACTGTGTTGATATTCATGATGTCTATATACGTCTATACGTGAGATATTACCTTAAAATCCGTACGCAGATTAAATGAATTGTTAGGGTTTGCAGAGAAGGAGCTACTTAGCGACGTTTCTCTCAACCTAAACGAAAGATTAATTTAATGCGCAGCAATCCCATACGGATCGAAACGCTACGCGTAAAATTCGGGCGGAATTTGGAGAAGGCGGCGAAAGCCGGAGAAAATTAGCAAAAAGGGACGATTTAATGTCGTTTTATTTTTATAAATCGAATAATAAGGCTACCTAATACGGACAAATAAATCAACATGAGCTGCGAATTCGGAATCTGCGACACGCAATCAGTTTTATGGAAATTCGAATTTCCGAAGAGCGTTTTCATCAAACGCAAAATGAACACAAGACCGCTTTTAATTCTACAGATCGCGTCTATCGAACCGCATAAATGCGTGCGTCCTGAGTTTTTACAGCTTCCTACAAAGCTTAAAGCTTCGCGCGTCTCGATACTATTGACTTGTTTGGAGAAAAAGTGTCTTATAAAAACATTTTCCAAATTATCCTCTCCCCCGATTCTTTAAATAGGCACTTCAGGAAGTGCGCCGCTGACCCGGACCTAATTTTTAACGTTTCATTTGCTTCGTTTATTGATTTAAGGCAGTAACAAAAAGAGAAATGATAAATTACCTACCATTCGCTTAACAGTCTTCAGCTGCAATTTACTTTTTAACCGAACAATACATTTTTAAAGCGAGTGCATCAAACGCCGAATCCTTGCGCCTTTTAAAAGAAGGGAATGGCAGAAAAAGCAAATTTAAATTAATGGGCCCAACGTAGCCTTAGGATTTATTTGTTTTTCTAGTTAAAAATTATGCCGGAGTAACGCTATATCGCACCCTACGTACCTCGAAATCTATATCGTGGGAAAGGCAATCGAAAGAAGGCTCTTCTAGCCAACCTAATCCGGATAAATCCGTTTGTACAGCAGTAGATATTAATTTCGAAGAAGCAGGGCGGGTATCACATGTTGATGAATCAGATGATCTTCGTTTTACTTCTACGACTATCGGCTCCTGAGCGCTAAGGAATGCATTAACAGCATCCTCGTAAGGAAAACTGCTTACATCAGTCCCGTTTACCTGAAACAAAGGCAAATTAAGCTTACAATCAACGAATTCTAAAGGTCATCTTTAAAATTTGTTGTTCGCGAACATGGGCGGGTGTCGTAGATTGTTCGAGGCTTTCGCCTTGTTAAATAAATTTCGGCTTCGACCGCGTAGTCTTTGTAGATAAACACCCAGCATTCTCTGGCTTAATGTGCCTTTGAGCGCGCTAGAGTACCGCACTACATCCCACGAATTATAGGTGAAGCCATAGAAATAGAAATATATCCAAATAATATAAACAGGGAAGATGGTTTCAGCCTTAGTAAAACGTGGACTCCTGTCATACACGATCACGACTACAACCACGGCGCGTCAGCGGCCACGCCCCAACAACTCAAACTTAACTGGACTTAATGACCAATCAGCGTTACGACATTCCGCACGACTGGCACAGAGGACTATAAATAGCAATGTTTTGCCAAACCTTAGTCGATATAGGTGCACAAACAGTAAAAAGGCCAAATCTGTTCCTTGTTCACAAGGTACTCAAACAACACGAGCCACCAAAGAGCATGGCCATCGCATGGAACCTTGTTCGACTTTACAAGGTGCACGGCACATCAAGCCAGAGAATGCTGGGTGTTTATCCACAACGACTACGCGGTCTAAGCCGAAATTCAATTTTAACGGATGTCGTTAGAAATGTATATCTACCACTTAGGTTGTGCCCAGTGGTTACACATGCGTATGGAACACGTTAATGGATAAGGAAAATCAGAGCAAGTTCTTAAGATGGGAACGGAAAATACAGTGAAGAATATACAAAATATACAGAACAATGAAATTGTGGATCTGTTTGGAGAATCGAATATTATCAATGTGATTAATGCTTAAAAGTTGAGATGGATGGGGCATGTGTAGAGGCTGGCAGACAGGCAGACTACAGAATAAGAAATAAGTTAGTACGAGGAACAAGAAGTGGCTGAATTCTATAGTAGGATCTGAAGATTATTGGAGAAATGGACTGCATAAGAAAAATAAAAACAGGAAAAAATAAAACCTAATTATACAGAAAACTTGGGCGATATTGGCCTGTAATAGCACCACGACACTTTTACAGCATATTACTTTCTTCCGCAGCAAAACATGGGCTTACGGTTAAAGCAATGGTTGCTCAGTTGGTAGTTAAACTAGCTCAATTTAAGTGAAAGTCCTCGTTCGATGAGCTAGACATATAGTAGGATTTCCACTACTTCCATACGGAATTTAATCGATATATTCGATTTTACTACGCAGCCGCGCAACTATGAACTGGTATCAAATGTACAAAGGGGTTCCTAACCTCGCATAACATGTCGTTTGATTTGCAAATTCTAACTTTTCTGAACGTTAAATCAGGTAAATATTCAAATAATCTTATTTTGGCGGTTCTAACTTCTTTTGTTTTAGCCAAAACCGGGCCTTGATTGTTAATCCGACGCCGCTTGAGTAGATTGCATTTGTTTGGACACTTAACCTTACAATTTGGCTTTTAACTATAATTACTGGCAAAATAATTCTGCTATCGGCTCGGATACGCCTGGCATCTGCTGTTTTCGGTGTTATCTCGCTGGTACGTAAATTTCCGGCTCCTCACGTTATGATTTAGGTTTTTACAATACCTTTATTGTTTTTGTGAACATTGGCTTCCACGGACGGGCGCCTGAGTTGAAATTCCTCTGGAACTCGCCGTACCGGGTGTTGGAGTTGCTGGTCTCGTTGCTGCTGATCCCCACGATGCTCTGCAACGTCCACACGCTCCTGGTTACCCTTGGTTTAGATGGAGTCGAACCTGTAGCTGCCTCATCGGTGCCGATCCCAAGATCGGACGCCTTCACTTGGTGATGAACTTTTTTTCGTATAAAACGTTGCCCACACTTGTATAGAAACTTCAAATTGCGCTGATCACTGTGGTATAATTTGTTTTCATGTAAGTAAATGGTAAATAGGAGAAATCTTCAATTAAACACAGAGCAAATTTAGGTGTGACATGAAATAATTTATTCAACTCTTTCTCTCCTCTCAACGGTTATAAACAATTGCTTATCTACTAATAAATTTACAAAAACCGGATATTATCTTAGTTCAAATACAGTACATTTTATATTAATTATTATTAACAGTAACTAAAACTACACAACTCTTATAAACTAAATTACTGGGCACATTGGTTCAGTCTTTAATTGTCTGTTGGCGCATTGCACTTGTTATTAAATGTTCTTATTGTTTATTCACGTATGTTTATTGACTCACTTCCTTTTAGAATGTTTGAATCTCATGTTTGCTTTCACCAAAATTTTAAACAACACTTAACTGTCTATTTTTCCTGCATATTTTGTCAAGTAGAAGTAAGGACTTGGTAATTTCTTCTTATAGTTATTAATTTGCCTTATTCACTTGCTCTATTGCAATATTATCATTCCTTCGCCTCATACCTTTTTATAATCGTTCACAAAATGTATTTTAAATTAACATCAATTCTATGTTTCATACCTGCACGTAGCAAACCTCTTTGTGTTAATTTGATTTTATTAGGCACTTTATTCTGCCAAATATAATAATTACTTTACTTTAAACTCAGATTCCAACCCTGTGAAAAGCCAGCTGTTTCCTTAGCGTTTCTAAATTCATTCATTTATTTGAACACATGCATTTCAAACTTGGCAAATGCATTTACTGGATTATAATTATAATGATTTTTAACATTGCGGCCAGATACAACATCTCTACTCTGTGCTTAATTTACTTTGTATATCGCACTGCAATCAGAGCAGGGGCGTAGGGCGCAATACCATCTCAATATGTATACTTCAAGTTATAAGAATGTAATTGAAGTACAAAATCGATTGTAAAAAATCCAATAAAGAATTGAGAAATGAAGGTAAGGGATTTTGGAAGTATTTTGTTCTTAATTTTTATATATTTTACTATAGAAGTTTATGATGCTAATGGTGTCGGGTCATAAAATTATTTTACAAGGGCACATTTTTAAGCAATCTACACAGCAATAAAAACTATACATAATTGACTTATTCCCAACAAATAGCTGTATTTCCAACAGTCATACTATATTTGTGCTCTATTTGCGTAATATTTGTGGGATGTATACTAGTATACGTATTTTACAACAAAAGGTGAAAGTACGGTTTTTTCGTGAGCTAAAAATTTGTCTGGAAGCCAAGTCAGTGTTTTGATACGTATATTTTATTTTAAATGAACTTGGCGTACCCCCAAAACTGACTCGCGTACCCCACTTTGGAGACCACTGAGCTATATAATCGAGTGATTATAATGCGTGAACTGGAATAAGCATAGATCGTGAAAAAAGTTAAGAAGTGCTGAATGAAAACAGATAAATAATTATTGTTAGAAAAATTAGAGTATCATTATCAACTATTAAGAAAACCTTAGTCCATAATATTTTTCTAAAAATATCGGGCAATTTATATAACAAATTTTATCATTTTGGACGACTATGCTTCTACATGAAGAAAAAGGTGTCTACTCGATGGACATGGGAAAATGATTAGTCATATTTTAATGAGAAAAATTGAGCAAAATAGTTTCACCAGCGCAGGGAATGACGCAATATGACCCGAGAACAGGAAGACTTGTAGACGTAAGAGGAAAGCTTTAACTACTAATAGACAGCTAATTGAAAGTATTTGTGAATGTATCTGATACCACTATCGTAATAATTTTGTCCGACTTAGGTACGACCAACGTGTCTGCTCGATGAATAGAAGAAAATTAGTTCATCATATTTTCTGAAAAATTGAACAAAATAGTTTCAACGGAGTAGGGAATCAAGTAAATATGACTCGAGAACTAGAAGACTTGTAGAAGCAAGAAAAAATATTATGTGTTGACAGACAGCCGATTGAAAGTCTTACTTATTGCTTGAGAGGTTGATACAATTCATACGCAACATTAGTAATTATGAACACCGCCATGAAGAAGGTGTCTTACTCGATGTATATGCGAAAAATTATGCATAATATTTTTCGGAAAAATATTGAGCAACACAGTTTCGATGTGGTAGGGGTAGGTCAAGTAACGATTGTCTGAGAACTAGAAGACTTGTGGAAGTAAGGAGAACAGTTTAGATGGTGACAGATAGCTGACTGAAATATGAATGTCGATGAATTCCAACATTTTCATGGGATGAAACATTTCCATCAAGAAAGGTGCTTTAGAAGGAGCTAGATGCTTTTTCCAAAAACTGTCACAGCGATGAGCCTTGGGCGTATAAACGGTACTTTTCTACTACAAAATGTGGAAGAAGTGGGTGTATAAGAGCGTTGTACTGTTAAGTAAACCGTACACGCGACCCTTCTAATAGAAAATATTTAATGGAAAGATTTTAGAACAGTGAACCAGATGCTATTACAAACAGCGAATCTTCGGTGCAATAAGAAAAAAATATAAAAGTCTTAGAGAAAAAAAGTGGTTGCATTCTGACAGAAACAAGCTGAATTTTAATTATAGCTCAAGAGTTGACGAACGAAAGCTAGATATTACAATAGACGAATATTTTGGGGGCTTCCCAAGATTTGCTTCGGATAGCAGTACCAGATCTAGAGGGGGACAAAATGGGGCTTAGGCTCCGGGTGCCAAAGACGTACGTACGTAGGAGCGCCAACACGTTTTGAATGATGATGATAAGGCGAATTGACCAAGTTGGCAAAATATAATGTGGCAAAATAAGAGATATAAAAAGTTTTTACCTTAAAATAGAATTATTCTCGTGGATTGCTATGCCACACAACATTACTACTGTGAGATGCGAGGTTAATACTACATTTGGAGCTGGATGTATTACTATGCATTTTCCAAGTTGTTTTAGTAAATAATAGATCTACGAGCTTTTTGGTTTTGTAGACTTCGTCGCCTCTGGCCTTAGACAAAATTCACAGCGAACTGTGTAGTTTACCGTTGATTTCAGTGTCCTGTGTTGTGCATTAGACTACATATATACAGTGATCGCCAAAAGTTGACATCAAATGGGCAACATTTTTTTAGGGTTTTTTGGAAAATCAAAACCCTGGCGATCGGAGGTGGTTGAAAAACATTAGAATTGGTTCAAACATGAGTTGTCACGCGATTTGCGTTATCTGTCAAATTTTACATTTTTTGAAAATAATTGCGAAAAATGCATTTACTAGCCAAGCTAGAGAAAAATTTACCAAAAAAGTTGTTTAAAATACGATTTTCTATCTACGAGGGGTCATTTTTATATTCACGGAATAAGTTTTTTGTAATTACGATTGTAAATATGCCTTAAAACAACATATGCCAATTTATAAAACAATTGCCAAATTTATAGGCCAGTTCTCTTTTGTTGAGTATCGCTAGTTTATAAAATTCCTCACCAAACAGGGAAAAAGTCCTCAAACAATAGTTGAAGAAATGAGAGCCGTGTATGGCGACCTTCCAAATCAATCATTTATGAATCGTCCAAATTGTTTAGACGTGGTCGACAATCATTAGAAGATGATCCGGTCGTCCCACTGAAACGATTTCCGGAGAAGCTGTGGGTAAAGTTAAATGTTTAGTGTTAGAAGACGCCAGACTAAAGAAGAGGCAGTTAGCAGCATTAACTGGTGTATCAGAAACTACTATTTTTAGGATTTTGCATGAATATTTGGGTATGCCAAAAGTTAGTGCAAGATGGGTTCCCCGAATGCTTTTCCCTTTCAAATGCAGCACGGAATTGAAGTCTGTAATCAGTTTTTGAGTTTGTGTGAAGAAGATCCCGACTCTATAATTAAAAGAATTGCTACGGGAGATGAGACTTGGATCTATTATTATGACAACGAGTCCAAACAAGAGTCATGCAGTGGTATGTTAAGAGTTGTAGCTCTCTTAACAAGTTTAAGGTCGTTGCAAGGCAGGAAAAATAATGACTATCAGTTTTTGGGATTGTGAGGGAAAATTATTAATGGATTACTTAAAAAAGGGACCAAACAAAAAATGGGGAATACTATTCGGGATTATTACACCGTTTAAGGGATTCAATTAAACAAAACAGAAAGGGAAAGCTAAGCAAGGGGCACTGTTGTTGTGCACGACAATGCTGTTGTTAATCAAAACAGTCAAGTTAAGGCTGCTACGGACAGTTGCGGCTTTGAAGAACTGGACCATGCGCCCTATAGTCCCGATTTGGCTCCCTCGAACTATTTTCTATTTCCAAATTTGAAAAAACATATTCGAGAAAGAAAATTTGTCCAGTTGAGAGCCATTTTAAGACAAAAACAAAAGAATATTTTTATCACGGTTTGCAGTTGTTATTGAAACGTTCCAATACTTGCATTGTTAAGGGAAGGGGTTATATTAAAAATACAATTTTCTTACTTCTGTAGTTGTTTATTTGGTTTTCTATTCCGGGAATATAAAAACGAAACGTAAATACAAAATGTTGGCTTAATATTTTGAAAACAAAATCCAAAATTTTTAGAACATGAAAACTGAGTAAAGAAAAATCTCCTCATTTAAACAACTGTAAAGTAACATTTACAGGATTTTTGTCAAAGTAATTCATTAACAGGGGTAGACTACGAGTTTTTAGAAGCAATTTAAATATACATTAATTATAATTGAAAAATATTTTTCCTAAAAAGCGCCTTGCATCAAAAACGTAAAAATTATGCGAACATATTACTTTTCGGTAAATGAATAAAAAATTTAATGCTATAATTAACATGTTCTATTGTTTTTCCAATTATAAATCTTTGAACTTTTCTCCTAAAAAAATTTAATTTTTAAATTAAGTCTGAGTGTGTGAAATTTTGAAAAATATTTAAAAAACTGAAAAATCAAATTTTTGCGGAAGTTGAAGAAAAAAGTTGTTTTCTATCCTTGAGCTTATTCAGTTAGCTCAAAGTAACGCACGCTAAACAATCTCCTTGGAATCTTACTTAACTTCCGAAAAATATCACTCGGTATATCTGAAACGGGTAAATAGGTATTCAGACAAGCACAAATTATTGCCGTAAAGTTTTTTTGAAAAATTAAAAATTTCCCATTTCACGCCGACTTTTTGGCGCTCACTGTATAACTATAAATTTTGAAAAGAAGTGCTACCAATTGTATTCTTACTCACTTCTGTAAACTCGCATACAGAAACACATGGAGAAACATCTGTACCAGATCAAAATGACGATTTTTGAAATACCTTCATAGAGTCGCCAGACTGTTAACATTTGATGAATCATTATAGTCAACTTTTTAAAAACACTAATAAGGTACTTGGTTTTTTAGCGGGCGTAATATGGCTTTTATGGCCCGAGGGCCTATAAAACTGCTAAGCAATATAACAAACACCAACAATATAGTATAGCAACACCAACAATCTGTATATAAACCACAGCACACCAACAATTTACTGCGCCAGCACATCGATGATGCTGTAGTCTATAGCCAAAATACTGAATCCTTGAAATTTGTCCGTTTTGAGAACCAATATAAAATAGAACTTTATACATACCGCGTGCATAATTACGATAACAGCTTTCGGGAAATTTCTTCGTACTATAATCTATCGATTATGCCCTAATACATAAATAACTATTAAAACTCTGACTTGTTTCGGGCATTTAATTTGTCGTGGGAAAGTCTGAGCCTTAAAAAACCGCTTCGTAAAGCTTTTCCAATCCGGATGGAAACCTCATTTTCCATTTTCAAAGAAAAAAGTAAGAAATGTATAATTTTCTGTTTTTTCTCCTTGTAATTATTTCTTATGAAAAAATGACTTCTATATTTGAATTTATAAACACTATGCATATGTATGTGATGGGATCTTGTGCTAGATCCAATACCCGATACACTTTAATATAGTGGGGTGGGGAGCAGGTGCAACGTCCCCAAAAATCGTAGATCCGGCTCTGTCTGGTAGGTTATACCACAACTATTTAGAAACAGTGGTCTAGGTGTGCGATTTTTAAAAGTTTTTTGTCATAGTGAAAAATATAGTTCAGGGCAAGGAGGTAGCCAGGTTTCCAATTAGAGGGGGGGGGGGGGCAAAAATGTAGATTTACCTTTAATTATTGTTATTATTTTGTTTTTTTTTACTAATTGTAAAAAATTACAAGTCAAACTAACATCACTTTTCGGGAATTTACTGCAAACCTTTTTAAGACTTCATCTTCTAGTTTATTCTTTTTTCTTTTTTCATTTGTTCAGTATACACTAATCATAGATAGTATATTGAAACAGTCTTCTGACATTGATGGCCCCAATGAGTTTTTCACTCTCCACAATATACTAAAAGACCTTTTATGGGTGCTTATCATACATGGTTGAGCCAAGGAAATGTGCGAAGAATGTTTCAATCAGTAAAGAAAATCTTAATTTTTTCACCACTTCTGCTAGTTCCAACCGTTTTAGTTTTTTACTCCCATTGATGGTGCCACAGTTCTGTTAATTATTAGAATTACTTAAAATATAGTAAGACAAAAAACTTTGTGTATTTTTTAAGTGTTCATGTGCCATGACATGGAGAACTTTATTTTCTCTAAATAGAATTCATTCACATTCAAATATAGTGCTTTTTTCAAATCTTGTAGAATACGAATGGTAATAACGGTTACAAGTCAACTTTTAAAATTTTTGTAGGGGTGGCAAGTGCCTCACCCTGCCCACCCTTGGCTACGCCCATGGTTCAGGGCACTTCATTCCACAAGGAATATGGCTTGAGACACGAGTCAGGGTCGCCGAAATATCTCTTTCCGAAACCTATTCAATCTGGCACACGTTAGTGGCGTACTGGGTGATGTGGTTAGCATCACGCCTTCGCCGATTGCCTTATTTTCCCTACTTTTACAACTGCGGTTTCGGTATCCAACTTTGAAAGCGACTGGGTGGGCCGTCCA
Organism: Agriotes lineatus; assembly: GCA_940337035.1. Classification (NCBI taxonomy): domain Eukaryota; kingdom Metazoa; phylum Arthropoda; class Insecta; order Coleoptera; family Elateridae; genus Agriotes; species Agriotes lineatus. The sequence continues at coordinate 57,478,512 of OW679202.1, forward strand.
CCAGTTGCCAGCTGTGGGGATTGAACCCTGTACCATGGTACCGCAGTCTGAGCTCCCTAAACGCTCGGCCACGCTGGCGATCACTCAAAAATATACTCTTATACATGTAATTCGTGTGTCCTATAATTAATATAGTTGCCTGCCCCATCTGCTATCGTAGTTTCCTGTGTAGATTGCCATGCCTGAGTGTGGACTAACTATAAAGACCGTTTCAGTGTTCTTCCAAACTTGGAAGGTGTGACATATCTAAATATGAATTACCGTAAAATGGGGTGAATATGGTCAGTGGGGCGAATAGGGTTGAAACTTCACTCTAAATTGAAAAGAAGTGTAAAATCTTGCAGGGTAACTTTGAAAGATGGGGGTTACGAGCAGACTTAGTAGGTAATTTACACATGTAATTTTGGCAACAACGCTGTAGTGTAACACAATCTACGAAGTTGCAAAATCGGTTAAAAACCACGTCCCAAAAACTGTATCTCCTGAACCCACCTCAATTCGAATTTCAACCAGGTAATTACATTTTTAGAACTATCAAACATTAGTACAACTTATGTTATAATGAAATTTCAATTTTCTAGAAATAAATATTGATGCCACGCACCTGTTGTCAGCAAAGTGGGGGGAATAGGGTTAGCAAATTTTAACATGCCAGGAAATATAAGATTTCAGACAGCTTCTCAAATGACTTATCAGATGACAATATCAATGTCCTCAATCAGTCAAATGTTATTAAATTTGGAAAAACATTTGAAAATGTGTTTCCTGTAATAGAAACCGATGTTAATAAAGGTGATTGGTTGCTGGTAGGTTTTGCTTTGGAAACGACTGAAGCAGGTCAGAGTAACAAACATCAGTGTTTCATTTGTCAAGTTACAAACAAAATGGACAATGAAACAATGGAATTTTCTAAGGAACAAACTCGCAAGAAACTTCTCAGGTTATATCTATACTTTTCCTCCAGTGGAAGACACGGGTGAGTTTGATTTTGCCCATATTTTTGGAAGACTGACCCCTCCTGAAAACTACTTCGTAGGTCATTTGAAGTTTAATATTAATTTTAAAAAACTTTAGAAGTTTTGTATAATTTTTATAATATGTTTGCTTATGTTTCCTTAAATTATATTTTAATACACGTTGTTTTATTCTAGTTTTGTATAAGATTTTTATGTTTAATATTTTTTAAAAAGCTTGTAATTGATTCTATTCACCCCACAACGTGTTAGAATAGGTTTGTGGATTTTATATGGGTGATATTATTCACCCCACCTTGGGGGTAAATCGAGTCAGGGGTCAAAAAATATATATAGCTTTCAAATTTCAACTAATTCAAATTCTGAAAATTACGATAGAAAGTAGACTCCAAGACTCATGTTTTCTAAAAAAACGGAATTTTTATGTTACTTTCTAACAAAGTTACAGCTTCTCAAAGTTGAAAACTGACCCTATTCACCCCATTTTACGGTACTAAAAAGTATTTAGTCAGCAGCTATGCCATCCATCGTCGGATGTAAGCCTCCCCAACATTTTCCATTCCTGTCTGTTGGTTGCTTTCCTCATCCATTCGTATCCCACATACTTCTTAATATCATCTGTCCTATACTTCTTTTATGAGCTCTTGGTCTCCACTCTATTATACGGAGAGTCCACCGGTTATCCTGCGTTCTGGCAATATGGCCTGCCCAATTCCATCGTTGTTTACAGAGTCGATATATTACATCTGTTACCTTCGATTTATTTCGGATCTCGGTGTTAGTTACGTGATCTCGAAGTGTGATGCCCAGCATTCGTCTTTCCATGGCTCGTTGGGTAACTAGTAGTTTATTTGTTATGGATTTATTCAGCGCCCATGTTTCCATCCCGTATGTGAGTATTGGTAATAGGGTAATACGCATTGATCGAATGTGTTAGATTTAATTGTATTTGGCATTTGGGATGTAAATATGTTATGAAATCTCCCAAAGGCTGCCCACGCTAGTGATATTCGTCATGTGAGGTCTGCGTTTAAGTTGTTCTTTGTTATTTTGACTTTCTGGCCGAGGTATATATATGAATCCACTTTTTCTAGCCTTTTGTAGCCTATTCGTAAGTTTCGTTGGTCTTCATTTTCTGTTTCTTCATTGGTCATATACATTATTTTCAGTTCTATTTGACTTGATTTTTGATTCAGTTCCGTTAGCATATCTTGTAGTTTTTCCCCACTTTCTGATATCAGGACGATATCGTCTGCGAAGCGCAGGTGATTCAAATTCTCTCCATCGATCGTAATACCTTTGTCGTTCCAGTTGAATTCTTGAAACATGTCTTCTAAGGCTACGTAGTGTAAACAACTTTGGCGAAATCGCGTCACCCTGTCTCACTCCTCTGTTCATTGTAATTTTATTCGTTTTTTCTTTCATTAGAACTTGGAAGGTAGCGTTTTTGTAAATGTTGTGGATTAGTGTTGTGTATCTGTGGTGCACTCGGCTGTTGCTTAATGCATTTAAAACCGCCCTGTTCTCTATGGAATCAAACGCTTTTTCATAGTCTACGAAAGCTAACCATAGATTGATATTATATTCGTTAGCTTTTTCGATCAAAGTTCTAACTACTTGAAGATGATCTAATGTATTGAATCCTTTTCTAAACCCGGCTTGTTCACGTGGTTGATAGTTATCCAATTTATTGGTTAGTAGTTCTGTTATTATTTTCGTGAACAGTTTGTATAATACAGATAAAAGACTTGATAGGTCGATAATTTTTTTGTTTGTTTTTGTCTCCTTTTTTGAACAGTAAGATTACCAAGGCATTATTCCAATCTTGGGGGATGCTGCATTCATGTAAGCACTTATTGTATAGTTTCTCTAAATTTTATAAGGTTGGTATCTCGCCACATTTGAGCAGCTGTTCGTCCATTTGACATTTTATTTAATGAGTTACCTATTTCATTTGTTGTAATTTCAGGTATTTCCTCAGATCCAACATTCCTCACTTTTATTTATCACATCAAAATATCGAAACGTTGTTGCAGCGATGGAAGATTGGTTTTATGATAAATATATTTTATACATTTGGTGGTCTAATTATATTAAAACTGACTATTCATATATTTAAATTTGCAAAGGTTGATGTTAACTTCGAGTCAATTAATTAACATTTTGCGGAACTTTTTAATTCGCGGAGCATAATTCATTTGAAAAGTTGGTCGCTCAAACTGGCATCGGGACGTTTAAAATTCCCATTCCCTAAACATTAAAGCTCTGGAACTTATTACGTATTTGATTACTGAACACTCTAAATCTTTGCGATTATAAACGTCCGGACCTGATGCGGTTCCATATAAATTTCGGCAAAACTTAGAACGAGTAAGTTGCAGGAAGCTAAAAACGATTTGGAGAAGTTGGTTTTAGATATTTCCAGTTAATTCCGTAATATTTTTGTAATGCTCCGTAAGCTTTTTGAAATTTATTTTGGGCTTGTTTTCCGCGTATATCATGTACTCAGCAAAAGCGGTTCGTATTTTTCGAGGTTTCCACCCTTCGGACTGTCCGCGCCGGATGTAAGTTACATCTGTAACCCTCTTAGGACTCCGAAGAAGGACTAATTCGCATAAACCAAACCCGGCGCGAGGCCCTCAAAAAACGCCTTCCGAGATTTGCGAGTTCTTTTTCCGATTAAGAGAAATAACTCGGCGAGCAGGCAGTTGTTTAAAGCAGGATTTGGACATCGATAAATCACTTGGGGCTTTATTAATGCAATTGGCGCCATAAAAACGCCTTTCGCTGCAGTTATATTGGCCTCATTAAAATATCAAAAAGTATTTCCAGGAGCGCGCAGGAGTTTGCGAGTTTAAAATTGCCATCCATTATTCGTTTTTTCGTTTTGAAAAGTTGAACGTAAACTTGATTGCAGCGAGGTTAATAAGAATCGTACTTCACACATTCTGCTATCGGATCGGAAATAGCCATCGATCGAACTTTTGTCAGATCAACTTCCAGCAAAGAACTAAGGATGTGGAACTTGAGTGGAAATCAAGCCAACCATAAAATGTATTTCTTACAAATAGCACGAGAACAATTTGTCAAAATTGAACGTCTAAACCTTTTTGCTTCCAGTAGTTTCAATATCCACTATACAGGAGATTTTATTTGGTGCTTTTATTTAGGGAAAATAAGCGATCAACCGGCGAGGCATTTTTCGGTAAACAGGTACGGCGGACTAGACGGATCTGCATAACTACGGATTGGTTTTCCATACGGAAATCCTTCAGCGTGCAACTCGATATCCCGCATTTATATGTCGATAAAGGATAAAGCTGCATTCGGGGCGACGGATTTTAAGAATCGCCTCATCTGTCATACCAGGGGCGATTAGTATTTTAGGATTACATTGGCCATCGGCACCCCGGGTCAGCCAAACCATGGTTTGTATCGATTTAGCCATAGGCCATGTCAGCGCTATCAGTATTATAAATGAGTTGCGATCTCATCGCTGTACGTATTCAAGCGAAAACCAAGATCTCCTGGCCGCCCCTTGAGGAAGATACTTTCCGATATCCAAACATTATTACAGCTATATCTTCTGTCACATTCTGAAAATAGAAGTTCTCCGCCATCACGTGCGACGCCCTTCCAAAACTATGAATGGCTTTAGATGGACACGGATTTTCAAGAGAAATATTCTAAAAGCGTATCATCGCTGCTCCTGGTGCTGCCGCCGTAATTGCAGTTTCCTCATAAAGCTCAAATTGCAGCAGGATGTGTTAAAGTTAAAGTGAACTATAAAATCATTTCTCGGTTGCTTGGGCACATTTGCCCAGAATGCTTATCCAGGCGGACGATTTTAGCTGTTTATGTGGGCAGTGGTTTACACATAAAGATAACTTTTATAAAATAACTGGCAGCTGCTTCGTCGCTGGAAACGAACTGCTCGCCGTTGCCATTTTTAGTATCTCGAGTTACTCAAATATCCCACAATGCTGGGCTTAGTTCTGGCTTATAATGATTTTTTAATATCAAGGATTTTGTGAGCAACGCAGGACAGAGGGGAGCGTTGCTACCAAGGAAATGGAGTCGAGGAACACTGCTTTCATAGGATCGCTTTACTAATGCACAGGTACCACCCATTTTAAGTACTGCGTCAATCGTTTTTGATTGCCACGGGAATATTACATTTCTCGTCGCTGGAAATATAGTCGACAAGCAATATTTTTACAAACTATGTACAGATTAAACAGTATAGTTTAATACAATTTGCATTTTATGGAGGGATAGTGCGTGAGTACTATTTCATCTCGCTACTGGAGATATGCTTGAAACCCCTGATTGATTGTAATTGATATTTTAATATTAGGACAAAATGTAAATCAAATCACACACAGTACTCAGGTTTAATAATTTTACTGTGCTCAAGTTTGCCTGTCAGTTAATTACTAGGCTGGTTAAAATATAATGTACTTATTTACTGCACAAAATAAATGGTTGTATGCCCCTCTTTATACTTTATTTAACTGCAATTATTTAAAAATGCTAGCTCTCGGTAAAAGACAAGCTCCCTCTCAGGTAGGTTCCGAAGTCGACTGTAATTTAATTTGATCTGAATTGTACCATTTCAAGCCAGTAGTTCAAATACGCGTTAGTTCAATGTTCACCAAAATGGTTGTCTCGCGCAAACAGCGGTCCTTTGAATGTTTAAAAACTCGTGAAACTATGAGAATTCGCACGGTAAATTTTCAAATTATTCGCGCTTGGCGACAAATAACTTTTTGTTTTAGCAGTGACGTATTACGTGACGTAGGATAAACGCCGTCTAATTCAATTTTTTTCGGCCACTTCCTGTGGCAGCCCCGTACTTCCGCCAAACCACGGATTTTGATGATGCCTTGCTAATCACTTGAAATACGGCTTAGCTGAAGCCGTGGAAATGATCTAACCTTCTTCACCAAGGTTTGATCTCGTATGCAACTCGTTTTCTGGACGCTGACACTTATTTTTAGGCCAAATTTGTACCTTAGAAAATCTGGTCGAACTGCACCGATGCTGCACTGGAGATGACGCCGTTGGATTTTCTCAGTTATTGCTGCTCCTCTTGCTGTCAGATCTGGTGGAGACGTTCTTGCAGACTCCGAAGCTAATTGTGGCCGTAGTCGAAGATTGAAAAATTTTGGTGATCGGACCCGATGTCCTCGTAGATGGGATTGTCGAATTGTTACAATTTTAGTTGCGGAATTTTATGAAAATACTGCCACATGTACACTGGCACTTGGGCAATAAAAGAGTATACTTTTTATTAGTGATGGGCTTATTTGAATTAAAAATAACCGGTTATCCGGTTATTGAAATAACCTATGTAACTCGGTTTTCGTTCCAAGTATTCGAATGAAAAATAACCTCATCCCGATACGTACTACGTGCCATATCTCAGCGACCCTAGTGATCGAAATTCTGTAAATAATACGTCATTCATAACTCATAAGCGTCTCGCTCTACAGTTTTCTCCCTTGCTTCCTTGCCAGCTGAGGCTCGCGGTCGATCCGTCGTCATATGATATGAACATAAATAAATTTTTTCCGCCTTTAACCCGGCCGCGATAAACATAAACGTTTTACCACTGTTTTTTATTGCGCTTAGCAAGCAGTCCCGCATATTTTTTTCTTTCTACACTTACTAAATACCTCTTAATTTCCAATACATAACACATAATGTACATATTATGTTTTGGTTATAGATCGGAAGAATGTAAGAGTAATCTAGCTAATGCAGAATAGCGAGTCGTAAAACTCATACAAATCCAACAATATATTATTAATTATTATTATATTATTATAAATCGCCAGCAATCGAAAACAATGAAGGTGTATCCAGATATATTTCATTCATATCCACAATTACTTATTGCACAAACTCCTTAGAAATCAAATAAAAATCATTTATACAATTATTATAATTAACGATTAACTGAGTTCCTCTGCTATCTGCAAGTTACGATGCCGATGCAGATGACGCTGAACCGCGTAACCGGCACCCGGCGAAATCGAAACAAATCGAGAGCCAAAATATATTCGAATGATTATTCAAATAATCATTCGGTTATTAATATCATTCGAATGCAAATAATTCGGTTATGAACATTTTCCGGTTATGCCCATCACTACTTTTTATGACTTGTAAACGAAGCTCCTTCATGGGGTGTTAGAGCCTCACCATAAAAAAACACGTTTATTATCAAACTGCCAAATTACATTTTTTCAATTGTTCTCCCCGTTATTAAACAATATCGCATCTACTTGCTAAGTAACAATATTAACGGAAGTAAGGTTTGATAAACAATGGTACAAAATGGAAGAAAATTTTATTACTTAATTAATATTTACAAATTCCTTAAATTCTAAAATATTGTTTTTTTCTTATAATTAATATTGTTTTATAGCGTTACACTCACGAACGTTTTATTATTTTAGTTTTAGCCACTGCTCTGCTTTGTAATTTTAAATGCACTAATTTATTAGAGTTCGCCACTTCTCGTTTGCTTCCTTTCTGTCCTGTTGCCTGCTCCTCTAATTGCTCTTTGCAATGTTCTGTTATTTGATTCTTGCTTACTTTACCTTTTTAGATTCCTCACAATTTTCACTTTGCTTGGCTTTATAGAAAACTACGCTTCTTTTGACATGCACATAGCAAACCCTTTTGTGTCTAATAATTTATTTCAGTTCGGCTTCACATTATGCACAAACCTATTACTTTTATTTATTTAAAAGCCAATTTCGACCCCTGCAAAAATAAGCTTTGCCTTTGCGTTCCTTACTCAACTACTTTACTATTTATCGCATCTCATTGTCAATGTATTTAATATTTTAATTTTAGTTTGACATTGCAGTTACATAAAACACCCCAACTCTGTGCTTATTTAATCGGTTATGTTGCACTGCTAGCATTACAAAATAATATTGTCGAAACACAGTCTCTTACATTTTGTGACAAAGTTATCTTTTATACGGGTGTGGGGGAGGGGATCGGAAAAGACACTGGGTGGCCAGTCGCAATATGTCTATCTTATTACTGGAGATGTAAAACATTATCGATACCAACTGGCATATATATGGCAGCGAAGTCTGGAGAATTGCAAAAGAAAACGAGCGAAGAATACAGGCATCAGAAATGAGGTTTATAAAGAGAGCAGTAGGTGAATACAGAAACAAATAGCACTAACAAGTTGAAAGAATGGATGTAGAATGAATACCCAAGCAAATATGGCTATACAGAGCAAAAGGAAGAAGATTAGATCCATTGGGCGCCCACGAAAAGGATGGAAAGATCCATAACAAAAGGGTTGTAACAGGCATAAGCCTAATACTTGCAGCAAGAAGAACATGATCATATGCATTTTTTGCAAAATACTAATTAAGCAGTAGTAACGCATGATTGTGCTTAATACCATTACTTCTTTTAGTTTCTAATTAGGTCGACTGTTCAGAAAGAGTGGGGTGGGAGGAATATCGCCACTGGAGACAGTAACAGAAAGTAATAACAAATAATATTTCTGCGTAGTACTAATTACAAGTATTGTGAAAACACAGTATCTTTTACACTTCCTGGTAAAGTTGTCTCTTGAGGGGGGAGGCGAAAAACCGGATGGACGAACGTAATATGTACCTATGTCCTAGCCCGTTACTGGAGATAGGAACGAAACGCAATAATAATAATTTGACATTTCTGCATAATACTGACTAAAATTATTGTGGAAACACAGTGTCTTTTACATTTCTTGGTATAGTTGTCTGTTGTGAGGAGGGGGGGGGGGGGGACAAACGGGATTGACGGACGTACTATCTCGTTACTCCTACGATCGGAAAGCAATAATAATTAACACTTCTGCATAATACTGACAAAATTATTGTGTAAACATAATGTCTTACATATCCTGATACATTTGCATTTTTAGGGGCGAGGAAAGCACATACGAAATGGCAATATCACATATTTCTCTCCGGATGGAATCAAAAAGCACTATTAAATAGTATTTCTCCATAATATTGCCTAAAAGTGTTGTGGAAACACCGTGTCTTTTACATTTCCTGGTGAAGGTGTCTCGTGAGGGGGGACAAGCGGGATGGACGGACGTTATATGTATTATCTCGTTACTGGTGATACGATAGGAAAGCAATAATAATTAATATTTCTTCATAATACTGACCAAAATTATTGTGGAAACAGTGTCTTATATATCTTGATAAATTTTAATTATAAGAAGCGAGGGAAGGACAAATGCAATGGAAATATTACAATTATTGTTTAGAAGATAATCTACGTTAAAGAATTTTGAAAGTAATATTTTATATTAATGCATGATTTTTATTATTGAATTAATAAATGAAGATCAACAAGTCGTAACATATTTACTATTTAAAACAAAATTATAAACGCGAAACGTCTTGTAATTTATAATTTTTTAAAAATATTAAATATGTTACGAATTATTGATCTTTATTTATTAATTCAACAATGAAAATCATGCACTAATCTAACACATTACATTCTCCTAAACAATAATTTTATTTAACAAAACGTCAATTTTTACAACTAAAATTGGCAATATTACATATCTCTCTCCTAATGGGATCAAAAAGTAATATTAAATAGTATTTCTCCAAAATACTGACTAAAACTATTGTGGAAACACAGTGTCTTACATATCCTGACAAATTTATATTTTCAGGGGGAAGGGGAGGGCAAACAGAATGACAATATTACATATTTTTCTCCTGATGGGGTCAAAAAGCAATAATAAATAGTATTTCTCCATAACACTGACTAAAAGTGTTGTGGAAACAGTGTCCTTTACATTTCCTGACAAAGTTATTTTTCCAAGATGGAGAGGAGGACAAACGGGATGGACGGACGTTATACGTCCTACCTCGTTACTGGAGATAGGATAGAAAAGCTATATTAAATAGTATTTCTTCATATTACTGACTGAAAGTATTGTGGAAACACAGTGTCTTACATATCCTGACAAATTTATCTATTCAGGGGGAAGGGGAGGACAAATGGAATGGAAATATTACATATTTCTCTCTTGGTGGAGTTAAAAAGCAATATTAAATAGTATTTCTCCATAACACTGACTAATAGTGTTGTGGAAACAGTGTCGTTTACACTTCCTGTTAAAGTTATTTTCCGAAGAAGGAGAGAAGGACAAACAGGATGGACGGACGTAATACGTCCTACCTCGTTAGTGGAGATAGAAAAGCTATATTAAATAGCATTTATGTATAATACTAACTAAAAGTATTGTGGAAACAGTGTCTCCATATCCTGACAAAGTTATCTTTTCAAGGGGGAGAGGAGAAAAAACGGGATGGCAGATGCAATAATATATATCTCGTTACTGGAGATGGGATCAAAAAGAAATATTAAATAGTATATCTGCATAATACTGACTAACAGTGTTGTGGAAACACACCGTGTTTCACATTTCCTGGTAATGTTATCTTTTCAAGGGAGGAGGGCAAATGTGATGGATGGACGTAATATATTCTATCTCGTTACAGGAAATAGGATCGAGAAGCAATAATAAACAATATTTCTGCATAATATTGACTAAAAGTTATGTGGAAACTCGGCGTCTTTTACATGTTCTGACAAAGTTATTTTTCAAGAGGGGGATAGGATTGAAAATCAATAATAAATAACATTTCTTCATAATACTGACTAAAAGTATTGTGGAAACACCGAGTCTTTTACATTTTCTGACAAAGTTATTTTTTCAGGGGAGGGGAGGACAAACGGGATGAACGGACGTAATATGTTCCACCTCGTTAATGGAGATGGGATCGACATGCAATATTAAATAGTATTTCTGCATAATATTCACTAGAAGTGTTGCGAAAACACGGTGTCTTATACATTTCCTGGAAAAGTTATTACGCAATACTACATCTGGGGTTATGGAGATGGGATCGAAAAGCAATATTAAATGGTATTTCCACATAACACTGAGTGAAAGTGTTGTGGAAACACAGTTTCTTTCATTTTCTAAGAAAGTTATTTTGTAGAGGGAAGGGATGGAGGGACGCAATATGACATTAATTTATCTTGTCACTGGCAATAGGAATGAAAAGTATTATTGCTTTTCGATCCGAATAATTCGATTCGTATAATATTTCTGCATAACACTGACTAAAAGTATTGTGGAAAAGCGGTGTCTTATACATTTCCTGGAAAAGTTATTTTTCCAGGGGGAGGGGAGGCTACACGGGATGTACGAACGTAATATTACAAATCTCGCCCACAGTGTCTTTTACATTTCCTTATAAAATTGTTTTAGAGTGGGGAGAGGAATACAAGTGGGACAGATAGACGCAATATTATATATCCCGTTACTGGAGACATGATCTAACAGCCCTAATAAATAATATTTCTTGACTGACTAAAAGTTTTGTGGAAACACAGTGCATTTTACATTTCCTAACGCAGTTGTTTTCCAAGGGGGGAGGGCAACCGGAATGAACGGGCTTAATATGTTCTATCTCATTACTGAGGACAGGATCGAAAAGCAATAATAAGTGACTAAAGGTATTGTGGAAACATAGTGTTTTACATATCCTGACAGAGTTATTTTTTCAAGAGGAAGGGGAACACAAACGGAATGTAGGACGCAATATTACATATCTGGCTACTAGAGACGGGATCGAAAAACAATATTAAATAGTATTTCTGTCTAATACTGACTGAAAGGGTTGTGGTAACACAGTGTCGACAAAGTAATTTTTTCAGACAGAAGGGGAGCACAAAAGAAATAATCGGAGGCAATATTACATATCCGATTACTGAAGACATGATCGAAAAGCCGCAATAAATAATATTTTTGCGTAATACTGAATAAAAGTATTGTGGAAACACAGTGTCTTTTATAATTCCTGTTAAAGTTATCTGTTCAAGGGGAGGGGGGGGGGGGCAAACACGATTACTGGGCATATGATTGAAAAGTAATAATAAACAGTATTTCAGCATAATACTCACTAAAAGTATCGTGGAAACATAGTGCATTTTACATTTGTTGGTAAAGTGACAATCTGTGCAAAATAATGTGGGTGGTAAGAGAGAGGATTGAAATTAGTGATGGGCTTATTCAAATGAAAAATAACCGGTTATCCGGTTATTGAAATAACCTATGTAACTCGGTTTTCGTTCCAAGTATTCGAATGAAAAATAACCTCATGCTGATACGTACTACGCTTTGAATATAAAACCTCTATTCAAAGGTACTACGTGCCATATCTCAGCGACCTACGCAGTGCTCAAAATTCTGTAAATATAAATACGTCATAACTCATAAACAAATCAGGTTGTACTGAAAACACCATTTGGTTATCGCGTACCTACCTCCTATCATAAAAAATATCAAATTATTAAATTCTGGGGAGCTGAAACCTGAACGCCTAAAAACTGCAAACGCATCAAGCTACAAAACAATTTTTTATTTGCTTACATCTCCAAAGGTTCAAAACAAGAGGCGGCGCCTTTAACCCGCCCGATCGATAAAGATAAACGTTTTACAACTGTTTTTATTGCGATTAGCAAGCAGTCCCGCATATTTCTTTCTTTCTACACTTCTTAATAAATACCTCTTAATTTCCAATACATAACACATAATGTACGGTCGGCGCCTTTTAGAAATCGGAACACTACACACTATTATGATATATTTTGCATGTATTTTTTAAGTGTATAAACTGGGTTTTTACAGTTATTATGGTTTTAATTGTTACGTCAGATTGTTTATTGTTTGTCAATTATGAAATGCCATCTCACATTAATGAAGTAACTGGAGCAAGAATACTCCAAACACTAGAAGAACATATTACGTGTCCCGATTTCTAAGGCGCCGACCGTACATATTATGTTTTGGTTCCCTCTGCTATCTGCAAATTACGATGTCGATGCAGATGACGGTGAACCGATGTCGATGCAGATGACGGTGAACCGATGTCAATGCAGATGACGGTGAACCGATGTCGATGCAGATGACGGTGAACCGCCAACCGGCAAACCGACTGACTTAATCGAAACGAATCGAGAGCCAAAATTTATTCGAATGATTATTCAAATAATCATTCGGTTATTAATATCATTCGAATGCAAATAATTCGGTTATGAAAATTGTACGGTTATGCCCATCACTAATTGAAATGAAACATTGGATGTTAGTGCGACCACGGAGTAAGGTAATATTTTAAAAAGTAGCACTTGTTTTCCAACTTGAAAAAATAGTTTGGTTTGTGATAAAGACGAGATACAACTCGACATGCCGATGCCGTGTCGGGTGTTTCCAAAAAGATATAATGTCACAAATATTTTCATTCGCCCTTGTAGGGTTAGCCCCAATAATAAGAGTTTTACAGATACGTAACAGTTGCATTGGTACGGCATTGAAGATTAACTCAAAATATTTCAGATACGTCTAACTATGGAACCACGAATTTTTCTTTATACTATTTCACTACATCAATCTTCTTCTTCTTCTTCTTTTTCAACCATTATCAGTCCACTCTTGAACGTAGGTCTCTTCCATCTTTCCCTGTCCTGTGCAATGTTCATCCACCGCTTACTTGCCACACTTCTAATATCATCTACCCACCTTTTTTTCTACTACATCAATAGTTAACTATAAACAGTTTCCCACCGCCAAATAGTGAAAACTCAAAAGAAGTTTTGTCGAATTAAGTACCCAATGCAATGGATATATATATTTGTTACTTCAAGAGGCCGTTACACTGCTTGTTGGGAAAACGACTGCCGACCAAGGAGCTCGAGGTTCGATTCCGCTGCGTGTCAATACTGTAAAATGCATTTCTACCTCGAGTTGTTGCTTTAGAACTATATGATTGGTTTTAGTTTTACTGCTGAAGTCGAGATATAATTTGTTGATAAGATCTTCAACAGTTAAGAGCACTTTCAAACGTTTCAAACGAAAACAAAATTTGGTATACATGCTTACTATCATGTACTGCACTAATAAAAATGTTTTCATAAATTAGACTTGACTGTAAGAGGCACTTTACCTATCTTTCAATTGTTTTTTAATCTCTAACTTCGTTATCTGTAACATTTTTAAAAATTGTAGGTTATTATCTGAAAGAGAATTAAAAAGCACAAAAATAATGTACACTTAGTTCTTAAGTCTAAAAGCAACCGTTCACCTTAAAATGCCCATCAAAGGTTTTGGGTTGTCATTAAGACGTGCAATTATCAAGTAGCCATGATCACAAAAACAATGGTCATCTAGTAAAAAGCAATGATAAATCAATTAATGACATTAGTGACATAAGAATTTGTTCTTTTATGTTTAAGAAAATGCCGCTACATAACGAATTCTCCAATGCTGAAAGGTTCGTTATGTAGCAGCATTTTCGTAAGCACAAAAGACAAAAAACTGATGTCACCAACGTCATTAATTGATTTGTGGTTGTTGTTTACTAGATTACAATCAGTACCCATTGTTTTTGTGATCATGGCTACTTGATAATTGCACGTCTTAAAGGCAACCAAAAATCTTTGATAGGCATTTTAAGGTAAACGGTCACTCTTACGCTTATGAACTAAGAGTACATTATTTTTGTGTATTTTAATTCTCTTTCAGATAACAACCCAAAATTTCAAAAACAGTTACAGACAACAAAGTTTTGAAAGATAGGTAAAGTGCCCCTTAAGAGTCAAGTCTAGTTTATGAAATCTTTCGTATTAGTGCACGACATAATAGTCCAAAATTCAAATCGATATCTCTACATTTGTGGAAAAGAACATAAAAATAAAAAAATAAAAATTGAACTTCAAGGCCCTATAACTTCTTACTGAAGGAACTTTGTATTAAGGTATATTGGATTTAATCGATTTATTATGACGTAAGGAATCTATGACTAATCGGTGTCTCATTCTTTTGGGGACACCCGTATAGCCCAGAATTTTGTTTACGAATCCCGGGGCCAGTTGTATTTCGGATTTCAGAATAAAGGTAGTGCCCTCAGTATGAACAGTTAGTTACACTAAGTGGTATAAACAAACTACTACAGTTTAAAACCAAAATATCAGCGAACAGCGTATGTGTAAATAGTACAAGCGCTGAGACACAATTGACGTTTGCAATTTGGCTGTCAGTGCTGAGTCACGCTGCCACGTCACATGACTGTATGTGGAGGTGAGCCAGTTGTTCACGCGCCAAACAAGACTTGTTATGTAGAGATGAGTGACGCTCAACACTCTACGAAAAAACTTTGTTTTGAATTGTGTCGAATTGTGTAAAATATAAGTTAAACAGTGATTTCATCATTTTGCTAACAACTGATTTCATTAACATATAATTTAAATAGTTTCAAATAGATTTCACAATTTATTACAAATAACACAATATGTTCTACCTTATTATTTAATTAGGAACTTTTAACACGAAAAACGATAACAACTTAATGTTATATATATATAAAATATTTATAATTACTTTGACTGTTGGAAGTAATTGTTGCTAACTAAAAAATAAATCATAATACTAGCAGATTTTAGGGTATCAAATGACCAATAACACTTTTATGTACAACTAATTTTAAATGAGCTTTAGATATGATTAAGTGAAGCTATATTAAAGAGGTAACGATATTAATTAATCAAGAGGACGAGGATTCTTTTATACAGACACAATGATTGTTTTATTTTCTTTTCGCAAAAGTTCTCTGTTTTGCATTTGATAAACAGCAGCCCCGCCTCCCCTCCCCAAATCTTAAGTACAAGGTTTTTACGGAAGTTAAAAATGTTAATGTTCGAGGTTTCCTAAGCATTCGAGGCCAAAAAAGTTACTTATAGTTCGCGGTTAGTACATTATTTAATGAATCACCTGTGAAAATCAGAGAAACGTAATAAATAATGAGTTAAAATTAAGTCATTGACAAAATGGTAGCCTAAAACTGAACAAAAAAGTTTAATAGATAAACAATTCGTAATATTTTGGTACGTAATATTCACTTACTGTTCAAGGTGGACTGTAAGTAAGTATTACAGTCCTGTCACCATGGTAACTAGTAAATGAATTGTAAGCCCGACTTAATCTAACAACATTTTATTAATAATAACAACTTACCGTGCAGATATTGCAAAAAAAAATCACGGCAATAAACCTAAATACATATAAAATATACAAATTAAAGGTGAAGGGAACATTTGAAAATTTCTGAGTTAAATCAAAACGACATAAAACTAATTCCTCACAGTTTAGAAAACGCGAGAAACAATCTTATAATAGCTGCAATTCTTCAAAAGCTGAGTTGTGGTACAGCATATTTCGCAGTGTAATCACGCATGCCACATAAATCCACGAAGTGCTGCTCGAGCACTAGGAGATAGATTCCGTCTAGCTGCGTCTGGAGGAGATATTTTGTGCTGCTGAATTTGGAAATATTTCGAATTGCAATTTCATTCCGCGAATCTGCACCATGCGGATGCTTTACATTTTGCTTGGGTCTTATTAACCTCCCGGAAAGGAACGCGTATGAACACAATCTTTGGAGTTCGTGCCTCGAATTACATAAATGTGTTATTCAAGAATGCTCGATCCTTTAAAAAATGTAGATCGCGCAACTATAAAATAAATAGGAGAAGGTTGGGAAAAGGGGAATATTCGAAACAGAAAACGGGTACATGCCTAGTTCCCGCGTGGCGAGAAAACGATATTTGTAGCCACGCGGTGTGAATTTTTAAAGTCAACTCCAAATATTTAGGGAAACGTTTGACGCCTAGCTAAACAAACGACTATTATCTTGATGGACAATAAAGAATAAAATTTCCGCCATAAAGGAAGATTATGAAGTATAAATAGTTGAATATCACATTAAACACGAGTTTACTGTCTACTACGGCCCATAAAGTGAAATATAAATTTTAATGGTCTGATATTAGAGACGCATTTAACGCCTGAATAAAAACAGTTAACTGAATTGAGCTGGGAAACTTTCCTATTTCGTCTCTATCTTTGATGTGAGGACTATGTGTATATTAGAAAATTTTAAAGATCGAAAAACAAAAGTAGTATTTATATTTTTAAATTAATCTAAGTTTTTTATTTAGTTGCGATAAAAAGAAATCGAACACGTAACATTGAAAATTATTCCATTGTTACACGAAAACATGAAAGAATATTCGTATTATGCCAGGAAAAGAAGAAGCATCGCTTACTGGCCAATTACAAAGAAGATGTAAACTTGATGGACTTGGTAAGTAGTACTGTAGTACTTCTTTCAACGCAAAAATATTAATTTATTAGTAATTTTGCTATTTACATCGTACATAATTTTTCATAAGATGTAACCTTTTAATTGTCAGTTTTTGTGAAGTTCTTGTGATTAAAAAATTATGTTTTGATAGGCACGTAGTACTGTTGGAAATACCTATTGCCACAACTGTCAAAGTAGACACTTTGCACTTGTTTTTTGTAAGTGATTTTGATAATTGCATAATTATGAGTTCCCACAAATCGCATTTTAACTGAACGTCTTAGTAAAGATCCAGTGACAAGACTTGAAAAATTATGTTTTGTGTAGTAAAGACCACTGCTACAATCATACTTATCAGTTCAACTTTAGAAGCAAAAATATATTCAACTGTTATTCAATTCGCATATAATTTTTCAGAAACAGCAGCTTTTAACTGTTTTTTAAATCTTCTGATCCCATTTGAAAACTTATGTTTTGGCTGCTAAATAGTACGGTCTCAACATCGAACTGAAAGGTATTCCTGGGATATTTAGTAATTTTGTTAATCGATTTCCACACGACAGGACTTTCTCACTGATAGTTCTTGTGATTAGATTTGATGAATTATCTTTTTACTGGCAAGTACCACTGCAACCTTCAACGTCAAAAATATGAACATGTTTATTTAAGAATTGTGTTGATCAAATCGCAAACTTCAAAGCGCAGCTTTTTAACTGGCTTTTGCAAATATGTTCTGATCGTTTTTGAAGAAGTATACCGTGCCTGATAAGTAGTACTACGAGGATTCCATCGTTACAACTTTTAAAGTAAAAGATATTCACATAAAGTTTCACAAGATCGAAGACTTACAACGATCTGGTGTTCAGACTAGAATTAAATGCGTAGTTTTTGATAACCAGTACCACTAGACCAACCACGCTATTACTGTCAATGTTGAAAATATGCACTTGGTTATTTAGGAATTTTGTTAATCAAATTGAAAAGTTCAAAGCGTAGCTTTTTAACTGACTTTCGCAAAGATTTTCTTATCGTTTGTTTAAAAAGTATAACGTGCCTAATAAGTAGTACTACGAGTATTCCATCGCTACAACTTTTAACGTAAAAGATATTCACATAAAGTTTCACAAGGTCGAAGCCTTGCAACGATCTGGTGTTCAGACTAGAATGAAACGCGTAGTTTTTGATAAGCAGTACCGCTAGACCAAACACGCTATTACTGTAAATGTTAAAAATATTCACTTGGTTATTTAACAATTTCTAAATGACTTTTGCAAAAGATTTTCTGATCGTTTTTGACAGAGTATACCGTGCCTGCTAAGTAGTACTACGAGTATTTCATCGCTACAACTTTTAACGTAAAAAATATTACATAAAGTTTCACAAGGTTTGCAACGATCTGGCTTCAGACTAGAATGAAACGCGTAGTTTTTGATAAGCAGTACCGTTAGACCAAACAAGCTATTACTGCCAATGTTAAAAATATTCAGTTAGTTATTTAAGAATTTGGTTAATTAAATCGCAAAGTTCAAAGCGTAGCTTTTTAACTGACTTCTGTAAGAATTTTCTTATAGTTTTTTAAAAAGTATACCGTGCCTGATAAGTAGTACTACGAGTATTCCATCGCTACAACTTTTAACGTATGAGATATTCACATAAAGTTTCACAAGGTCGAAGCGTTGCAACAATCTGGTGTTCAGACTAGAATGAAATGCGCAGTTTTTGATAACCAGGAGCGCTAGACCAGACACGCTGCTACTGTCAATGTTGAAAATATTCACTTGGTTATTTAGGAATTTTGTTAATCAAATTGAAAAGTTCAAAGCGTAGCTTTTTAACTGACTTTGGCAAAGATTTTCTTATCGTTTGTTTAAAAAGTATAACGTGCCTAATAAGTAGTACTACGAGTATTCCATCGCTACAACTTTTAACGTAAAAGATATTCACATCAAGTTTCACAAGGTCGAAGCCTTGCAACGATCTGGTGTTCCGACTAGAATGAAACGCGTAGTTTTTGATAAGCAGTACCGCTAGACCAAACACGCTATTACTGTAAATGTTAAAAATATTCACTTGGTTATTTAACAATTTCTAAATGACTTTTGCAAAAGATTTTCTGATCGTTTTTGAAAAAGTATACCGTGTCTGCTAAGTAGTACTACGAGTATTTCATCGCTACAACTTTTAACGTAAAAAATATTACATAAAGTTTCACAAGGTTTGCAACGATCTGGTTTCAGACTAGAATGAAACGCGTAATTTTTGATAAGCAGTACCGTTAGACCAATCCAGCTATTACTGTCAATGTTAAAAATATTCAGTTAGTTATTTAAGAATTTGGTTAATCAAATCGCAAAGTTCAAAGCGTAGCTTTTTAACTGACTTTGGCAAAGATTTTCTTATCGTTTGTTTAAAAAGTATAACGTGCCTAATAAGTAGTACTACGACTATTTCCATCGCTACAACTTTTAATGTAAAAGATATTCACATAAAGTTTCACAAGGTTGAAGCCTTGCAACGATCTGGTGTTCAGACTAGAATGAAACGCGTAGTTTTTGATAAGCAGTACCGCTAGACCAAACACGCTATTACTGTAAATGTTAAAAATATTCACTTGGTTATTTAACAATTTCTAAATGACTTTTGCGAAAGATTTTCTGATCGGTTTTGAAAGAGTATACCGTGCCTGCTAAGTAGTACTACGAGTATTTCATCGCTACAACTTTTAACGTAAAAAATATTACATAAAATTTCACAAGGTTTGCAACGATCTGGTTTCAGACTAGAATGAAACGCGTAGTTTTTGATAAGCAGTACCGTTAGACCAAACAAGCTATTACTGCCAATGCTAAAAATATTCAGTTAGTTATTTAAGAATTTGGTTAATTAAATCGCAAAGTTCAAAGCGTAGCTTTTTAACTGACTTCTGTGAGAATTTTCTTATAGTTTTTTAAAAAGTATACCGTGCCTGATAAGTAGTACTACGAGTATTCCATCGCTACAACTTTTAACGTATGAGATATTCACATAAAGTTTCACAAGGTCGAAGCGTTGCAACAATCTGGTGTTCAGACTAGAATGAAATGCGCAGTTTTTGATAACCAGGAGCGCTAGACCAGACACGCTATTACTGTAAATGTTAAAAATATTCACTTGGTTATTTAACAATTTCTAAATGACTTTTGCAAAAGATTTTCTGACTTTTGCAAAAGATTTTCTGATCGTTTTTGAAAAAGTATACCGTGCCTGCTAAGTAGTACTACGAGTAATCCATCGCTACAGCTTTTAACATAAAAACTATTCACATAAACTTTCACAAGGTCGAAGCTTTGCAACGATGTGGTGTTCAGACTAGAATGAAATGTGTAGCTTTTAATAAACAGTATCGTTAGACCAATCAAGCTATTACTGTCAATGTTAAAAATATTCACTTGGTTATTTAAGATTTTTTTAAATCAAATCGTAAAGTTCAAAGCCTAGCTTTTTAACTGCCTTTGGAAAATAATTTCTGATCGTTTTTTACAAATTATACCGTGCCTGATAAGTAGTATTGCGAGTATTCCATCGCTACACCTTTTAACGTAAAAAATATTCACATAAACTATCACAACGATCAAAGATCTGGTGTTCAGACTAGAATGAAATGCGCAGTTTTTGATAACCAGTAGCGCTAGACCAAACACGCAATTACTGTCAATGTTGAAAATATTCACTTGGTTATTTAGGAATTTTGTTAATCAAATTGAAAAGTTCAAAGCGTAGCTTTTTAACTAATTTCTGTAAGGATTTTCTTATAGTCTTTTAAAAAGTATACCGTGCCCGATAAGTAGTACTACGAGTAATCCATCGCTACAACTTTTAACGTGTGAGATATTCAGATAAAGTTTCACAAGGTCGAAGCCTTGCAACAATCTGGTGTTCAGATTAGAATGAAATGTGTAGTTTTTGATAACCAGTACCGCTAGACCAAACACGCTATTACTATCAATGTTGAAATATTCACTTGGTTATTTAGGAATTTTGTTAATCAAATCGCAAAGTTCAAAGCGTAGCTTTCTAAATGACTTTTGCAAAAGGTTTTCTGATCGTTTTTGAAAAAGTATACCGTGCCTGCTAAGTAGTATTACGAGTATTTCATCGCTACAATTTTTAACGTAAAAAATATTACATAAAGTTTCACAAGGTTTGTAACGATCTGGTTTCAGACTAGAATGAAACGGGTAGTTTTTGATAAGCAGTACCGTTAGATCAATCAAGCTATTACTGTCAATGTTAAAAATATTCAGTTAGTTATTTAAGAATTTGGTTAATCAAATCGCAAAGTTCAAAGCGTAACTTTTTAACTGACTTTTTCAAAGATTTTCTGAATGTTTTTGAAAAAGTAAACCGTGCATGTCAATGTCAAGTAGTACTACTAGTGTTCCAGCGCTACAACTTTTAACGTGTGAGATATTCACACAAAGTTTCACAAGGTCGAAGCCTTGCAACAATCTGGTGTTCAGATTAGAATAAAATGCGTAGTTTTTGATAACCAGTACCGCTAGACCAAACACGCTATTACTGTCAATGTTGAAATATTCACTTGGTTATTTAGGGACTTTGTTAATCAAATTGAAAAGTTCAAAGCGTAGCTTTTTTACTAACTTCTGTACGGATTTTCTTATAGTCTTTTAAAAAGTATAGCGTGCCCGATAAGTAGTACTACGAGTATTCCATCGTTACAACTTTTAACGTATTAGATATTCACATAAAGTTTCACAAGGTCGAAGCCTTGCAACAATCTGGTGTTCAGATTAGAATAAAATGCGTAGTTTTTGATAACCAGTACCGCTAGACCAAACACGCTATTACTGTCAATGTTGAAATATTCACTGGGTTATTTAGGGACTTTGTTAATCAAATTGAAAAGTTCGAAGCGTATCTTTTTTACTAACTTCTGTAAGGATTTTCTTATAGTCTTTTATAAAGTATACCGTGCCCGATAAGTAGTATTACGAGTATTCCATCGCTACAACTTTTAACGTAAAACATATTCACATAAACTATCACAACGATCAAAGATCTGGTGTTCAGACTAGAATGAAATGCGTAGTATTTGATAACCAGTACCGCTAGACCAAACACGCTATTACTGTCAATGTTGAAAATATTCACTTGGTTATTTAAGAATTTTATTAATCAAATCGCAAAGTTCAAAGCGTAGCTTTTTAAATGACTTTTGCAAAAGATTTTATGATCGTTTTTTAAAAAGTATACCGTGCCTGCTGAGTAGTACTACGAGTAATCCATCGCTACAACTTTTAACATAAAAACTATTCACAAAAACTTTCACAAGGTCGAAGCTTTGCAACGATGTGGTGTTCAGACTATAATGAAATGTGTAGTTTTTAATAAACAGTATTTAGACCAATCAAGCTATTACTGTCAATGTTAAAAATATTCACTTGGTTATTTAAGATTTTTTAAAATCAAATCGTAAAGTTCAAAGCCTAGCTTTTTAAATGCCTTTGGAAAATAATTTCTGATCGTTTTTTTACAAATTATACCGTGCCTGATAAGTAGTATTACGAGTATTCCATCGCTACACCTTTGAACGTAAAAAATATTCACATAAACTATCACAACGATCAAAGATCTGGTGTTCAGACTAGAATGAAATGCGTAGTTTTTGATAACCAGTACCGCTAGACCAAACACGCTATTACTGTCAATGTTGAAAATATTCAATTGGTTATTTAGGAATTTTGTTAATGAAATTGAAAAGTTCAAAGCCTAGCTTTTTAACTGACTTCTGTAAGAATCTTCTTATCGTTTTTTAAAAAGTATATCGTGCCTGATAAGTAGTACTACGAGTATTCCATCGCTACAACTTTTAACGTAAAAGATATTCACAAGGTCTAAGCCTTGCAACGATCTGGTGTTCAGACTAGAACGAAATGCGTATTTTTTGATAAGCAGTACCGCTAGACCAAACACGCTATTACTGTAAATGTTAAAAATATTCACCGTGCCTGCTAAGTAGTACTATGAGTATTCCATCGCTGCAACTTTTAACGTAAAAAATATTACATAAAGTTTCACAAGGTTTGCAACGATCTGGTTTCAGACTATTATGAAACGCGTAGTTTTTGATAAGCAGTACCGTTAGACCAATCAAGCTATTACTGTCAATGCTAAAAATAGTCAGTTAGTTATTTAAGAATTTGGTTAATCAAATCGCAAAGTTCAAAGCGTAGCTTTTTAACTGACTCTTGAAAAGATTTTCTGATCGTTTTTGAATGTCAATGTCAAGTAGTACTACTAGTGTTCCAGCGCTACAACTTTTAACGTAAAAAATATTCACATCAAGTTTTACAAGGTCGAAGCTTTTCAACGATCTGGTGTTAAAGCTGGAATGAATTGCGTCGTTTTTTATAAGCAGTACCTTTAGAGTTTAGACCATACTCACTACAACTTTCAATATAAAGTCGAACATGAGTTTAGTGATCAGACTAGAAAAAAACATGTCTTCCTTTGTAAAAAAAACTCAATTACCAAATGATTTTTTTACGTTGAACGTAGTAGCGATGAGTATGAGCTACTACTCATCGTTACTACCACAATTCGTTAAAACCCTCACCCAGGGTTTGAAAAACACGGGTTTTTTCAGAAAATCCCAACCCACTGGGCCCATGGGGATTTTTCCGGGTTTTTTCGGGCTTCTTCGGGTTTTTTTGGCTCTTTTGGGGTTTTCCCGTCTTCCCGGGCTCATCGGTTTTTTTTTCGACAAACTGCAGTAGAATTCCGCCGTCTGAGGGGTCGGACATTCTAATCTAGAACATTTGCAAGGCACGTAAATTTACAATGTGTAGATATATGTACAGTATACTCTCTGTTAGGCGGACACCCACGGTCGCTGAAAATTTGCTCGCTTAAAGGAGGCTTGCCACATGGTGGGCCCACTGTGGCGAACCCTGCCCTCACCACACAAATATTTAACAACTGCTAATACGTATTTCGACAGCCAAGCTGCCATCATCAGTAGAACGAATTGTGATAGTTTCAAACCACAGGCTCAGCAGTGTTTTATTCATCGTTACTACATTCAACTTAAAAAAATATTTAGTTGGTTATTGAGAAATTTTGGTAGTTAAACCCCACACGTGAGTTTTTACAAAGACGCAGCATTTTAGCTCATAGTTATAATGAGAATGAGAATAAAGGAATATGATTATTACGTTTTCGGTCTCAAACCTTGCTGGGTCGATATGAACTTCAAAACTGAATTTTCATGTGTTTATTCGCAATAAACACATATTATAAGTATTAGAATTAGTTGTAATTTTAAGTTAAGTAAGTAACTTTAAGTAACAACATTCAATAGATATTCATTTCTATTTGGGAAGGTTTTATTTTCCACTTTACCATAGAAGAGAAGCATTGAAAATATTATTTGTTCGTAAAAATTGATGAACTAATTTTAACGTTAATTAAGTCGCACTTTACTACAAACCTAATTTTTGGTAAAGTTTTGACTTTGAAAGACCAACAGTTACTCATTGATAAAAGGCATTTACTATCTGCTATTTCGTTATCACAGCTTTGAATATTAGCGTGACAAACTCGATGATAATCTCAACTTCTTCATTCCACCAAATCTTGTGTTCGACGAACATTTCGAATTCTGAATTATTAAAACGTATCCATTAACGCGATCGAGTACATCTAAATCAACTGCATGTCTAACGTGAAATCAACAAGAGCAGATTGTAAAAGCAAGGGCGATTATTGGCCCCGAAATGCAGAAGTGGAAATCTGGCGAGTCATCCTTTGATTTTCAGATCCACTAAAGCCTCGGCTGTTTATATGATGAATTATGGTTGAAGTTGAAAATGATGGTGTTCGTGAGACTGACGGCTGTTTTTCAACAATTTCTGTGCTTATTTAATTAAGAGCATTTAAAAGTTATCCAAGAAAATTAACAAACTGTTCCGAAACTGCCAAAGTGGCTAGTTAAATACACGCTTTTCTAAAGAGTGTAAAATAGATCAGCGATTTTTGCACTAAAAAATTATCGTAAATAAATTTGAATATTGATAAGTAATTCGGTAGGTTGACAGTATTCAATAGAATATTGATGCTATTAATAAAAAGTTGCGGGACAGTAACGAACGACTAGTTGATAAAACAATATAGAAAGCAATTGGGATTCGTTCTTCAGGGCAGCAATTCAAAAGAAAACCCTTTTTATCCAAAGTCACGGTTTTGGAAAGATTTATTCCTTTATCAAAGCAAATAAAAAGTGAGCTTAGTACTTCATAATTGGCAATACAGTACAAAAACAGGCATATCTAATTTGATAAATCAGGTTAAAGTAAATCACTTCATCAATTACAAACAGATTGAAAATTTTGCATGTTAATGAAAAACGAGTAATACCTGGTCTAATTACCAACTACTGTAATTGATGAAGTACATCATTAACAGTGATTTAATCGAACCACTTTAAGTATAGTTATTTAACCTTTAACCTGATGTACTGAATTAGATATGCCCGATTTTGTTCAGTATTGCCAATTATTTATGAACCTCACTTTATCTTTGCCTTCATATAAACGAATAAAACTTTCCCAAGTATTGGCTTTGGTTAAAAGAGTTAAAATGAAATAGTTCATTGAACTAGTATATTAAATTACATGAGTGCATCGAGTAGTTGCATTGCAACCACAATATTAAAATAAAATATAGTTTCATTATATACGAGCATATAAAAAATTCAGACTACTATCGGGGTTGAGACTAAATAGTACCTTAAAAAACTTGCCGATAAAGCAAACTCATAACTACATTAAGTTAATGGGGATGCCCCTTCA
Organism: Agriotes lineatus; assembly: GCA_940337035.1. Lineage (NCBI taxonomy): Eukaryota > Metazoa > Arthropoda > Insecta > Coleoptera > Elateridae > Agriotes > Agriotes lineatus. The sequence continues at coordinate 57,504,597 of OW679202.1, forward strand.
TATGTAACGGGTTGCCGCTGGGCGAATGAGTTTCAATAGAGGAAGATGATGTGGATGTCCAAAAACATTCTACCGGAAATGATCGATAGAGAACGGTTATTTTTTTTATCTTAACAAAAGAACTGGATATGTACCAATCTGCGAAAAGGTTGGCCATGGATGAAAACGACCCACTACTATAAGCCCGAGACCACTCAGCAGTCGAAACAACGGACTTACGATTATTCTACGCCCCGAAGAAGCCAAAGATGGTCGCATAGGCTGGTAAGATCATGGCATCAATTTTTTGGAATTCGAAAGGAATATTACTTATAATCGATTATTATACACAAAAGGAGGGCACAACTACAACTGTTTAGCTGTTGTTATTCGTAAAAAACGTCCTGGTCTATTCAAAAAGAACATTTTATACCATCATGGCAGCGCGTGTTCCAATTGTGTCAAAATTGGAAGAGGTTAAGGTTCGTAGTAGTTCGTCATACCCCTTATTCTCCAACTTGGCGTCGTCCAATTACCATCTCTACAAAATTCTGAAAAAAAATCTGGCTCGGAAGAATTTGTGTCGGATGAAGAAGTAAAGGCAAATAAATATTGCAAGGGTCTTCAAGAAAACTGCTATGAGGGTATTAACAAACGTCAACATCGTTGGACCAAGTGTACAGAATTAAGAGGAGGTTACGTTGAGTAATAATATTTAAAAAAATTGTTTTCATTGTAAATCGTACGAATTTTCATCCCACCTAGTAAAACAAGTCATAATAACAAATATATAATAAATAATCAATGTACATGTGATCGTAAAACACGCTACTACGCGTTGTGGTCGTTATTTGTGACCACGACGCGTTGTGTGGCACAGAAAAACGGCCACGATGCGTTGTGGTCGATTTATAATACTCATAAATTAGATAATATTACTTATATCTGTACTTCTTTTTATCAATCTAGTAAAATAACGGACAGAAAAGTAAAATAAAAGTTAACCAAACCGCCTTTACAAGTCTAGTAAAAAAATAAGGGGAATCATGTGTCATTGCAAGTGTTATTGTAATAACTAAAAAGTGCAAATGTCGGTCTAAAAAGATGTCGTCCAATTCAATGGACGAACAAATCTTTTTTACTACATGCAACGGTGGTTTGGTTAACTTTTATATTAGTTTTTCTTCCCTTTATTAGAATAAATAAAGCGTAAAAGTTTCAGATATAAGTAATACGAGGTGTGTAAATTAAGTAATGAGCCAGAATTTTTCAATCTTTTTATTCGAATAGAATTACAACGCAATATTGTCTTCCTCAAAATAACTTTCTTGGGAAGCCACACAGCGCCGAAGGCGGTTCTTCCAATGCTCATAGCAGTGCTGGAACTCGGATACTGAAATAACCTTCACCTGATCGGTTACAGTCGTTTTAATGTTTTCAAGTGTCCCAAAATGACGTCCCTTGGGTTGATTTTTCAATCTCGGCAAGAGGAAAACGTCACAAAGACTCAAGTTAGGTGAGTATGGAGACTGAGGAGCCACAGGAATGTTTTCACTGGCCAAAAACTCTTTTTTTGAAATTGCTGTGTGACAAGGCGCATTGTCATGATGCAACACCTAGTTGTTCTTGATGTTTAGTCTCACACACATGACCCTTTTTCGAAGTTTTTCAAGAACCTCTCGGTAAAAGTGTTGATTGACCGTTTGGCTTTGAGGGACGATTCCCTGGCTATCGAAAAGCAAATCAGCTTGTATTTGATCTTCGACTTGCTCATTCTTGAATTTTTGGGCCTTGGAGAGATTGAAGCGTGCCATTCCATGCTCTGGCGCTTGGTTTCCGGGTCACACTCAAACACCCAAGACTTGTAACTAGGAATGACATGTTCCAGAAAATGGGGATAATTTCAATCGATTCCAAAAAGTCGATCTTCCCCTCCTGATGTCCTTTTTAGAACGCACTACTAAAAACTGTTTTATGAAAAAATCGCTACGGACACCCAAATAACTTAAGCCAGTTCAAACTCGTACTGAAGACGTATCACATGTTCACCTACCTTCCCTCCAAGTCCCGCGTCACGAGTGTTGCCAGATCAAACGATACGTTGCCAGTCTCATCACTTAATTTACATACTTCGTACCATCTAATTTCTGCTAAGTACCAAAAGTACTACCCCCTTGTGCGCGTTATAAATCGCCCAAAACGCGTTGTGGCCGTTATCTCATTGCACACAACGCGTCGTGGTCAATACGAATGACCACAAAGGGAAAAATTATCTGATTTCGGCGTTCGGTTGTTTAATCTCGTCCATATCGTGTTGGGGTGTAACATATGCATTGCTTATTTACTATATACTACTATATGCCATGATCATTATTAATATAATGAAAATGTTGCATATCAGACCTGTAAGGAAAATAATTATTTCTAATGCTGTTTAAAACTAGCAGTAGTATTTCTAGTTTGGTTTCAATCGATAAAAATGTAGCAATTTCGTAACTGTAAGATGCATCATATTTAAGGATATCTATTATAAGTATTTAATCAGTCAGTATTTGACGACTTCAGTATAGCGAAAGCATGATCCCTCAACATAGTGCAACTTTTTCCTATTAACATTTAATGACAGCCGAAATATTATTTAGATTTCTGTAGGAATTCCTTGGCAGGCTTGTAACTTGATTGACATTTTTAAATTAAAATTAATATTGATATAGGTATCTTCTTATATCGGTGTTGATTCTTGAACATATTAATATTATTGGCACCAAATGAGTAGTGCAACTGAGAATTATCTGCCTACCGATGTAAACTATAGAATTTTAACAATTTAGAAAAAGTAACCTACGTGTACAACAAAGGTCCCAATATTGAGCCCTGGGGCACTCCTGGTTACAACGCGAAAGCATGAGACGTAATAGTGGACACTCTAAAAGCAACTCGCACGTATGATGATCTAATTTAAAATTCCCTATTTATATAAAACTAATGATAATTCCCTGTCCTGTAAGTGCTCGTACTGTGCAACTGCAACATAGACAACAATTTTTGACAGATTCGACTATCAATTATCTTAACTCCTATGCCCTTCACATTTACAAGGCGTAACTACCAAAAGTGAGCGAGTAGTTGCGGCACGGCTTTGTGATTATTCCTAATTTAAATTCCAACTACTGCCAGCGAACTCCACGGAAATTATTTAGATGCATCCACGCACTGTAACTTACTGAAGTTGGACAACAAAAACATCAAACGTATCGCCGCCGCCGACTCGGCAGCGCCTTGGATTCCGCATTGATAAAAACGCATTATTGTCGACACCTACGAAAAAATTGTTGATTACGGAAGAGAACGGATCTAATCTGGGAACCTTTTTAGCACTTCTAATTTAAGAATGATGTCTCTCCAGGAGGGGAAACGTCGAGAACTTCCTATAAGGGTGGCGCTTAGTTTTTTAGTTCTTGGCCAGCTATAAATCAAGCTGTTTTTGAAGGGAAGTCGAATGGCACTGAAAGCAATAATCTCGAGGAACACAACGCCACCTATAAATATTAAAATAGCGCATTGCAAGTTTTTCTCGGTTCCATTAAAGTTGTTAAGCTCTTTCTTATTTTGTCTGTTGCGATACCAACTAGGGTTATTGTTTCCCAAGTAATAAAGGGGAGGTTTATTAAGAAAAATAATGAAATTGTATTGTAAAACTCGAAACAGTTAAGTGCAAGTTAATAAACTCCATTAGCAGGAAACTATATTGCAGTTGGAACCGTCTTAAGTTTAATATTTTTTATCATTGTACGGACGGAAGGTCATTTCATCACTACTCCCTCCTAATGAGGTTTAAAAATATGGACAGGAGAGCTTGGTCGAAAATGATTCAAATTATAGTTTTAAAATGTTAGATCGCTGGTATTACAATAATTCCTACATTGTCTTTCATGTCCCATCCTTTCCGACCCGTTCACAATGGCATTTTAGTATGGCCATAACAACGTTTTAAAAAGTTTATGTGAGCCGAACTGCTTGGAATTCGAACGTTAAATTACATCCGAAGAGGGGCAACTCCCTTCGGCGATTGTTCCACTCAGTACATTATGTTGCAAGGCAATAGAAGTTTATTGTAGCCTGTGGCAGTGTCACCAAGGATTACCCGTATATTTTGTAATTTTTATAGCCACCTTTATGCACGTACGTATGTTGAGATAATTGCATGCGCCCTTTTCTGATCCTGTTTCAATTTAATGTCGACAGTTAATAGAATGTAGGACTGTCGTAAATTCTTAATAGTTTTTGTACTCCAGCAAAATCATTAAATGACACCTTAACTGTCAAAATTAGAAAAAATGAGGATATTTTATTTGTTCATTAGAAGACACAGTGTGTACATAGATGGACTTCACTATAGGCGTGAACGACTAAAAATATTTTTTGGATCTACATGTAATTGGTTTAACCCCAATTTACATATAGAAGGCAATAGCAACAAATCATAAATTACATTTTACAATATAAACAGAGAATAAATCGCTGGAAGAAAAATCTGGACTATATGAAGAGTGGGTGACCAGTTGGACTCCAGCTTCATGTAATTAAGAAATTTACAGACTTGCGAAGTAACAAAATGCCACGCAAACCTGATTTTCGACGATAATTACTAATTTTTTCAAGGACTTGAGAAAGATAAACTTCCATATACCAAAAGTTACAGTTTTACGATCGTCAAGAGGAATTAGTGCATTTGAAGAAAGCTGCAATTATGTTTCTTTACTCTTTTACCGCGAATAACTTTTGTTGGCATAGCCTCATCGTCACAAACCCACACACGTGATGGTCGTTTAGTTTCGGGGTCGTAATTATAGATTCACGATTCATCACCAGTAACAATTAATCACATGCTTTGAAGATCCCGTATCGAATTTTTCTAACGTAAATTTGCGAGTCTACCCGTGCTTGCTTTTGCACTTGAATTAACAAATGTAAATTCACTGACTTTTCAGCTCTTCACATCTAGCTGTTGGTGTAAAATGTTATCAACTGCTGTAATCAAATATCTAGTTCTTGTTGGATCTCTCTATTAGTTATATTTCGATTTTACTTAAGCAGTTTTTCCATACCACTAACGTTTTCGACGCAAATAGCTAGTGGAAGTCGTCCAGGTCTTCGTTTATCTTCTAACATAGAGGGTCCATTTTTATATTTACGCAGGATAACCAAGGTTTATAATCGCCAAAGCTGTCATTAAATATTGGTGACTTTGGTCATAGAAAAAGTGGTCAACTAACAACTTCTAAAAAAATAAAAAATGTGTCTCTTCATACGCTTTAACCCCAACCTCTGATATATGAACTGGAAACTAAAAAATGGGCGTTCAATTTATTCCCATGTTGGCATCCATGGCCTGCTACTAACACAACCTCGCACTTTCCAAATTTGAAGGAAAATTTACATCCAACATTATGGTTGGTGCGCCCATATAGCTATAGTTTACGACTGGCTTTACTTAAAAAAATGGATTCGAAGCTTGGTATCAGTAAGTTAGCCTGCTAGATCACCGGAATGAACACTTTTGGATATTTTCTCCTAGGATTATTTAGAATAGTGATTTAGAAATATTTCAACAAAGAATTGCGAATGCTGTGGGCCAATTCACGTAGTAAACTGAAAAAATATTTGAAACCGCGAAGTGTGTGAAAATCTGAAACATCTTAAAGAATAATCCACAGTATGTTGCAATATTTGTTGGTTTTATGTTCATCGGCGCAAGCTGCATGTGAAAGCATTTACAGGTTATTACTAACTTATCGATTGATACACGCCTATTGACTTTCTGCTAGAATAATTAGCTGCTATTAGTTTCCAGAGAAGAAAATTGGTGATGATTTAGTACCTGGGCAGGAATTTTGTAACTGTTTACCTTACGTTCTGATACACAAAAATGCACAAAAGTTGGTCATGGATAATAAATAAACGTCATTGTATCTTTTCAGAATTTTTTAACTTTACCATTCTCCCAATCGGTCAAAATATTAAGTTAGCAAAAATAAGTATGCATTATACTGGGTGATTCTTGATTTATACGCATAATTGCGAAGAATGATAGTTCGTGATGTGTAATGATGGTTAATTAAAAAAAAGTATTTTATTAACGGAGATAACGAATTAATTATGTAACTTGAACTGGAGTATCACAACAATTGTTCGAAGCGATTTTCTTCGTTTTCGATGAATACCTGAGCGCGTCGAATCCATGCTGCACCACACGTACGTACTGGACAACACGTAGAAAATTTTCTCGACCCGAATGATATCTTTGAGGAAACCTTTGTGCATAAAGACGAACTGCAGCTACTGAATTTTTGTGTACTTTCCCGTAATTTAATACCATGTCCATGGGTTCTGCGTTGGTGAAGTTAAATGCCATAATTTTTCTGTTACGAATAAAAGAAGCTTCACTTTGACAACTAGCAACGGAGACTGACAGACACAATTCGTGATAAATGCGATAGTTTTATATTTTACTAGTTCACCACTCTCAACATAATTATTTCCTTATGTCCGTTACAACTTTTACTACACTTTTTTTTAATTGCCCGTCACTACAGATCACGAACTATCAGTCCTATATTATGCCCCAGTCAAGTTTTAGCTTAAATGTATTAAGGCACAATTTATGCAGTAAAGTATGTTCTGCGATGTAAAAAGTTTTACAAACGTTAATATAGTGATGGTAATATGGAGTAGTAATGACTGTGGCTTAATAGTAGAGCCTTTGGTTCTAAAGTACCCTAACCAAATCTCTTTTTAGCCCAAATAGTTACATATTTTTATCTCAGGAATACTTTCTACTTCATTCTGCTACGTTTGTCAGTTTTCACAATAAATTACGTTTAAAAAATATATTTAAACTAAAAAAAAGTAGAAACTATGTACAACAGAAAATTTAATGCTATATAGTAGTTTTGGCCTAGAAACTTGACGACGTTAAACAAGACCAGCAGACAGCCGATGACGTAACACCGCCGGTCACCTGAGATTGAGCCATTAAATTGAAATAACGAACTTTTAATTTATAAGTAACGCCGTGATTATAAATATAAAACAGTTAGGCTAAAGTAAGAAAAGGGCGTATCCTT